>OZ020189.1:15941025-17141025 GCA_963971165.1 Philopedon plagiatum | reverse complement strand
ACTGATCTATTACCAATGACTTCCATACCTCCAGTTACCAAGAAGTAGGAAAACAGTACTAGTGAAAACACAAACATTGGAGAAGGTTGCTTAAGCCATGATGGTTTTTTTAGTTTTATGTGGGGCACTTCTAATACTGCAAAGGGAAAAGTAAAAAACTGCTCCATTCTTTAAAATTGGAACTTTTATACGGAAAGAAACAAAAATTAGTTCCGTTTTCTAAATCGGTTAACCTCAAAGCCTGCAGAACTATAACCACACTTTTTAAATTTTGATGACGTTTCGTTAACTAACCAAAAAATTTAAAGGTTAACATGGTTGACGGTAGTGACTACGTGTCCGTTAATGTCTTCACTTTCTCGTTCATTAAACCATACGGCTTCTGGCGCGCATTGTGCAGATTTTGTTCTCTTTTTTTATTGGGAATACTTATGCTTTGATGAGTTTTAATAATAATCGTAACACAGTGTATCCTAAAGAATTTTTAAAGGGCTGTCCACTCCACACTAGTAACGTAAAAATCTGTTGCGGAAACATATCTTTGTAACTTGTTGACAACTTTTAGGCGTCTTCATTAAGTATTCAGATTACAATAGTCCAACATGTCCAACGAAAACGATGTTCTTCTCGCGGCTGCAGCGTGTGTAGAGACAAAACTTCAATATAAATACAAAAAAGTGATTGTGGACGCGGCTGCAACATTTAACCAAACCATTGTTGCCAACATTCTTTGAAATTTACCGCTCACCGACCGGTAACAAATAACTTGAAATAAAAACTTGTCGCTTTTTATCGAAATTTCGACATGCGCAGGTGCGTTTGAGATTAGCACTCTTTTCACTCCGGACGTACCTAAGTGCACTCCGTCCGTTCGAGTATTAAATTCGTAGCAAAAAGAAGTGAATCCGCTGGCGTTCGGGTATCGAAAACAGAGTGAAAAGTGTTTACTCCAAAAGTCCCGTCTCGCTGAGAGGTGCTTTAGGAGCGGGCATGCGCAACTGCGTTTGCAAATTTTATGGTTAAGTTCAGTGTTGCCATTTTGGGCGACAAGTCGCCAAAATGACGACTTTTTGTCTCTATGAGAGTGTGGCGGCGATTTTCAATTTCAATAAAAAGCTTATTTTTGGCGACTTTTTACAGGTGAAAAAATTAAATATACATGTTGTATACAATACGTAGGAAGAAACAACGTCACAATAAAATTATTGGAACAATCACCGGTGGTCGCTTTTTGGACAGAGTTGGAACAAACAAAAAATTTTAATGATGCATTTGTATTCAATAATATATCGAAATTTGTTTTGGCCATTTTAATTATCCCTCATGGCAATGCGGATATAGAAAGAGTATTTTTAAATATACTAGATGTGGACAAAAAAAAAAGAAATAAAATGAGCATTGAATTATTGAAAGTTGGACTTGAAAAGAAATAGAGATTGTTGTTTAAGTTATAAAATCGGCGAAAAACACTTTTTAAAAATGAATAATATATAGAAAAATAAACAGGAAAAAACTAAATCAGGTTCAGATTCAGACAGTGAATCAGAATAATTTTTTTTTAATTTTTAAGTTGTTTTTGTTTTATTTTTATTCTTTGTGTACCCATAATAAAGTTTACTTAGCTTGTTCCACAAAAACATTTTTTTTATTTAGTATTGACAGTTTTCTAACACCAATATCTCAAAAAAGCTATGGCGACAAACAGTGGCGGTCGCAGCTTTTTTCAAAGGGGGGGGGGCGGTTTAGTAGGTGTTGGGTTGGCCCAATCGTCGGGTTAGTGTGTTTTTTCAAAGGGGGGGGGGGCGGTTTAGTAGGTGTTGGGTTGGCCCAATCGTCGGGTTAGTGTGTTACAAAAAAAAATTGCCTATGTATATTTAAAATTTCTGTTAAAAAAGCATGCATGCAATTTTATCTAGGCCACAATCAATTCTAGAGACGTGTACTGCCTGCACCTACGGTTTTAAATTTTTTGTTTTACCCGCATCGATCATTTATTATTTCTTCGTTAAAAATAGTGTCTTGGGTTAAGAGGGTAAGGGGGGGGGGGCGATCGCCCCCCCCCCTGGGACCGCCACTGCGACAAAGTGGCGACTTTTCATACTGATCGATGGCGACTTTTTGCTTTGGTACTCTGACAACACTGGATAAGTTAATTTTTTGTTTATGTCGGTTAAATTGGAATGTTTTCATCAGCCCCTTAGACAAGGGAAGAGAGGGGACGCGTAACTGTTTGTGCTGAAGTGTGACCATCCGACACCAGACCGATCCGCGCAGTGGCGTAACTAGAGGTTTTGTAAATTAATTTAAGGATTTTCCTTCTTGCTGCAAAAACTGTATGAAATATAATATTTTAAATAGTGCTATAAAATAAAACAACGTTATACTGGATTTTTTTTTAAATTATGCATTTATTTTTGGAATGTCATAACAAAAACCATACTGTACCAAAGAAAAAATCTAAATACACTTACATATTATTAGCTTAGACGAGGAAAGAGAGAGGACGGGTAATACAGGCTACGGATATGAAGCCATCTGACACTAAACCCCGGATCACGCCACATAGAATTCTATTCTACGTGTCAAAGTCACATGACTACTCAAACAAAACAAACAATCCATCACATGGCCACTGTCATTAGTGTCAAAATCGCGTAGAATTCAATGCATCGTGATCCAGCACCAGACTTTTACCAAAACAAATAAAACGACTTATAGTAATAATTTATTTTTGGTTTGCTAAATGTGGAGAAAATTACTAGACCCAATGTATTACTTCAATTTTAATTTTTCTCAAGTATATTTAAAAAATATATGTAATATAATAATAATAATAACAATTCTGAAAACTTATTAAAACTAACTACATAGGTACATTATAGGCAAACAAATTTAGGAACAATAAATATTAAGTACGCCTAATAAACTGATACAAAAATAAATATTTACATAATACAAAAGTTGTGTAATGTTATTCTGCTTTTCAAATTCAAATTGAAATAAGCTTTATTGCCAGAAGACTTACATCTTATAGACAAAGCAAGAAGGTAGTTCCTATGATACATGATCATAGGAACCACATACGTGTGGTTATATTATATATAAGTGAAGTTATAGATACTATAACTTCATTACAAATAAATATACATAAAAAAATATCTAAAAGTATATAAGCAGACCAACACTAATAAAAGACAAACTCAACAAGGTACACAAACAATACACATAATTTAAAAGTCGATATAATCATATAGGTATAAAAAAAATTAAAATGTCAGCATAAAATTCAGCAACAGAAGAATAAGCCCTGTCAATCAGCAAATGTCTAACTATTCAAAGACTTTATATTGCTTGGAAGGTGGTTGTACTGCTTGGCATAACTGCCTTCTAAGCTGTTTTTCTCATGGTGTTTCATCTAAGTTTTGTTCCACATTAGGTGCCTTACTATCCCTGGCTGGCACAACAGAAACAGAACGCTGTCCAATTTCTTGCCTACAACAATACACTTAATTAGCTTATTTCTAGCATATGATACCTATACTAGTTACCTATATTACAAAATAATATTAAAAAATGTTGTATAAAGTCTGGCTTACTTGCTTTGTTCGTGACATTTCGTGGAGATATTTAGGCAGTTCCTCAAATATTGTAGGTACTGCATCATCTAACAGACAAAAGTTGTTTCACCAATATTATAAAATAAATTCCGGTCAAGGTGCCTTGAAGACATTTTATCATTTTTCTATCACTCCAGTCTGCAACATGCATTTTTTGAACCCAAAGAGCAAGGCTTCCGGGATCGTTCATGGGGAATCTACAACAAAACAAATAAATTATATATTTTAAAAAAACCTGCTGTACTGTACTGACTAATTTACCACACAAAGTTAATGAAATATTATAATATTTTTTCCGAATAAAAACATACCCGCCACTGGAAAAACCCTTTCCATTATCATAATTTAAATCTTTAATGAGTTGATAATGAATGAAAACATTCAAGCACTTTGTTCAGATAAACATAAATAGTCTGCTTTGAAAATGCCTAAATCATCGTATTCGAACTGCGATGATAAATTATCTCATAACAAAAATATTTAGAAAATTAATTGCCTTGCAACTATGTAACATTTAACTTTTTACCTGTGAAATGTAATTCCAGGCTCCTTTTTCTCGTTTCGGCTTTTGCAGCCATAAGCAGTACAACCCACCATCATAAATTACTAAAATGTAGTAGTCTTTAATCAAAATTCTGTTCGAAATACCACAAAATAACTTTGATGTCACCAGCAATGTTTGGCACCAAAAAATGGCGTCGGCTCGAATTTCGGTCACAATTGCCATGCGTTAGCTTAAATGAGTGTTACCAGTCCAAAGATCCTAAGCAAACCTAAGCAAACCCAACCTGTATTAGTATTCGTTTGTTTTCATTCTAAGCTGGGTTCATTCTAAAATGTATTTTAAAGTTTTGGTCCGTCATTGATGGGACCGTTATTTCCGCAGAATTCTCAACTTTTTCTTCAGAAATTTCTTCGTTTTCGGAGCTTTTCACAAAATTCTTCCTTGGCAAAGTTTAAAATGGGGATGAGAGAATTGAACATATTTAATAATTTTAATTAAATCCTTGTCTAAAATTTAACCCATGTGCAAGTCAAACACATGTTTATTTTTAAGGTTATGTTTTTGCACTTTTGGCGTAGAGATTTACTCCCAAAACTCCGAAGTCACGTGACAAAAATCGACTTTCACTCCACTCCAAATCCGTTGGCCATCCCGAACGCAGCTTTTGTTGATAAGGTCGAGTAGCAAAGCAAGTGGTGAGGTTAGCGCTTTAGATGTTCGTTTGACCTGCGTTTTTACCTTTAAGCAAATGTGAAAATAGTACATACCTAGTCAGTTTTATAAAGCATCATTTTAGAGCACGCGTCCATGTTAGAGACCGAGCTGTTTGCGGCTAGTTTTCTAATGGGACAAGTGCCCTAATAGCTTTATAAAACATGTACTTTATGCTACTTTTTCTATTTTGGATTTTTTAAAAATAGCTATATGTAAAAGGAAATTAATTTAAGTACATTTACGTTTTATTCTTAAAGTAATCTTGAAGCTTATTTAATGCTTTAAACCTATGTGAAATTTTATTTTTTTCTTCTTTGGGCATCTCAGCATAAGTTAAATTATATCCATTGGGTTGAAAACATGGATCCCAACCGAAGTCTCTGGAACCTCGAGGACTCACAATTTCTCCATCAGTTCTTCCTTGGAATAAAATAACCTCGTCACCCTCATTTCCAGGATGATATGCAAATGTGCATACTGCTTGTGCGGTTTTATCTTCAAATCCGGCTAACATAGCATAAAGTCCTTCAGGTCCCAATTTTTCTAAGAACCACTTAATGTATGGACCAGGTAAACCTTTCATAGCATTGAAACAAAGAGAAGTATCTTCAACCAAGACTGGACCTCCTATTTGTTTATTAGCCGCTTGTGCCTTCTTTATGCAGATTTCGTCATTTTCACCTTGTAGTTCCGGTAAATCTAAGTTTACGTTAACGATTTTCCTAGGAAATGATGTTCCTAAAATTGCTACTACTTCTTCTAGTTTTTTAACATTTCCTGTTACAAATGAAATTTGTTTATTCATATTTTATTGTTGAATTTCGAATCACAGAACAACAGGTTTTATTATTTGGAATCAAAGAAATAAAGAAAATAAAAGGATATAGAATAACAGATAGCAATAGTGAGGTTAAAACACCGGCCTTGCGTTCCCTAATTCACTCTGTGCGTCCTATTTCAAACTTGCAAACGAAATCTGGTGAAACTACCAAAAAACCCTGGTGTAAAAAAAGATTGCGTCTAGTTACATGGTTTCTTCTTTTTATACTATTGGCAACCTTGTCAAAAATTTTGTCACTTTAACCTCAAAATTTGGGTGTAAGGAAATTGTTGATAAAATTGTAAACAGAAGGCGTAAAGGTCGATAGATAAGCGAAATGATGATGTAGAATAGCCAAAAACAAAAAAAAAATAATGGTTAAAAGTCAACCTTCCTTTAGATTAAGACAAAATGCATCACAAAACATACAGAGAAGTTCAAAGAAAGATGCTCCTAAGAAAATTAATAAAACCCAACAACCTGTGTAAGTTTTGCCTATTTTGTTTTGTCTGTCTATGTACTTTTCTTGTTTGTTTAGAAAATCTGAGCGAAAAGTTACAGAACCAGTAACGAGCAACCTCACATTCCCAAGTGGTGATACAGCTTTTAAAGCCTTACTATCAGCTCGCTTTTGTGCTGCGATATGGTCTCACGTAACTGACTGTGATGAAACATTTAACTATTGGGAACCAACACACTATCTTGGTAAATACTGAGTTACTTAAGCTAATCCAAGTGTTTACTAACTTTTACTCAATTTTAGTGTTTGGTAAGGGTCTGCAGACATGGGAGTATAGTCCACAGTTTGCTCTAAGATCATATTTTTATATAATGATTCATGCGATCCCAGCATGTATATATCATAAATTATTGCAACCAAATCCACTTCTAATGTTTTATTTCTTAAGATGTCTTCTTGGACTAGTATGTGCATTTGCTGAAGTCTATTTCTACAAGTAAGAATTGCCAATCACTGATAACTTTTTAAGCATAGTTTTTTTTATACAGTATGTCCTCGGATGGGGTTTAGAAGAAGACAGATGGACCAAATTGTCACACCTAATAAAAGTCTTTGCTTGTAAAATAAATAAGATTCACGTTATTAAAAAATTTAATTTTTTATACTGGGAGCATAAGAAATTTGAAAATGATATTTTGTATAAAAGTAAACGTACCTTGTTTATTACCAAAAAACAAATATGAAATATGTTTTAAATTAAACCATAAGCCGAAGTAGAAGATTTCATTAAAAAATTTAAATATTAAAAGTAATGAGTTGAACACATTATTTTTCCCAACTATTCTGTCTCACACCTTTAACCAGAGTACTAGTTCCTACATATTAAACAATAATGACACCTATGGACATGTTTGTCAATATCTTTATTGAGTGAAGCAATTATTAAATTCAAAATACTTCTCATCAAAATGTTATCTACTGAATAAAGGATTTTTATAGTCCAGTGTTATGGGGATGACCAAGTATCAGACCGCTACATCATGGAACAATTTAGCGAGAAATTTGTAGTTCAATAGTTTATTCACGATAATACATACAATGTTTACACACATCATGAAATAAAATATTTCACAGAAAATAACAAATTTCAATTATTATCTATGAGCTAAAATAAAACAGGATATAATATTTACGAAATAAAAGTACTCATAAAATGTATAAAAATAGGACATTTACAACAAATTAAAATTATACACGGTGTCCCATATAAGAATGCACACTACAGGGATCTCGTAAACCAGAAGAGATACAAAGATGATTAAATTAGAGAAAAGTTGCGCTTTGCTGAACCCTTCAAAGTCACGATTCGAAATCTAAAAAAATCCGATTACTTCCGAAGATATTTGGGAAAAACCGAATTTTCACGATTTCGTTTTTAATTTTTTCTGGCTCTATTTAAAAAGATATGACAAAATAAATTTCACATTCTCATTACCACTTTGTCTGCTCTACAAGCCGGCGTTCTTAGATTTTCAATACGACGTTTCGTTTCTTCGCAACCATCATCAACATCATTTTTTTAAATAGTCGAAAAATTTTGTTTTATTCCTAAAAAATTCTAATTTTAATTCTAAATCCCACGACATATCGCTTCTTACATTTATCCGACGTTTCGGACGAAAAAAATCATCATCAATATTATTTGATGATTATTACGAAGGAACGAAACGTCGGATCAAAAATCTAATTACGTTATCATGTAGAGAAGAAAAAAATACATGGGAATGTGTATTTTATTTTGACCTGTCTTCTTTTGTGAAATCAGAAAAAAATTAATTGCCAAAATTTTTGTTTAAAACTTCAAGAATTCGTAGATTTTTTCTGATTCTACTGTAAGAGATAGATTGAAATAAATTTTACATTTTCATTGTCGTTTTTCTCCTCTACAACATGACGTCATTCAATTTTTGATTCTACGTTTTGGCTTTTCTCGACCATTATCAACTTTTTTTTAAATAATCCGAGAATTTTATTTTAGCACAGTTAAATTGCCCTTGTTATTCTGAATTAAAAGACTTATCACATACGTGCAAGTAAGCAAAATGTTATTATCGAAAAACAAAATATTTTGTTTTTACGCTACAAAAAGTTCATTGAAACAATTTTCTTTAATTATATGTTCAAAAAGTCCTCCCTCATTCTCTAAACAAACGTAGCAACGGTAAACAATTTCATTCATTACATTTTCTAGCATCATTGGAGTTATCCTTGCAATAGCGGCTTGAACCTCGGCTCCAAGTTGTTCTACATACACGCTGTAACTGGAATAACTCGCAATTAATTATTTGATGATAACATTTTGCTTACTTGCACTAATAATAGTTAAAGCTTAAAAATACGCACATAGTCTTAATGTGATACGTCGTTGAATTCAGAATAACAAGGGCAATTTAACTGTGCTAAAATAAAATTTTCGGATTATTTTATGTAAAAAAAAAGTTGATAATGGTCGAGAAAAGCCAAAACGTAGCATCAAAAATTGAATGACGTCATGTTGTAGAGGAAAAAAATGACAATAAAAATGTAAAATTTATTTTAATCTATCTCTTACAGTAGAATCAGAAAAAAATCTACGGAAATTTTAAACATAAATTTTGGCAATTAATTTTTTTCTGATTTCACAAAAGAAGACAGGTCAAAATAAAATTCACATTGCAATGTAATTTTTTCTCCTCTACATGATAAAGTAATTAGATTTTTGATCCGACGTTTCGTTCCTTCGTAATAATCATCAAATAATATTGATGATGATTTTTTCGGCCGAAACGTCGGATAAATGTAAGAAGCGATATGTCGTGGGATTTAGAAATAAAATTAGAATTTTTTAGGAATAAAACAAAATTTTTCGACTATTTAAAAAAATTAAGTTGATGATGGTTGCGAAGAAACGAAACGTCGTATTGAAAATCTAAGAACGCCGGCTTGTAGAGCAGAAAAAGTGGCAATGAAAATGTGAAATTTATTTGGCCATATCTTTTTAAATAGAGTCAGAAGAAAATAAAAACGAAATCGGGAAAATTCGGTTTTTCCCAAATATCTTCGGAAGTAATCGGATTTTTTTAGATTTCGAATCGTGACTTTGAAGGGTTCAACAAAGCGCAACTTTTCTCTAATTTAATCATCTTTGTATCTCCTCTGGTTTATGAGATCCCTGTAGTGTGCATTCTTATATGGGACACCGTGTATATAAAATTGTGATAACTTTAAGAGGAGTTGTCGCAACATGCTAAAATCAGAGTTAAAATATTCGTTAAAAGAATAAAAAGCCTTGGTTATTAAGAAGTGTTTCATGTTCTGTTTAAAATTCTAAAATAAAAGATTTTTGTCTGTGTCAGGAAGAGCATTAAAAAATTTTATAGCCTAATACCCCGAGCCATCCTGACACCTTTGCAAACGCCAGTATGCAGCAACCAAATGCTGCTGCATGCAAGTACTGTAACTATGCATTATAGGAATACCAATAACTGAAATAATAATCTACAGCACAAGAAAAAAGTTTTAAAGAACTGGTTCAGTTTTAAATCTCAAGAAGAAGAAGAAATATGACCAAAACGATGCTGCTACAGTTTTAGTTCTTCAGTCTTCAGTCTGTTAGAGAAACTCGAAACTCTTGTGATGTCCCTTAGAAATAATGCTAAACATCTTCTATAAGTTGTGAAAAAAACTCATATTCAGATGTTCTTAAAAGAAAATAAATTATTTCCGTTCAAACCCCACTTTAACCAAACATTGGAAGGGGGAGCTGAAGTGAAGAGACTAGATTTTTGTTTATGGGTGGGTGGGAGACCAAATTTTAAGCGGGAATATACATTTTTATGAATTTGTTATGTTTTTTGATGAATGTACATTTTCTACTAATGGAACTGTAGCATCCCAGCATGTCAGGTACTGGTCTTGAGAGGACCCCGAATTTAGAGTAATGAGGTGAAGACAATACTTTACAAAATTTAATGTGTAGTGCGCGATATCTATCCATGGCATTATAGGCCTATATATTTTTAATAACACCTGCTGTCTTGCTTAGAAACTCTGTATAAATTTTTTTAGCGATGAACTCGAAAATTTGCCATTAAATTTTTGCCAAAAAATGTATTTTTAACAAGATGGTTGTCTAGCACATTGCGCTCGCGAGGAATAGAATGGCTTCACCGCAGATTTAGTCAATTTTGTGGCCCCCAAGGAGCCCCGACTTAACGTTCGCCGATATGTTTCTATGGGGCCCTTAAAAACAAACACAGCCAGATTCTCCCATGCTAGTCCAGTCTAATCTGACAACCAAAAGTTTTAAAATGACAAGTGTAAGAATAAGACAACTAAGTTTTATAGTATGAATTTATTTCTAAGCTTTTTCGCAAATTTGTAAGGAAGAGGGCAATTTTAGCACGCACTTTCGACAATAATAGAACTAAATTCATTACAGCAACTCGTTCCAAGGTGAAAATCATTTGGAAACCAAGCAAATCGCTGAAATATCAGAATAAATCATAAGTTTTTAATGACGACCTATTAACAATGACGGGGCATAAACCTGTCAAAACATAACTGATCAACTATAAGATCTAAATTTAAACCAGTACTAAATCTTAAACTTTCTTAGTGAATCTGAACGAAATTGTTTATGACACTCCAAATAATATTGACATTCTTCACATGAAGTGTATGAAACACATTTCATATTTGTTCTTTTGGTAGAAAATGATAAACAAGGTATGTTTACTCTTACGCAAAATAACGTTTTCGTATTTTTTATGCGTCCTGTATAAAAAGTTTAATGTCTCATAATGTTTAACGTTTATTTTACAAGCAAACTCTTTTATTAGTAATGACATTTTTACATATCTTGCAAAATTTGGCCCATTTGCCCTCTTCTAAACTCCATCCTTGGACATATTGTATATATTGGGAATTCTATACATCATCATGTTTGTCGAAACAAAGTACAAAATACAATTTAGATTTTTTTGAATGAATTCTCTGTCTTTTATGTGTCTCTGCCCGAAAGTCTTTTTTTATAGAAAATAACTAAATAACAATATTAGAAAACCAGTATAGTATTAATAAGTGCTGACTATTGCTTTTAAGTTAATAAATATTTAGAAAAATATGAAAGGTACAATTTATTATTATTTTGAGATGCCAAACTTTATGTGACATATACAGGGTGTTTCAAAAAACATGTGCCATCGCTTAAGAGGAGATTCCTTGTAAGAAAATAAGGCAAAAAGTTTATGTAAACATGGGTCCGCAGATGCTTCGTTTCAAAGATACAGGGTGTTAAATTTCTTAATTTTTTTCAGTTTTTCCAAAATATTTTCCAAATGGCTGCATGATGAAATTTACGTTGTGTAAAGTACTTAAATTAGGCATAATTCTGACCATGAAAAGACTGAGAGGTCCTCCACGGGGTACATATGAGAAGACGGTACAATATTTTTCCAATAAAAACGTGTACGCCACTGATTTTTTCACATTTTCGTATATTGGTCAAATAGTATGTTAAATTCTTAACAAAACTTATCTCTTCATATTTTTTCAATTTTAATTTCGTTTAGGAGATAAATGTAATTTTATTAACTGTCTTACTGGTTTAGTTTTCCCAAACATCGGTTTTAACATGTAAAGACCATTTAAAAATTTAACGTCCCTGTATCTTTGAAACAAAGCATCTGCGGACCCATGTTCATAAGAACTTTTTGCCTTAATTTCTTTCAAAGAATCTACCTTTAAGCGATGGCACATGTTTTTTGAAACACCCTGTATAAATAATTTACTTTAATTTTGATTGCAACATGTTTTTAGGGCAGTATGCAAAGAATTTGGTGTTCACATTGGACGAATATGTTTGGGATTTCAACTTTTTTCACCAGGAATGTTCATCTCGAGTACTGCTTATTTGCCATCCAGCTTTGCCATGTATAATTTTACAGCAGCATGTGCAGCTTGGTGGCAACAGAAATACTCTTTGGCGGTATTTTTTACTGGTTTGGGATCTCTCATAGGTAAAGTTATTTGGCATAAAATTTCATAATGTGTAACTTTAATTTAAACACCAAATTTGATAATAAATCTGGGACCAAAATTTTATTTATTCAATAATTTATTTAGGTTGGCCTTTTGCTGCCCTTTTAGGCGTTCCAATAGCTTTTGATATGATTTATTTTAAAAAACTCTACACGGATTTTATTGTATGGTCTGGGATATCAGCAGTAGTTATAGGAGTGCCAATGGTTGTGGTCGACTCCTTATCTTATGGAAAGCTAGTCGTTGCTCCCTTTAACATTGTAAAATATAATGTTTTTGGTGGGGCTGGTCCGGAACTTTATGGCACTGAACCATTTTCGTTTTATTTGACTAATGGTTTGTTAAACTTTAATATAATTTGGGTATGTATACCATTGGATAAATAAAAATTTATTAATTTTTTTCTATACAAAATCCGCATAGTTGAATATGTGGCCTTATGTTTATATAAGTTTTGTACTAGAAATATCAGCATCAAACGGGAATGTGTTATTTATAGTAAATCGTTCTCGTGAAAAGGGGGGGGGGATGTATTATATAGTCATGTACATAATATATTCTCTGTATATTACGTGTATACCAAGGACCAGTTAAGTGTATCGTGGACCAGTTTGAACAGGTACCTGGATAGATGACCACAAGCAGGAGAATAGTTTTGTCAAATTGACTTCACAGCTCGGTAAGTCGCGTTCGGGTTTACTATACTCTAAAGAGTATAAAACATCAATCGCATTAATAGCTTTATAAAGAGACCGTATTTGGCGTATTTTAACATTTTCTTTGTAACTTTATTAATATAATGTTTATATTAGTACAAATCTCTATATACATGTAAAAGGAGAAACTGACTGACTGACAGATCAACGCACGGCCCACACCGCTGGGTCTAGAAACTTGAAATTTTGCACAGACGTTTCTTATACCGTAGGCATGCACTAACGAAGTTTTTTTTTAAATTCAACCCCTAAGGGGGTGAAACAGGGGTTCAAACTTTTTATGGAGAAAAAATATTAGATGGCTCTAAACTCAAAACTTCACCGAAGTAAGTACTCTAAAAAATAAATGTTTAAACATGTGTTTTACAATTTTTAATAAATCAACCCCTAAGTGGGTGAAATGGGGGTTCATAGTTTGTAATGGAGTAAAATTGTTATACAGTTCTATTACCTTGAAACTACGTATGTTCCTTATATAACGTAGGCGTGCACCAAGGAAGGGTTTTTCAAAATTCAACCCTTAAGGGGGTGAAACGGGTTCAACCTTTGTATGGAGAAAAAATATTAGATGGTCCTATTAACTCGAAACTTCATATAAGCACTCTAAAAAATAAATGTTTAAACACGTGTTTGATTGGGTTTGATTGGGATTGAGATTACAGTTTTTAATAAATCAACCCCTAACGGGGTGAAATAGGGTTCAAAGTTTCTAATGGAGTAGTGTTCTATGGGGGTTCAAAGTTTGTAATCTAGGGACCGGATTCGAATATTACATTCCAGGAGCGGACTCCGTTGGAAAGACAGTGTACACAGAAAATATTAAAAATATTTGTGAGAAGACTACGGGATTACTGAGGTCCGAAAATCAAATTTTGTCTAACAAGGAGCGGCTGAGAATTTTCCCGAAAATATTAAATGTGTCATTTTCGTAGTTATTGAGGTCAGAAAATTTAATTTTGTCTAACAGATTAACAGATGGTAAAAAAAGTTAAGGGAGAGGGGAAGGAGCGATTGGCAATTTTTCGAAAAATGTCATTTTCGGGGTGATAAGGTCAAAAAATATGATTTTGTGTAATATATGTTACGAAAATTGACGGGGGTGGGGGAGTGATTGGCAATTTCTCCAACAATGTTAGCTAATGTAACATTTTGTCGGAAAAGCTAATTTTGTGTAACGGATGTTATAAAAATTAATTAAATTAATTAATCAGTTACCTGAGTATGACCCCGATTTTTGCGTCATGTAATATTGAAATCCTGTCTCTAGATATAACTAACCTAACCTAACATAACTCATGTTTCATGTATTCATAATCGTGACATCAAAACTACACTATTATCACCTATACCACGCGGACGAAGTCGTGGGCGGAAGCCAGTCTTATATCAACATAAAAGGCACATGTTCAACTATATAGAAAAATTGAATTGAATTTAAATTGGACAATTTAAAAGAGTAGATGATGGTCCTTAGCTGTCCTGATCTGTTTGTCTCACAACTGATATAAAACTTTGACACAACACTAGTAACAAATAAATAATATTGTATATTTTTTAGATTTTAACTTTGATCAGTCCACTCGCAGTGCTTCTCAATTACTTATTCGTACCTTCGAAAAGTAAGGGTACATTATATCTACCTCACTGGTTATCTCTAAGCCCGATGTTCCTATGGTTAGCAGTGTTTATGTTTCAAAAGCACAAAGAAGAAAGATTTTTGTTTCCTATTTACCCAATGATTTGTCTAGCTGGAGCAATATCAGTGGACATTGTTCAAAAGCTTTTCTTTAGAATTTGGAGTTTGCTGAGAAGAATGCCCCATGGAACACATTATTTGGATAAAACCACGTTTATTATGGTGACGTCTGTGTGTATTGCTTCTCTTTTAGGTGAGTTATAGACGTAATTAATTTAGTTTGGTATTTGTCAAATAATTATTCATTAAATTTAATTAGCTATTAAATATGACGTAATTTACGACGTTACATGTGAATTAGCTCACGTAAACCGTTTTTTTTTTGCTTAAATTGCTCTGTATTTCAGTAATTTATATTTTATGAGAATATGGTAATTGTCAAATCCAATATTTTAAAAAATTAATCATGTATTTTGCAAAAAAAAACTTTGAAATAAATTCACAATGCAATGCTTAGTCATCTAATCCTTAAACTTGTTAATTTAAACCTTTGATTGTCAAATTGGGCTAGTCTTAGCAACAGTGAATCTGACCATTAAATATTAAAGGAAATAAATCTAGTCAAAACATACGTATACATAAATAATACATACTATACTCAATCCCACGTAAGATTTTAATGGCGGCCGTTGACACATGTCATTTCTAGTAACATTCTGTTTACACAACTTGACCTTTGGTCAGGGCCGGACTTCACATTTTTTATCAAAATTTATGACTAAATAGTGGAACAGAATCTTGTTGTAATTAATTTACTGACAACGTATTATGTAGAAATATGAAAAACAATTGTACTAGAACTAGGGCTGCTTCTGCATTTCATGATATGACGTGGATTCCTTACATTTTATTAAGACTATATTACATATTACCCTATGCAAAGTGGAAAATTCTATTGCATTTAATTTTTCTTTTCAACAGATTCGAAACACTCAACAATTTATTCAAGAATGACTTGACAAAAATACCATTTTGGATTTGCCCTAATCAGTACACTCGTCAGATCCATTGAAAATCTGTTGAACAAAATAAAACATCGTGGTTATACGCACAAACATTTTAGAATAAATAATAGCCATTAATTAAATCAACTAATTTTGCAAATTTTTTCTCAAAAATGTTCAAATCTTGGTTGCCTTAATGCCGCTACATGGTCTGCGAATGATTAATAAAAATGGATATTATGTCAAATTATGATAATATTTCTAGCTACTGTAATTCATAAGTGGGATTTATGTTTGTTTGTTGTATTCGGTAAAATAACTTTCAATTTGTACTATTTTTTAGTTTCATAAGCAAGTCTAGGTAAAATTATTAGATTTAGGAGCAGCAAAATTTATTTTTACCCCCCCCCCCCTCTGAATTTCCTAGATCCGGCACTGATTGGCGTACTGCACGTAATTAGACCATTGGCCGATTGGGTACGATTATATTCTCCTCGTGATTAACATAACCTCTAAAAAATATGGTAATTTAAAAAGAAAATTTTTAAAAACATTAATTAATTTTGGGGTAATGTCTAGAAAGTAGATAATTGTAGGCAAATAAAATATGTTTACCTACTTACTAAAAAAACACTTTACAAATACACAAAGTCCAACTATATACTACCAAAATGTCTAATAAGCACAAAATAATGGCAAAATGCTTTCTGCCAACACCGAAATCCCACAACAATATTCCTAAAAACAAACTTTGATTTCACACGTCATAAGTCAAAATCGGAAAGACGGGGCCGTTGCAAATAGCGAAGGAACGCGGAATAGACAAGACTGGTTGAAGTCTTCCGGTAAGAGATATGTCAGTGCAAAGGCGTAAGAAAAGAATGCCAATCTATACGGCATTCGATGTGATGTGCTGCACATATTCCACCTATTGATGCTTTTTCGGCTGCAAGGATTAGATGCGGAATACGTATTTTCGTCGTGTACATGTAAATGTATGCCCATTTATATATCCAGCTCTCATCAATTCAGCGATTGTCTGTGCCCGCGTGGTGTTTTCTGAATTAGGGAACTTTTAAATTATAAGTTGGCAAATATGTTTGACATGTGTGAACGGCCGCCATTAAAATCTTAGGCGATATTAACTATATACTTACTCTCTTACTCAAATGTCCAATTTTATTGTTTTGAGTAGCTAAACAGTAGCTTTTTTAATTTAAAATGTTTATCTCTAGGAATATCAAGAATAGTAGCGCTATATAGAAACTATCACGCACCTCTAGACCTTATGATGGAACTCAATCGATATCCTGCGGAAATTAAGATTCCAGAGCATAGTCAAATACACGTATGTTGCGGAAAAGATTGGCACAGATATCCCAGCTCATTTTTCCTACCCAACGCGAACTGGAATATTCACCTTATCAAATCTGAATTCGATGGAATGCTGCCCGCACCGTACTCGACTATGCCTAACGCTACAAGAATCGTACATTCACATTTTAACGACCAGAACAAAGAAGAACCCAGTCTTTATTATAACGTTACGAATTGTCACTTTTTGCTTGATTTAGATTTGGGTCAAGAGACTGAACTAGAACCGATTTATTCAAAAAGAACTGACAGGTGGAAAGTGGTTACCAGTTATCGATTTCTAAACGCTGAAAAATCTAACCAACTGGCTAGAGCGTTTTATGTACCTTTTCTAACGGAAAAGTATCTTAATTGGGGTAATTTTTCTTTGCTGCAATCCACAAAGCTTAAGATAAAATAGTGCTGAAGTTATTCTAGTTGTGAGAAATGTCTAGAATACATAATTTTTACTTTTAATCATTACCAAAATTTACATTTCCTGAACTGGCTCATTTTGTTAGTAGACTTGGAGCGATGTTAAACCCTACAGATTTTTTTCATGAAAATTTCCAGTCCTTTTGTGTTATAAAGTCTGTCTCGGTTACTAATATCAGAGTTTGGCTGGCGAGCCCCGTTGCCACTGTGAGCTTGGATTAAGTTTAACCCAAAGGTGCGATTACTTCGGAGGTTTTTTTTTTCAGATATTGTTTCTGTGATGAGATCCAAGTAATTTGATACCAAAATGAAAATAATCGTTGGAGGGTTATTAAAATATGGTTTTATCTCATAGAAAAAGGTTATTCGTCAATTTTTGAAAAAAATATCGTACAAGGGGAATATCAACAATATGAAAATCTCTCAAGAGTTAACGTACCTTTTTTTTAAATAATAATACGACAAAATGTTATTAGAAAAAATTGTTTAGAATTAAGATTTATGCTCAAATATCAATCTCTGGCCTATCTCAAAAAATTACTTACTTTACTCTTGAGCAATTTTCATATTTTTGTTTCTCTCCTGTGGACTTGACTTTTCACAGTTCTCATAATGGTTAATTTTGTTGTTAGACTAACATTTCCTAATACTTTTATTTCGATAAACCCTTTTTACAAAATTTCACATTTGTTGTAAGCTTCTTTTTTTTATCTCATACATCCCACGTAGATTTCAAGCCTAAGTACTAACGTACCGTGGGCATCTGAAGAGACGGGAAATGTAGTCTATTGACACGGCATTTGAAAGATTAGAGGTTGGGACGGGAAGTGAAAACATCTGCAGGCAATCTGGAGATCCTCGGTATGAATGAGCGAGAAAAGTAGTCTGTTCTAGGATTTTGTAGCTGGACATTAAAGGGATGCATACGTAACGCGCCTCTTGTTGTTCTATTAGGAACAGTCAAGGGGGGAATGGGCCACTCTGTAGACCCGCAACGGGGCTCACTAGTCAGATTTTCATATTAGTGACAACACAAAGGGACTAGAAATTTTCATAAAAAAACTATGTAGGTTTTGACGGCGCTATCGCAACCTCTTAGTCTACAAAGTTCCTGAAGAAGCCGGCGTTTTTTGTTTCTAGTCGTAAATCACGAGAAACTTAGGCAAGCGACAGAGTGGGGACGTGCTTGTGCCGACTTAATCAGCATCGCCCTGTGGACAAACTACAGGGTAAGGATTGAAGGACGGAGGCGCTTAAAAATCGGTCAAGTTAGCCGGCTTACTAAATAAAGTACACCGACCAGCAATATTAACGCACCATTCGAAATTTGCAACAATTTTAACGTTATTTCTTCTAAATCTATTGTCCGATTTGAATAATTTTTTTGCGTATTATAGGCTCATTCTGTAAGGATATTACTGTTTTCGTAATTTTTGGTAGAAAGTTAGTTGTCATTATATACCGGGTGTAACAAACATTGTGTTTTTTCCGAAAATTCGCAACACCCTTTGGAATAGTCTAGCATTCATAAAATAGTGCATTTGAAACCTAACTTGAGCCTCATATTTTCTTTACATTTTGTTTTTGGTTCACTTGGTTATGATTGATAATAAAAGAAGTAGGGACTTTTATAACTCATGTTTTATTACAATATCATAAGAAGTAACTTTTTACAAACATTATTAAACTAACAATAATTAACGATTACAACACAAATTACCTAAAAAATTAAAATATACATTAGCAGCGTGTGTTTCCGCCTTTACTTCTAACAATCGCTGCACATCGGTGAGGCATGCTCGAAATTAAATTTGCTATTTGGTTTTGATCAGTATCATTTCAAATTTCAACAACTATCGTTTCTGTGTCTTGCAACATTGCAGGAGGAGGCTGACGCTGTCTTAATTTTCTGCCAATAATGTCCCACAAATGCTCAATCGGGTTAAAATCTGGACTGTGCGGTGGCTAATTCAGAGTATGCATATTTACCTCTTGTAAATATTCAGTTACAATGGGCGCTACGTGAGGTCTTGCATCGTGCATTAACAAAAAGTTATTGACGATATAAGGAGCGAAAGGGGCAACGTGCTCAGATAATATATTAATATACCTTTCGCTATTTAAATAACCTCCACGTAAAGGACCAATATATGTCCGCGCTGTTAAGGAAATTCTTCCCCAAACCATAATGATAATAATGATAATGCAAGACCTCACGTAGCGCGCATTATAACTGAATATTTACACGAGGTAAATATTCAAACTCTGAATTGGCCATCGCCAAGGGGTAAAGGAAGGTCATTGCCTACAAATGAATTTAACTCGCTATGCGTTGTAGGGGATTATAATTTAGGGTACAAGTTTACCTTGAAAAGTAGGATTCAGGCCAGGTCCGGACTTCAGAAGTTTGTGTATTCACTGTAATTACATGGACATAGTCACATATAAATCTAATGTCTTACAATACAAGATAAAGATTACAAAGAGTTTTACTGTATAGTACACATATGATGAAATATACAAGAAGCGCCACCGTACAGATAATTCCCAAAAGTTTTAAAAAGGTTCAAACCTAGAAGGGATTTAATGTTGTGAAAAGTACACTTAGTAAATTCGCTAGTTTTTCTATATGGCATGAAGAAACATTAGACCCTTGAAGTGATCGCCATACGTAACCGTTAACGTAGACGCAACCTCACACATTTAAACGTTTACAGAGTCTTTATGCAGCCTTGCACTGCATAGTTGAAGTATTGAAATGCAATATTTTATGAATGCTAGACTATTCCAAAGGGTGTTGCGAATTTTGGGAAAAACACAATATGTTTGTTACACCCGGTATACAATGACGACTAACTTTCTAACAAAAATTACGAATACAGTAATATTCTTAAATGAGCCTATAATACGCAAAAAAATCATTCGAATCGGACAACAGATTCAGAAGAAATAATTGTTGCAAACTAGTGGTGCGTTAATATTGCTGGTCAGTGTATAGTATATGTGAACTATTATTTTTCCCCAATCCTGTCGCTTGCCTATAGGCTGACAACTGTAAACATGCTCACCATATATGAAGGGCTGAGAAGCCAAGGGGTATAAGTGTACTGAAGTCAGTTTTGAGAAAACTCAAATTAAAGTTAAATTGGTATAATCAAATGCAGGCAAAACCATGGTCATTAAAACCAGTATATTTTTAATTGCTATGTTTTAGACTAACATAATAAAAAAGGCTAATATGATTTTCATACTTTTCATACTGATTATGAGGCAATTTTTGATAAAAGTCGTCACTTGTACCCCTTGGCTTCTAACAGAAGCACACCAAATTGTCAGCTATTTCTTAGAAGCCAAGGGGTACAAGTGACTCGCGGCACATGTGGTATAAGTGACTCGCGGCACATGTATCCCTTGGCTTCTAAGCTAAACAGCTCTTCTAAGAAGTAGTTTCTTTTTTCGCCGCTAGATGTCAGCACATGATAGAGTTACACTTATCTCCCTTGGTCACGAACATTTTAAAGTGTTTAAGAGTAAGTTTCTGCATTTAACTCCATTATGAAAATATGTCACTTGTACCCCTTGGCTTCTCAGCCCTTCATATGGCTAAGGGCCATAACTTTATTTTACTAGCTTTTTCTTTTATTTATTGAATACCGTCATTTTTAGAATATTTTTGTAAGTTTCAGCTTTATTAGTTTTATTTGCCAAGAAGTGACATTGATTTAAAAAGTATATTTAGGAAAAGTACCTAAGTGCGCCCTATAGTAGGTATGGAAACGCCAAATAATAAAATCGTTTAGATTTACTTAGTGTAATAGTAATAATAAAGAGAAGTAATTACGTCCTTGTGTAAGTATGTAAATGTATGTATGTATTGTGTGTACATAGACATTGTGTAATTAATACCAGTCGGGGATTAAACTACTCTACAATTCGTATACAATTTTTATTGTGATTGTTATAATTTTTATAAATGGTTTTGTAATCGGTAATAAATGGATTACAAAAATTTGTATTTTATTGACAAAAACTGATGATCAGATGCTCCATCCCTGGCCTATTTATAGTACACTTACCAGCGTATTTATAGTAAAGGCTGGTTAATATTATTACTTAATTTATCACAAACATTTATTCCACGAATATTTTCATTTCATTTCGGAAATGGATGATAGTCACTACAGGACCAAATCAGGAGAATAAGGTGGTTGTGGAACTTGCGTTTTGAATAACATTAGTAGAAACGCAAGATGTGCGACTGGGCACGTTATCCTGATAGAGGATCACACCTTTGTCAACTTTCCAGGGTGCTTTTTTTTAGATTACTTACGGCACTTCTGCGTGTTCTTACTTTAAGTAATCAACAAGAATTATCCCTTGCGCGTCTCAGAAAACGAAGACAATAACTTTACAGCTTGTCAAATATAGCTTTGCCTCCGAGTTAGCCCCGCCCACTGAAAGCGCAGTAGACCGGTTGCTAGGTACAGTCAGGGCCGGCCTAAGACATTCAAGCGCCCTGGGCTAACAAAATCAAGCGCCCTCAGCTCACATGAGCGAAGTGAAAAGCTCGCCATTTTTTTAAAGGGAGTGTTTAACGCCGCGGCGCACAGTGTAACGGATTTGATATTTCGTGGACATAGGGCAAAACAGCGACTATCGAATTTTAATTTGTTTTGTCTCTAGATTATTCCTAAAATATCTGGAGTTTAGTCGTTTGCCAGTTTTGGTTAAATGTATCACCGTAAAGTACTTCCTCTTTAAGCAGAAACTTGACTTTTCTGAGAGGAATAAAAATGACGCGAAAATAAGTCCAACTTTAAAAATTTCATATGTGTTCTATAAAAAATTTGAAGGTAATTTTTGTTGTAGCTTCTGCTAACTACTCTTGATATTTCCAAATTTTAGTGGAAATATTTGTAAAGTTTACTTACATATGGAATTTTAAACAACCGTGGTCCTAGTCGAAGAAAAAACAAAGTTTGGTGTGACTTTTAAAAAAATGCCTAAATATGCTTAAGTTGTCACATACATTTGAGGATTACACAACTCTTATACATTAGCAATATCCAAAAATCAATTCCGACTTTGTCCGATTATTGAAAAAAAATATATTTTTCTTTAGTAATGTCGCACATGCAGGAATCCAAAGTTGCTTTTTAATGCCGCTTTGAAGATTTTCCAGGTATGTTAATTATATTAAATTTTCTAACAAGTTATAAGTAAATTTTAAATAATTTAACTTTTACTAAAAAAAGCGACGAGAATAATATTACATAAAATATTCATGAATCTAAGAACCTACCTACATAGTTTTAAAAATACGTTATTACACCTAGTTTTAAATTGTTATTTTATTAAACATATTATTCTAAGAAGTAGGTAGTAAGTTAACTCGTTAAGTACGCTTTGTAATTTAATTAAGGATGCTACTAAGGGTGAAAACAAAGTAATAAATGAAAAAATAAAATACAAAATGATTTTCGAAATGAACTTGGGATACTAGTAACCGTTGTAAAACAGAGTGAGGGCACTACAAGCGACGGCAATACTGCTGAACAAAATATTAATTAAAAAATTTGCTGTAGTTCTTTAAGAGCTTTCTTCGGGTCAAAACTTAAAGTTGATACTTTTCAAGAATATTTGAGATACTACAAAACTGTAGGTGTCATTATATAGTTGGTACTATATGCCATCAAGTAGTGTTGTAAATATCCGTATTCTTTAGATATCCGGATAATACGGAATCGGAATCAGCTAATATCCGTATCCATTATCCGAATACGAATCCATTTCTTGACCCGCGCGACAGATCATGTATACGTATGCATGCAATACTAAAACATTTTCTATCCGGATACACGGCTAGGTAGGTCGATGCGGTATCGGTATCATTCGAAGTCGAAGGTTAGGGATAGGAAGGCACCGTCGGCGTCGTTCGTTCTCGTTTGAATTCTGTTCGGGTGAGGCGGGCCTAGTTTAACCAATGGGTCTCATCCTATATGATACCCGTTACCCCGATAACTATGCTATCTTTTTTTAGGAAAGGTCATTAGAAAGAGAAAGCATAAGATCAAATATGCCACATCGCAGACCGTGTTGTTCGCTTACACTCGATTCCGATTCCGTTTTCTCTTTCCACTTTGCATTAGTATACAGCCGATGCGAATTTATTTTGATTCCGAATCCGTATTCAAGTTCTCGGCCGGTTCCGGATAATCCGGATTCTTTTAATATCCGTATCCAACGGATTTTTGGATACGTATCCTTACATCACTACCATCAAGTATTCACATGTTATTATTAATACATGGGACAGGAATTTGCGAGAACATTTCTTATATTCCTACTGGACATTTATCTGAATAGGCATCAGAAGCTACAAATAAAGAGTTTCGTATATTCCGAGAAAAATAAATTAACACATGAAGGCGATATTTAAGTGTTCAATTTAAATGTCGAGACATACTGTATATCAGGCGCGGCCCGTGAAATTTCAAAGTTGTATATCTCTGTTGCTACTTATGGGACCCATGCCAAATTCAGGTTTTTTAATAGTGAGCCTACTAGGAATGTTTTGGTAAAAAAAACTATTTTTCAATTTGCGAAAAAAAGTTGAATTTTTGAATTGACCCACCTGGGTAAAAAATTAACACGCTTAGATATTCTATTTATTATTTTTTCTAAACAAATTTAACATCATTTTGTCGACAATTCTTAAATTTTAAGAGAAAAAAATGTGTTAGTGGAAAGTTATAGTCATTTGAATTTTTTGTTAAATTACACAGCCCCACAAAAAAAAAATGTTGGGACCTGTGGGTCGGACATATGTAATCCCATGTATTTTTCGACGCTGAATCCAATCCCGAGCTCAGAAATGGCCCTCCACGTCTGGAATTGGCCCCAGGGGCCAAAAATGGCCTCTATAGGGTGTCACTATTGCTATCTCCGAAACGGTAAAAGATACGAGGTCAGTTAAATTAGCAAAAATGTGCCTTTTTTAGTCCGTATTCATATCCCGTTTACAGAGTTGCCAAATTCTCTATAGTTTCTTGTCTACAGGGGATTTTTAAAAAATAGTCAAAAATTTACTTCTTAACTATCTCGAAAACCCTTATAGTTGGATAAAAATTGTTTTAACAAAAATCACAAGATTTTTTACCTTCTATAAAGTAACGTTATCGTTTTGTTTATATCACTTGTTTTTATTGAGTTACTGATACTAACTTGTTTTTTTTCAAATACGGATCTGGACTTTTTGCTGTATTTTTTAAAGAATACTTCATACCCTTTACATCTGTCTATCACTTGATTATTTTTTTCGACGTTTTGGCGAAGAATAGCATCATCAGAATATTCTACCAGTACGGACCTGGCCTTTTTCAGGTAAATGCGCCATTTCACAACCACAAAAACTACAAACTATAGTGATAGGTTGTGAATTGTGCCTTAACATGGAAGATCCCAGGTCCGTATTGTTAGAAAATCCTGATGTTGCTATTTTTGATCAAAACGTCGGAAAATATTTTCAAGTTATGGACAGTTGTAAAGGGTATAAAGTATTCTTTGAAAAAATGGAGCAAAAAGTCCAGGTCCGTATTTGAAAAAAACAAGTTAGTATCAGTAACTCAATAAAAACAAATGGTATAAACAAAACAATAACGTTACTTTATAGAAGGTAAAAAATGTTGTGATTTTTGTTAAAACAATTTTTATCCAACTATAAGGGTTTTCGAGATATTTAAGAAGTAAATTTTTGACTATTTTTAAAAAATCCCCTGTAGACAAGAAACTATAGAGAATTTGGCAACTCCGTAAACGGGACTAAAAAAGGCACATTTTTGCTAATTTAACTGACCTCGTATCTTTTACCGTTTCGGAGATAGCAATAGTGACACCCTATAGAGGCCATTTTTGGCCCCTGGGGCCAATTCCAGAAGTGGAGGGCCATTTCTAAGCTCGGGATCGGATTCAGCGTCGAAAAATACATGGGAACACATATGTCCGACCCACAGGTCCGAACATTTTTTTTTGTGGGGCTGTGTTATATATTAGGTTTAAAAAAATTCAAATGACTATACCTTCCTACTAACACATTTTTTTCTCTTAAAATTTAAGAATTGTCGACAAAATGATGTAAGATTTGTTTAGAAAAAATAATAAATAAAATATCTAAGCGTGTTAATTTTTTACCCAGGTGGGCCAATTCAAAAATTCAACTTTTTTTCGCAAATTACAAAATATTTTTTTTCTTTACCAAAACATTCCTAGTACGCTCACTATTAAAAAACCTGAATTTGGCATGTGTCCCATAAGTAGCAACAGAGATATACAACTTTGAAATTTCACGGGCCGCGCCTGCTGTATATTAAAAAAAAAGACCAAATATATTTAAGAACCAAATTTATTTATTTCAACAAACATTTAAACTGTTTCAATAAAAACAAAAATATTCGAAAATACACAAAATTATTAGTAAAATTAACAGGACACAAAACGTAACTTTTTTTGTCTATTCTTCACCTATTGCCTTTCTCTCTCTTTTCATAATTAAAAATTTAGAAGTTTCTGAAACCTATGAAAATATCGAGATAAAGCAACAAAGATATGTCTTTTTATATACGTACATGTTTTGTAAAACACTATCTACAATATCAATGTCAGATCAAGACGATAATTTAAGGGGATATAAAAATATTTTAAGTTATGCAACTAACATAAATATTATAAATTATACTAACTTTAATAGTCAATAATAAGTAATTTAAGTCAGTCAATAGTAATAACTTTTTTGTTATACCGAGTAAATCATAGTGTAATACAAATAATTATTATTTAATAAATTATAATATAAAAAAAGAAAGTGAATATAACATTGATCCACCGAAGAGATCATACCAACAAGGAATAAACGTAACTAGTAACCTACGAGATTAAACATATGAGTATGTGCTTAAAGGTATTCGAAATTATTAGAAAGTATCTTTTTAACATCACTTTGTTTTGTAAATTTTACAAATTAATAAATTTAAACCTAGTCTCTTTAGGTTGAGTTAATTTCGAAGTTATTTTTATTTAGTTTTTTAACTTACTGAGAAGCGAAATTTAGAACTGCAGCTTGTGATTAAGTCATTAGTGTCCTCGACGACTAAATTAAAGGCGTTATCAGTTGGCTTTGACCACAGGTGGGTTTGTTAGATAAATAATTGATTGACCATCCATTTGGTTAACAAATAACGTTTAATCTGTCAACCGTAACTATAACCAAAGCCATCTCCAAACGTCTAAAGCGCTCACTGTTTTGTTTTCATCTGATTTTATCACTGAACTATATTTCAGTGGATTTTATAGGTGTTTGAATGTGCTTCCACATTTTACCTATAAATCCATGACAGCTTTTAGAATCGACAGTCTGGCTATGCTAGCCACCTTAATTTCGTTTCCCAATGCTTTTTTTATTTATTTATTTCTTCGAAAATACGGTATTCACACGTATCAGGTCATTCATCTACGACATCTTCTGCGTTAATAACACCAGTGGGCTCTTCGGTACGGATGGAAAGATATTGCTTGGCATCAAAGCACTGCACAACCTAGAACGCAAAGGATATCAGGGTTTTATTTAATTTGGGTAGAATTAAGATAACAGATGGGAAACTTTTTGATTTTTGCCTTTACGGAAAAAAGTTATTCTTCATAAAAAGTTCTGCTTGTTGAGAAAATAATTCAAATCAAAAATTTTGCCCCAGCAACTCTGCAATTAAAATTGAAGATAGTTTTCCTTCTACGGCATTTATTGTTTTTACTTTTTTTGACACCCCGTATATGCTGGCTAAAATTTTTTGATTTTAGTGATATTTTCTCAACAACCCGAACTTTTTATGAAGAATAATTTTTTTTCCATAAAGTCAAAAATAAAAAAGTTTCCCATCTCTTAAGAATGGTTTCTGGACACGCTGTATAACAAATATTCTTCTTCTACCCTTGTAAAATTAAACTGCTAAATACGCCAGTAAAATTAGAATAAAACCTAGCTAGATCAAAGCACAAAATTCTGCTGATTTTAACAATACTTGTTATACATTTTTCCATTAAATTCTCTAGTATTACACTGCAAAAAAGTGACTACATTCAAGAAATCGGAAGGGGTTAGAATTTACCCTCCCTCCCTCCCAATCCAATTTCCGTGATAATTTTTTTAAAGACGCAGATTGCTGAATTCTTTGAACCAAAGTATTCTTAAACAAGGATATAAACCGGTTGCTTCTAAATCGGACTAGAGCTTTGGAAAATAACTAAAATTAAACCTACAAAATTATTTAAAAATAACAGGCTCGGCTCGCGAGTTTTTTTACAGGTGGCCTGACAGAAATCGTTTTTATAATTTTTTATGTAACCGCTAATTAATATTAATACAATGCGCATATTAGCCATTTTTCTTTTTCCGAAGCAAATTTTTTGCAAGAGTATATTTTACGGGGCGGTTTGAGTGTATTTACATAGTGGGAGTGGCCCGATAATATTGGTGGGCCGTCGACCAATTGTGTCTCTTTTTAACTTCCTACAGCGCGTATGTCTGTTTCTCGGTTTTAATGAATTTATATCGCCAATATAAACCTGAGGTCAATTTAAAATACGACCCAGCCCGGAGTAAGCTTGGATAATCTTTCGACGATGGCTTGGCTTGATTCTTTCTTGAGCAGTTTTCGCATGAAACTTGCACTTTTCGGAAACAAAATATTCTTTTTTGGTTTTAAAAAAATTAAAAAATAAATTATTAGGTAGATCATTAAAAATTTTAGGTGGGTCACTGGCCAAATGACCTTATGGACGGGCCGCGCCTGAAAAATAAGCGTTAATGTTGACCAGGAGTTTCGTAGTTGCAAATCAAATTTTTGGGTTTAATACTGGTTATAAAGAAATTTAGCAATAGAATAATTTATATTAAAATTAACACAGATACAAAGTGTTACTTACTTTGCGCACAAGTAAAGGATAATCCTGTGTAATCCTTTCCCACTCAGTTGGCTCGGTCAAACATAGTGGCGACATTGCCAACTGTGCCAAAATTTCTATAGAATAAGCCAAGTGATTTTTAACAGGGTTTGGAGATTTTGGTGTTAGGACTGGAGTTTTCGGAGATCCTTCTCGATCTGGTGATACTTTAGATGCCTTCAATACCTCCTCTGCAGACAGACGAGGCTTTCGCATCTTGACTTCTTGATTGGCTTTAAAATATAATTAGAATAAAATGATATTGACGGTGGCCTACTAGGTCGCCTTACCTAAGATTCAATTGGCCTTTTCCCACCACTATATTTTTATATTACTAAACAATTAATACAGAAAACGTTATTTATATAAAAAAAATCAGTATAAGATGAATTGTTAATAATAGATTATTAGGAAAACGTTACCGCATCGTCTGTTTTCCAATCATGAATGAAGCGAGTATAAATCCCAGTCAGCAAAGGGAAAAGCTATTTTCATTATTGTTTTGCTTAAAGGTTGATACCATTAAAATCTCCTCTAGTTTTCTGTTTACAATTTTAATAAAAAACAAGTTTTCTCAAATTAGATTTTGGGCTGTTTGCACACTGACGACTATTAATCGGTTAATCTGCTGTCCAGTGAAAACAATGGAGATAGTTTAAATAATACTGTGAGCATAGGTACGTCATGAAATTCCGATCCGATGCCGCGATGGAACGAAACGGATGCAATTTCATTTCAATTATTTAAACAGTCTGGCCTTTCCGCCGGATACAGACGGCAAAGCAAACGTCCGTGTGCGCGCAGCCTTAAATTCGTACTACTTTGCCACCTCCTGAAAAGAAGCGTACCTTCTTTTATCATAGATAACTTACACAACTAATCGTCTTATTTTACAGGGGGTCAATTTATATACTTTTGGTTTACTTCCTGCAGTGCATTAAGGCAATAAACGGTATGCTAGATCGAGATTTCTACTTAATTTTCTAAAATGTTTTTTATTTGTATTTTTTAAAATGGGTTTTAATATGAACCTACCTAAATGATAAGAGTTTTATTAAAATATAGTAGTTTTAGGAGTAGTAAGCTTCCAGCTTTTCTTTACCGTTGTTGTTGCTCAAAAAACTGCTATAAAAAACCCTATTACAAACCAAAGTAAGCTATATTCGTGATAATTTCAATACTTTTTGATTCTCTGTGGAACTCCTTGTTAATGGAAAGCTCTTATTAATAGTTCAAAGGAACCGAATAAACACATTTTCATAGAATTTATTACAGGTATATGTTCTTTTTTGGTAAAAAAAAATAGTATTAGGAAAAAGCAAAATCGGGTAATTTCGTGATAAAAATGTGTTTTTAAAAGAAAATAAAATCGAAAAATCTGTTAAACGTGTATTTAAGACAGCTGAAATTAAACTGTATTAAAACAGAAACATTTTCTTCCTTGTAAATAAATCGTTTTCCTTGTGTTTGAATAGATAACAAACCAGAACTAAACTTGAATGAATAATGCCACCAAGTTGTTTTGGAACATTTCGTTCACATACTACTGACACAATTAAAAGAAATGGATACATTCAAACCTTTAGTATACTACAGAAAAAACATACCTACATTTGTCAGCTTTTTGTGACTCAGCATAATGTGACGCTATCCCATACCAACGCATTGCACAAATTTGAAGCCCTAAAAGCTCTAATAGCGCTACATAACAAGTAAAATAAAATAAAAGCGATAAAAATGTATTTTGTACTTTTTTTTTAAATCGCGCGCCACAAAAATTCGACAAACAGATCGAATTTATACGGGGCGGGGTTTAAAAGGAAAGTATCCAAAAAATATGTATTTCTTTGATAAATTATATATCTTTTTTATGTGTGTACATTGAAAAGCCATTGGTTTTCACAGAAAATAACTGAGCAACAATTAGTAATGTTAGAAAAACCAAAATACACTACAACACCAATGAGTAATCTCCTACCCTACAGGGTATCCCAAAAGGTTGAAGATAAATAGGAAATTCTATTTTTTGTTTTATAAAAGAAAGTCACTCTTCATAAAAAGTCATGAATTGGCCATCAAAAAATCCAAGTTAGGTCGGGATTACGAAATCCTTGGAGCAGTGACACTGTATTAGCATCATCAAGTTTTAAACTTTAAATAAAACACTCGTCAAACTTCCCTATTTTTCCAAATTGACACCCTGTATTATAATCTAATCCTAATGAAGGAATAGGGTTGGTTAAAGGGAATGACACTGACCTATTAAAATCTAATTCCCACGAGTGTCACAGAAGACAGTTAAATTAATTACAAAGTGCTTGTTGATCAAACACTTTATTAGGTAGTAGTAGCAATAATACTACATTACTTTATACTATACTAATTAAAAATAAAAAGTATTTACAAAAATAAGAAACTTCAAAAACCACAAACAGAAACCATTCACGACTTAAAAAGTTACATTATTAAAACACATGGAAAATTATGTATTAATATTAAGTACCTGTAGAAATGTTTTTAAGGATGTGTCTACGCCACAAAGTCATTGTTTGTTAATAGCGAATAACTGATAAATAACAATGTTAAAAAAATAGTAGGGATGACTCCTAAATCCGAATAACCCATATGCTATATTATGGTTAGTTGTTGTAAAGAGATGCTAATATGTTCTAAGTGATCTTAGGGCCTTAGGTTATAGTAAGCAACATGCTCAATTTTATTTTGGAATCCTAAACTTCATATAATACAAAATAAATAGTGAAGTAGTCACCAGCAATTCCACGTTGTCCATAAGGGCAAGTAGGGTGATAGGCAACAGCGCCAGAGGCCTGGTAACGTCTGTAGGCGTTCCTTTATAAGGATTGAGTCCTCGTAGACTAAGTTTGCCCGATGGCCCTTCAAGCTATTATTTTTTAAAAGATGACAGCAAGACAAGTGACACTGATTCCGTGCATTTTAGAATTCTATTTGTACTTTTTCATACAGAAGTAAAAAAAAACAGAGATAGGGCAAGTAGGGTGATGTCCAGCGGTGCCAGAGGCCTAGGAACGCCTGTAGGTTGGGTTGGGTTTCATCCTTCTCCAGCAATGATCTTTGCTTTAAACGTATTTTAAAGGGCCCCTAATCAAAGTTATGATGTTTCCAATTTTTGAATTACTGGAGATCACTCGAATTTTATTTGAAATCGAGGTATTCTGGAGTGATGGACGGAATCATTCACGTTCAAATTAACGATTTAATAATATCCGTGGATTATGGAACAGTCACCCAACTGGAAAACAGTGTTTAATTTTTAATACCACATTTTTTGTTGTTACGAAAAAGACGAGATCCATATGGGAAGTTACTTCTTGATCCCTTCATTTGCCAAGCGATATAAATCAAAAATTTCACGATTTAAGCTTTCAAAAAGTTCTATAGAACATTCCTCTGCATTGGAAAAGTTGTAGAACAAAAAAGTAACTAATCCCTTTTGGACAAGCAAAACAATTGGTACAATATCTTTTAGAACCTTCATCATATAATTTATGTCACTGTGAAACTCAAAAAACTTTTTAAACTCCTCCAGCAGCAGACCCCTGAACAACGGGGAATCCCTCGCGACCGTGCAGAATGCTGTCAAACGTCAAAAATATGTATTTTCTTGAAGCTGTAATCTACGTTACCTTGTAAATAAGGTTTAAAAACTGCTTTGAATACGATTAGCAAGAAAAATTGGCTTATATTACACAGAATGTGACTGGTGATTCAAAAAGTCCTCACACTTCCGGTTCATAATGTTTAATGATTTAAACGTTAACTGATGCCAAGACGTACTTCCGAGAGTGTATGAACTCTTGCAATTACCTGCAGTACCTTCATACTAAACTGTACGTAAGATACTGACAATGGGATGAATCGTTTAAGTCATGAATGGATTTTACATTAACAACAAAAATGGAATTATATACATTACAGTTTATATTTTACCTGTCTCATTTTTAGCAGGTGCCGTCGTAGAAGCTGTCGTAGTCGGAGTGGGAGGAGATTGCCCATTTAGCAGAGGCGCAGGAGAGGGTAAAGATTCGGGTGGTGACAGGGGAGTTTCTATATCGTCGGACAGGATTGGTTGTGGTAAGCTATCGAAACTGTAGAACTGAGCCATATCGTGGATTGGTTCGCCTGAGAAGTACTCGTCTAATACGAGTTTGCTGGTCTAAAAGAAAGGGCAGGTTTTAGGGAAAAGTTAATTTTAAAAATAACATTTAAATTTTCAGAGTATTATTATTAGCTTGGTATGTACTGATGAGTACAAGAGCTGTTGAGCTGTCTCTGCAGATTATTTTCTAAATTTCAAAGAAGTGGACAAGGTCGATAAAGCTCGTCTGAAGCTCTTTCGTTGCCTTTTGACAAAATGGTAAGTACCTCAATAAAAGTAAATATAAATATTTCAAGATTCTTAAAAGGCGTCAGAGTCGGAGTGGTTTAATTTGGAATAATTTTGGAAAAATAAAATCTTGTTAAATTAAGAACGATTAAAACATTGCTTATTGATTTATGTCATTCGATGTATTTGTAGAATAAAAAAATATTATTTAAATTTAATTAGATTTAATTCGGTGTCGATGTCACTGTCATTGTTATCTACATTAAAAATAAGTGGCTATGGGTATATTAAATAATGAAAAACAGGAATCTTCCACTTCAATATCATGGTTAATCGAATTTTTCCAACTTTCTATAGGAATGATATCTACAACTTTTTTAATTAACGTCACAACACTTGCAATTAAAGTCGGAGGAGTGTTTTCTGCTCGAACATTTGATTTTACCACATGTGCTTTGTACATGCCGATTATCACCGGTGATGTTACATGGTTTTTTATTGTTAATTAATATAAGTTTGCCTAAAGAAAAAAATAGTTGAACATTGTAGATTGTCAGAAAAATAATAAAATAACTGTCAAGAAAGACCCCTAAGCATTCCAAGATTAGAACTTCCAGCAGCTCTTTTGGGTAGAACCATTATAGAAAATCATCCAATACCGTTCAGTAAAACATACTGCTGGACAGATTCCCAGACAGTGATTATCCAATCACTGTCTGGGAATCGGTCCAGTAGTATGTTTTACTGAAGTGTTTTTCTTGCATCTGTTTTAAGCCATCCGGCTTAAAACAGATGCAAGAAAATTTAAACCTTTTGTTGCCCACAGAATTGGAGATATTGAAGAGTTTACAAATGTTTTAGACTGGAATTGGATTTCAACAACAGAAAATGTAGCAGATGAAGGAACAAGGCCTAATCTGGAATGGGATTGGTTGGAAGATAGCAGATGGTTAACGGGACCAGAGTTTCTAAAGAACCCAAATCAAAATGGAAGATATAAAACATAAACAAAAACACTGAAATTGATAAATCAGAACTGAAAGCTGAATATGTAGGAGTGGTTATCAATTGTTTTTCTCAAGTATTGCCAGATATAGCTCGATTTTCTAAGTGGTTAAGAATGGTTAGAAATTCAGCGTGGTTTTTAAGAAGCATACAAATTTGGACAAACAAAATAACGGAAAATAAATTAACTAATCAATTAATTCCGTCAGAAATTTGGGAAGCAGAAAAAGATGGATAAAGCAGCTGTGCACGGTTTTCCAAATGGATAGGAACTAAACTAAAATATTTCGAAATTATTAAACCAGGCAAAAAATACTTTATTCACACCCTTTACTGATTTGCAGGCAATAGGTCAACGAAAGAGCCCGAGAGCTTTGAAATCACCGGACTCCACCTAATAGAAAAAATATAGGAAGGCTTCGACCAATCAAAGAGTGCCCACACCATGGACTTCGGCTTACAAAATACCGCTTGAGTATAATTTTAATCAGGCGCAAGGTTCTGGGGATTTTTTTAAACTCACTAGAGCTGTCATTTGTCGTCTGACATTAGACGGTTACATTACATTGCAGTAACTGACATATAGAACTTTAATTGTACATAAAAGGTAATTAATATGATTATTATTGTAAATACAAAATTCTGCGAGTATATTTTTATAAACATGACCGCACTTACCCGAACCAAATCCAAATTGTCGCCGGTAATCTTGATAGTGCAACCATTGGTAATCACAGTATACTTGTACTCGCCAATGTTGGCATCCGGAGTACTAAGGCTGTGCATCAAAGCGCGCGACGCTCTCGCCGAAGAAGGCAGAGCACTATCGTCAGAAGCCGAAGAATTAATGCTAGAGCTAGAACCAGTGAGAGGTCCCCCAGCTCCTGAACTACCTTCGCGAACCGGCGAAGCGTTCCTTCTGATTGTGTCTTCAATTAACTGCTTAGCATGGCTAAAAAAATAGGACGAAGTAAAATTTTACTATTGGTAATACACAATATATAATTGTTTATTTTGATAGCCTTGTGTTGCCAGTATTGGAATATGGTAGCGTAATATGGTCCCCCCAATATGATGTGTGGGTATCACTTGTTGAGAAAGTGCAAAGAAGGTTTTCGAAGTGCATGTATTATAGGAAATTTGGTATATATCCTCAGAAGGGGAATACCTGTTAAGTATCTTTGAGAGGCTTTCGTTGAGAAAAAGAAGAATTATAATATTACTATGCACTTTGTTCAGGATTTTGAAGGGTAAAATTGACTGCCCTGACATTCTTGGTAAACTGCCATTTGCCATCAATAGAATTAATTCGCGAGCCTCTAATGTTTTTTATCTGACTCATCCTCGAACAAATCTGTACAAAAATTCCCCAATCTACAAGATGTGCTACTATTTTAATCTGTATGCGTCTGATGTTGATGTGGATACGACTAGTCTTACCCAATTCAGAATTTTAATCGAAAATAAGTTGAAAGACAGTTAACTAATGATTTATGTAACCATGTATTTGTCTGAGTGGGTTTTTATTATATTGACGTATGTCTGTGTATCTGTGTTTTAATGTTGATTTTCTGTTGGACTTTTTTTCTGGTTATATACTGCATAGTTTAAGTGGAATGTACCTATAATTGTATCTATAATTGGCACCTGTGCTGTTGATACTTGTTCAATGAATAAAGAATAAAGAATATAATCAGTAAAATTAACACACCATCAGAAATTTGCGACAGGTTTCATATTAATTAGTCAGAGCCAATCATCTTCAAGGAAAACAGTTTCCTGATCGAAACCGGGTAATCTGATTGGCTGTGATTGATTTGAAACTGCTGCAGAAACAGACCCTATGCTTACTTGAATTTGACGATACTGACCTTTATTGATACCTATTTATGAAAAATTTTTGATCATCTTGCACTAGGTATGTACTTTCTTCCAACATCGGCTGTTCTGGGCACGTGAAAAATGATGATTTCAGGGCACTTACAGTGCACTGTGGCCCGAAAAATTATAAAATCGGAAATAAATGGTATTTTTTCAAAGTCCTTATAAAAGATCATATTTGCAGGTAGTTTCGGGAAATATCCACCTACATTTACCTAGAATTTTAGGTCGTTATATCAACATTTGGGTCGGCAACAGAGACGCAAACTTGTGACAGTTCAATTTCTACGCTTGAACGTGATAGAACTGTAGTTTCCGTGCAAGTTTTGCTATTAACCTGTGTTTGTCTAAAAGTGTCCTAAGTGATATATTTTTGTACCGGAAATATCTTCAATATTGGAATAGTAACGATATTTGGATCAGCTTACATTTATTAGATAACATGTATCTTATGGATTGGTGTCCCACAGTATTATTTTTAAGCGATAACCAAACTGAAGGTTGATCTATAAAAAAAACCAGGAGACCCCACCGTGAAAAATATATAGAGATGTGCCCTAAGGTATGCAGTATATCATATTAAAAGAAGTTTTGCCACTCTGGCAGAAACAGAGCTTTTTGTAAGAGACTGTCAGATCAGTAGAAATAGGGAAATACGCATTTTGGGCGTGATGACATTTACAATCCGACGTCTCATCGACCGTAAACCACACTTTTTTATTGTTACTTTTTTCAAAATATTGTTTTCGATTCTTTCTCACACGTGCGGTAAACAGTGGCGAAGTATTGAATCAGTGGGTAACATGGGCGCACCCAGGATTTTGTCTTGGAGGGGGCTGATGTGTCTTGGGGGGGGGGGGCTGTGATGTGTCTTGGGGGTGGCTGAATAATGCAATTCGGTGGATTTCTTCAATTATAAGTACACTTTTGATAATTTTTGTGTTTGGGATGTTGGTTTGGGGGAGGGGGGGGGGGGGGCTGCAGTCCCCCAGCCCGTCCTCTGGGTGCGCTACTGGTGGGTAATTTCCATTGCGGGACAAATGTTTTCCAAAATTTTCGAAAAGGTGCTTCTTGAACTGTTGTAAATCATATGTTACATGCATGCACTCATCATAAAAACCAATTCGCAAAGAAATTGCACATAAGAGTTTTGGCCTTATTTATTATTTTTGTGAGTTTTACTATTTATATTGGTGCACATTAATTTGTCTCTTCCTGCAAAGAAGTTCTTTGTTACATACTAAACACATCACGTGTGATCCCGTGAATTGTAAATCCGGAAAACCCGTAAGAACTTTTTTACTACCCGCACGACGGGCTTCTTACATTTTGTGTTAGCCATAATAACTTTATTATAATGTATGTACACCCGCAAATAAAACGATCCACAGCGCTGCACGTTGCCACGCTATACACCTGCGACGCACCACTCACAACTAGAAGATTCTGCTCTTGAATATATTACCTTTTGTAAAAACGTTGTCACCGGGCGGCAGTGTTGCCAAATGTTGGCAACACTGCCGGGCGGTCTTCAGTACGTGGTGCGTCCGTCACACCACTACCACTATAGATAGGCGCCAAGCGATACGACGACGCCAACGCGCGATGCCCTGGACGATGCCGCTGGCACGACCCTTCAAACGTACCTGCTATTTGAAAAGACGTCACACACGGACACGCTCGCTACGGGGTGAATTGCAAGGGATCTTCCACTGTCTTTTAGATATTTTACCACAACGTTTCACCTGGTAAACGTCTCCAGGTGCATATTATACAATTTTTATCTGAAGATGACTGGAAATGTTTACCAGTTGAAACGTTGTGATACAATACACAAAGATAATGAAAGTCCAAAACACATCTCCCATTTAGGTTTTAACGGCTTTCGAGCACTTTGGGACCCACTTACACCAATACCCTAAAACTAGCACTTTTGGTGGGTTAGATCATTTCTGTATAACACGATTCACTTCCTTACACAATGTAAAGAATTTTCCATACTCGAGAAGCCAGATACGCCATTTATTAGGGATATGTTTGATAGACATCCTATCTTGACGCTACTGAAAGTAAATTAGGAATTTCGTACTCTACTAATAACTTCCTTAAACAATATATGCAATAAAAATACATTCATATTCATAATTTAATGAAAAATGCCGTTTTTTAACTCAACTGGTTTTTGTTGATAACATCAAAGTTGTGGTAAATTTCTGGTGGTAAGTTAACATTGCTGTGCATTTCTTTAAAGAAAATTAACTCTATGTTTCGGCGTACTTACTTGATGCTTTCCTCATTAGCTCCTGTGATCTGTACCAATCGTTCTTTGGCGCCAGGGCTAACTGCAAAGACACAAACATGTTATTTTCAAATAAATACTACGAAGGTGATGTTAAAAGCTGCTGAACAAGTTAAATTACACAATTCGGCGTCTAGCAGAAGGAATGCAGATGCGACTCAACAAGGACACAGTGCTGATGATAAGGACAGACAATGACTGAAAACGGTATTGTCAGGTGACGCTTGTTATAATTACACACAACCTGGATGCATTAGAGTCAGACTTGTCTGCTGAAATTAGAGTAAAAATAAAAGTTTAATGCAGTTATTATACTATGGATGATTTGGGCTTAATGCAGATTGAACACTCATTCTATTAGAAACAGTAAACTATAAAATAATTATTATAAAAGTTTTGAAAAAGTTTAGTAACTGCACTAAATATTGCATTTAAAAACTATGTTATTCGGAGGTTAACTGTATAAACAAGTAGTTATGCCATTAGAAAAGGTAAGCGGGTGTTAAGTCAGACGGGCACAACCACATTCTTTTACCTCTCTGGAAAGAAATTATAGTCTCGCTTAGTTCCTCTATCATATGAACGCGTCTTCCTTTGATTCCCATCACTATAATAAATAAAACTTTTAATTTACAAAATGTTCCTGAATCATCTGTGTATAGGCAAAATGACTGCAAGTACGTTGTACCTTTTAAAAATTAACCGGTATCTAAAATTTAATGATCGTCTACACATCTCAATACATACAGTATTTCAAGGAAAAGCGTGTCATTTATTACGCTCTTATAGCAGGTAGACGATCCGAGAGGGCGTGAAGAATAAATAACATGCCATCCTCTATTATGCCCGGTATATTATCTTTTAGTTACTGTCTGGCACTAGAAGAAGAATTTGGCGTTTATCACGAGTAGTATGTATTTGAAACGATTCGAGGCAGTCTTTCTCTGTGACCATCCAAGAGTTCCCCAAATGAGTGTAATAAGGGTTGCAAAATATATACATGTCACGATTCTTTGTGCGTAAACAATCTGAGATTCGCCATGAAATTCGGGAGGCTTGTTCCGGTTATGTGTGACAAAGCTAAGGAGATCAGCTGTGGATCTTTGGTGACGAAATCCGTACTGTCTGTCATGGATGATTTTGTGGTTTTCTGGATATTTTAGAATTTGCGAGTTGATCGCTTTCTCCATAACTTTGCTGGCAACACTGAGAAGAGACAGGTCTATAATTGGATGGATGGGACTTGGAACCTGTCTTCGGGACAGGCTGCACAAAAGCAGTCTTCCAGCTATCTGGGAACATACCCTTGTCATAGGAGATCCGGAAAAGACCAGTTAAGATGGATGCCAAGTCCTGGAGCACATTTTTTAGATCAATTGCGGGTATGCCATCCAGACCGGAGGACTTTTTGGTGTCAAGGGATAGAACAATTTTTGAACTTGTTTGACCTTAGGTATTATGTCGGACATTTTGGGGGGTACAGACGTAGCGGTTGGAAGAGCGAAATTGGCAGGAAGAATTAGGGTGGAATTGGAAGCGAAATGTTAGGCAAATAGTTTAGCTTTCCCTTTAGAGGTGGAGTTAATTTCGTTGTCAGAGGTCGGGGAGAAAAAGTGCTTCTACAAAAGTTTTGAGTAATGTTTTTGGCAAGTGACCAGAAAGATTTGCTGCCGTTGGAACAGGAAAGAATTTTACTTTTTATGCGGTTGTTAAAAGCATTTTTGGACTGTCAATATAGTTTGATTGTAATGATTTCTTGCCTCGGTGAAAATTTTACGATTTTCGAGTGTTCTTGCGGGTATGTGAAATGAAACTTTCAATACCTACTTGAATGATATTTGTGATACGCGAGCAAATTTCGGAGGGATCGGGAATGGAAAAATACAGGGTTCCAAGGGCAAGCAAACAAGTTTCGAAGACCATCCCAGTCGCCTGAATTGTAGTGCCAGATCGTGCGTTCTGGCATAATTCCAAAGAACTCGGGATGTATGGGACAAGAGACGGTAATGAGGCCGCGATCTAAACGACCAAGGGCATACAGATACATACATATGTAGCGTAATAGATTTTAGTATGTGTAGCTTATCACACAAAACATGTTTGTAATATATTTGAATTCCAGTTTGATTATTCGCTGATGTGCTTTTTCTTGAAATACTGTAGGTATGAAATTCTAAGATCTATTTTAATTTGTTAATTCTAGAAAAGACAAAATGTGTAATAGTAGTTGCGTTATTTTATTGATACTCAAAAATGTTTTTTAGAATTCTGACAAGTCCCAAAAAAACAATAACTGACACACAATAACACACTCTAACGATTTTTTTGTCGTAAGCTAATGGTACATTATAAACCTTAACAATATCCCATTATTAGTTGTTCGCCCGAACAGGATCAAACCCAAAAACTTTATAACGGGTAAAAAAAAGTCGAAAATTTATAATTTTTTTAAAAACGGTTTTAACACTTTTGCTTAAAACTTGTATGATAACAGTACATTACTAACCTAATAAAATGACCTTACTGTTTTTTCCTGGCAGACATATATGTAAAAGAAAAAAATATAAAAATGCGGTTGTATCTACTTTGCGACAAAGCGCCAAATCTGACAACAACGAGCGGGTAAAAGTAAGTACAGTGTAGCCGTACCATGTATTTAATACTTCAATTGCAATACTTAGCTAGCAAAACAAAGTGTTTGAAGCCTGAACTTATAATAAAAACTATTACTTTACCTAAAACTTCTGTTCACTGTAACAAAAGAATTAAAAACATACTTGCAGTTTTAAACGTAACTTGAGCAATATTATTTTTTCCGATACCAATATATACTTGATAATGTATTTAAAACCCAAGCGCGTTAGGTGCAAGAAAACAAATACTGACCTTTACCAGAATCAGCATTTCGGATCACAACTTCGTCTTTGCAATACTTTTTACCAGGTATCCTGGTAGGTTTTGTAAATTTACCCGACGGTTTGATGACCTCGCCAGGTCCCAATAAAGGCGGTGAAGAGTTTAGGGTTAATACTGAAGACATCGAATCGCTAAGGCTCATCACGGAATCGTTCATATCTACCTATAATTATATTTAATATTAGCAGGTAGGTACAGGGTCTTCCAACGAGGACTGAACAGGGGCTCATTTTTGAGCTTCCTTGTACCTAAACGAAGACCTAAAGAAAAATCTAAAATAGTCAATCGATGTACTTTTTCCTGCAGAATTCAAAAATGAAACCAAAAATTTATTTGAACCAGAAACAAAAGAGTTACGCTATGGATAAGGTGTTTTTTAAATGGAACATAGCTTTTTTTATACGATTTTCGGAACGAGTGATTTTTTTTATGTCCGTTCTGATTAAAATATTTAATATTGTGACAGCTATTTTTATTAAATTTTAATGTTTTATCCAGTATAATTTAACTTCAACCTGTTTGAAACATACACTAGGTAATAAAGGTAAAATCACCTTGAAATCCTTCTAGTCAAAAAATTTGACAAATTTACTATAATATTGCCGAAATGAAATATTCATTAGATGAGAGATTGCAGATTGTTATCTTATTCTACAAATGCCAAGAAAAAAATGAATATTTCATTTCGGAAATATTATAGTAAAGTCAAATTTTTTGACTTTGAAGGATTTCAAGGTGAATGTTTCAAACAGGTTGAAGTTAAATTATACTGGATAAAACATTAAAATTTAATAAAAATAGCTGTCACAATATTAAATATTTTAATCAGAACGGACATAAAAAAAATCACTCGTTCCGAAAATCGTATAAAAAAGCTATGTTCCATTTAAAAAACACCTTATCCATAGCGTAACTCTTTTGTTTCTGGTTCAAATAAATTTTTGGTTTCATTTTTGAATTCTGCAGGAAAAAGTACATCGATTGGCTATTTTAGATTTTTCTTTAAATACAAGGAAGCTCAAAAATCAGCCCCTGTTCAGTCCTCGTTGGAAGACTCTGTATATGAATACAGAAGGTAAAAATTAGTGATGTAAAAGAAGTGTTGTCACGGAAGCGGAAATAATTCTTTAAAATCACTTTTCTTTGTATCTTGCTAAATAAGGGTACTTTATTCTTGGGAATATTTGACCCTTTTGTCGCTACCCTTTATACTGTGGGTCTTTTTAGATTTTTTCCACAGGGATTATTTTATTTTATTATTCTTTTAGTTTATTAATATGCAGAACGTTTATAGACGAAAGGGATTTTTTTCTCAACTTTCAGTAAAATTTCTTCCTATAAGGCAAGACCTCCGTGGGACACGCTGTAATGCAACTCATTGAATTTTTACAAAATAAATCATTCACAATAAGGAATATGCACATATTTTTTTTATTGCACAAATCGTTTAAGGAAGTCATTACAAACCCAAAAAAATTATTTTGACGAAAATTTGTAGGGTAATTTAGCTACAAAAAATGTTTGCTTTTTGGTATAATTTATTATAATCTAAAAAGCAGTCATTTGTCCTTAACGAATAATGACGTCAGGAGATCAGCAAAGTGTCAATCTACATGTTAACCTACAGTTGAACCCACTCAAACCCAATCAAACCTAAAATCACTGGAAAATGATATTTTGAGAAAAATTGGAAATTTCGATTTTTGACCCAAATATTTCACGGTTTTTAATTTTTTGTTGGGTCAAAATGGTTCAAATTAAAATCCCGTATACGCCATCGGGAACAGCTCGCCGAAATACATGATATCCATATTTTTTGGTTTCTTCATTCTTAATAGGAAGGGAGCAATCGCCGATTAGATTTCGATTTTCTTTACTTTTTTTGCCCTCGACAACGGTACATTTGAATCACTCTGTATTTTTTCCTATCCCATTTTTTCCCAATTTTTAAAACTACCTTATAAAGGGATAATCACACTTTAAAATGAATATCGAATGGGTCATCCAGGAGCATATTTAAGGGGTAAAAAATGAATTTTCTTGATTTTTTCCGACGAATCCTATTTTTAACCGACATTATTCCACACTATTTTTCTTATTTAGTGATTATTTTTGGGTTTATTTTATCCGTTAATTATCTAAGAATACCCACTAATTTAAATCGATTATTTTTTCGTTAAAGTTATAAATAAATAGGTTTATTTGCATCGGGGACATGCAAAATTTGAAAATTTTTGAATTTTCGAAGATTGCCATGAAAACACAGAATTGAAGTTTATTTACTCGAAATTATTGAGATATGATGTCAAAATTTCACAAAATGCCAGTTTTTGTTGCAAAATTGAAAGGTTCCTGGATCGATTTCGGCTTGAAATATACAGGGTTCGGCAAAATGTATTACCCATTTTATTTCATTAATAACACAAAACCGATCCGGTTATTTTGAATGAAAATAGTTTTAAATGGAAAAGTAGGCTTTGGAAATTTTGTTAGAATTGTTGACAGTTGTCAAAATGGAGCGTTGGTCTACACAACATCGCGTCTTTTGTATTGAGAAATTGATTCAATTTAATTCAGTAATCGCTGCTCAAAGGTGTTTTCGACGTCATTTTAATGTCCGTCGCTATCCTCAGCCTAAGACTATTTTGGCTTGGTGCAATAAATGGAGACAACTGGGATCTATTGTAGACAAAAAGTAAAGTGGAAGACCAAGAACTGCCTGCAGTGAACGTAACGAAGAAAGGGTAAGAAATACCGATATTGCTAGTCGGAAAAAACCCGCTGTTAAACATGCTTCCGTCCTTGGTTTGAGTGATCGAAGCACGAGAAGAATGTTAAAACGCATGAATTTTCATCCATATAAGATCGCAATAGGTCAGGAAATAAATGATTAAGATAAGATTAATAGACTTGAATTTTGTCGTCTGATTCATGATAATCACCAAGGTATCGAAAGTAACCTTTTCATCAGTGACCAGGCACATTTTTATCTCAATGGCGATGTAAATAAGCAAAATTGCCGTTATTTGGCTCAAGAGAATCCTCGGGCAATTCATCAGCGACCTTTACATTGCCCTAAAGTAACTGTATCGTGTGCCATTTCATCGTCTAGAATAATTGGGCCTTATTTTTTTGAAGAGAATGGTAAGACGGTAACCGTTACCGCTGCGCGCTATGTTCAAATGTTGCAGACATTCTTTTTACCTCAAATTAAAGAAGAAATACTCGTAGGACACTACTGGTTTCACCAAGTCATACGGCGAGAATAAGCATGGACATTTTAAGAGAATCCTTTCCAAACAGACTCATTTCAAGAAATGGTGCGATTCCATGGCCAGCAAGATCCCCAGATCTTTCAGCTCCGGATTATTTTCTTTGGGGCTATTTAAAGCTTAAAGTGTTTGTGAATAAACCCAGAAATTTAAGAGATTTGAAATTAAACATTAGAAATGAAATCAATGCTATCCCACGTCACGTTTTTCAAAACGTTATGCAAAAATTTTGCTAATCAATTAGAAGAATGCATTGAGAACCATGGCGATCATTTACGAACCACTATATTTAAATCATAAAAAACTCCCATCTTTCTAGTTTAAAAATATGTATTAAATCGTTTTATTATTCAAGTTAATAAATTTTTATAACCTGTTTAAATTGGGTAGTTCATTTTGCCGAACCCTGTACATGAATAAGATTTTAGGAACCTTCTACTAAGTGCAGGGATATTTCATTGGATGAGTTACGCATTAAATGCCATTTTTATTGATTTTTCGATGACCCTACAACACTGGAATTCGTATTCATGTACTCATTATGAGTCATAAAAACACTTTTGACGACAGAGCCAATGGGATCACGTTTTACAAGTTTCGAAGTTCACGCGAAAATTTGCAGTAGAAAATCCTTTTTTTTTGGTAATAAAGGCCAAAATAAATGGATAACAACAACCGCCACAAACATCTAATTTATGTAGAGAATATAAAAAAATGTATTTCAGATTTATTTGGGTTATATGCATATTCCCTATTGAGGCGCTTGTTGCAATAGTCGCCAAGTGAATAAAAGTATTTTTTTTAAAAGCCTCTTTTAGGCCACTCTTGCACTAACAGTTTTGTATAAATACGAGTAAAGTACACCTGCGCACAAATGGTGGAACAAATTTATCAATCAGAAATAAGATCACTACAGTGTATGGAGATTCATATCCGATGTAAAAAGAATTTTTTGCCCAATTTAAGTTTTTTAATTTTATATGTATACATATATACATAATTTATTTTGACCTGTGATATTTTTGACAAAATGCAGATAAATGTTTCCCTTTTTTTTGTGTAGATTTAAGAGGATGAGTCCGTATAGAATTAATAATTTTCTGGATTTTTAAAAATTAACATTTTGCTTTGTTTTTTCCTTTTCCCAAACCTCAAAAAGGGCCTTTGAAGACGTCAATTTTCATTGAATGAGAATCCACAAGCAAATGTAATGTTCTACCTTACCAAGGAAGACCTTCAAATACAGGTCCGTTAACGGTGTAATCGACATGGGATATGAACGAAAATCTTAGGAACCAATGATTATTTTTTTGAAATTTTGCTCAGAGATTTAGGAGGTTGTCATCTAGCCTTTAAAAATATTAAGATGTAATATTGCAAGCTCTACCACTTACTGGCGGAGACTTCTGAATTTTAAATAAAACACCCTGTATACTATTGAATTGATTCTACCCAAAACTACGATCATATTTTGAATGAAACCCTGCATGTCCAAACTTAATAGTTTTTGAGATATTGACCTTTGAAAAATAGTATTTCTTGCAATTTGTCAGTCTGTTCATTACTAATGGTATATCTTAGAGAAAAGCAGCTTACATGCCCCTATCTTAGGTTTTGGTTCTCTATTCACAATTGTCAACTTGCGGCTTAACCGGAAGTTGGCATTCTAAAATAGGAAATGGAAACTAAGACAGGAACGTGAAAGCCGTTTTCTTCTAAGGTAAGCCGTCACTAAGCTACAGGTTGTCAAATTACAAAAAATTTCACTCTTTAAATTTTAATATTTCAAAAACTCTGAGTTTCAACAACAGATATTCGGAATTTTGGGTACAATTCAATAATATACAGAGTTCTCTATTTAAAATTCGGAAGTTCCTGCCAGACTGTGGTGAAAAATATTTTTAAAGGCTAAACTACAATTTTCTACGCCTCGGACTAAAATTGGAAAAAAAATATCTGTAGTGTTCCGAGATTTTATAATAGATCACTAACCGTGAATAATCCTATACAGTATGTCCTTGGATGGGGTAGACAAGATGACAAATGGACCAAAAAGTAAAATATACGAAGAAAGGTCATTCTTTATAAAAGTTTTTGATTGCTTTAAAAATAAGATCCACAATGCCAAAAATTTGTTTTTTTGTACAGGGTATGCAAAAATTACAAAAACGTAAAATTTGGTTGAGTAAAGAGTTGCCTTTTTTAAATTTAAACGCAAAACGTTAAACAAAAAAAGTGGATTTAAATTTTAAAAAAATTCTTATTCCAGATTTTCAAGTAAAAATTTGAAATGTCTAAATTACGCTTTTAAAATAAAAAAATGTTTAAGTGACATTGTCACCTTCTTTATTTGATTACACCTTTGACCACTGTGACGTATTTTTCAAAATAATAAAAATGTCTTTAGGGCAAAGAATATTTATAATCCAAAACTACAGACTCATACAGGTTAAAGAAAATTACTAATAGAGTATTAAATAAGAACTTTGGCAGATGGGAAGTTACAAACGCTTGGATTTTTGTTTGTAGGTCGGTGATGAAATTCTTAAGTAACAACGTGAACTTTCATAAGCCGATAATGTTCTCAGATGAGTCAACCTTCAGTACAAACGGCACTGTAGCTTCTCAGCATGTGAGATACTGGTAGGGAAAATCCAAAGTTTAGAATTGCGAACCGCCGTCAGTATTTTAAAAAAGTAAATGTTTGGTGTGTCATTTCCTATTATGGGATTATAACATATTTTTTTGATAACACATGTAATAGACATTCTTATTTACATATGCTGGAGTCATTTTTGTCAGACAAGTTAGAAGAATTGCCTCTTCAATATCGCCGAAATATGTATTTTCAGCACGATGGGTGTCCTGCACATTATGCTGCAGAAGTAAGGGATTGGCTCAATCGCAAATTTGGAAATCGATGGATGGGCCGAGATGGTCCAATTTTGTGCCCCCCTAGGAGCCCCGATTTGACAATTGCTTCTGGGGGCATTAAACAACTAACATTGAAAGACCCATTGAAAATAAAGTTTTAAAGCAGAAAATTTTAAGAGCGATAGAATCGATTTCACTGAAAGAAATAAGAAGCTTTAGCCAAATGCGCTGAATATGGACAAGTTTTTGAAAAATAAATATGATGTGCCCTTAATTTTTTTAATGTTTAATAAAATAAGAAATATTTCTCAAAAATTACAATTCTTATTTAATACTCTATTAGTATGAGTCTGTAATTCTGAATTATAAATATCCTTTGCTCTAAAGGCAACATCTTTATTATTTTGACAAATATGTAGGTCACAGTTATCAAAGGTGTAATTAAATAAAAAAGGTAACAACGTACCTAACTTTTTTTTGATTTTAAAAGCGTAATTTAGAAATTTTAAATTTTTTACTTGAAAATCTGGAATAAGAATTCTTTTAAAATTTAAAACAACTTTTTTATTTAATGTTTTGCATTAAAATTTAAAAAAGACAACTTTACTCTTAACCAAATCTTAGGTTTTCGTATTTCTTGAATACCCTGTACAAAAAAATGTTTTGACATCGTGGATTTTATTTTTAAAGCAAGCAAAAGGTCCTGTTGTCTAATTCATCCGTGGACATACTGTATAAAAGGACCTTTGAATACACCAATTTTTGTTGAATGAGAAGCCAAAAGCAAATGATAAAGCTTTACCAAAGAAAACCTTAAAATATAGGTCCAGTAACAGTGAAATGTGCATGCGAAATGAACGACAATACTGAAATTTGATAAAAATATATTTTATTCAAAAAAAGGGGGCCTTTAAGAATACATTTATGAACTATACCATACCTGTGAACATTGGTTCAATTTCTTTTTGTAATACATATTCATACCATCGGTTCCCTTCCAACCTTTGGCTCGTAGTTCAATTAATTCGAGTAAGTGTAATCGAGATAACATGTCGACTCGTATATCGTCTTGAGCTTTGTCCCTGAATATTTTAAAGGCATGGTCCAGCTGCTCCTTGTACAAAATTTCCAGGTATGCACCGTACACCTCATTAAATAAATGCCAAATTATTTTAAAATACATACTATACATGCCAGAAAAATCTTAGTATGGACAAATATCTTCTCTCAGTAAAGACAGATACAGCAAATTTTAGGTGTATGTTATTCGTTAATAAATCTATTTTTTTATGTTATTTAACTATTTCAACCCCCTTGAGGAGTGACGCTAGGGAGTTGAGGTCAAAAATTTTAAATGAAACACTATGCCATGTGGTACCTCATTTTAAAGGGTTTGAAATAATAAACATTTTACCGCAAACCCGAGATCCGTATCTTAATTCGTTTTTAAATGGCAAGCCTATAGAAATTAAAAATCCTGAAAAAGTAATGAACAATTTAAATATCTCTATTTCATTATTACTTTAAAAGTTGTTCAAAATGATCACCATGAACTTCTTGGCAGTAATAAAGTCAATTTTGGAACTCTGCCAAGAAGTAACATCTGCCATACTAAAACTTTTCGGACACCCTGTATGTTTAGATCATTGCTGTAGTTCCCAAATTTTTCTACTACATAATATATTTATAAAAAAAATCGGTATTTTATTACATAAACCCTTTTCGGACAGTTAAATAGGCTTAAATCGGTTGGTGTTACTTATTTCTCGGTGTTCCAATTTCTATAAACAATATACAGGAGGTGCCTAAATGTGTAGTATAGTTGTATTCATAAAAAAGCGTACACGTATTAGAATGAGAAGTGAAGTTTGTTATTTGCGTACACAACGGGCTTATCACATGTCATAGGTTGTTAAAAATGCAAGGCATTGGCGTCAGCGAAATAAATAAATTGAAGTAAATATTCAAATATTATGTTATTTATATTTAACATCAAACAAAAACCCTGTTTTTCTATTACTTGAGACAATCTATTTGACACTGACTGAATTATATCAGATATAATAGTTGGATTAATCTATTCCCAGCACTCGTGGATTATTTCCCATAATTCCTTTGAGGTGCGTGGCCTAAAATTTCGTTAATAGATTTTTTTAACAATAATACCCCAAGCGTTTTCGACTGGATTGATATCGGGATTAAAAAAGGGTCATGGCAGCACATCCACATTATGATTCTGAAATCAATCCATTACAGCATTGGCGGTGTGGGCTGCACAGTTATCCTGTTGATATATAAAATTATAATTGGAATACATTTGCCAGTAGATAGGAGCATTATGTTTTTAAAAATGTTTATATCATTCCCTGCAATAAACCTTCCGTCTATTCACCAACAAACTCCAGGCCCATGGATACTTATCCAGCTCCATACATTCACAGAAAACGTCCAGATTTCAAAGCAAAAGAGCTACTGCATCCTTCTTCAAATCTTATATTGGCTGGACGATAAACACGAATTTTGCCGTTATCGACTGGAATATCTTTTCGTCAGTAAAAACGACCCTTTTCCAAAATTAAGGGGCGCGGTTTCATACAAAAATTACCCTTGACTGCTGCCGTTCTACAGCAACATTTTTTCGCAGCTACATGGTTTTTTAAATCATTCTTCTTCTCATTATAATATCTGTACGCTTTTTTTATAAATATAACTGTACATGCATACTTTAAGGTATAATTCCTGAACTAAATTAAAGTTAAAAAGTTCGTAAGCCCATATACCCATATGAGTTTATTCTTACCCAGTCTGTGATAGGCGGTCTACAACAGATTTAGGCACACTCTGTATATACGGAGTATTTATGTTTGTGGTTAACATTTACCTTAAGATGCTGACACAAATTAATAATGCTGTCTTTGTAGTTAATTTCTGGGATATTTGATGCTAACAGAGCTGCAACTTGATCCACAGCTTGCAGCACATTTTCAACTAAAAAGGAAATTCATCTAAATATAATCGCAAAATCTTTGAATATTGTCAGTGGCGTAACGCAAAATAGTAAGGCTCCCCCGCAAAGTTAAATTTATGAGTCGCTATAAATGGGACCCTCCACTACCTATCGTCGGGCCCCTCCAACGGCTGACCCCTGTGGAATCTGCAGAGGTGTATGTTACGCCACTGAATATAATTTGTCGTAGGATCAATCTATACAAACTATTTTTATACCTTAAACATCATCCTACCATTTTTTACCACGTCAAAATAAGATATTTTGGAAATAATGTCTATATGATTGTGGTAGATTCAAACTGACCAGATCTATTAATTGGGTGTGCCACTCTACTGTTAAGGAAAAATTAATATTCAAGGAAATATTGAAAGCCATTGCGCTTGAAAGGATAAAAATATCTTTCCTAATTTAGTGATAAAAATCATTCAATTTTTTGTTTAAAGTTTGTAATAGAATAAAATTGTTATACCGCGGACGAAGTCTCGGGCGCAAGCTAGTTCTCTCTACATAAAAGAAGAAACTGGCCGACTGATTGACTGACGTATCAACGCACAGACCACACCGCTGGGTCCAGGGCCGTCGAGAGCAGTAATGGGCCCCGGGGCAGTAGTTTTTCAGGCCCGGGGCCCCTGACTGATAAGTAAATTTTGAGTTGCGGGCCCCTCAAAGCAGTGCGGGCCCAAGGAATCTGCACCCCAGCCCCCCCCCCCTCGACGGGCCTGGCTGGGTCTATAATCTTGAAATTTTGCAGAGAGGTTTCTTATATATCATAGACAAGCACTAAGGAAGGGTTTCCAAAATTCAAGCCCCAAGGGGATGAAACAGGGGTTCAAACTCTGTATGGCGAAAAAATATTAGATGGTCCTATTAACTCGAAACTTCATAAAAGTACTCTAAAAAATAAATGTTTAACACGTGTTTTACAGTTTTTAATAAATCAACCCAAGGGGGTGAAAGGTGAAATGGAGGTACAAAGTTTGTAATGGATTAAAACTGTTATACCGCGGGAGCAAGCTAGTGTAGTATATAATCTGCCTGAAACCTAATCTGACCAAAACAACTTTTCCGACGTTTCGCGACCCCATCTATATAGTTACTAGATTAAGGTCAAGCATCCTTTTCTACATAAAATCAAAAGTCCCTCAAAGTGAACAAAAATATTCTTTTTAGGATTTGTTTTATTTAAATACTTTTAAACGCAGTGACATAATTTTCTGAAAAACTAAATTTCCCTTAACAGTAGAGGGGTGGCACCAACGACGTCAAATTGGGCGTAACACCCAATTAATAGATATTTTAAAGATATTTTGCACCACGTGGGAGTTACATTAATTAGCATCACATAAACGATGATAAAAACAGCTCTTTTTTAGTCTTAATGACCGCTCCTGATGAAGCTATTATTTTCACAGAAGCGGGCGTGGTGTGGAAAAAATGTTTGTGGCGTTGTGGTGTGAAACCTACAGATAATATAGCACAAATGAAGCTTTTTTGATATAAACAAAACTAGAGAGTATTTACATTAATAATTGAGAATGATAAAAGTATAGCTGTGAGCTTTTAAAATAATAGTAATCATAGAATCATACTTAATATTTATCTGTTTATAAGTGCATTATAAGTTTCAGTAAAAATTAAACACTGTTTGCCAGAAAGTTGAGCTGAAAGGGGGAACTTAGCCCCATATCACTTTGTTTATAACTTATAACTTTATAAAAATGGAATTTATATCCCACAAATATTTCCATTGCAATTTAAACCAACAATTGTTATACAGTCTTACTTATCTTAAGCGCCTAAATGCTAGTTACTGTGTACAATTATTATTAATATGGTTTCAAGATGTTTTATTATTTATCCGATTGTTTTATAAACCTAGAAATCGTCATTAATTCTTTATAACTTTCATTAACTTATAACATATTTTAAATATTTATGTTACACACGCTGACAATCTGAATGCGGAATTAAAAAAATGTTCTAGAATATTTTTGTTTGCCTAACTTTATAGTTTTTTATGGTACATGATTTTCACTTTTGGCACTTAGTTTATTTCTAAAAAATATTTACAGTATTTGAGCACACATCGTAAAAATATGTTTATAACTTTGATATGGAAAGCAGCACTTCTCAAAACTGACTGAAACGTCCATATTTTCGCAACTAGTTAGAACAAATAAATTTAAAAAATAATTCTATTTACCACCAAAAAAGTATAAACATATGCACGAGATTTTATAAATATTTTTAGTATTAAGTGACGTTAATAAAGAAACACACCTAGTTATTACTAAATAATTGAAAATTGGTATTGCGTACCAATGATAAAAAAGTTTTTAAAATACAAAATTTTAACTGGTTCTTCCACTTGATTTTCTACGTTCTTTTTGATATGTTAGGTTTCTTTAAAAAAAGTCTAGTGATGCTTCTTTGCTCATCATATGATCTTTAAAAGCACAACAGAGCAATATTGTCACCATTTTTTAAAGCAAACTGTTGTCATTCGGACTAATGCAATTTTAAATAATAACCTAGTAGTACATTTTTACAACATCAGTCCAACATTCTTGGGCAAAGGCGAACCAAATCAATGCTGAATTCCTGAAGTCCTGAAACTCAACAGGAACCAACTAAGGCATGACAGGTACTACTAGGAACCAACTAAGGCATAACAGGTACTAATAACAGGTCACTGCACAAGATAGACCCCTGTGTAGATTACGTAATGAAGAGGAGACAGCCTCTCATATTATATGCGAATAGGCTGCATTAACTCTGGTAATTAACAAACCACCTAAGGGAACTCAGTAACCAGGGTAAAACCTTCATGAGACAGCTAATAAAACAACCTGATTTTAACTAGATTTAGATCTATTTAGATCTATCTAAATGTCCAATTTTTGACTTACTTTTTTTTATTTGCTTTGTATTTTACTTTACTTGATAGTTAAGCTTTGTCAATAAGAAATTCTTGTGGCAATAAAGCATTTTTGATTTGATTTGATTTGAACTAGACCCAGTGCAACATGGATTACAATATTATTGGCTGCAATAAAAAGGATGTACAAACCTCAACCTGTTGTACCTTCCAATTCCAAGCTGAATGGTAAATAAATAAATTGAAATCCCTGTGAAAGCAAACATTCTTTAATAACACCCCTTCCTTCGGTCATATCTCTAAAATCAAGTTCGATTAACACCCTCGCTTTTGTGACAAACAACTTTATGTTGTATTGTAAATAAATGTTTATTAAAAAATTTATAAAATGATACTTAAATATTGAAAACATGCAGTATTGTTATTAATACAACTCTTTATCCTTTCGTACCATTGTGACAATACACAAAGTCATCGCTCAAGCAAAGTAAATGCTAAAAATACTGAAATACTGGTTTGTTGGCAACTTAAAAGTCACCTGTATAAATTTAAAAGTACAGATAATGTTCAAACTGATTTGGACTTAAGTCTAGGCCTACTTGGAGGAGCTAAATGGTATATTTGTGTATATGGAAAAGCTTGGGGCTTAGCAGGAATCTCGGGCTTTAGAAAATTAATATACTGACTAAATAACCTTTGTTAAAAAAAAAGTACAAATAATTTTCATACCTGCCACCAGGACTCCATCCTGTCTCAATTTATTAGCCAACAGTTGTGCTTGGCTATGTGATTTAACAAGTTCATGTTTCTTGGGATGTTTCAAACGGGACGCCAAGCCCGAAGACATTTTCGTTTGCGAAAACAAAGACTGTCCTAAAAAAGCAACACACAAATTCGACACAAATCATAACCTTGGTGAGTCATGGTAATGTTGGTAATATATTTTGGGTCAGAATAGCTTTTTACGGCATATTACTAATAGTTAAACAAATGCAGCAAGATGTAAATAAATATTAGTATAAAATTATTCCAAATCATATTACTACCTTGTTCAGAGTCGAAATATTTTTGATATGTTCGTGGAACGGAAGACCCTCTCCTACGCTGCCAAATACGCAACGCGCAGAAAGCTGTAGCGTAGCTGCTATTATTGCGCATGCTACATGAGCTAAGTAGTGACGTCGCACGCAGCTGCATAGAAAAATGTTTAACGCAGCTGGTACTGGCTTTGGCGACTCGAGTCACAGTTGAGGAGATGGTCTTTTCAGCCCGCAGCCCGCGTTTTCTCAACTGTGCTCAAGTTAAGGCAGCCAGCTGCAATCAGCTGTGGCACTCTGTAAGAAAAATAGCGATAGCGACGGGGGTCTCTTCGAAACATACCGAACTGTGATACATAGTAAGAATTTGCAAAGAAAGCCCGATCGCTATCGCTATTTTTCATACAGAGTACCACTGCTTGTCTACTATGGATGCATTTTTGTCTTTTGTCAAGCACGGTACCTTTTAATGATGCAAATATGGTAATTCCGACGACGGTAATTTCGACTTTCGTCGTGTGGCAACACTGGTTGTCGGATAAATAATATTTTCGTTATTAGTCCGACAATGTGGATTTAATCAAACCCTTTTTATTTTCTTTGGTGGATTTTTAATGTCATTTCATAATCTTGTTATGATCCCGTTCTCTTTTAAATTTGGAATAATTTTTAGATTTATGTGCCCTTTATTGCCGGCGTTTGTTTGTTTTACAGGAATATATGTTTAGGTGAACCTATTCAAACACCATAGAATATTGCTTAGTTAACTTTAGTGTATATAAAATGCAGCTAGTCGTGATCCAATTGTATTTCTTGATGTTATTTCTACCAGTTCGAAGTTTTAAACCAAATGATTTTCTGCAATCAATACGAAGCAAACGTGGAACCAAACCAACATTTTTAGATCATCCAGAGTGTAGTAATATGAAAAGATTCTGTGGAAATCCCAGTGAGAATGATGATTTATCAGTACTCGAATGTTTACATTCCCTACATCCAGACGATTTAGCTACCTTAACATCACAGTGTCAGCAAATTGTTTGGGAAAGAACAAACCAACTTATTAAAGATGATAACATTGTAGAAATATTACTTCCCTTATGCCGAAACGATATGACTAGATTAAACTGCAAACTTAATGATGGAGACTACTTTAAATGTTTAGCAAGTGGTAAAGATAATATTGAAGACAAAACTTGCCTGGACATGGTAGGTAGGATTGAGAATGTAGCTTTCACTGATTATAAATTTTTAGCAAAATTTTTATACCATTGTGAAAATGATGTTCGAGAACTCAAATGTGGTAAGATTGATTCTCAAGGCATGTCACAGATTAAGACGATTGCGTGTTTACAAAGTAATATTTTACAAGTGTCAGATACTTGCAAAAGAGAGGTTTTTAGACTTTCTGAGTTACAGTCCGATAATATTAAATTGGACCAGCAATTGTACATGGACTGTGTTGAAGATTATTCCAAACATTGTTCGAAACTCATTGCTGGTAGTGGAAGAGTATTTCACTGTCTTATGAGACAAGATCCCCAAAAGCTAAGTAGTAAGTGTAAAGAGAGCTTGTCTAGAAGGGAAAAACTGATTTCACAGGATTATAAAGTAAGCAAAGGCCTTATAAGAGCTTGCAAAGAGGATATTAAAAAAAGTCATTGTAGAAAACAAACCTCGACTGATAAAACTGTGAGATTAGCTCAGATTTTATTGTGTTTGGAAAATATTGTTAAAAATGGGAGCAGAATCCTTCCTGACTGTGAAGGTGAATTAATTGAACATAGAAGAATGCTTATGGAAGACTATAGACTTTCTCCAGAAATTGTTGATAAATGTAAAAAGGAAATTGCTGTATTTTGTAAAGGAATTCAAACAGGTGGCAATACAATACATTGTTTAATGAAACATGCAAGACAAAAAGATGATACTTTTGACGAAAAATGTCAAACTGCAGTAAGTTTTTTTGCAAAAAAATTACTGTAAATCATTTACAGTCAGATTCACTAAGAAGGTTTAAGATTTAGTACTGGTTTAATTCAAGATCTTAAGGCGGCGCCATACATGCAGCTTTTGGCGAAAGGCGAAATTCGGCTTTCGTCGAGTGGCTTGTTTGTGCCAATTTAACGACATGAAACGGGAATGGCGAGCGACGAACGCCGGCAACATACGGCTAACCGCTCGCCTTTCGCCAAAAGTCGCCGAAAGCCTTCCAACTTTTATATAAAACATTTTTTGCTAACTCGTTTATCTTTTAAAATAATCGACCGTTCTGGTAATTTCTCCTATCCCTGTATATTCCTTGCTTAATGTTTAATGTAATACTGGCACTAGTCAAAAATTACTTAAATGAAGAAATTAACTAAAAATGAGGAAGCTACATGTTTTTGTTTATTAAAATTACAGAACAGTAAATTATTTGAAAACTTGCTTTGTGGAATTGTATACTTTTTATGCTAGCTGCCTATCTCTGTAGATTTATATTTTAATGAAAAAAAATAGTATTTTTAATTTTGAAACTGACATTAAAAAATACTTTTCTCTCGACTTTTCTATTGCGCCACATTTACTGTGCTGAATAAAACCAATTTTAACCTTTTTAAATTGACATTGTTGGTAAAAATGAGCTTGTGACTTGGATTCTTGAATCATTTATAGTGATAATTCAAGAATTTTTACATTCTTGAGTATGAATGTTACATTTTGTTTAGATGTGCAAAGTTAGGAATATTTGAAGTTTTGACTTGTGCATTTTTGGGTTAACATAATTTTCCCATATGACTGATGCAACACTTTTATTTTTGTATATTTTGTTTATTATGGTGTATTATATAATACATATAAAAAAGAAAGTGTTGCATTACTGCACTCATATGAAGAAATGACATAGAATTACCAAAAATCAACTTTTTTAGTCAAAACTTCAAAATATTGTTAACTTTGCATATCTAAAGAATACATAAATCCTAATAAAATGTTAAAAATGTCGGTAAAACCTTATAGTATGTTCTAAAATAAAAATAATTATTTCATTAAGACCTATTCGAATTTTCGTTAATTTATAGGGCCAAAAACATGCACCATTCTTTTTACCAACTTTTTAGAAAAAAATCATGATTTAAAAAAAAATCGCTTTTTTTAAATCCTGATTTTTATCAACCCTGCACCCGGTGTATACAATAACAATTAATTTTCTAACAAAAATTACGAATACGGTAATATTCTTAAAGAATGAGCCTATAACATGCAAAAAATCATGCAATTTGGACAATATATTTAGAAGAAATATAACATCAAAATTGTTGCCAATTGCTAGTGGTGCGTTAATATTGGTCAGTGTAATTTATTCAAGACTATAGTCTTGCGAACTAGGTGTGTAAGACAAATTTTTAAAATTTTGGCCATAGGCTGAGCGCATACTAGCAATATTTTGATAGCTTGATTGAAAACATATTTTACAATTTTTAAATAAAAGTATTTGAGTTAACTTGTGGGTGAATACACCTGAGCCCACAGAGACAGACTGGTTACTCTTTGATCTGGTGTATCACATCATGTAATGTGTTATGCATCAAATAGTGTGGGATGTATAACAATTTACTATTTAATTTTTTTATTTGTTTTCTCAATTTACAGCTTGAAGATTTAATTAAAAAGACTGACGTGGGTGAGAACTGGAATGTCGATCCTGTATTACATAAAGCTTGTTCCCCTGTTGTGGCAAAGGTCTGTAAGGACATTACCAGTGGTGAAGCTAGAGTTATGAACTGTCTTATGGATAACATAGGTAAATAGATGTTAAAAAAACAAAACTGCAGGAAAAATATTTTTATTAGTATTATTAATGACAATAGTTGTCGTCAAAATTGGCGTCGATTTCAAGGTTTGTTTAGAGGAACCTTTTTTCTTATTTTTCACGTCCTTTAATAAATATTAACCACTTGTAATTTTTCGAGGGGCGGCTCACTCCCTTAAATTTTTGTACATAATATTGTTAAATCACATTAAATCATTTTAAATCTTTCTTAAATCATTTGATTTTTTGATTTTTTAAATCACCTACATCAATTTAAATGGCTTTAAATCATTTGAAATCAAGTTAAATCACTTTATTTCATGTAAAATCGATTTAAATCACCATAAATCATCAATAAATCACAAAAATCACCTAAAATTCGTTAAATCATCATCACAATTTGGCATCACCTACAGTGCTGGGCAGTGCGTTACAGCAATCAAATCGTGTTAAATCAGATTAAATCAATACAGATTTTAAATCTGTGGACACCTTTTTTGGGAGTTAGCCGCCCCTCGTAATTTTTCCGTTTAAACAATATACAGGGTGTTACAAAAAGATGTTAAGAAATTTTAATGGCAGATTCTACATCTAAAAATATGAAAATAAGTTTATATAAACATGGATCCTCAAACGCTTCTTTTTCGCGATACAGGATGTTTAATATTTTCACACCTCAAGTATTCCGAAGAGTTAGGAGAAATATGCAAAGACGATTTAGAGCATACATATATTGAAACACGTAGAAGCCGTTTCCAGAATCGACTATAAACTTAAATTAAAAAGCACTGTTTCCTGACCAAAAAAAAATTCTTTATTTGTTTTTATTGTAAGAAATAAATTAATTTTTATCTTGAAAACGGTGCGTCAGAACAAAAAAGCTCAAGAGAGACTTTTCACGCAGAATTAATTGGGCTTAAAGACAACGATATCAATTTGGCAAAAAATCAGTGGCGTGCCATTTTTTCGCTAAAAATAAAGACTCGCCAGCACGCACGCCACTGATGCAAGTACTTTAGAAAATAAATTTTTGCACGTAAAGGTACCCTTTGATTACATACTAGCGTGTACCAAAATTCATGTCAATATCTTTATTCATTTTCGAGAAATTAAAAAGAAACATTTAAAAAAGAAAATATTAAACACCCTGTATCTCGAAAAAGAAGCGTTTGAGGATCCATGTTTATATAAACTTATTTTCAAATTTTTAGATGTAGAATCGGCCCTTAAAATTTCTTAACATCTTTTTGTAACATCATGTATATGTAGTCAGCTTAACAGCATTTTTAATCACAACAATGTTATGCTGGTTTTGGTTTTCTGGAATCATACGGGTATATCTGTATCTAGGAGTGATGTCCCCTTATATTTAATTGACAGCCACCATCCGCCTCTAGATATTTCTCTTCATCTTGATAGTACTTTAGAACCTAACTTGCCTACTGAAAACTCATAACTTTAATTTGTTTAAGGCTAACTATAATAATAATAACTTTTATTTAAAATTGTGCTACAATACATGATAAACGATGCATCAAACACAAAAGAAACAGCGTCAAAGGAAAAAAAATATATTATAATAATAAATATATACATATATTAATATATTAAACGATTATTTCGAAAGCATTGATTGGAATATACTTAACAGTATTGAACAGAGTGTGGATGAGGTGGTTGAGGTTTGTTCTACAATCATTTACACTGCTATAAATGCGTATGTACCTAAGAAACCAAACCGCACTTTGAAGTTTCCTTTGTATTACTCAGAACAGTTAAGCTAATTTAGGAGTCTCACTATATGATTATATACATACATTCTAATCCCTTTGGTGGAATGAGGTAACGAATATTGGAAAGATATTAATGATTACGTTTTGATGTGTTGTATTGTTGAACCGGATAAGTTTTGTTCTACCGCATTTGTATTCTTTTTGCATTGTTTTCTTTTCTCATTTTGTTTTCTTTCTTTTGTATGGTTTGTACTATTTGGAATTTCTCTGTAATGTACGTATCTGAATAAATAAATATGGCGCCTGCAGTCTGCCATTTTGTTTTTATTTAAATTTAACATAGCCTATGTTACTCGCAAAACTGAGACCAAAATTTTGCAGTCTCATTTTTAAAAATTGGTCCAGCCGTTGTGGCGTTACGAGGGTAAAAACGAATGAACAAACATATCACTTAACCATAATACCCTACTCATTGAGTAGTCGGATAAAAAGTCGTAGAATATCAACAAAATTAAAAACACTAGCTTACGGTTTTAAACATTTTATAAAAATAAATTCTAGGAACAGATTACATGACTGATGATTGTGAAGATGCTCTTATTCAGATTCAGTACTTTATTTCAAGAAGATTCGAACTGGACGATCAGTTATACAGAGCTTGCAAGACTGATGCTACAAGACTTTGTCACGTCAGCAATGATTGGGATAATCAAGGACAGACAGGCACGGGGGTTTTACCATGTTTATTTAGGTAATTTAACCATTAAACAATTATTATTGTTAAGCAGTCATCATGTTTAGCGCTTTTTTTTTACTTTCAAGTGACATTATTATAGCGTGAAAAAACTATTGTATTTGTCCAATAATTTTTCGTGATTTTGACGGATTTTGTTTTTTTTTATGACTCCCAAAAACCCAAGGAATTTGGAAGAGGTAAAGGAAGGTTAAAAATGAATTTGACTCCATATGCGAGGGGAGTATCATTTAGAGCAGTGCTGCTCAAACTGTGGTCCGCGGACCGGTGCGGGTCCGCGAGCCTGTTGTAGCTGGTCCGCAATCACTACCCTAAAATAGCTTAAAAATAATCTTGAAAAAAATGCTTGCACTGGACTTGATCACTAAAAAAAAGAAACAATAAAATATCAGTCTGTATCTTAAAATTTTTTTTTTTATTTAGTAAAACAAAATAAATTTGTGTTTAATTTGTATACAAAGGCAATTATACAGACTGACTTTCCGTGAGTTTTACCCTTCATCCAGGGATGGAAACTAACCCAAATGCAAATTCATATATTGTGATATCTAGTTCGCGGAAAGGGCATAAAAAAGGAATATAACCCACTATTTACTTTTGAATTTCTGTTACCTGAAGGGAAAAATTAAAAATTTAAGTACCTTTATTTCTCTTATTACTTTAAAAGTTGCTCAAAATGACCACCATGAACTTCTTGGCAGTAATAAAGTCGATTTTGGAACTCACTTCTCACATTTTGTGATTGTTTTTTTTTATAGCAAATAGCTAAGCATGAGAATCCGAAATAGTAATAGAATAATTGATTTCAGGTATATTAATCCTGAAAATAGAACTCTACAACTGAATCGATCTTGCCTTCAAAACCTTCGCAGAGTTATGAGACAAAGAGCTCTAAGTGTTGATCTCGAGCCAGCTATAGAGGAGTCTTGTCTCTCTGATCTTGGCACCTTCTGTCACGATCGGGTCGCGAAAGGTGAAGAAATGAAGTGCCTGCAGGAAAAGTACAATGATTTGGAAGACAAGTGCCGAGAGACTATAGGATTGTTTACCGAGTTTCAGGCTGAACATATTGAGCTGAATCCGTATATAAAGAAATATTGTAGTAAAATCATTGATGGTTTGTGTAGTAAGGAAGCCACCCATGACGAGGGAGATGTTATGGAATGTCTTATATCACACAAAAACGATCCTGTTGTTAAAGGAAACCAGGCCTGTAAAGGCAGTATTGAACATTTTCAACTTATTTCTTTAAATGACTACAAGTTAGTATGTTTTGATTATTAAATTATTTTCTTAACGTAGCATATTTGTTATGTTAGAGTTAGAGGAGAGGTATTAGACCCTCTAAATCTCTCTGCATAGGTTTATTTTATGAGAGCTTAAAATTGTGTTTTTTTGTTATGAAGAGTTTGCTTGGGTTATGCCACATTCAGAATACACTTATATTTTTTAACACAGTCATACTCATTTATTGTTATATACAGTGTTCAGGCGTGGATTACTTTGTTTCCAATCCCACTAACTTACGCGGTTGCCAATTTTTGTCCTTATAAAACAGGAAATCCTTTTCTGGGCATCCAGGCATCCAGTCTAAACATATCTTAATGGGCTTATTTAGACAACTGACACTTAAATTGTGAATTAGATATACGATTTCTTTTTATCACGTGGTCGTGGTTAATAAGATCGTACTAGTAATTCACAGTCTAAACGTTTGTTGATGGAATTTCGTAGCGAATTGTCACTTAGACTGTGGATTTTTTTGTCTGTATATATATATATATATATATATATATATATATATATATATATATATATATATATATATATATATATATATATATATATATATATAAATATATATACACACAGTGTGTCCGCGGATGGAGTCCCCAAGAGAGAAAAAATCTTTATTGTTCATTTTACGGCCAAAGGGCATTCTTTATAAAAAGTTCTGTTTGTCGAGAAAATGAATTAACGATAAAAAAAATTTAGATCAGATGTACAGGGTGTTAATAAATTAGGAAAACATGAAAATGCTTCAAGAGAGAAGTACAATTATTTATTACTTTTATCAAAAATTTTATAAAGCAAAGTTGTTTATAAACTGACATAAATACTAAATATAAATTTCGAAATAAAAATTCGAATATTTAAAAATAAATACTGGTTTTTATGTAATTATTTCCATTTTACAAAAAAATCAATATAGCCGATTTGTATACGTTCATATTACGTCAACATTTACATCTGCCAGTATTCTGATTTCGTGAATTTCGAAAATGTTAACCAAAGAAGAACGTATTTATTTAATACAATGTTAAGGTATTGAAAATGTGTCTTATCAATACGCTATAGATGTATAATACGCTTTTCTTTGGTTTGGTTTTCGAAAATGCCTTCCCGAAATCAGAATACTGACAGATGTAAATAAGATGTTGACGTAATATGAACGTATACAAAATCGGCTATATTGATTTTTTTGTAAAATGCAAATAATTACATAAAACCAGTATCTATTTTTAAATATTCGAATTTTTATTTCGCAATTTATATTTAGTCTTTATGTTAGTTTATAAACAACTTTGCTTTATAAAATTTTTGTTATAAGTAATAAATAATTGTACTTCTCTCTTGAAGCATTTTCATGTTTTCCTAATTTATTAACACCCCGTACATCTGATCTAAAATTTTTTTATCGTTAATTCATTTTCTCGACAAGCAGAACTTTTTATAAAGAATGACTTTTGGTCGTAAAATGAATAATACAGATTTTTTCCCTCTTGGGGATTCCATCCGCGGACACACTGTATATATATATATATATATATATATATATATATATATATATATATATATACACAGGGATATCCAAATAAAAGTGAACAGGTTTTATTTTTAAAGATGGGAAAAAATGTTAAATATGAAAGTTTTGGGGATTTTTATGGATCATTCATATATCTTATCAGCAAAACAATTGAGCATCAAATAAAAAAAAAATATAGTATAAAACATCGATTTTCTCGCTTATTTTAAATTTGATGATATGATTTTTATCATATTTTTGGATTCTAGACATATTTTCTATAACATACCCTATGCGGTTTTTCAATCGTTTTTGAAATATTTCAAATTAAAAATTATTTCGCATAAATATACTTTAAACGTAACTATCCAGGTTGCGAACGAAATACCTGCTACCTTTTTAAATTTTCTTCATAGGTAAGTCAAAGTTAATGTCAAGGTTGACAATAATACTTTGGCCACCGTGAATTTATAATTTTGAATTGAATTTTTATGAAGAATGAGTGATTCTATTAATGAGAGATACAAAATGTTAAAATTATATTAAAAAAAAATAACAATAATGTTAGAGCGGCTCAAAAACAATATGATGAAAGTATTGAAGAGGGACAAAGAACTCCATCATTAAACACCATAATAAAAATAAATAGAAGACTAGAAGGAAGAGGAATTCTGGGCAAAAGAAGAAGAAGAGAAAGAAATGAAGAAAGGGACCTAGCGATTTTATTATATTTTGAAGAGAATCCAAAAAAATAAATTGCCGATTGTGTGCGGTATCTCAGATATGGAAGAGATAAAATGTTGATTTATGGAACAGTTTAAAGAACGTTAAAGTATTTTAAGTATAGACCATATAAAATTATGCCAGTTCAAAAGCTTAGTGCCGATCAAAAAGAAAGGAGATATACTTTTGTCACAACTATTAACGAAAGAATGCGGCAAGATCCTAATTTATTTCATACTATCGTTTGGACAGACGAAGCAACTTTCTCAACTGCGGGAATGTTTAATAGACGAAATGTTCATGTTTGGTCGGATGAAAATCCCTTTACCGTCGAAGATATTGCTTTTCAGGGGCGCAATTCAATCAACGTTTGGTGTGGGATATTACAAAATAAAATTCTAGGACCATTGTTTATTCGGGGAGCATTAACTGGCCTGCGCTATCTTAATTTTTTAGAAAATAATATCGAAGATATTCTTGACGAATTGACACTTGCAGAACGTCGGCGTATTATATGGCAACAGGACGGAGCGCCTCCCCATAATATAATTGAGGTTCGCAATTTTTAAACCATCAATATAACGAATGGATCGGTAGATATGGAACGTTACATTGGCCTGTTTTACACTATATTTTTTTTATTCGACGCTCAATTGTTTTGCTGGTAAGATATATAAAAGATCCATAAAAATCCCCAAAACTTTCGTATTTAACATTTTTTCCTATCTTTAAAAATAAAAAAGTTATAAGTCCTGCTCACTTTTATTTGGATATTCCTGTACATCATCCGATTTAAAATCCCAAGTCCCCCCCCCCCCCCCCACCTCTTAAAATAGAGAGAGGGGGTAAATGTCAAAAGTATGTTTAAATATATCCCCCCATCTCCCTATTAACTCACCAAAATTTCATGAAAATATTTTAAAACGTTTTCGAGATATCGCCTCGTAACACTTTAAAAAACTCACCCTGTATATTGAATTATCCTAGGTCAATCAGTCGATTGTGTTACAATTAAAAAGCTATTTTGTGTTGACGTTTCGATTTATTTGTAAACCATCTTCAGAACTTTGTTTTTTTTTTTATTAAAAAATATCAATTTAACAATGAAAAAAAGCAATAAAGACGTACCTAATTATTAAATAAGCACAACACTAATGTTCTTATTCGTCTTTTCAACAATCTTGCTCTATTGGCGCTTATTTTTAAACTAAATTTTGGCTTGAATTATATTACACATTTATAAGTATTAGGTACCTACTTTGGGAAAAACCAAGTTATAGTAAATGTAGGTTTTTAAAGGCCGAGATGTAAAAATTTGTGAACTTATTGAGTTATTAGAAATGAAAAGTATATGTATGCTCTGCTAATTACATTTTGTATGTGATTTCAGGTTCTCATATAAATTTAAAATAGCTTGTAAACCATACGCCGTAAGATTTTGCGGCAATGCTCATACAAAAAATGAAGTAGTTCGGTGTCTAAGTGAGCATGTGTTAAATGCAACCGTTGTTGGTATTAAGACGGAAATTCCTCGTGATTGTAAACAGCAGCTGAAAGCTCAGTTGTTCCAGCAGCGAGAGAACATCAATTATGATCCTGTATTAAAAGCAGCTTGCTTTGCAGACATTAATAAATATTGTAGTCATGTTTCAAGTGGAAATGCTCAGGTAAAATGAGAGTAAAATATGAATTACTTTTTTAACGTCAAAGAAATGTTTTATCCATTATCAATTTTTAACAATAACAATCGTCTTAATGATATAATGTGACTTTTCCCATTTGACACCCTTTTTCATTTGTGTCAAAACTTTTATTAACCATTTACAGGTAATTGAGTGCCTAAAATCAGAAAACAATAAGTTATCTGAAAAATGCGATAGGGAAGTGTTTAAGGTGAAAAAACAAGGAATAGACGACAATAGTTTGGATTATGCTCTGATAACAATGTGTTCAGATGCTATAGAACAATTTTGCTCTCATCATGAGGTAGAAAATGTTTTTGATTGTCTTAAGGTGAGTCCAAACGAAATATTTAAGATGCTAAAGTCGTAGGTTTGATAATTACATATATCGTATTTAGTTTTGAATGGTGTCGGCCTTTACTTGATGGAAATCCATTATACACATAATGATGTACAATTTTAGACAAATTTCCACTTTTATGTAATACTTTATAACATGACGCGTACAAGATGTAAATCATGATAAAGACCAGTGATCCCCAAAATGTTCCTTTCTCCTGTTCGCACAATGTTTTTAGATGTTGGCGCATGGCTATGGAATAATTTACGAATGAACAGTTTTATCTCTTCTTCTCTACATAATCTGAGGTTTGTCCGAAAGAGTTTTTATTATTTTCTCTTTCTTTTTTTTTAGAAAAATAAAGACGAAAAAGGCTTCAGTAAAAAATGTAAACTCATCGTTATGCACCGTATAATCGAACAGAATTCAAACTACCAGTTAAATCCATCACTGCAACACAATTGTAACATAGACATAAATAAATTTTGCAGTACTTTGTTGGGCAATCGTGGAAAAGAAACAAATGGCGTCGTCATTAAATGCTTGAAAGAACAGTTTAAACAGTCAAAATTGTCGAATAAATGTGAAAAGGAAATGGTAACAATCCTTAGGGAACAAGCTTTAAATATTAATTTAAACCCATTAATAAGGTAATGTTTTTATTTGAGGAGATGAGGATTTACAAACATGAACATATTGGAATATATCACATTATTGAAATTAGGTAGAAACAGTGTGTCTGTTTCACGATTTTTCTATTTGCTTATTGAAAAATGCAGTTAAAACAACAAATTTTCTAAACGAATATTATTATTTTAGGCTAGTAAAAATACTTTTTTTCCCAATAGTTTCATTAGTTGCTATCACGGGACGACTAAACAGTATTGATGAGTATTTTTGTACATGCTCTTTAACAGCATAATTTTAGTGATTTAGACCACAATCATATAGCCATCATTAACCTATTTCTTTCAGAACTGTATGCAAAAACGAACTGCAAACCATCTGCAAATTTGATGAGGGAGAAGATACAGGCGACACAGAAGAATGCTTAAAAGATGCTCTCCTGAACAGTCGAATTCAAACTCCGGAATGTAAGGTTGAAGTGGCAAATATGATCGAAGAGTCTCAAGCTGACATTCATGTCGATCCTTTATTGCAGCAAGCTTGTGCGCTTGATTTACTTAATTACTGCAGTAATATTCCTCAAGGAAACGGTAGACGTACGTATATTTTTAAAAATTTAGCCTTAAATTCACTGCAGAGGTTTAAAGAGGTAAAACGTTTTAATCACATTATTTTTTTAAAGTCCCAACTATTCTCTTTCACACCTTTAACCCGAGTACTAGTTTTTACATATTAAACAATAATGACACCTATGGACATGTTTGTCAATGTCTTTATTAAATAGCAATTATTTAATTTAAAATATTTCTCATCAAAATGCTATCTACTGAACAAAGCATTTTTATAGTCCAGTGTTATGGGGATCAAGTATCATACCGCTTAGCGAGAAATTTGTATGAACCCCTATAACTTGTTCGTTAGAATTTTGCAGTGTTGCCGAATCGTTCGTCGCTCGAGCTGGCATTCTAAAAGTCTGCCTCAACATAAATTTGCTTATTACGAAAAAAGTATTCCTAGGAAATATAGATAATTATAGACAACAATGTGAGAAGCATAGTTTTTTTGTACTAATCGTTTTAACGTCATATTCCGTATTTCAGCGTTAAAATATTCTGCATTTGAAGGTAAATATTTACACATGTCCATAGTAGCTTTGGGCGAATTGTCCGAATCAGTTTTTTCAAGGCATTGATCCATTTTCCACTGAATCAGCTATGTAATGATGAAAACATATACAAACGAATACATTTTCAACACAAACACAGAGTTCAAAAGATTTGTTAGGTTATATTGTTTCACAACTGTCACCTTACCTGACAGAAATGGTTTGTTCCACGATTACATTTATTGCGGACTTCTCGATTCAAAGCCGATAACGGTGTTAAGCTATCCTTTTCTAATGATAAATATTAATGGAGTCGGACATAAATCTTTGATTACCTCCGAACTTTATGTTGATTATTGAGAGCTATGAAACAGTTTTATATCGAATCCTTTGTACCTGTTATCACTGATATCGACTTTGTATTATATGTCATACATTATGACAACAGCGCGAATCGATATATTATTTTATTGGTTTGAAATATGGCGGGTTTTTTTAATCCCTTTCAAATTTTCTCGTTCAATATATTGGCGTAGATTTGTTTTAAGAAAAACTGGATTTCATTTTTATAAACGGGACCTTACCCACTATTGTTTCACTTATAAATAATATTTAAATTCAGGATCGGCGGATTATAAATCCCCGTAATCGGAAGCAAAATCTCGCACGTTTTTCTGGTGTTTAAGAGGTTTTTAGTATTGATTCTTATTTTCAGATATAAATTGTCTACAAATTATGCTGGATAATAATAAAAAGATTTCACCAAAATGTAAAAACATGCTCAGAAAGCGATTGGAGATGTATAAGAATGCTGCTTTGGTATGTATATTGTCTACTAATTCGTGAAAAGTACCCTTAGAATCATATTCATGGCAATGTATTCGACACTATTAGTTTTTCCATTAAAATTATTTTTTAATATGAAAACATGATATGTAGTAGGTATGGTAAGTAATTTTTTACTGCATAAAAACAAATCTGCAAAACGAATAGATATGCGCTTACCACACGTGTTGCATACGATATTTTCCACAACCGTAAATCTAACTCAGTGTTGTTCACATCAGGCGATGCCCGTGAGTTTTTTTACAGGTGGGTCAAAATTTTGTGGGCAACTAGTGATATCAACGCAACAAGCAAAATACACTTTTTTAATTAAGAAAGGTTTTTTAATAATGTGACAAGAAATTATTTACCTACAAATAAACACACTCAAAAATCATAAAATAGGTACTGCAGAATATTGAACATTACTACTCTAGATATTTATGGCTTTTTTTCTGTGTTTTAATACTCTAGATTAGTAGATTTTAGCGGCTTCCGTTTTGATAAGTTTAGCATCTCCTCAATAGATGTCGCGCCTTGTACTAAAAGCCCAGAATATAACCAGAACAAAATTCTGAGCTAAAAGTATGATTATTCGTAAAATAAAATTAGGAACGCTGCCGAAACTCCATTTTCTTTAATAAATACAATGCTGGCAACTCGACATAGTAATACGATATTTGTCTACGCACGTGCAGGGTATAAGCTGTAGTAAATATGAGATTGCCAACAATTTTAAAAATATTTTATCGAGGAACGACTTGTTGATTTTACACCTTTTAGAGCCGATCTAATTTTTTAAATAACAAAAAATTTAAAAAAGTTCTTGCCCCAGCACAGATTCGAACCCTCGACGTTCTGATCAACTCGCTGAGATTATACCTCTGGACTACGCTGGTTATGTAAGAAAATTGGTCCGATACCGTTAAATTTGATGCGTAGCGCTGGCCTGACAGAAATCGTATTTATAATTTTTTATGTTTAACCGCTAATTAATATTATTGCAAATGCAAATACAATGCGCAAATTGGGTACCTAATTAGTTTTTCTTGTTCCGAACCAAATGTTTTGAAATAGTATATTTTAGGGGGCGGTTTGAGAGTATTTCCATAGTGGGAGTGGCCAGATATTATTGGTGGGCCGTCGACCAATTGTGTCTCTTTTTTAACTTTCTAAAGCGCGTATGTCTGTTTCTCTCTTAGTTTTAATGAATTTATAGTGTCCATATAAACCTATAAGATCAATTTAAAATATGATCCAGCCCGGAGCAAGCTTGGATATCCTTTGACGATGGCTTGGCTTCATTTTTTCTTGGGGAGTCTTCGCAAAGGAAACTTGAAACAAAAGATTCTTTTTTGGTTTTAAAAAATTAAACAATAAATTGTTAGGTAGATCATTAAAAATTTTAGGTGGGTCATTGACCAAATGACCTTATGGACGGGCCGCGCCTGGTTCACATTACTTCACTAGTGCAGTAATGTTAAATATTATCGCACTAGTGCAGTAAATATGTTACCGCACAGTTGTACAAAAATAATTGTGTAACAAATTCACCTTTTTTTTTCAGCTGGCACCACCTGCGCCACCTGAAGATCTAGGTCAACTTTATAATCAAGTAGCATCTTCACCTTCAAAACAATATTTTTTCCTTGTGGTCATGTCCTTTTTGGGCGCAATATTTCTGATTGGCATTTTATGTGGTAGGCTAAACCGAAGAAAATACATGCTGTTAAAATCCAAATGATTATGTATCATATTGTGTTGTGTAAATTTTATATAGTATATACATATAGTAGAATATATAAGTACTTTTGCCGATTTATAGCTATGCATGCTCATGATGTTTTTGATACTGTCGGATTACAATTTATTTTAAGAAATTCAGTTATTTACCAAGAGACAAAATTTTTTAAAGTGGCAATCCTAAATGTAGGACGTAAAACGAAAGGATATTTGGGTTGTTTTTTCATTAATGTCATTAGTCTAGTCACGCCGAATTACAATGCACGTCGGACATTCACTATTTCCCTTATGATTCCAAATATTTCTCAAATAAGAGACTCGATTACCTTCTTAGGTCGCCAACTATTTAATCATTTACCTCTGTACATTAAGGACACGTATGATGGAAAACGATTTACGTCAGGTGAAGAAACTGCTTGTTGTGGGAGCGTATTATAGTATGGCATGAGATTTTAATTTGTTTAGCATTCATATCTTTGATTCTCAATTTGTAATATGAATGTGGATGGGTGAAATGCTAGGTCTGTCCTTGTGGTTGTTGTGAATTTTACATTATATATAATATATATATATATATATATATATATATATATATATATATATATATATATATATATATATATATATATATATATATATATATATATGTTACCGGTAAAACCCGATTTCAGGATAAACTAGTTTTCCCTAGGCCAAACCAGTCTATCCGAAAAGCGATAGGATGAACTAGTTTGTCCTAGTCCAAACTAGTTTGTCCTGAAACCAATGTAGGGTTGCTAGGAACAACTGATTTGTCCTAGTCTATTACAAGGTCAAACTGCGATTTTACTTTATTTTGTAGGATTAACTAGTTTAAACTAGTTAAAAGCAGGCTTAGGACGTGTTTTCCTAGGATGTTGGACGGGTTTGCTCAGTATTAGTCGATCAGTTTTTGTCTTTAATGATATAGCAAAAAATATGTTATAATTAAAAACAAAAACTGATCAATTTGATCATTTGACAATCACAGATAACATCAAGAGCTGATATTGGTTTCTTTGAAAAATCCCTAATCAGTAGTGGACCGTATCAAGCTGACACGACAGGTCGCGTCGTTTTATTTTGGTGTTCTTAAGTGTCTGTGGGCATTTTTAGTATAGTGTGTGTTTTAAACATTTTAGTTTTTAACTTTATGGATATTAAAGGATTATATTTTCTTGGTGTTTATTATTTAAGTTGTACGGTGAATTCAAGTCCGGTCCTGTCTTTTTAGCCAACCTCTAAACGTAAAATAGGCCAGACTCAAACGGGGTGCCATAAATTATAAGTGACTTGGCCACCATATTGCGAGATCTAAAAAAAAGTTTACTATATGTGCACTTTATTTCAATATGATATTATTTTTTTATCATTTTAAATGTCCAATTTTGACTTGTGTGACCTTTTTAAATACTGTACGTACCTTGTATTTTACTGTATAATTGATAGTTAAGTTTAGTCAGTAAGAAATTCTTGTGTCAGTGAAAGCATTTTCAGTTTATGATGTTTTCGATGGATGCGTGGTGGGGTTCGTGAGCTGTCAGGAGATTGTTAACATAAGCAAGCTTAAATTTTTTGGTTTTAAATATCATATATAACAAAAAATATTATAATTGCATCCTCATCTGTTTAACCAAATACATGGAAGTATAAATCTAGTTTTGGAAAATTATATTTTAACTAAAATCGAACTATCCATCCGTTCCTAAAATCTTGCTTAACTGAAATCCATTGACTTAACCGATGACCTCTATGACAATGCAAATAATTAATTGATGTTTTCCATCAATAATTTAAAAATAGTATAGTATTTTATGGCAAATTTTATGAAAACTGTTTCACTTGGTGGCCCTTTTTGATGCAGTTCATTATCTGTGTGTTTTTTAATCTGACATTGACATTTTTCGATAATAAAAATGACAGTTTATTTTCTCTCTCGGTATGAGCAAGCATAGATATAAAACAGGCTCTTAAACTAACTTTAAGAAACAAACTTGTGATAAAATATACAATTTTGAAAGATTTGCACTGAGGTGTGGGTTGACTGAAAATTAGTTCATTTTTCGTCGTAATAATATTAGAAAAACTTTGTTGTGTGTACAATTTGTCCTGAATTTATTGCTGTTGTACAAAATAGTTTATTAAAATTTATTTGTGAGAAAAAGTTTATTTCACTGTACGTAATAAAATCATATTTATAAACAGACAGTACTACCTTTCCTCAAGTATTTTAGAGCGTCTAAAGGCCTGTCCACACTTAGTAACATGTTATAGAAACATGTTGCGGAAACGTATTTCTATAACTTGTTGACAACTTTTAAACGTCCTCATTAAGTATTCGGATTGCAAACAGTTCATTCCAACATGTCCAACGAGAAGGATGTTCTTCTCGCGGCTGCGGCATGTGTAGAGACAATCTTCGATGTTATTAAAATACAAAAACATTAATGTGGACGCAGCCACAAACATGTTACCAAACCCAAGCAAAAAAATCGGCAATTAAAGCTTATTTTATTGTAACATCTATTAATAAAATAAAAACGAAATTGCTACAGTTTGAAAAACCGAAACAAAAAATGCGAAATGTGCTTATTTTTCTTATTATTTATGGAAAGTTTTTTTTTATCCTAAGACCCCCCCCCCCCCCCTGGATCCGCTACTGATTGTAACTGATAAATAGATAATGCACTACCGGTGAGTTACCCTTTGTTCACAGCCATAAAACTGAGATGATACCTGATAATTCTTACCAGGATTTCTTACAACCCCTTAATTGGAATGTTTTTACCCTATTAGCTGGTAATTAATTACATCTATAATAAAAGGTCAATATTTACATTTTTGTCCACGAGTTTCTGCACTGCATACTGGTTCCACGCCCATACTAAGACTAAAGTGCGACAAAAATAAAAAAAAATCCCTATTTTATGGGTTTTATTTATGACTAAAACAACTTCCAGTGTATAAAACATTTATTAACAGACATAGTGAAGGTACAGTGACGCACCCAGGGGGGCTGCAAGCCCCCCCCCCCAACCAACATACTTGACACAGAAGTTAAAAAAGTGAACTACTAATTAAAAAGTCCACCGAATTTCATTATTTAACCCCCCCCCCCCCCCCCCCCAAGACAAAATCCTGGGTGCGCCAGGAAGTTCAAATATAGTAGATATGTTACACTGAGTACTAATTTCATAAAGTCGTAACATGCTTTTTGCTTTTTGTCGTATGAAAGAAACCTGTGTGCATTGTGGGCGTGCGTATGAATTCATAATTTTGTAAAAATTACTTATTTACGTTTTGATATCACAGTTATGTTAAATGGGGGGGGGGGGGTTATGGGGCCTCCGGTGGACGGGTTGGTACGGCGCCAGCTTTGCAACCGACAGGTCGCGGGTTCGAATCCGGCTCCGACCAGGGATATTTTATGATTAATTGTAGGAAGGTGGTAGAGGAATTTTCTCGACCGAGGTGGTACCACCCCACACATCCTCTTAATGGACTGGTGAAATCCCTACGGATGTTTCCCTCTGGATCTGTGAGTCGGATTTCCCCAGTAGACCCACGGTATATAGTACTTAGACTTCGGTCTTGGTGGGCTATCAGAAGATAAAAAAAAATGTATAATAAAAGTTTTCTTCATATATTTTTTCGAGTTTGGCTTCAATTAGGAGATAAATGTAATTTTATTATGTTGCGTGCCTTTTGAGCTAAATAGATATTATCTAAATACCATGACATGACAGAAAATGGCCAAAGCAGCCGAAATTGAAAAAAAAATACCAAGGGATAATTGTATTAGACATTAATTTGTAAAAGTCAGTGGCGTACGTATACATATATTTCACAAAATTATTTCAGTATCAGTCCGTATGCACGCCCCTGGTAAATCTGTTTACATATTTTTAATGCTAAAATATGTACTATTTTACGTACCTTGCAGAACCCAAATGCAAAATTTAAATTGATTGATAAATTCGTTTTGGAGATATAAAATAAGATGTTTAATAAAATTTTAACCCCCAAGAAATGTATTTTATTTAATAAAAATAAATATCTCTTGTTTAGTAGGGCAATAATTTAAAGGTAACAAGTGACCCAAATTGTTATCAGTGGCGTATGAAATACAGGAGGGATGGTCGGTTTTTTTCTGACAGTGGATTTTTTAAAAATAAATCAAAATTACGTATCCTTCTAGAAACAGCTTTATTTATTTAAATTACTGTCATATTTGTCAACGTTACTTTCTCATTTTTTGTGATATTTATTTTTATTTAAAGCTGAAATTAAAGCAGACAAAATGCCACCCTTTAAGGTAAGAATAATAAAATTTTTTCATCGTATTAATGTTATTATTTGTTTGTCGTACGTTGGGCAAAGACTATTTAAATCTTTGCGATGAAAATATTTTTATTATCCATCTTTCGCCCATTTGTCTATCACAAATTTAACATGAACTGCGACCTTCACAAAGGCAAACTATTTTTAAAAAATGGATATTGATAACTTTCGAGCATCAAAAGTTAGTTTCATTTTTGGAAGGGATAGCGATGTAACTTACAACTGCGTTACTATTGTTATAGTTGGAGGCTTTAAAACCCAATGTGAAAGACCAAAGAGCTACAAAAATGTTGTATTGCAAAAAAGAGTATCAGCAAAAGGTTAAAATTACCAATTGGAATATGGTTCAAGAATCCGAACCTATTGATACGGATCCATATAACCCAAAGTGTTTTCGCTTGCACAACTCTCATTATGATAGATTAGGAAACCAAGACGAACCTTGTCTTATTTCAGAAACCCGTGATGCTTTAGAGAATGGCATTAAAAGATCAACAGCACTGGAACAGGATCCTCACAAATACCTGGTTAATTTTTATACTTATAAAGAGTAAGAGAATGAATGATTTTTCGAAATAGTTGAATAGAAATTTTCTAATACTATTGATGGTTGGTTCATACCAGTACTAAAATCGTTTTTCCAAAGGAGCGGCCCGGATAATTCTTTTTTTAATTCTTATAAATTGAATTTGAATTTATTTATTTATTTATTTATTTATAATATAATTATAGTATAATATATAATACAAAGTTAATTATTAATTATTACATGCATATATTTGCCCATCTGAAAACCTTTCTTAATACTAGCAAATCTCTAATTTTCAGTTACATGTGCGAACCTCAGGAGGAAACTGTAAGCTCTAGAATATGCGCAGAAGAATATATATCTACAATGCAATATAGCTACCAGCCACCCTATCCGTATGAAATAAAAAGGGTAAAATAGTCAATATTATACTAGAAATTATGTATGTACCTATGTGGTTGTTCCTCACGCTCCACCCCTGAGTTATTTAGAGTAAAGTCTGGTTAAAATGTTGACCTTATTTCTCGACACTTTTCCCAATAGTGTTTCAACACGTTTATGACTTTCTGGTAATATGACCGTCCACCCTTCTCAAACAACTGATTTACGCCGGCAATCACTTGATCATTACACGAAAGTTTGTTTCTACGAATATTTCCCTTGAATTTCGAAAATGATCCCCTGGGGCTAGATCAGGCAAATAAGGTGGGTGTGGAGGTAATTGAAAAGCTGCGTTTTGAATGGTAGCCATGGCAATGCAGGGTATGTGACTGGATGCGTTGTCCTAAAGAAAGATCACACCTTTTGTTAACTTTCCACATCGTTTTTCATTGATCGCTTCCCGCAGTTTCGATATTAGTTCGACATAATATTGTCCGGTAATTGTGTGTACTTTCTGCGCGTCCCAAACGGAGGCCATAACTGTACCAGCAATTGCTGGCAGCTGCATTCTGAATTTTTGAGGCGGGGGAAAGTTCCGATGTTTCCATTCCGCACTACGAATTTTGGGTTTGGGGGGCCCACGTTTTATCCATTCTGCGGGCTTAATTCTAATTTCGACTCTGTCCACCACCACCTCCAATCATGCAAACCCCACATTCTTTTTCTGACCGAAACCCAAATCGGTCCCAAATTCTCAACCAATCATCTGTTTGTCCAGGCCATAGCCTGGAAATAGGCAGGAAGATGACAGAAGTTCATAAACTTCTGCCATCTTCGTTTTCATGGTGGTGTATTCGCCTACGTTCGTAGCAGTCTTTCTTGCATCAGACTCCCGAACCTGGAATCAGCTAAACCCGATGTTTTCTGGCTAAAACTTACTCTTAAATCTTCTACTAAATTTATCTGTTGCATCTACCGCTCCCCATACAATGAGTTCTTTGACTTTCTCTCGGCAAAAATTGACCATCTTATCTCTGAATTTCCCTGCGCTGAAGTTATTGTCCTAGGTGACTTCAACGTCCATAGCAAGAAATGGCTGGGATCCACAAAAACCGACCCAGAAGGCAGGGCGACAGAAAACTTCGCAGTCAGCAACTCTCTAACTAATTTAATCAGTGAGCCAACATACTTTCCCCGCGTTCCTAGATATTTTTCTTACCACCCATCCTGAGCCATACTTAACATCTGTATGCGCTCCCTTTGGTCGTTCAGTTTTCTACCGGTACTTCCACGGATTTTGCCCTGAAGAACTGGCCGCTATTATAAGTTCCCCCTTGACTGTTCCGAACAGAAACACAAAAGGCGCGTTACGGATGCATCCCTTTACTGTCCAGCTAGAAAAGCCTAGAACATCCCACTTCTTTCGCTCATTCATACCTAGGGTCTCCAGATTATGGAACAAATTGCCTGCAGATGTTTTCTCTTCCCCTCCCGTGTCAGTAGACTCCATTTCCCTTCTCTTCGGACGCCCACGTTACGTTAGTACTTAGGCTTGAAGTCTACGTGGGCTGTCTCAAAAAAAATCTTACGAAACTGTCGAAGTCTTGATTAGTTCTTAATCTGGCCGTGAAGTCAGGCGAGCATCCGTTGTATGGACAACTCTTTCATTTCTAAATGTTTCGTTAAAATACCACATATTATGACGAGCCCTTTTCATCATCCCTCCCCGTCACTTGTGTGTCATAAAAAACAAGTTAATGATGCACTTGAACGTTCGTCGTTACACCAAGTTATACCGCATTTAAACTCATGGCACCACAGTATCACAAAACTACTAAACTTGCCTAAATAATTGTTACAGTCCTCATGAATTTGAGTCCTAGTCATATTAATTACCGCTCTCTGCTCGACATGCACTGAACTTGATTATTTGCGTGCCTATACTGTCTAGCAAAAAAAATTGTTCAGGCTTAAGATTTTGCATATGTGATAAACAAATGTCATAAAAGTTAATAAATAAAATCGGAAAGTAGGTCAGGGGCCGAACAGAGGGATTAACCCACATACTACTTTGTTTAGGTTTACTAAGAACTTAAAACAAGGTAAAATATCTTAAAATATTAGGTAATTTTTTTTAGTTGGTTATGCCAGCAGTTGGTAATCAGCATAAGCACATGGCAGGCAAAAACGAATGCAAGTTTTTGGACGATAATTTCCGAACTTTCACAAAGACGTTACAGGATGTAAAAGGCTTTCGCCATGTCTCCTACAACCCTTGCAGAGAAAAGTACACAGACGGCACCAACTAAAGACAATGAAAATAATTCACCAATGTTATAAATTAAAAATAGATATATTTAAATCAAATCTACAAATTATACGCTATAATATAAAAAATTAAAGCTACTTTACTAGAAGTAATTCTATGCGGACTGTAAATAAATTAATTACAGCGAAAATTTTGAGCTTTCAATTTTTGACCTCAGTAGCTTATTCTAAATTTTTCATGTCTAAACATTGTATGCACTACTAAGAGCTACTGAACACTAAACATTAATTAGAACTAGTTTAAAGCAATGAATTAGAATAAAAACCCATAATTAAAATCAAACTTAATTTTTAAATATAAATCAGTTAAAAGAGTAACAAAAACAGTAAGTTGTAAAAACCTAAAGCTAATAAATTAACAAAATATCTGGTTATATTTGGCACACGCTTAAGGTCCCGATATTTGGTGTTGAACACTGATGTTTTTCAACATTTTTTCCAATAAAAATATAAAAATCATGTAAAACTTTGTTGCTAATTTGAAGACGAGATATTGTTCAATAGGGTGGGTCGAAAAAAGTGAATTTTCGAGTATCGAATTGAAATAGTGCGGATTTTTAAAAAAATATGTGATTAAGTAATCGGTTTTATTTTATTTTTTTCTAGTGGCCGACTATTTGGAAATTAAGGGCGATTTTCTATTAAAATAAGTCTACTTTTTAAAATTGTAGTCAATTTTTTATATAATCTTGTTTTTACTAAAAAAAAATTGAAAAACTTTTAAAAAAGCAAAAATCCGGTCCTTAAGAGATTTATTTATTTTTTACTAAAAATTAGCTGAGTGCAGAATATAACCTACAAATATGTTGTTACAATACCAACATTAAAATCTTATATTTTGACTAATATTCTGAGCAATATTATCAATAACAATGTATAATTGATTATGTATAAAAAGAAACAGAATTCGGTGATAGTTTAGGCACTGCGTTATTTCAAAATAAAATATCTAGAATAATTGTAAGAGCTATTTATGTTTTGGCTCTAAACTTTTTAATATAGTATAGCACTTTCTGATGAGGTGTGAGAACTACCAAAGCTGTTCATGAGTCGTTGCAACAGGAGGGGATATTTAAAATAATTAATTTAAAATATAATTTATATAATGAAATCAGGTTCCCCTTTTTACGAATTCTATAAGTAAAAAACTAGAGTATACGTAAAGATAAATTAACTTTTTTTTAAATTCATTTGTTGCACGAAACCAATCTATTTTACTCGCATATTTTTATGTTAAACAATTTTTCTTAGTAATTAGGTATGGCCCTTGTCTTAGTAAACACTTTTCAGTACTGTATTTTCTTATATTTGTTGCCATGTCCAATTAAGATATTGTTATACAACCAAAGGGAGTATCGGTTCTGTGGGGCAATCATCCACTTGTGTATACCATATTAAAAAGTTTTTACATCAGAAAACGAGGCATCAATTAAACAGTCTAAAACACTGTATTGCTAATGGAGTTGTATCTTATTTATTTAGCAAATAAAAACTTAACTAAACAACACAATAAAATAGTATTTATTAACATCGTAGAAAAATATTGGTCAGTCTAAATAGAAATGCTCTTCGGCAAATCCGTTCGATATTTTAATTAACAATAAACAACTACCAGAACACACAACACATTTTGTTTAAGTCTAAATTTAATAATAATTCTGTTCTTTGCTGGTTAAGCTAATGGGGTTTTATGCTTTTTAATTATAACAACAAAAATAACGCGCTAAAATTAAGTGGAATACAGAGTGTTGTAAGAACTACAACTTTACTTAAATTATTTAAATCCTTGTGGGGTATTTATGATGATTATCAACCCATAAAAAGTTACCATAATTTTGATTTTTCCTTGGTTTTGTCGTTAAATCCAGATTTTGCTGGTGCTTCCTAGGTTCCCGAATTTAAAAGGAGGACCTACTCAGCTCATGATTTTTTAAAAGTAAATAACCAAAATAGGATCAGTAAATATTGTTCTCAAGTTAAATAGTAGTTAGCGCGATTTATTAATTATTACAAAATCCTTAGTGACGAATTTGTAATTACCCTGCTGTAATTAACAAAAATTTCAAAAGAACTTCTACCTGATTTATAAATAATTTTCTAGTTCAACATATGGAAAAGTTATTATTTTTTTTTTAGATAACCCTGTCGAATTCTGGTAATTTTGATAAATGCCAGTAACTCAGTAACAAAAAATATCAGTGAAATCTCTTCCTTTTATTACCTTTCCCTTTTGATTTAATACCTTTCAGTTTTCTTTTTCGAGTGCCGCTTTGTCCCGAACCAAAATTTGTAATTTCATCACCCAGCACTCCTAGCGTAGTAAGCTGGCGTTTATTGTGTTTTTCTGATTTACTAACTGGTAATCTTGTCATATATTCTTCCTCATATTCCTGTCTCTCTTTTTGCTCCTTAGAAAGTATCTGCTGTGCTCTACTACCCTGCGAGACTTCGACGGGAGTATCCAAATACTCTTCACGAAGATCTTGAAGAATTGAGTGCGATAGCGCAAGCTTTTTATTCTTTTCTTGTAAACGTTTATTTCTATCTTGTGCTGATTCTGAACCTATAACAAAATATTTATTTTCTACTAGACTATCTACAGCGTGTCCAGAAATCATCTTAACAGATGGGAAGCTTTTTTATTTTTGACTTTATGGAAAAAAGTTATTCTTCGTAAAAAGTTCTGCTTGTTAAGAAAATAACACTCATGCTTGTTAAGAAAATATCACTCGAATCAAAAATTTTGACGTAGCATATAAGTACGGGGTGTCAGAATTGGCTTGACCACCAAGGTCCCCAGATATAACTCCTAGATTTTTTCTTATGGGCATTCTTAAAAGAAAAAGTCTATGCCCACAGACCTTTCGAAAACATAGACCATTTAGATAGAATTATCACAGAATGTATTCTAGAAATTTCCCCTTAGATGGTTAGAAATGCAGTGGTGGAATTTTCACGACATAAAATAGTTTATATGGAAAGAAACAGTGGTCATGTTGAAGCTTAGTGTAATATTTCATAAAATGTTGTTGTTTATTTTGAAAATATATTATTTAAAAAACAATGTAGGTATTTCAAAACACTTTTTTAAAAATTCAAACAGGGTTGATACAAATCATGATTTCTTAAAAAAGCAATTTTTTTTTAAATCAGCGATTTAATATTCAAGACTTCTAATTGAACACTGGTATAATACAAAGTCACTTGATTTAAAAAAAGTTACCTGTATAATGAACTGCCGATAATTTGGGAGGTACATAAATTCCAGTCTTGCTCTTTTCAGTTTTTTCCTTGTCTGATTCATCACTGCTTTCACTGCCACTATTTTCAAAACCATCTTTACCTCTGAGGTTATGTAGATTTGCTTTCAATGCTGTGGGATCATCTGCACTAGCCCCACTAACAGCAGTCTTGACAAGTTTATCTATTTGATATTTTAATTTCTGATCAATTGGGCGAATCTTTTCCAATACAGTTCGTATTTCAATCAGTCGGTCAATACATGGGTCTCCTTCTATTTTCTCACCAGAACATTTTCGTAAAACTACATAAGTCAAGTTTATTAAATAACTTAAAAGCATGTTGTACTTCATTTCCAAAAAACTTAAACCCTGGTCTGTGGTCAGTTCACCAGTCCTAACCTTTTCAATCATGTTGTCTACCAGAGAAGCCACATGTTGTGCACTTACATTCATTTCGCTTAAGAGCATTAGGGCTTGTGGAAGATCTCTGTGAGCCATTTTATTTTCTACGGCCTAAAATATAGAAATAATATATACTTTGGTAAAAGAATTTTTAAAATTTTGAGGTTATGTTGCTATCGATTTTATAAAAATGATTCTCGCCATCTTCTTTCAGGGAATAATAAAAATGATTCAACTTAAACTAAAATATATTTCTAAACTTCTGACATACCTGAACCATTTTTCTGTGTCCAAACTTCTTAAATTCTTTTCATAAAACGAATTCAAAGTTTTATTAGATAAATGCATAAAATAATAAACATTTAATCAAAGATAAAGATCCCCAACTTCAACAAATCGCATATCCCACCCCACAAATAAAAATCTGAAATTTTTTGATGGTGGGGATGGGCATACGTCGATAAAAAAAATCGCGGTAAATTCAAATCGGTGAAAAATGGAGATTACACAAATATATGGGATCATAATTATAATAAATCATGGTAGAGAGGTTTTGGGAGCTTTCTTTTAAAAATGCAATACAGAAATATAAGGGGGTCCATACATTATTCGGGTTAAATCAAATACCCCTAATAATGGTTTAAAATAATTTAATACCATCATGTTTTATTTCACATAAAAAGAGGTGCTTTTATAGTCTGAATTAAAATAATGTACGATTGCTCCTTGTAAAAGTAAACGTAAACAGTACCAAACATAGATTAGGGTTAGTTAGGGTGTACCAAATAAGTATTATTGTACCTAACACAAAAAATGTTATTATTAACATTTATATTACCGTCGATACCCCTACGCCTCTAAGAAAAAAAATCGGTCACGTGCAAGCTATACTTGCACAATTAGTGTTCTGTGCCATCAGCCCAAGCAAACCCTTTTAAGTCCCTTTTATCAGCCCCCCACTTAACCTGAGCAAACGCTATACGCCGCCGATGGCACCACCCCAACGCTGTACCACATCGAGTATGCGCGGATCCGAGCCAGCGATGCCAGAGCTACCGATTTATCGGTAGATCTACCGATTTCGGCTAGGATCTACCGATATACCGATTTTTATTAACATTCTACCGATTTTTTTATTCCTTCCTGTAAAATCCAAAAACCCATAAATTTGTCCAAAAAATTCATACTTATGTAAAAAATTTACCAATAATAAGGCATATATCAACGATTTTCTTGGCGATATCGATTAAAAATCGGGGAATTTCCGAAGCGTATTTGTCGTCTTAATTGCATTTACGGGGATTTACAGAGCCGCTAGCCGCTATAATAAATGAAACAGGGGAACTACCGTTAAGTTTGTGAGGTTAGTCGTTTTACTCGTTTTACACACACATTTAAAATTTGGAGATTTTTTTGATTTGAACATGAGTAATTAGTAATAGTGACAGTGACGTCAGTGCCAGTGATAGTGGTGGTGAGGGCAGCAGTACAGGCATAAGAAAAAAAGCAAAATACGATCAAAAATACAAAAAAGATTGGGAGAATATTCCAGATTTTAAGGGGTGGTTAACAAATAGTTTGAAAGGAAGTTTATATGGAAAATGCAAAGCGTGTGATAAGGATATTAATATAAGCAGCGGAAAGGACGCTCTAATTAAACACAAAGCAAGACAATTTCATATTAAAAAGGTTCAAAGTATTGCAAGACAACCATCCATCACGTCATTTATTGGAACACAGGGAGCCTCAAAAATTACATTAGATCGTAGCGTAAAAGAAGGTAAGAAGTATATATAAATGTGTTAATGTAAAATTAGAAAAAATCCATCTTTATTGTTAAGTTCTTATCCTGAGACTGAAACGCATTAACTTTAGGGTAGAAGTCAGACGTTCATCTTTATATATTTTATATATTGTAATTTTAAATATTTAAAATATATTATTTTTTTCAGGCGAAATCCGATTAAGTGCTTTTCTAGCAGAACACCACCTACCATTTACCATCATGGACCACTTACCGAAACTAGTTGCGAGTGTTTGTACCGACTCTGACATAGCAAAGCACCTAGAATGTGGAAGGACAAAATCAACTTTAATAATAAAAAATGTACTTGGCCGGCAGAGTTTTGAAACTCTACAAACATTTCTTCAGAATAACAAGTTTTCTTTAATAGCTGACGAATCCACCGATGTGAGTACCGAGAAGCACATCTGTTTAGTAGTAAGAAGGGTTCTTAGTAATTATACAATTAGTGATGATTTTTTAGCTTTAATAAAACTCACAGCAGCTGATGCGACAACTCTCCATGAACATATTGTAGATTTTTTTGTAAAACACGATATTCCGTATAAAAACAATTTAATAGGTTTTGCTTCGGATGGAGCTAACGTAATGATGGGAGAACATCATTCAGTGATGTCTTTGTTAAAAAAAGATGTTCCTAACTTACATATTATGAAATGTATATGTCACTCATTTCATCTTTGTGCGTCATCATGCCAAAAAATTCCCAGATTTGTCGAAGACCTAACAAGAGACATTTTTAACTATTTTAATTCCAGTCCAAAAAGAACAGCAGAACTAGCTCAGTTTCAAATTTTTTGCAATTTAAAAATTAAAAAAATATTACACCCATCGCAGACGCGCTGGCTGTCAGTCCATTCAGCTGTTTCCAGAATTTTGGAGCAGTATGGAGCATTAAAGCTTTATTTTATAGATGCTGTAAGCAATAAAGATTTACTAGTATCTGAAAATATTTTACAAAAATTAAATGATCCCGTAACAAAATTGTTTTTACAGTTTTTGGATTTTGTTTTGCCATTTTTTAACACTTTAAACAAAGAGATGCAGGCCGAGGATCCAAAAATTCACTTGCTTTATAAAAATATTAGCAACATCATAAAAACAATTTTTGAGTGTTTTATAAAACGGAATTATTTGTTAAATGCTGCCCTTGAAAATGTCGATTTTAAGAATCCAGAAAATTTTTTGCAAATAGAAGAAATTTATTTAGGTGCCAGTGTACAGAAAACTATTTCTGAAATAAATCTCTCTCAAAATCAACTGCAGTTCTTTCGACTTAGGTGCTTAGATTTTTATATCGAAGCCTGTAGTCAGATTATTCAAAGATTTTCTTTGAGAAATAACCCTATAAAAAAGTATGAATTTTTAGATCCTGCTATTGTAAAATTGGGAACAATTCAGTCAATAACTGACGTAGCGATTTTATTTCCAAACGTAATTCACAATAATGAGTTACAAGCTTTAGATACAGAATGGCGAATTTTGCGCAACTGCAAAGAAATTGAAACATTTCCTAATGACGCTGTAGGTTTTTGGCAAAAAGTTAGATATATAAAATTAGGGGATGACACACCAGCTTTTAAAATATTAGTAAATTTTGTTTTCACAATCTTAAGCCTCCCACATTCCTCAGCAAATGTTGAAAGAATATTTTCTGACATCAATTTGACAAAAACAAAACAAAGAAATAAATTAAATAATAAAACTATCTCGGGACTTCTTCACACCAGAAGATATATTAGACATCAAACCTGCTATGATTTTCAGATTGAAAAAAAGCACTTAGCTGCAATGAGTGGCAAATCACTGTATGATTCATAAAGTCGAGTAAACAATGTACTTTCTGACTCTACCATATCATATTCAATACCTATTGAATAAAAATAATTTTCAAATTTGTATTCGTTTATTTGTCATGTTTTTACGTAGATATGCATTGTAGTCTTTAAGTTTGTAATTTTGTTAGTTGGTTTTGTAATAAATACATTTCTAGTATTGAAAAATATTTTATTTCTTGTATGTTAAGTGATATTTTTTATGTAATAAACATATCTATAAAAATTGCGTTAAAACTCAGATCAAGAAAAAATACCGATTTTTTTTCCAATCTACCGATATTTAGAGTCCTATTCTACCGATATCTTAAGCTAGACTCTGGCAACACTGATCCGAGCCCTGAGCCAAATTACAACTTTTGAAAAACGTGCAAGGACAAAAGTTGTTCCTTACATCGCGAGAAATATTTTTTGTCGAGAAACTTTTTCTCTAAAACCAATGGTTCAGCAGTTATAAGGAAATAAACAATTAAATTGTTTATAGCAATTGACTGCGCTAGAATTTTTCAATCCTAATAATTTTCGTTTTCTCCTCTACTTCTGTCACAAAATATAAATTAAACATCTATTTTTTATAATAATTAATGTTTTTACCCCCGCATGCTCCGTTTGGTCTAGTAAACGCGTTTTAGCAAACCGGTTTAAATAATTAAACGGCGTGTAGTTTTCCTTACGATGCACCGTATAAAGTTTAGTTAATCCAGTATTAGATCTGGCAATGCCGCAAAATTTAGTGACATTTTGATCTGTTTTGTAGAATGTTGCAGGCGTTGTTGACAGAATGAACCTTAACCATACTTTCGTATAAAATCTGATTTAATTGTAAATTGTAATAAATAATATTAAAATTTTAAAGATATGGAAGCAATAAGTAAAAGCAAATGAGCCCCCTTCTAAAAACCACTGACTTGGTTAAACGAACGCGCCGAAAAAATGACATGTCATCCATGGTGTGAAAATGATCTTCTCGTCAAAGAAAATAAAAGGGTTCTCGTTCATACCTTCTTCGTGGAAACCCAAAATTAATAATATCAATAATATATTCATCATCTAATAACAGATGATCTTCTAGCTCCATTTTTAACAATTTTTATTGAAATGTAATTACCACAAAAGCAAGGTTATGTTTTTTTTACTTTGAAACACGAATGCAAGAACATTTCTTGAGCTTTTGCATTTTGTTTTTCATTTCATTTTGAAGATTCTACTTTTAACTCGAAATTACATATCCGGATAACCTCAAATAACAGCTTTGAACTGTACCTCTTTCTATGAAGGCAAACAAAATTTTTCGCAGCTAACCCTTTATTATTCTGTTTCGCAGTTCCTTGCACTACCCACATAAAAATTACACAATCACAATGTTTAATGGTTATATTTTAAATTATTTCCTAAAAAAATATATATATTTTTTCGATCTTGGTTAAGGGAAATGTGCATGCGGACATAAAGCAGATGAGCTTTAGAGGCAAAGAAAATATAATAAAATAGGGTTTATGAGGTTATAAAAACGCGTTTATATTAGTTAAACCACCGAATTTGAGCGTTTAAATATAAACTGGTTTAAGCCCAAGAATTTCGTCGGTGCATACCAATTATTGAATTTAAACCAGTGTACATCTTAAACCAGTTTAAATGTCGACGGAGGATACGGACATTAATCACATAACAACTTTGACAACGGACACCACACAAGATAAATAGGTCGGCCATAATACTTGTTGCTGCCAACATTTAAAAATGAATCCCCCAAAGCACACGATAAACAAGTTGGCTATGCTGTTGTTGAAGCAATTCAAATAACAAGGCTGCCAACATCTAAAAGTAAATCCCCCAAACTCGCTGCCTTTGCATAGGTGTGCCATTTATAAAGAATGATATTCTTATAGAAAGGTAATTTTTTTCTTATCTTGTACAGTCCACGTAGACATCAAGCCTTAGTACTAAGGAATCGTTGGAGTCTGAAGTGGAAATGTAATCTACGACGAGATTTAAAGGTTTGGAGACGAAGGGAAAACATCTCTGCAGGCAATTTGTTCCATAATCTGGAGACCCTATACGTATGAATGAGTGAGAGAAGTGAGGTTATAGGTTTTTGTAGCTGGGCAGTAAACGAGACTGATAAAAAAGGGTCTCGATAGTGACTAGAGACGTAGCGTCCCATGTTCTTATACTGAAACGATACTTTTGAACTTTTCATGTCCCTGGCGAACTGACAAGGTTCATCCATCAAAAAATCACGAACACATTTTTGTAACGATTATTTATTTGTTAATAATATTCTACAACAGTAATTACAGAATAAGGAAAAAGGGTATATATAAGTACACATATTTGTGAATAGACTGAATCTATGAACTAGACTACTTATATCTATCTACATACAAATAATTTCTAATAAAATATAATAATAACAAAATAAACAACAAAAACAAAATCAAAAAACAATTGTAAACTTTAAATCACAAATATATTTTTTTAACTTAAAAAACTTTTCAATTTAACAAGAAAATAAAATTTTTTAAAGTAGCTCGAGATATAAAATGTTGTAAGTTTAGTTGTACTAAAATTAAAAAAAAATGTATAAAAAAATATAAACTGAAAAAAAAAGTAGCAGTGGAATTCCGTGTGGCAGTAGTAGACGACGTCAAAATCTACAGAATTTTGCCAGGAAAATTTCAAGGCCCTTTGTGTTGTAAAACCAGTTTGTCACTAACATTAGAGCCTGGCTAGAGGGTGATCCAAGAAGTTTACAACAAACTGTTATAACAACTAAATGTTAGGAAAAGTTGTTTAGAATTAATTCATGGCCTCCTAACTTAAAAGTTTCAAGGGTACTTTACTTTTAAGCGATTCCAAGTTTTTGTTTTTCCCCTGTATGCTATTTGACTTGTCACAACTCTGATAACGGTTAGTTTTGTGTTTGGGTATGCTCCAACAAGTCATTAATAAAATAATTTCATATTTGTTGAAAATTTCTTAGAACACCCTGTAGACGCGCAAAGCGGCTCGCCCACATATGTATATAACTAATATGTTGCCAATGCAAACTAGACGACAGACGCTCAAGGCAAAAATGCCCTAAATCGCACACAAAATCGGGTGATTATCGCACAAAAAGGGCTCCCAAAATTTGACAACAAAAAATCAGGACCGTATTTAAAGAAATGAAGCTGATGATCGCTACCCAAAGACGAAACGTCGAATAAAAAAATTGATAACGCAATCTTTAAGATCATATAAAGAAGTTTTATTAGTTTTGCCCTACCTTTCATAATAACGCCAAAAAAACTGAATTCAAAATCCTAAAAGTTAGTTTTTTCAAAATAACTCGAAAATGAAAAATCATCTGAACAATCTCGGAACATCATTTTATTAGTTCTTTAATTGCGCAACTTTTTTCCCATTTAACCAATTATCCCCATACTGGGCCCTCCTTAGTGACCGAGACTGGATTTACAACACAAAGGGTCTTGAAACTTTTATGAAAAAATTATGTTGGTTTTGTCGTCGCTACCTCCGAGTCTATTGTATTTTACTAGTAGAAACAAAACTATATTTTTGTACTCTATTCCGTTCATTGTCAAATAGCTGACACGCGGAGATAAAGCCATAGCTTCGTTTCAATTACAGGAAACTTTGAGACCCGGAATACCACAGCAGTTTATGGAACAATGGAACAAACTGTATTGTATACTTGAAGTCATTTATACAGTGTAAGCAAAAAAATGAAACATTCCAAGGAAAATAACATTGGAAATGTTAAAAATGAGATTTGCCGAATCTAAGTACTGTTATCATCACAAACTGACTACAAATTCGTTGAAACTGTACAAAAGTCAGGTCTTTCATTTACCTACCATATTTTTCGCATTCATACTTATTCATATTAGGCGATACTCGACTTCTGTATGCCAAAATATTTCAAAATGTGACAATACGTAATACCTTACTTTAAAAAAATCTACGCCACATTACCGATTAGCTAAAGAAGCGCATACATTATATAAAAATCCCCGGGGCGGCTGATTATGTTAAAAACTAAACAACAAAACTAGAAGTTCTAGGTCTACTAGGGCTTTCAAGAATCTATACTTTTTTATTTTCCTGTATATTTCAACATGTAAACTCTTTTTTTGAAAATTGAATAAAATTAATTAAAATCGAAACATTTTGGAAAAAAAAAACATTGAAATCGGACTACGGAACAAAAAGTTATCATACATTAAATTTGATCAAAATTATAGTTGTCCATATTTTAAGCAGTATCAGGAATTAAAGCAAAAAATAGGGCATTCCATTCAAGAAAATATAACTTTGATTCGTTATGACTTCTTGAGCAACCCGATATATTCCAACTCGTTTTCAAATTATAGATTTTTGAAAACTTTTATCTAAAACATTTCTCCCTAACTTGTCTAGTTTTTAAAACAATTGGACTCCACCGTGGTGCGGGGTTTGCAAGAGTGTACGTTACGTCACTGGGATCCATAAACCATAATGAAATTATTAAATAGTATACTGTAGTAAAAATGGTGTTTTTACCACCTGCAGAAAAAAAGGAAACAACCAATTCAGTAACAAAAACTGTGTACAAAGTATGATGGAAACTGACTTATTTACATCACTGACAAAAATTCAGGTTATTAGATTTTGGGATATCAGTACCTATTTATCACATTTAAATTACTTACTAGCTATTTTAAGAGTAGTATTTAGCGCTCATTATTAGTATTTAGGTTTTTTAACATTATTACTCAGTTATTTCCTATTAAAGACCATTGATTTTTCCCCACACATAAAAAAGACATAATCCACTAAATATATGAAAACCTATTTTTCCTTTAAAACCGCACTACGGAAAAATTCGTCAGACGTGTGGAATTCTTGCGGGCGAGGTTTAAAACGAAACGTAAGTAATTGTTTTTTAGCAAATAGCTGAGCAACACTATGTTCAAAAATTCCTTGTAAGAAGTAGGAGAATAAAATTTTGCAGCCGCAATTTTTTTACGAGGCATTTGTTTGACATGACTTTTTTGAACACCTAAATTAATATTAAATTATTTAAAAAATTCTTGACTATGTAATAGTCAAGCCTCTAAACTTAGAGTTACAGTCGGTCCAAAATAAGAATGGTACAGAACATGACGCCGGAATAAGTTTCGCGTTAGATTTCTTAACTCTTTTATTTAGTATCCAATAGATGGCGATGACTGACCAAGTCACTCACTGGTGCAGTATTGCTAGAGCGTGATAAAAGTGATCACCGTTAGGCGCGCCACTTTCGGTTCCCTTCCATTATCGTGCTGCAGGTGTATTGGGTATCTAGGTAAATAAATCTTCTGAAAACAGGTCACCGCAAAGCGAAGTACATATTGTTAAGCGGCACAAAAATTACAGAATCCTTCGTTGTCTTTAGCGGAGCCTTTCCAAATTGTAGATGGCGTGTAAATAGTTCTACAGTCGTTAAATGACGAGAAAAGTGGTTGTGTTACAGAACAACTTAATAGTGTATAAAGAAAAAATGATGACCTCGCAAAATTGAGACAGATTTATACTGATAGTGTTCCAATAGATCCGTTAAGCAGACATAAAGACCATTTTACCTACGCACAGTTGGATGGCCAACGGTCGTTCTGTATACATAAAAATATGCTGCGGACATCGCTTAAAGAAACGACTGTGGAGACATACGGCAGCTGCAGATGTTTAGCCGAGCTAAACATCTGCAGCGTTCGTATGTATCGTTGATACCACGTAAATTATAAATAATTCTAAGAACAGAAGTTGGCTATTTATAAAATCGATGGAAATGGAAGGTAACCGAGCTGGGCCTTAGTGATCAGCGCGCAGCAAATTATTTTAACTATTCAAAAATACATCCTTAAACACGTACTGTACCATGCTTAGTTTGGGTGGATTCTAAAAGACATTTGTTTTTTCTATGCATTTAATAATCTTGGTGATTCTTCTACCGATACAGTTTCCTTTAAGCTCGGGGTCTTGTGAAAAGAGAGACTATTTTTATTATTGAACAACATAAAAACAGTTTCTTCTGATATAAACTTTTGGTAATTTGAAAGATTAATAATAAGTACAAAGATCAAAGAATAATATGAACTAATATAATCCAAAAAAACGTAAGAATATACATGGCCTAAATGTAGTGGACTTAATTTCGTACACGCATTTAGGCACAGCCTTCTTTAACAAGAAACCATGAAGCACAAATGGCAACGTCGCACGCGGGCTGATTTTATTTCGTTAATAATATGTATTATATAATATGGAATACCACATAGGGGAAAACAGTGAATATAAATTATATAAAAACAAAATAGCACGTGTTTCGGAACCCTTAATGCTATAAACACCCAAATAATTTATAAAATGCAAGAAACAACACAATATACAAGAATATTTTAGTTGTTTTGAACTGCAAAATCTAGTAAAATTGCGAACACACATTGTTCTTCCTATTTAAACTAAGAAACAAATAATTTAAAAAGTGGTAACAATTTTTAAATAGGTAATATAAAAGTTTTACTAACCTTATACATATTAGTTTAGTCCAGCATTATATCGGTTAGATGAAGATTTTCATGCAGTGTCTTGCACTTTTCTTGAATATTTTACATAGTAATTTGATGCAAAATTACACTTTTAAATTAAATGTCACTGCTAATTTAAGGTTTTCGAAAAGGTAACATGTCATACACGGTACAAATCTGAATTGGTTTTTTGGTAAGCGCTTCAGTTAATTAAAGTAACAATTTTTCTTTTTTTAACATCTTTTCTTGGCATTTTTGAAGATGTTTTATTATTTTTATTTTTAGTATAGTTATTTAGAACTATATTAGTATGAATTAGTGCAGCTTTTATATATATATATATATATATATATATATATATATATATATATATATATATATATATATATATATATATATATTAGGGTGGTCCTTATTTATATAGGCATTTTTTTATTATTATTATTTTAATGGTAGGACCCCCCAGTTTTGTTCCACACTACAACAGAACAAACTGTACAAAGTTTGAGCTGGATCAGACATCGTTAACCCGTGCCCCATCGAGGCCAAATTTTAGGTTTTTTTTCGTATTTTGTATTCTCACACTAACGTAATAAAAATGAATACCACTGTTATGCATGTAGACTGTAGACCCCTTTTATTTATTTGTTACGATGTAAATTTTATATTTATTAGTTTAATATTTTGTATTTACACATATATACAACTTGTACAATTAATAATTATTAATTGTACAACTTGTATATACATATATGTGTACGTAAATACAAACTATTAAACCAATAAATATATAATTTACATCTTAAAAAATAAATAAAAGGGGTCTACAGTCTACATGCATAACAGTGGTATTCATTTTTATTACGTTAGTGTGAGAATACAAAATACGAAAAAACAATCTAAAATTTGGCCTCGATGGGGCACGGGATAACGATGTCTGATCCAGCTCAAACTTTGTACAGTTTGTTCTTTTGTAGTGTGGAACAAAACTGGGGGGTCCTACCATAAAAATAATAATAATAAAAAAATGCCTATATAAATAACGACCACCCTAATATATATATATATATATATATATATATATATATATATATATATATATATATATATATATATATAAACAAGAGTATATTTTGGGGTAACAGCCAGAGGTATTAGGGCTCAATGAATAAGAAGAACTCTTATTTACTACGCTAAGCTTTCGGAAGCATTTATTCCTTTTTCAAAGCTACAAATATGGAGTACATTAGATATATTATGTCTAATAACATTATTACTTATTATTACCTGGGTGTAAGTCAGTTTCAATAAAATGAAAAAAAGCAACTCATCTTCACAGTAGTCTTAATGCAGGAATTATTGACTAAATTGTGCAATGATACTACAAAATCTTGTTGAAAACTTCAAAGTGACAATTGTCAATTGTCATAAGATTCTGTTGAGAAGGAGAGTTTTTTACAATGGTGGATTATTTAAATATTACAGGTTGCTAATTCAAAGTAGTAGATAGGTTGCAGTGTTTGTTTATGGTGAGATAATTGTTACTTATTTTATTACATAATTTAGTATACATTTTAAAAGAGGAAAAATGATAAAAATAATATTGAATTTTTATATGTATAATGGTTGTGTACCAGGAGAAATGAAATTGTGCATATTGTTATTCAACATCTGTAATACTAAGAGAGTTATTATTTCCTCTTTTAAAATGTATACTAAATTATGTAATAAGTAACAATTATCTCACCATAAACACACACTGCAACCTATCTACTACTTTGAATTAGCAACCTGTAATATTTAAATAATCCACCATTGTAAAAAACTCTCCTTCTCAACAGAATCTTATGACAATTGACAATTGTCACTTTGAAGTTTTCAACAAGATTTTGTAGTATCATTGCACAATTTAGTCAATAATTCCTGCATTAAGACTACTGTGAAGATGAGTTGCTTTTTTTCATTTTATTGAAACTCACTTACACCCAGGTAATAATAAGTAATAATGCTATTAGACATAATATATCTAATGTACTCCATATTTGTACTACCCACCGCTTCTATATATATATATATATATATATATATATATATATATATATATATATATATATATATATATATATATATATATATATATATATATATATATATATATATATATGTATATATATATATATATATATATATATATATATATATATATATATATATATATATATATATATATATATATATATATATATATATATATATATATATATATATATATATATATATATATATATATATATATATATATATATATATATATACAGGGTGTTATGAAATTCACTGCATATATTGAAACCCGTAAATGCTGGTATGAATTCAGACTGAATAAAAATATTCATAAATGGCGCTTCATGATAAAAAATGGTAGATATCGCCCCGCAAAAAAAAATTTTTTTGTAACTACGCACCACTGGCAATAAATACATGGCCATATAAAAAACATCGACAAATGTCAGTTACAGAAAAAACTCTTTTGTTTTGACGTCAGAAGTCACTGTGACGTTGCCAATTCTTCCTAGAATATTCCTGTGTAACAGGTTTGAAAAATAATAGATTTGTTATCTTTAAAGTAAGAAATCATACTAAATCTTTTAAAACATTCAAAAATTCAAAAAGTTAAAATACTTACTACAACACAAAAAAGCCAGAGAACAGCTGTTCAAAACAAGAGTAAAATTTTGTTCCACTAGGCCAACCAGAAATTTTTGGAAGAAAAAGAGTACCTGTACAAAAATTTTGGTTCCAAATTAGCTTTAAACAAAAAACTCCTAACACTTAAGCATGTCCTTTTTTTTATTTGCCTATTTTAAATCATATTTAATAGAAAATTTGACTTTTATTAACAGGTTTATTTATATCGTCCTTAATTTTTAAGCGAAATTCCTCACAACTAAATTAATAATAAACTTTACCTTAAAAAAAAAATTACGACAAACAACATTCAATAACTCTACAAAATAACTATAAAAACGAACGCGCTTCCAAACGACGCATTACGAGCCTCTTGACTGGAAGTAAAGTCCAAAATGAAACTTCTCTGACGGACTCGCACGCTGTTCTTCAAACAATAATAAAGGTTATTATTACTACACAATACAACCCATCCGTTTGGTTAAAACATGAAAGTCTGACAAACACTACGAAATGTTTTGTTTTCTTATAAATAATCAACACTATAAACACATACGAATCATACGACAGCACCTTTAATAAATTGAAAACTTTTTTTTTCACTTGGATGACAGAATTTTACAAGCCGGCCGATAAAAGTGCGCGGTCGGAGCTGGCGGAACCACTGCACGCACTCGTGATGTTGCGCAGTCACCTAACGCGTCGCTATGCCACATATTTAACCAATCACAGCGTGAGCTTTCGTCGCGGACGCGTCCGGCGAAAATTGAAGCGTGAAAGTGGTAGCCGTTAGCTCCTCTTGGCGCAACAAATAGATGGAGAGAGTAGAGCGAGAACGAGAAAAGAGAGAGAGCACGACGTCCGAACGTATGATCAAAGCGTGTCGCCTTGTAAAATTTTATGTCGATTAATCGAGAACAAAAAAATAGATTTGTAAAAAAAGCGAGCATTAAAGAAGATATGGGGAATATTGTTGAAATATCTTTTTTTTAAATACTTTATTATGTACTAGCTAATATGCTTTACTGTATAAGCAACCACACATGCCTGCGTGTATTATGGGTTGCGTATAGTTATACATTTTTTTAGCAAAAAAGAAGAGAAGTCAGGTCTTAGCCATAACCTTAATTGTTTATTTATTATTTTTGTGTGAATTGTCAAATTTTTTTTATTTTTATTAATACTGAATTTGGATTATAGTAAAATGTTCGCTGCACAAAGGTTTTTAATTAATAATTTAGAAAACAATGTACGTATGTATGAAAATCGGGTTCAAAAGCGTGTGATGAGAGACGAAAGTGATCCCTTTTCGCTACACGACACAAGGTTTATAGAATTATTTCGTCTCAACAAGGACTTAGTGGCATATCTGTTTAATAATTTGGTGGACCATTTAGAGGCAGAAAATAAGGTCAACCAGAATACCCACACAGACAAAAATTCTAATTATTGCTTCAAGAAGGTTCTTTGCCACAGGCAATTATCAATGGGGCATTGCTGAAGAATTCTTGTTATCTACAAGTCGGTAAGTAGTGAGGAGTAGATGCACCTATGAAGTGGCCAATGCAATAGTGACTATTTTAGGTCATTTGTGGATTAGGTTTCCCAGAACCCCACAAGAAATTAACGAAGCTCAAAGGGGTTTTATGGAAAAGCTGGATTTCCTGGAATCATCGGGTGCATTGACTGCACTCATAGCACCTGCAGAGGATGAACATCTTTATGTTAATCAAAAAGGATTTAATTCAAAAAATTGCCAAATTATTTGTAACTATGATCTACAAATCATTAATTTTAATGCCAAATATTGTGGTTCGACCAAATTTTATATGGAGGGCATCTGCAGTGAAAAATTTATTGGAGCTTACATACAACAGGGGTTAGTATTTACAGATTAATAATATGTTTTACATAAAAATATTTATTTTTCTGAAGTTAAAAAATCTGTTTTTGTATGTTATAAATGTATGTAAGGAAATCCTACCTAATCTTTTGATTAACTTTGCCTTGCATTTATATATTTAAGATCTTGGTCTATATTCATAAAAATAAACATAGCTTCTTGGCTAATGGAAATCTTCATAGCCATAACACTAGAGGTAGACATTTTTTTCGATTGGATCGTCCAAATCACAGTTTCTATAAGAAATCACCAGTTTACTCCGGTTGTAGTCTCTATAATGGATTTAATCATTCGCTGAGACAAAAAACGTCTATTGTATTATTTCGGAAAAAATTGAAGGACATTTTAGTGAGCAATTGTTTTTATTCCATTGAAGAATTTACTGTATACTATGACAGTGTTGTTAATGCTAATGTTTAATTTTTTTGTCCTTAATCGTGTATTTGTTTCCGTCTTGGATTGTGATTGTTAACTTTATATATTTTTTAGTGACGTGTCTTATCTATATTATGTATATAGCCGAAGGATGAATAAATATTTGAACTTGAATTTGAATGAAAAAAAATTATATTTTTAGGTTTAAGAGCAGCCAAGGATAAATTTATTATTATTGATAGATGCAAACTATCCCATTGCCGACAAAAAAAAAGTATGTTGAATATAGAAAACAAAAAACAGCCTGTGATTTTGCCAGTAGAGGTGACAACCACTTGCAATGAAACAAGAAGGTTACAAAGTATCGAAAACAAATTAGAACAGACCCCACCAAAACAGGTAATCAACTAAACAAAACATTTTACGAAATTTTTGTGAAGTCTGCTGCTTATAAGTGTTTTTATATTAAATGAAAATATGATTGGCTTAATCTATACCCCTGGTCAATTGATTTTTATTTTTGTCAATAAATTAGGACATCCCGTAAAGAGCTGATGGTAAAGTAGTGAAAGCACATATGTATAAGCTCTGTCCATAGAGAAATCATAAACCGATCAGCGCCAATCAAGTTTCAGCTATTTGGTCACATGGCAGTTTGCGGACTGGTTTCCAGTAATTTGATTGGCTCTGACTAGTTTGTGATTATTCTGCGAACAGAGCTAATTACAATGTCAGATGATCCTTTTTCTCTTTTCGCCAGGGGCATCGATTTAGGGCTTTTGTAGGGATTTTTAGTACATCTTTTCTTTAAACATCTAATTTAGTCTAGAGTCAGCTTAGTGTATTTATACTTTACATATAGTTTTGTTTATACTTTTTTTTTGAAACACTAATTATTTTTAGGGCAATGCCTTTCAAAGGAGATGACAATAAAAGAAGAAGAACATAAATTACACATGGAACAATCAACAGAAGAACATACAATAAAACTGAGAAAACATAAAATAGAACATGACATTTTAGAATTAGAACTAGAAAAAAAGGTCTTAGCCTAAGTCATCTTGACAAGTTTTAAAAGTATTAGAACAAATTATTTCATTTTTAAAAATCAGTGTTCTGCCAACTGTTTTATCACCTAATTAGGTGATTATTTTAGGATGTAGGTTTCGTATGACTGGCTGTCAATTTTAAATGAGAATATAGAAGTAACTGTAAACAACTTTTATTCTGTTATGTATAATTGTTGTGATATGTTTGTACCTCTGAAACGGTCGCAACTTGGCAATAAATTTCCAATCTGGTTCTCACAAGAACTGAAAAATCTTATATTTCAGAAGAAAATCGCACACAAGAGATACAAACAGTTGAACAATCAAGAACATTACAATATCAGCTACGAATGCAATGTAGAAACCTAACAGAAGAATGTTATCAGCGGTATATCAGCAGCGCCGAAAACGCCATTACAGAAAATCCTAATTTTTTCTGGAGCTTTATTCGCTCTAAATCCAATCAGGGTGCACGTCCAAAGAAAATGCACCTTGATACACACAAAGCTGATAGTGGTTCTGACATTGCAAATCTCTTTGCCTAATATTTTTCATCGGTCTTCAACCCCAAACACTCTTTTAATCCCCAGCAAGCTTTTCCTGATGCATTTGACACTCTCACTAATATTATCGTAAGTGCTACTGATATTCAGAGAACTTTGCTCAAGCTTGATGTCAATAAAGGTGAAGGTCCTGACGGTGTTCCCAACAGAGTGTTAAAATCATGTGCACATTCTCTTTATCTCCCTCTATAATATATCTTCTCCCAATCTCTTACTTCTGGTAACTTTCCAAGCGTTTGGAAACTTTCATGTTTGCCCTATCTATAAGTCCGGCAACAAGAATGACATTAAGAATTACCGACCAATTAGTATTCTATCAGCAATACCTAAACTATTCGAACACTGCATTGAAACTGTATTAACTAATCACTTTCAACAAATAAGAATTAGTCAACAGCATGCATTTATGTCTGGTAGATCTGTTGATCTGTTGTCTTTTCCTCTATGTCAATTTCATTAACACATCCTTTGCACAGAATTCTGAGACTCATGCAATATACACCGATTTCAGCAAAGCTTTTGACAAGGTAAACCATGCCATCCTGCTTTCAAAGTTATCAAGGTACGGGATGGCTGGCACTCTGGTTGAGTCCTACTTGTCCGAAAGAGAACAACAGATTAAAATAGATGGCTACCTGTCTAAGCCCTTCCAGACGACGTCCGGAGTTCCTCAGGGCTCCCACCTTGGACCTCTTTTATTTAGCTTGTTTGTCAACGACTTTGGTAGTTTGTTATCTTCGAATCATTTACTGTTTGCTGATGATTTGAAACTGTACACATGTGTGACATCCTCTTGTGACACGATTTCCCTGCAGAGGGATATAAACACTGTTTTTTCCTGGTGTCAGCTTAATGACATGTCGCTCAATGTCGACAAATGCTGCTTTATGAGGTTCAGCAGATTAAAGTGCCCATTTCCTTATCAATATTGTATAAATAGCATTCCTCTGAAGGAGGTGTTGGTGGTTAAGAACTTTGGCGTTTACTTGGACACTCAGTTAACCTTTACTGAGCATTTTGATGCTATAACTTGTAAAGCGAATAGAATGCTTGGTTTTATTAAGAGATCATGCAGGGACTTTAGAAGTGCGTACGCTGTACGAACCTTCTTTATTTCATTTGTGAGATCCGTTTTAGAGTGTTCAAGCATAGTCTGGTCACCACACTATCAAGTTCATATAAATAGACTGGAAAGTGTCCAGCACAAATTCGTCAAATTTTCCAGATTTCTACTCTTCAAAACTGGGATTAATCTTACAGATGACCAGACTATGTCCTACCTGAACCTAGCCACGCCTGCGTCCAGAAGGGCGTTTTATGATGTCTGTTTGGCCTTTAAAGTACTTAACAACATGAGAAAGAGTCCTGAATGTGTTGAAATCTTTTCAATTATTCCCGTACCTAGCTATCAGACCCGTAAGCAAACCCTTCTTCCCACATTGTCGGACATACTATTTGTTGCATAGCCCCATATATAGGGTAGCAGCGCATGTCAACAGGTATTATGACAGACTGCATATATTTGGTGTCTCGGTAAAGAAATTCAAAGCTTTGGCTACAAGTGTAATTTTAAAATGGTGCAGATTAATGAGTAATGACAGTGTAATTTTAAATCTTGTAAATGTACACTGTACGTTGATAAATAAATAAATCGTTTGTTGTTTGTTTAAAGGTTGTAGACCATAATGTATGTTAAGGAATAGAATATTGTCTTAAGTTATTGCTGAATCATAATGTTTCAACTGGTAAGTATGCTCCGCCATCTTACGTTCTTGATTCTGCAATAACTTAAGACAATGCAAGTCTAAAATATATCTATTCTTTAACAAAGTTTATGTTTTAATAAATGTTTTTAGAAAGAAAATTACTTCTTTTATTTTCACTTAGATTACTATACAATCTCACTTAAAGTAGTAGTAAGTAGTTGTTGTAAAGGTTATTCCAATACAGGACAATTTCAGAAACACCCTGTGGAATAAAATTCTTATTTTCTACTTGCAAATGCCATTTAATAAACAAAAAAGTACATTCCAAAACCATTTTATTTATAAATTGTGAAAATATTGTTTCCTTTTTTAATCTTATTGTCAATTGTAGTATCGGAAATTTTCTCTTCCATACTCCATACTGCCATTCTACTACATTTCTAGATCTGATTTGGGATTCATTATATAGAGCTTCGGGTCGAGCTTGTGGATTTTCTAACGGAATCATCATGTATTCGGATAATGTATAACCGGAATCACCCAAAAGAAACACTGTCATGAAAATTGCCATCCTCAAACTGTGCTTTCAGCCGAGAATTGGCAAATATTGTATTGTCATGTGTGGCTCCTGGCCACCGAGCGACAATATCTCTTATTCGTAGTTGGGGATCAGCTACAGTCTGCACATTAAATGAAAAAAAATCCTTTTCTGTTTCTGTAATTTTCTGCATCATTTCCACCTAAAAAAATAATTTAATTAAAACAATTCTGGAAAAATTCTCTCGGGTTATCGATCTTAGGTAGGGCCAAAGAAAATTCTTTTCTTTTACGCTTACGCTTATACTCTATACTATGGCAAAAATATAGATACTTTTGAGGTATCGAAGTATCAGCATCCCTATTTATTTTATTTATTTATTATGGAACATTATGGCAACTGGAAAGCCTTCATTAAAATCATCCACTACCATAATAGTGGTCCTCTCAGTCATAATTATTATTAAGCCCATCTGTGCTATCAATATTTTTTTTCAAATTGAGACAGTAGTGATGCTTTCATGACAATAAGACAAAAGTCAGGTCCATAAAATAATCATATGATTGACCTTGTGGTTTGTACATCAAGAGGATTATTTTGAGCTGTTTTACATTCCTGTACCCACAACTCTATACTAATACACAGCTTTCTAAAACTTACTTTGTAGTCTAAACACCTTTCTAATAATTTTACTTCTAACTGTTTATCAAGTTTACGTATCCTTAGGTGTTAGATGTCATTTGAATGTCCATAGTGTGATGTAATCCTCTTACCTTAAATAAAACATAATTTTATCACTTGTCAAAACCAACTGTTTGTGTAATTTAATTATCTATTAAGAGACAACAATTTTTCTAAATTTTATTGTAGGTATATTGTTTGTATACAAAATTATGTACTAATATTTTTCATACTTACCACTTCTACAACAACGGAAGTATTGTACTTCATCACCTGAGCCTAAAATGTTCTTTCGCCCATAAAATTATTTGGCATTTGTCCCTACTTTCGACATCGGCTTTCCAAGATTTAAATTCTAAAATACTTTATTTTAAACATTTTCCACGCAATTTTATAATAACAATACCTTGTATACTATGGAACTATTTTTCTTGTTGTTCTATGTATATTTAACGAATGTTCATTTTGTAAGTGATAAATAAAATCATTTCCAAAAAAACCAATGACAGTCCAAGCACAGAAAGTTTAATTTATTTCCAGCATATAAATACACTTGCTTTTTAATATCGTGCTTGCTTCTACAATGTTCGTTTAGATTAAATTGGATACTAATTACAAATAAATTGAACCAAAAATTAAATAAAAATATAACCTAAAAATTCCACCTTGACCTAGGCTCATTTGACATACGAATCACGTGCACGTGACCAGCACTGACGAATAGAAATAAAGCCAATCACGTGACACTTTTAACCACTTGAATCATAATATAAGGTATAAGTGGTTGCCTATGACTAGAGCATATTAGCTAATTTCAAATAAAGATATTTCAACAAATTTGACACTAAAAATTTTTAAGTGTTACATTTTGTATGTATTTTATATTTTAACTGCCCCGGAAGAGTTTTTACAGCTTATTAGAAAAAAGCGCTATCTAAATTACAAATTACTCGCGGAATTTCAAAAACTCCGCCGAAATAATCTGTAACCAATAAGAACGCGGTTACGTCTCCAAGGTCTTTGGTCGTCTCATGAGTTATGATGCCCAATCGGCGCAAAACGATTAGTGAATTGCATGATCAACTTAACCCTAATCTATGTGCATGATTTAAAAAAATATCTTATAAAACGAGAGGTTGTAGCCGATTTTTAATCTGTTAATCCAAGATGCCGAGATGCTTAGCTTGTTTTGTACTACGGAGCAGCTAACAAAAACGCCGGACAACTTTTGTACATTGGAAGATTTTCTAAACTTCGAACCTCCCAGTGAAAGAACATTTATTTTGTGTTAGTGGCACCTACAGCAGCTAAGGAACCATGTCAGCCACTTCTTGTGGGTACGATGAAGGAAATAGTGTATAATGTGCCAATTAGAAAAGTGAATTAACTGAGAAATCGTGTTGAATGGAGAACATCTTTTTACGGATTCGGGATATTGTGCTACGAATCGTGCTGATTTGGGAGCAAATTAAAGACCTTTTCAACACATTCCCTACTAGATAAGTATCATTTTTGCAACTTACTTTTAGTTCTACTTATTGATATTTAAATTATGTTAGGCAACTACTGGTTAAAACTAAGGCTGCTGACAAAAAGGATTGATTTTGCAGTGGTCGTTTTACTATTTTTTTTTATTTTTTCTTAGGAAAAGCTTTAAATTTGTTTTACCTTTGTCTTAAATTACGGTTAATAACAGAAAATAAATGATTCTTAAAGATTTATAATATTGTCTGGCAACCTTACAAAAAATTCAATTGTTTTAAGTTTTTCCCGCGCAATTTTCTGTCAAACGCTATGACGGACAATGTGCTCGCTGAGACAGGTGCGTCGAACATGGACGGGTTTTAGGGTATTTTTGAAAATTTTTAAAATGTTCGATTTAAGAAAAAAAAAGTATTGGGTATGTCTGTAGACTACCCCAGGAGTCACCCATTCCAATATATGCAGTGAATTTAATAACACCCTGTATATATACACAAGGTCGCGAGACTCCCACATCCAAGCTACCATGGGAGATCCGATAAGGATCCCTATGACATTTCTCAGAGAGCAATCTCAAGAACTTCTACCTTTCAAAACTTTCAGGTTGTCTTTTATAGGCAAGAACTGTGGAATTATATGGGAGCAGAAATGCTCATGCTACTGTAAGGCCTCTGATGAGTCGATGTGGTGTCTTTTAACAACTTAGACACCGAGGAAGACGAAACAGTAGTTCTCCAGATAATTCCAAACATACTTAACTATATATATATATATATATATATATATATATATATATATATATATATATATATATATATATATATATATATATATATATATATATATATATATATATATATATATATATAAACTCTACACCACATTCACATTTGCTAGCAAAAAAGGGCCACTTTGAAGGCTAGCTGTAAGAGAATCCAATATGTTTTGATTTGAGAAGGCTGTAATTTAGGCCATTTATTAATAATATTTTGACATTAGAATGTTTTTGAGATAATATTGCTTCATATTATTAACCTTTAGAATCAATAAAAGGTTAAATCAAAAAAAATGTAGTTTTTAAATTTTGTTCGCCAATAAAAAATAGTCTGCCCCTTGTAACAACACCACCGCTTTAAAAGTCAATCACAGGGGGAAACATAAATTTACTTTTAAAGTGGTAGTACAATATCGAGAATTAATAACGGGGACTGGTCAAGTTATAAGATTACTTTACTATGGTAGCCGACGCTCTTGTAAACGCATAAAATCGAAAATTTTCTAATTCTAATTCTGGAAGTTTTTAACCCTCACAAAATCGATCACAATCTATATCAATCAGTACTTATTTTTAGCTTAGATTACTACTCATTTGCAAAAATAGTTCCCTACTTATTAGTTAAGTACATACATACTTGCTCCTAAACTTAGTTAAGCACCATTCTTTATGTCATCAATTGGTCAGGTATTAATATGTAAGTATGTGTACACTGTTTGCTTACAGAATAGTGTTTATTGGCAGGCCCTATGCAAGACACAGAGTAATGTAAAGTCGCGACCCTGGTTAAACAACAAACAAGAACGAAATACACGACTCGTGTGTAACCTTATCACGTCTTTCCTTCTCACGTAATCACGCTATTGGCTTATTGTCTTGCACGGTGCTGGCCAATCGAAAGCATTTCCTAGGCAAACTATATGAAATTATCCAAGAAGTCCATATACATACATAATAATAATTTACTTTAAAATAACATTTCAGCAGTCAGAGTTAGAGTGACCATACAAAATACACCAAAGTTTACCGAATTTATTCCGTAAACTTTGACTACACTCAGTCTTTTTCCATTTTTATCAAAGCCGTTTTGTGAACAATGTCGACATGATAGAAGAGTTCGAATTTGCTTTCCGGGATAACGAAAGGGAAATGATTTAAGAGCACCCATTACGACTTAAAGTATTTTTTTAATTATTAGCAAAAACTTTTTACTGCCATTATTAGTCAATGCCATATTACGAAAATCCACACTAACAGTAGGTCCTAACGGAACCAAATAGGCATTAGAACTTTCTATATTTATCTAAGATAGGGTTTAAATACATAGGTCATTTTATGAAACCAATAATTTCCAAAGGTGCTTTCAGACTTTTACATTTTTTTTTGTAAAAGTGGTGGTGCCATAAAGTGGATTCCGCAATGGCGATGTGGGAATATCATGAAACTGTCAAATTGTGTAAATTTAAATTGCAATTGCATGCACACTAGGGCTTGGCGATTATCGAAAAAGATAATCGATTTTTGATTATTTGAAATAATCGATTATTTCCGATAAATTAATTAATCGATTAATCGAAATTAATCGATTAATCGAAATTAATCGATTAATCGAAATTAATCCATTAATCGAAATTAATCGATTAATCGAAATTAATCCATTAATCGATTAATCGAAATTAATCGATTAATCGAAATTAATCGATTAATCGAAATTAATCGATTAATCGATTAATCGAAAAATCGATTAACCGAAATTAATCGACAAAATCGATTAATCGATAAAATTTATATTAATCGAATAATCGAAAAATCGATTAATCGAGAAAATCGATTATTAAACTCGTCCAAATTATGTCATTACTAATGACATAATGAAAGCGACTCCAGCGCTTACCACTTGCCTATCTTGAACACAATTCCGTCGGGCGATTTAAATTTTAGATCTGTAAAAATTAAAGGTGCGCGGATCGAAAAGCATTCAAATTATTTCGTTGAATACGTCTTTCATAGTCGAGTTATGATTATAAAAAAGAATCGAGTAATCGAGAAAATCGATTAATCGAAAAATCGATAAAATCGATTAATCGAAAAGTCGATTAATCGATTTTAAATGTTTTTGTAATCGTTCAATCGATTAATAATCGATTATTTTGCCCACCCCTACTGCACACATCGCCATTTCGGAGAAGGGCGTAAAAATATGTGCAATACTAAACTGAGTACAAGTGAGAGAACCAAATAGGAATTATAACTTGTTCTTATATTACAGTTAGTCGAGTTGTCTGGTTTTAAAACCCCCTAAATCCGAACTGAGTTAGATACGCCATCGCATAGGAAATAGCATTCTCGTGGCCGTCAACAATACCCAATCTTATCTAAAATGCAATCCAAAACATTGACCGAGAAACAAATCGCACCAAATCTACTACTGCCGAGTTTCAAAATCCACCAAATCCATTTTTAACCAATCACAAACGCCGTAGTGTATTATATAGGTTCGCACATGACAGGAAAAATGAAGCCTTAAACGAATATACCTAAGTCATTATGCTTTTATTTTTGACGTTTCAGTAACTACACAAATACAAAAATACTTATTTCGTGTAGCACGCTTTAGGAAATTATACCAAAATAATTTTTCGCCTTTTTCGCAAAACTATAAAAAATGGATTTAGTAGGAATTGAAACCAGACACGACTCATATCTAAGATAGGGTTTAATACGAGAATTTTCTATTTTTTAATCTTTTCTAAAATTTAACTTTGCTATGATTTTATTAAACTTTAGAATATTAGAATAAAAACTCGGTTCATTTTTTGGTCATCTAGTGTCTTTAGAGCTGCTTGTAGCGGTCTGATTTTAGCGAATACGTCATGAGGTAATGCTTAAAGCGCCATCTCGCGTAACATGCAGGGACAAAAGTTGTTCCTTACATCGTGAGAAATAGTTTTTGTCGAAAAACTTTTTCTCTAAAACCAATGGTTCGGCAGTTATAAGGAAATAAACAATTAAATTGTTTATAACAATTGATATCGCTAGAATTTTTCAATCCTGATAATTTTAGTTCAATCTACACCTAATTCTCAATGTTCATTTTTTTCTAATTTTTCTGAGCGATCCTTTTGGTGATAAGGGTGGGGGACACCAATTTTTAAGCGTTTGTCCCGAAAAATGTTTAAAAAAACGCATAAAAAAATACATAATATATATTGTTGAATTCGTGCTTCAATAAGCTTCCATTTGACACCCCACATGATGCCCTTGAAGTTTTTTTTTCCATTTTAGAATCAAAATTCAACTTTTTTTACTTCACGTCTATAATTGGGCCACCACACTCTATCTCTGTGCTAAATTTCAAGTTCTTATGTCGAATAGTTTCAGAGAAAATCGTCTGTGACAGACGGACGGACGGACACCGAAGTGATTCCATAAGTGTTCCGTTTTACGGAACATTAAAAAGAAATATGGCAACTACGAGGATTACATCACCTGCGCAAGGGATGAAGGACGTGAGAGTAAAATAGAAAAATAAATAAATGGGAAGAAAAAACAATGTTGCCAGCTATCGTCTGTTTTCATAATTTTAATAATTACGGTGTAAATGATCATTTATTGCAAAATTGGACAAGGAGAGACCCGGATTTTTCCTAAAAAATGTTCTTATCTTGTACTCGGTGACCTAGACGAAATTTCAGTTGCTGCTCGGTCTATAAACAATATGAATCTCTTCAGTACTACACTAGATATCCGTTATTGTCGTTTTACATCAGATTTCACATTTTCGCGACGAAGAACGATGACCCGAAGTAACAGACGTTTAAGGCGCTAGATGGCCAATAAATGACCCTGAACTCGCTAAAAATGTCATACAGTGTACCTAATACATCTTAAAACATTAACTTTCTACTAAAAGGAATAGGCAAGTTCATGCAAGAAACGCTTGAAGGCTGCGGCGTAGGTCAAGAGTCATATAGCAAACGCTGATAGTGCGGATACACTTCCCCAGTCGGCACGTGTAATCCAAACTCCAAAGTCACCAGAACTGCAAATTCGAAGGCCATCAACTCTTTCCGAGCTACTCGAAAAGTACTTTCTGTTTTTTCTATCAAAAGCTTTAGGGGGTCGCCTTTTACGTCATTTAGTTTCGCTGACAGTATAAGGCTGGCTCCTGCGCACAGCTTTCGATTTTGTTTGTTAATAAGTCCACGTAGAATGAGTTTTTCAAAGTACACGTACGCCTGTGCTACCGTAAGTAAGTCTAAGGCGCATTCGTGTTTGGCGATTTTCTTCATTTCTCTCTTGATACTAAAAATTGGAATAAATTTGCGCTGTAATAATTAAATAGAAAAACTAATGCTAAGTGACACTTTGTTACGTTATTGTACTTTAATTAAAATTAAAGATAGTTTTCCTTCTACGGCATTTTTACTTTTTTTGACACCCCGTATATGCTGGGTCAAAATTCTTGATTTGAGTATTATTTTCTCAACAAGCAGAACTTTTTTGAAGAATAGCTTTTTCCCCTGAAGCCAAAAATAAAAAAGTTGTTCATTTGTTAAGATGCTTTCTGTACAAAAATCTCTAATATCGGTGGAGTTCTGCAACACCCCGTATACACCAAATAAAATTTGTAAGGATTAATTAACCGTGAAGCTACCCTTTGACCCTTAAAACATTCTCTTACCTTCTCAGTTTGCTTAACGTAAGCTGGATGTGTGGAAACTTTGCCTTAAACTTGTCATTAATTTCTTTCTTCAAATCGGAAGGTTTAACATGATCAATGACAGATGTCATATAGGAAGCGAACGTCAACAAAGTTCTGTGCTTCCCTGCGATTAATTCCGGATCGTCCAAAAGATGGGGATGGTAAGATAGAGAGTTACTCCCAATGGAAGTGTCCTCCTTAGTATCGGGCGGCGAAGGAGAAATGACGTGAGCAGTCCCCTTGTGAGCTGCTGTATCATAGGAGAAACACCTAGAAACGAAAGGATTTGTCTAAATAATGAAAAGAATAATATGAACAGGAGTTGTGTGAGGAGGATTCTTTATTTATTTCTGGATCCACTAGTTTGCTGTGTAATGAACGGCTGCTCTAAAGCCGGGTACCCACCGGCCGCGCAGTATGTAGAATGTGCGCGAACGTTCGTAAATGTTTAAGAACAGTTCGAGTCGATGGAACGGATCAGATGCAGCCATCCACTTAAAAATCGCGATATATACGGTACTGACGTTACGATCAGATGCAGTTTTTCAACCTAAGTTTCTTCTGAACTGCATTAAATCGGATGTAACAAAGTTTTCGTGCGACAAACACTGCAACTGGACAAATTAAGATTGAAATGACATTTGACATGAACCTTCGGAATTTCACGATTTATCCGTGCTTATCTGACTGATTACTTTTAATCAATAAGTTAAATTTAAAACATTATCTCCGTAACTAAAGAATGTTAATTACCATCACCCGTTCCAAAATTGTTAGTAAATCTACTCTCAAGCTACTGTCTAACATTCTAAAAGCGTTAGTTCTAAACTAGCATCTAATTTACCCTCCATTTAAAAGCATTGTCACTAATTCCAATTTTGATTTCTAAACTATGACTAGAATCATACCAAAAAACCAAAATACTTTATTTATTTACCATTTGTGTTCTGGCTGCCAAGTTATTACTTTAGTCCTGCAATTAAATATATGCTAAATGATAAAAAAATATAAATAAAAACAGAAGAAAATACGATATGAAACAATGATTTTCCTAAACTAATGCATCCAAATAATTTGTAGTTTTGAACGCCGACAATATGTCATTACGTTTGGACATTCCACGTGATACACTATTACCTTAGCTGGAATTATATTTCTGTCGCCATTTGGCGGCCTCTGTCTCAGATTAAAGTATATGGATTTTGTATAGACACGTCAAAATATTATTATGTTACATATACTGTATTGTAACAATATTGTGATTTTTGACGCTGTAATTTATTGTAACACAATGTAAGCCTGATCCAAGTAAACTACATTAGGCAAAGGGCGAATATGAACTCTAAAAGTGTCAGAATCTTTCGATAAAATGGAAAAATTATAAAACATCGTCAAACGTTCAAACGCTGAAGCGCAGGAAAACAATTTTAATTCAACGGTGTATAACATGCTCTCAGTAACACTGGCATAAACCTGACAAAAGATCAAAAGAAGCACAACAGCAGAAAATAATACCGTGGATAAAATTAAAGTCGAAGAGAAAAAGTATCTAATTAAAAAAAATCAAAAATGAAGCAACCTAAATAGGTTTCTATTTTATTGCAAGTACTCTATGTGATTTTTTTATGATATCCGCAAACTTTAGCACACTAAATACAAGCTGAATGTCGAACAGTAAAATAATTCTGAAGCAGTCGAACTTATTTTTTTTATAGTATTCTATTTGTTGCATATTAACATTACAGTAACATACTTTTGAAATAAACTGATCTAGTAACCTGATAACAAACTAAAGTATAAAAATCATACCTGGCCACAACATGTCTTGGTTTTCTTGCAGAATGTGACGGTTCAGTAGGATCATCAATGGTGTTATGTCGTTTGGTTTGCTCATCTCTTTGACTAGGAGTCAATAAGTAACCATATGACACTTCCTAAAGTAAATATTCTTAATGACTGCCATGATGTTGCCAACAGACGTTTGTCTATTATTATTTAAAAAAAATTGATATAGGTTGATGTATGTATGATGTCTTTACCTGTCCTGATGGTTTCTCAATACCCAGAGAATCAAAGGGATCCAAAGCATCACCTATTGAAGATGCAGGTCTAGTTGAAGAAGTTGTTCTTTTTCGTTTGTCATCCCTTTTCTGCTCGGACCTAAAATATGGTTTAGCAATATTTAAATAGATGGTACGGAACTAAATAATTATTTTATGCCCTCGGTGTTAGATTTGGCACTTGCCCACAAACTAGACATTCAATCGCAATTATCTTTTAATTTGTTTTCTTCAATTTTCTGGTTTCTTTTTTTCCCCAAAACCACTCGGTATCTGGGAATATTAAAGAACCAAAATCCGTCAAAATCAATGTCGAGTTCTTGGATGATAAAAATAATTTAAAAAATAGCATATTCCGTTTTACTTTACATTCATGAGTCATATAGGTACTCAAAAATAATAGAAAACGTTACAAAAACAATCCCTTATGTCGGACACATTATAATATTTTTAATTTGTTATCAATTACTTAAAAAACCGGCATAAAAATAATTCGGTTCAGTTTTTCCTTTCCCTTTAAATATTTTTTGTATTTCTTGAAATATCGTTTTTATTTTCGGAACAATAAAAAATAAATTATAAGTAGTAATTGGGTAGGTACTTTTAAAGATGGTTTAAAACGCAGTAATCTGGTATCTATCTGTAGCACACTAACCACTAAGAGCCAGTAATTTTAAACCAGAAAAATTTTGGCGTTTGCTGCTTTGCTTTCCTTTTTTAGGGTTCCGGACTCCCTATTAGTAGCGCTGTCAACTCAAAAAATACTGGACTGATTGGTCAATCAATCAGCACAATCAACATTTAACAAAGTTTAAGACTGACGTCACCGAAAACTATATTCTTCTAGATGAACTAGTTGAACAGTTTGGCAAACCAGTTTGTAATCGGTTTGCATTTACTATCAAGTCGACTAACTCGGTTTGACGAATTTTCGGTTTGGCCTATCTCTAGTCCCGATCGGCAGGACTCGGTCCGTCCGTTCCATCAATTTTTAGAAAATTCTTACATCAACTGGAACTAATAAACAGCTAATAACTTAAAACTAACCTTCTTCTCGTGTATGGTATAAAAGAGCAAACCATAAAGGGAATGTTCTTAGTTGATGTGACCATCAAAATTCTGTCTTCTCCAAACTTTGTATTTTCTGTAGGTTTCAACAACCGTACTCTTCTTTGTGGCTGCTCCGGTATTTGCGCTGGGGAAGGAGTGTTCCGTAGTTTGACTGGCTCCAAACTTTCTGAGCTGCTTGCATAGGGTTGCTTTTCTAAATCGCTGCATACTGATGGCTGAGAGGCTAGTTTCTTTTGAAACTTTGTAATTATTTTCCTATCTGGATCGCTACTACTAGGTAATCTGAAATTTGAGTAATAAATTATATTGTATTTTATAACCTAGTAACCAGTGGCATAGCCAAGGGGAGCCATGGGGGCTAAAACAATATATAAAGGTGTTAGGAATGTGTACGTATTGAAATTCGAAAAATATAAAGGTTTGTAATAGTATAAATTCTGTTGAAAACCCAAGAGTGGCCAAGAGGTACTGTTTAGAACTGATTTATGTTTGATAATAGTCTAAGAGATGGTGACATTAGTGACGTCAAAATCTACAGAATTTTGTCATGAAAATTTCAAGTCCCTTTGTATTGTAAAACTAGTCTCATTCACTAATATTAGAGTTTGGCTAGGATCCTAGTTGCTCATCTACAGAGTGGTCAAAAAAGTTTGCAACAAATGTGAAATTATTTTATTAATCAGTTTACCTAAATATAATTATTATGAAAAATTGGTGCATATCTACAAAAATCCATTATCAGGATCATGAAAAGTCAAATAGCATATAGGGGAAAAATTGTAAAATCGCTTAAGAGTAAAGTACCCTTATTTTTTAAAATATGGCAAAATGTTATTAGGGAAAGTTCTTGAGAATTAAGTTATGCTTTGGTCTTGAAATTATTACCTCATCCGCTAAGCGTACGCGATTTTAAGTGTTGGGAGTCTTGTTCCTCTTATCAAAGAGAAATAGTCAAATTATGTCACTATATTAGAACTTTATACCAATTTACTGACACCTACCACATAGACTGGCCATTTTTTTAAAAGTATACCCTGCCTCTACTTTACAAAATTAGAAAAAAAGTATAAAAAAGTTATACACAAGAAAAGTACCTTTGGATAAAGTAATTTTGTTTAATTATACCTTGCGTTTTGTTTATGCCCCCTAGGGGTTATAAGCTTGTTCTAATATGAAATATTGTAAATGGGTTTAACGTTTTTATAATTAATTTTCTAGGTCAAACACAATTGAAAAAAAAACCTACAGTACTTGGACGTATTGTCTAGTGACAAAAAAAATCAACTGTCTCAGCCTAGTGAACTCTTTTACACCTTTATATTTTAAGCAAGTGGTGAAAGGTAAAGCACTGACCAAAAAATAGTCACACTTTTACACATGGTCACAAAAAAAAATTAAGCTAAACTCTTCAATCAGTTACAAAGCAACCTAGAAGGCTATTTGATATTGAGCAGTCTCTCTAGAATAACAAGCTATTTGGTTAAAATTATTTACGTCTCCACATTTTTTTGATAAAGTGTAATCAAAACAAGTATGTTTTTTTGTCCTTGCATAAAAATTAATTAAAAACTTAATAGTTCTAAAATATTAAATATTTATCTATAAAATAGAAATACCTAAAAGTAGCTATGCATTCATTGTTCTTGCAAAGCACAATAATAATAATACGGGTAATATTTTATATCAATCTTAAGTAAATATACTTACAAAAATTAGGCAATATACAAACGTTCCAGACACAGAAGATAAAAGTACACAAAAGGTCAAGATTTATGATTTCATCTTAGTATATTTTAAAATTTGAATTGAACAAATATAGGTTAAATTAAAAGTTATATAGACAAAAGGATAAAGATTGATAAAATGATAAACAGAACAATAAAAAAAGTATAAAGTTAAAATGTAGGTAACATAAAAAAAAGGATGTCTCAACCTTGAAACTACAAGAAATGCCTAAAATCTTTTTGAGGCACAGACATTTAAAAATTAAAATTAAAACTTTCTATCATGCTTTTTGAAGAGCGGTTTGTATGTTATTTTGATTGATGCCTACCAGCGACATACAGATTAAAACGGACTAATATTGCTTGAACCAAGAATGACTGCTTTACGGACGCGCGCAGTGCCACAGGAACGCATGCGCAGTTAAAAGGTTACAGGACGGGTCTTAATATTTGTGTATGGTGGTAGGTATATCAGTTCACATAGAACACATATTTATGAAAGATTTAGTAAATTTTTAGTTTAATACGCCGATGTCCATGTAGAAATACTTATGGTAATAGGTCGAAAACTTAAAAAATATTTTTCATAAAGATATGGATGTTACCCGCGTAAATTAAAACTGTGAAAGCCAGCTGTGTGGATCCGGCAATCGCAAAGCGAAATAAAGGTTGCTAGCAGATTTCCATCAGCGAAAAGGCCGACATACCGCCAAGAACCCTTTTACAGTCTAGATTCAACACAGTAAATATTATGTTTACGTGGAAATACGGCGACACGGTTTTTTCGTGACGCCAAATTGAGACATGCCTTCGATACACCCTTTACTAATTCCAGAATGATACTAAAAACGACACGAGACACGAGCACCAGCCACGCCAACACGCTATAGCATTTAGCGCAGTGTTGCCAACCGACAGGAAATAAAAGCCGTGGCAAAGGAAGAGATTTTTTATTCACGGTTTAAATTTAAACACGTATTTTTGTTCCACTCAGCGGCAGTTAATAGTTATTTGTTTTACTAGGCATAAAAGCACAAGATTTAATGCCGCGGCTGGTGTTTCATAGCCGAGCGTAGCGAGGCTATGAAACCAGCCAAGGCATTAAATCTGCTTTTCTGCCGTGTGAAACATATAATTTTTTCTTCAAATTTGTTCCAATTCCACGCAAAATCGACTTTTCCATATTTAAATTGCGTTTCATTATCAATATCCAAATAACTAAATTATTTTATCAAAGGTAACCGGGCCCTGCGTTACTATGTTTACCGCTGATGATGTTTGTTGAATATGTTTGTTTACTGTTTACTTTGTCATTGTCAAATTTGAAAAGTTGTCATGTTAGAAATGGATTTACTGCAAAGTGAGGATGAATTGATGCAATTAACACCACCTGAGATAAGAGACCAGGCGCGAGATGTGGAATTTAACCTTTTACCAAAAAAATCAAGAACTGTATATGAACTCACATACAGCAGATTCATGGAATATAGACAGAAGAAAAATATAGGATCTTTCTCTGAAGATGTGCTGATTGTCTTTTTCTGCCTAGGCATCAAAAGTACAACTTCTAAGCCTGCCAAGTGTCATTAAAAGGCCGCTTTTAATGTCATTTGGAGAAAAAATACCTTTGTCATTTTTAGCATATTCATGAAACTGTTGACAGCTTTCCTTAAAATTAAAATATATTAACAATTCTGAATGAACAAATCCCCCCATTTTTTAAAATGCTTCTCATTTTTTTACCTTCATATTTAGCCTTTGTCGTGCATAAATGGCCAAGTATGCGTTTGGAGTTTTTAAACGAAAAAGTCGTGTTTCTATATGCGCGGCAGTACAGTAAGCTCGTGGCCGTACCTACCTTCGGTTTGAAAAGCCGTAAAAACACGGCAATTGCCGTGTCGTGGCAACACTGCTTTAGGGAGACGCGCTGACGCTACCTGCAGTGTTGCCAGAAGTCATTAAAAAAAAACTTGAGAGTGCTTGCGACTTGCGACTTAACCGCCGAAATTCGTGATAAATCGCGAGCCTGTAATGATTGCACCGGAAGTAAAAATAATGGGATTAAATAATCTTATTCTACTATCATTTATTTTAATAAAACTGAAAAAAATTTTACGATATCAAAATATTAGTAAACAAATTTACAAACTTAAACAAATATCTATCACTTTGTGCTATAAAAAACGAAATATATTTTTTTATAAATAAAAGTGTAAAACTAACACAAAACAAAGAAAAAGAAAGAAGTTATTCATCTGGAGTTTCCATCTTATTTTTATCTGAATAAAATACGTGACCACAACCTAACCTTTTAATCGTATTATTTGTGATACAAAAATCGTAGCAATTTTTGTCTCTTGACAAACTTTTGGTATATAAAATGCCTTCTATTGTTTTAACTTTAGGTTTGTTGCGTAGGTAGTTGAGTTTTTATTAAACAAATGTGAAAAAATGTTCTCTCTACTGCTGCTTTCGAGTGTGGTAAGCAAAAAATCTGAAAAACAAATCTAACGACCCGCAAATTTTAGAGAGTCATCCGAGATTTTTACTAATGAATTTTTTCCCAAAACAACAAGGTATCGTTATCAAAATTGTTTAGTGGGATCTTGACATTCCGCCATTCGTTATTCAGATTTTGGATTTCATTTGGATTATATTGGAACTATTTGAACTACGTATATTGAGAAAGTGCAATGTGAAAATAGAAACAGAGTTTCAAACCTCAATTGCAATCAAATTGCAATTTGCAAAGATCAATGTCGTGAGATTCGCTGATTGATATTTCTATAAAGGTAAAAATCGTGAGATTTGGTACTTGATTCATGGGATCGGGAGAAATAACCGAAATCTGACAACACTGGCCCACGCAAGCAGCCCGTACGAAGCTATCCGAAGCAGACCGAGGACGGACTTCGGCTGCTGCTCCGTTCCTGACTCTAGATTTGTTCGTTGCATAGATAAAGCTGTGTTTATTTGAATTTACTGGCGGACGAACCCGTCTCGTGGTTAAGAATACTATCCTTTTTTAACTACGTTATCTAAACAAGGAGAGCGCGCTGACCGACTGGAATCGGTTTGTCGTTGATGAATTCGGGAACAAGGCTATTCGTATACTGCGCATGCGTTCCTGTGGCAGAGATTTCGCCCATAGTGGAGTTAAATAGTTCTGCGCAACCTATGTATTTTATGAAATATCAGCAGTCCAAGTATGTATGTCGCTGATGCCTACATAGATATTGTGATATTTTGGAGAGAATAAGGGGGATTGACTGTGTGAGTTTGTAAGCCCTTCATCTAGAGGTATCCCTGAAAATATATGCCATTATACTAAAAATATTTCAACCTTAAAATCCTACCTAACAACGTCTTACATTTAATTTTTCAAGGTTTGTTGTCCATAACTTTCTGTAAAAACTTAAATAGATAAAAGCTCAATTAATTTTCTGCTTTTAATTTTTATATCCAGTGCATTTTTTTCAAGCAGACCATAGGATTTCACATGTTAAATTTTTAGCCCCATGTTAGGCCCTGTTCTATCAGAAGTAATATAGGGTAAGTTTTTTAAAGTGTTACAAGGCGATAAGTATCTCAAAAACAGTTTGAAATATTTTCATGAAATTTTCGTGAGTTAATAAGGAGATGGGGGGTGGGAGGACATGTTTAAACATATTTTTGACATTTATTCACTCTCTCTATTTTGAGGGGTGGGGGTAACTTTGAAATCTTGAATGGGAAGATGTACTTTTGTTTATAAAATTTGAATCTACCTAAAGAAACTATGTATAGATGAAAAAAAATTTGCTCTTTCTGTTACAGAATTATTATTTATTAGGTTATTAAATAAAAAACAATTTCATTTAATTTCAACTTATTTATAGTCTGTCATGCTTGAGACATTGTGGCATAATTGGAAAATTAACATAATCTTAATTGTTAAAATTCTGAAATTATCCTATGCTGAGATTTATCTCTATACTATACTTCTAATCAGTGGCGGCTCGTGACTTTTTTATTTGGGGGGGGGGGGGGGGGCACAAATACAAATAAATAATACCTACTTAAAAAATTGTAAAACAGTCTTTTGTAATAAATATTGCACTGAGATTATTTCTGATTCCATTTTTTGGAAACGGCGGATCGGGAAAACCCAAAAGTAAGAACAAACCAAAATACACAGTAGAATTACTAGTAATACTACGCACTAATGCACTACTAATAATAATTAATAAACTATTTAAATAAAAAAAATATCCCTCAACTGATCACAAAAAAAAATTATTAGGCCTTCACGTGTTAATATATCCAGAAAACTAAACATAAAATTGTGCAATAATCTCTTCCACCCGCCGCGCCATCCAAGAACAACGCCGCTCGAAATCCAAACAATAAACAAGTGCAGGAGACACGAAATATTGTGCCCATCGAGATGCCGATAGCACGCGATTTTAACCCTAATTCTCCTTTGCATAGACCGGCGTCGTCACCAAAATTGATGATGAAATTGGGACAAATCTGCTGTATCCCCGGAGATAAGTTTTGATCGCCGGCGGTTGCGTTCGCCGTGGTGTGATATGCAAGGAAAGAGGTATTGAGGCGCGGCGGTGTATTATTTCTTTTTGAATTTTGATAAAAGATTTTTTATTTGTCGAAAATTTAGAGTGGGCACGTGCCCTTGTGCCCTTTAGGACCAGCCGCCACTGCTTCTAATAGAACATTGGGTTGAAAATTTAATATGGGAAACGCTATAAGCCTCTTTAAAAAAATTTCACTATAATTTTGGTTACCTACATAAATATAAGTAAGAAGAAAAGGTATAGATAAAGAACATCATGCATTGACTAAAAATAAGTGATACCTATGTCACTTTGCGAAATATACTAAGCAAAACAGTAACCATTTGGCCTCACATTTGGCTAATATTCATCTTAAATCAAACAGGAATTTTAATCAGTGGACACACATTTTTCACATTTGGTGAATTTGTAGGTATTACAAACAGCTTGAAGCCTAGTGGAAAATTTGGTGAATCTGACCCTCGTTCTTACCTATCTCTAGAAGCTTTTATTTTAGCAAGATTTTCATCTAAATTAACTTTTAAAGGAGTAATAACACTATCCGAATCTGAATTAGCAGATTCATCTCCATTAGAAACTTTCTGACTTTTTTTCTTCGATGCCCCTGTACCATTTACGGGAATATTTTCAGTTTCACTAGAACATTCTTCGTTCCCATCAGATTCTTCAAGTATATAATCATCACAGGGAAATTGAGGTTTATTTATAGCTCCATTTCTGGGCAAGAGCGCTAATCTTGTATCCTTGAAAGTTCCATCCAAGGAAATATTAGATAAAAATGTAACCGCAGCAATGCGGCGTCTAGAACGGCTTCTTTTTACAGATGCTGTTGTTGCCATTAGAGTGTTTACAAGTTGATATTTGTTTTTGCTTTTGTAGGTACTGATAACGAAAATGTGATATTATTATATCACTGACAGTACATAGTTCTTAAATTACACATATTTTGAAAATACATGGCACTTATATAAAAGTCGATCGAGTTGAGCAAGGCGTGTATTAACGCGTTGCACATTTTTCTAAATATAATAAATAACCTAAATTTCACTTCACTGCAGTTTCTAAAGTTACCAATTTAAATATTTACACAATATTAATATTCCAATATCTTCAACACCACACAAAACTGGAACAAATCCAATGTTGATTTTTGGCTTTGACATTCAGCCACCGGTCAAATGTCTTCTTTCTTCAACTGATATTGGCCCTCGTCCATGGGACAGGTTGGCCAGCTCTCCACCCGGTCCGGCGCTTAACCAGAGCCCTAGCTACCCTTAGGGATGGCTTACACGTTACCCAGTTTGGGTGGTAATTCCCTTAGAATCTCCGATTTGTCGGGAATGTACCCTCGGAGATTCCGAATACAAACAATAACAATGATAAAAAATGACAAAACGTCAATGTTTTCGGTTTGGCACAGTTGAGGTTATGGAGTTTCCCGCCTCTGGTAGAGTCTATTGCGCATGACCTTTTCTTTAAGCCACACTTCCGCCCTACGCTCCTCCCACAACAAGACATGGCCGTCACATGTCCACCTTGTGTGGATGAAAAAACGCAGCACGAACAGGGATTTTAGGCCTCATCGCTCACCCCCCTTGGATTTGGTAAAGACTCCCCTCAACAGGCCGTGGAGCTTCCCTTCGTATTCCGTCACAAAACACTCTACTCACCGCTTCTAGGCGATCTAACCCGAAATCTAACTATGTAGTCGACCTAGAGATGTTAGCGCAACGGAAGCCAAAGGCAAACTCCAATGTCAAATGTCTGTTGTTATAGGTTTGTTCCACGATACACTTACACTTGGTTTGTTCTCTGCTGCACCTGCAGTCCTTCTCCGGATGGTCATAGTTTTCTAATAATAGACACAAAGCGATTGTCTTGTTTTTGTCTGCCGATCATTCGATAGCGAACGTGAAACAGGGTGAAAAAATATCGCTTTGTCTCTACAAACAGAAAACTATGACCTCGCAGAGCCCCACTACTGGGCTGTACTTTAAGCTTGAGATTTCTGAAGGTGTTTTCATGTTCTCAGTGTTGCTTATACCTTGAAGGATAAGCCAAAAAACTTATTGAGAGCAATAAACTAAAATAAATGAAAGTATCCTTTTTAGGAAGCATTTTATTCCATTAAGGGCCAAATTATTGAAGTGCTGGCAAAGTTATCAGCTAGATGAAATGTATGTCTATCTTGTTCTTAATAATTATTATTTAGTGGCATTACTGTCAGTTATCTTGCTGGTAACTTTGCCAGCATTTGGATAATTTGACCCTAAAAACACGAACTACTCAGTGCAGTTAAGGGATCTAGAACGAACAAACCTCGATTGACAAGTTAGCAGCAGGTTCAAGAAACTGCGATAGCGCGAATCGACGACGACAGTGACTCTCATTCAAATATTAGTGAAACAATATTTGTGAAAGAGCTAATATGCAAATAAGCTAATTAATAATTACGCCGAGCTGTGCCGACACACAGATACAAACACAGTATTTTCAAAAAGCGGAAGGAAAGCCGAGCCGTTCTTTAAATTTCCGCTGTATTCTGTATTGCGTCATTAGCGGGCAGCGGTCATCTTGCGATGACCTGGTTTTAATTTAGTTCATTTTTTTATATACTCTACTAATAATATTTAAGAAAGTTATAGTAGAGGTCCCCTAATCCTTCTGGTTCTCAAGATTTGTATCAGAATATTGACAATTCTTATCGATTTTCTAAAGTAATTTTAAAAAATTCATAATTTATCAAAATTTTATGGACATAATTACGAATTAGAGCAATAAAATAGGTTTATTATATTACGTAATCCGAATTTTTTAAATTTATTCAGTGACAGAGATAAGGGCTTTGTACCTGCAGTTAAATTTTGGTAAAAAATGTATTTTAAAATTTGTATACCAGATACGTTTCTCACATTTTATTTAATCTTGTATTTATAGTTTTTTACCCATTACCATTAGTGGGTTACCAACAGCTATAACTGTGCCTCGGCGCGCCACCGTAATAATGGCTTTCCTGTATTCTGTATTCCACCAAGCAAACCTCTGACAAGACAGTTCCGGACAAAAGTAATCCATTTCTCCACACAGTTGGCACTGATGCATCATTCCGCAAAGTTTATGGATAAAGTGCTATCAGGAAAAACTAAAAATCACGAAAAATATCACTACACACGTATATTCCGACCTGCCCGGAAAGTACAAACAAAATTACGCCTGTCAAATTTCATAATAAAGCAGACGACGCCCGGTGAAGCGACGTTGCCACTCTCACTCTAAATTTCGGCACCATGCAATGGAAATGAATTACTAAAATTTATTATCACGAAAAATAATCGTATATTGGTATATTTTATAAATTCTTGATCATAACATGCTTTAAACTGTGGCATTTATGATTGTAAATAAGCATTAACCCACAGTAATTGCGTTATTTTAGTAAAGTCTACCAATCTGCTAATATTCTACATATCTGCAAGCCTGGCAACAGCCGTTCTCAAAAAGTAGATAGGGGACAATATCGTTTGGCGGGTCATAAATAACTTTGAAATCCCTGATTGCTCTACAATGAAAATAGTTCATTCAAAATCAACGACAGACGACTAGACGACAAAATTGACAAAGATGTCAAATAACACTATAATGAAGACAAAGACGAAACGAAAACATTCCCCATTATTATTGTGGTTAGCAAATAGGCTGAAGAGGACGCCACGTTCTTAATTGGAGTCGCCACCTTTATGATTCTTCCTTAACTTATTGTATACGCCAGTGGGGTAGGATTACTTTATAATACAAAAAATATATTTTTTACATCTGCATCAAAGTTATTATTAATAATAACATTGAAAACAATTTCTAGCATATACTTGTACAGGGATATCCAAATAACAGTGAACAGGCCTTAAAACTTTTTTATTTTTAAAGATGGGAAAATTCTTAATTCATCCAAGGGAAAAATGTTAAATATGAAAGTTTTGGGAATTTTTATGGATCATATTAGCAAAAGAATTGAGCATCGAATAAAAAAAATAGTATAAAACATCGATTTTCTCGCTTATTTTAAGTTGGATGGTATGATTTTTATCATATTTTTAGATTCTACGAGAAGTGCTAAACATATTTTGTATAACATATCCTATGCGGTTTTTCAATCGTTTTTGAAATATTTCAAATTAAAAATTATTTCCCATAAATATACTTTAACCGTATACGGTTATTTAGGTTGCGAGCGAAAAACCTGCTACCTTTTTAAATTTTCTTCGCAGGTAAGCCAAAGTTAATGTCAAGGTTGACAATACTACTTTAGTCACCATGGGTTGTAACCACCTGACCCCCCCCCCCCCGCTGGCTACGGCCCTGATATTATCTCCTCCCAAGCAAGATTTTGACTTGGAAGGGGATAAACCTAAAAGTTGTATGCATAATTTTAGCTTCGAAGACTGAATCATGGACACTCTAAAATTGACGACTATAGAAGGAGAACTTAATGTGTTGTTTCAGCAATAATTCAGCAACGTCTCGACAAAAGCTGGGTCTTGGGGTTGGGGAAGGGGAGGAGCTGCAGTATTATAGCATTTCTTACTGGGTGCGCCTCTGAGTTATATTACCAGAAAACGTTAGTTGTTCTGTATGTATTTTTTTAAAATTAAAAAGCTGACAGAAATATTGAGTGTGTGCCGTGCTAAAACAGCAAAACGGAACACTTATGGAGTCACTTCGGTGTCCGTCCGTCCGTCTGTCACAGGCGAAACTATTCGATGTAAAAATTTGAAATTTAGCACAGAGATAGAGTGCGGTGGCCCAATTATAGTCGCGAGGAAAAGTGAAGAATTTTAATTCGGGGGTTAATTTCAGGGGGTAAATTGGGAAATGGGAAAAAATTCAAGTGCATCGTGTAGGGTGTCAATTGAAAGCTTATTGAAGCACGAATGCCACAATATATATGATATATTTTTCTATTCATTTTTCGAGAAAAACGTTTAAAAATTGCTGTCCTCCACCCCCATCTCCGTAAGGATCGCTCAGAAAAATCTGAAAAAAATCGTGAACATTGAGGATTAGGTGTAGATTGAGCCAAAATTATCAAGATTGAAAAATGGTAGCGCGATCAATTGTTATAAACAATTTAATTGTTTATTTCCTTATAACTGCTGAACCATTGGTTTTAGAGAAAAAAATTTTCGACAAAAAAATAATTCGCACGATCTAAAAAACTTTTGTCCTCCTTCTTCAAAATTTTTAATTTGGCTCAGTCGAAACGCCTCCACTCAGCTCAGCGCATACGCGATGTGATATGGCTTTGGTGCCATTGGCGGCGGATAGCGTGTCAGATGGGCGGAGATCGGGCGGTCGAGGTTTGCTCGGGTTAAGTGGGGGGCTAATGGCACGGAACACTAATTGAAGACACCGGTGCAAAAACGAGGTAGCTCCATTTTTTATGATTTTTAGTTTTACAGCGTAACACAGTAACAAAAGGATGCTCCATCGTTTGGTGCAACAACGAGGTAGATTCTTTCATTTGTACCAGGGTTATATGGAATATTCCTATACCTCCTACTTTAATTCGGTGCAAAAAGGAGGCAGCTCCGGAGCTACCTCATTTTTGCACCGAGTTAGATCATATTTCTGCCGCTTCGATGCGGCACTTGTAGTATTAACACATGTTGGATTTGCAAACAATAAAGAAGTAGTGCCGTCATTATTGTGTTAGGCTGTTGGCATATTTTGAGCATTCTTTACTATCAGTTGTGGACCGTTTTTTACTATCAGTTGAGCAAAAGTAAATTCCAATAATTTTCCTCTTTCTTTTTATAAATCAGTAAAATGTCTCGCAGTAGGTCATGTGAACAGTTTGATGATTCGGACAACGATCCTGATTTTTGTCCCGACCTAGTGGTGGGCGATTTTCTCTGTTTAATTCGTGAGTCGGGCTTCCCCAGCACACCCCGGTACATGGTACTTAGGCTTCGGTCTTCGTGGGCTGTCAGAAGACAAAAGTGCTGAGATTTCTACCCTAACCGAGAATGACTGACAGTGATGAAAGAATAAAAGTCAAAAAGTTAGCAAAAAATGAGTTAGAGATGAAAGGTCGTGGAAAAAAAATGTGGCGAAAAAAACGGAAGCTGAAGGAAATTCTTATGTTGTGGTTAAAATCGAGAATAACTGTGTGAAAGAAGAAAGAAAAACTGGAAAGAAGAAAAAAGAAAAAAAAGCGAGAAAGAATAGTGTTACCAGAAGAATGGGTACCCCTGGAAAAAAATATGTGTCGCAACTTTGAAAGAGTTCCGGTTATTCAAGATAAACTTTTAAGTGACCATTTTAGTGGACTTTTTAAGAAAACTGTTTTCATCCAAAAAAAAAACGACAGTTTGCTGTCTCTTCTTCTCTTTATGTGTAATGGAATACACATAAAAAAAGTTGCATACAGTAGCTCCAGTGCCATTTTTAAAGATGAATTTATTATTCAACAACCTAGAATGAATCTGACTTTACCGAATCCTGATTTACATCGTTACTCCCGGTCCTTTAGCACTAAAGCGCCACAAATACATATCTTCATGTAAACGGGCACTAAATACGTATCCGCTGGTTGTATGTAGTTAGTTTTAGGGGCTGACAGATTTTATATCGCTGTCCGGTGCAAAAAGGAGGTAGCTCCTTGATATATTTTTTTAAATTATGCTTAAACTAAAATATTTAGAAAACGGAAAACTTTAAGACATTACGCATCTTCCATCAAACTGTAACATAGCGTTTATAAAAAGTACGTTAGAATTTGTCTTTTTAAGAAAATACGTTTTTTCTGTCTCCTGAAAATTTTATAAAAATGGAGCTACCTCCTTTTTGCACCGGTGTCTTCAATTGTGCAAGTATAGCTTGCACTTGGCGGAATTTTTCTTTTATTGCTAGTCGACGTTTCCATAGACAGAATAGATGGATCGAAATTTTTGAAATAACTCCTTATTTAAATTTTGAAATTAATGGTTTCTTTTATCAAGGCTGTTGTAAACACTTAATAATTAAATTCAAACAGTTTAAATGGAATTAAAATACTTAGACCATCGAGCTAAAAATACGCTGATATAAACACCCTTGACACGCTTCAACTTTCTATTCCACGCAGCTAACGCTGCTTTTTGGTTTTAAATTTTTAACGCGGTCACGTCCAAGAATGTCATAAAAACTACTTACCTATTTTCTAAATTTGTGTTTACAAAATACGTCGTACGTCAACTAAACCCTATGATTAATAACATTTTATTACTTATTAAAACGTTTTAGTCGAATAAACGGTTCTGTACAAAGCCTCTGATTATACCCTAGCAGCAGTAAAAAACTTTCTCTTGTGAATTATTGAACTAGTTGAAGGCATTAGTTTCCAACTATGAACGGTAAAAAATAATTTATGAAAATTATATGGCAATTATATTACCAGTTACAGTACAAAAAATATTGGGAGGTCACCTACATTCTTCGAAAATATGTCTTTAATAATAACTTATTAATAAGCTTTAATTTTCTACAGCCCACTTATAAGAAAAGCTTATTAAAATTTATAAGTAACTACTGGACACGTCAGTATAAAATAAGATATTTCTCTCACAATTGTATATTGCCAAAAATGTTTTAGCTCAAAATTAGTAGGTAATATAAATATTACTACTGATTATGAGTATAATGGCATCGAAAATTTTGGGAGGGCTGTCATTGAGAATTCCGAAACACAAACGGCTGTTAATCTACGTTCAACCCATGCTCAAACATCAGTAAATATGAAGAGTAGTTTTACGCAAACATCTTTCGATACCCCATCGTATCATCATTCTGAAACTCAAACTCTGGCTGTTGTATATAATGAGTCGGGGTCTCAATACTCAACAGCCGATTCTGAAAAATATAAAGTCCGTAGTCCAAAAGATTTGACTTGGGCTCTGAATCTTTATCACCCGTATCCACAGACCGAAACCAAGTCGTTAACTCCACAAGTACAGTTTGCGGGTCGTCCTCACCCCGACCAGTACCACCAAGCACCCAGTCATCCACACAATTTAAGATTTCGAGAGTAAAACCTCAGTTACTTATAGTTGGGGATAAGGATAGCCTAATCGGCTGTGGTAAAATCTTTATAAGATTCAGTGGAGGCAAATATGATTTAAATTGTCAATATGAAAAGGACGCCGAACTGGTGGAAACTGTGCATAGATCTATGGATCTCTCCAGGAACTTTTCAAGAATGGACTATGTTGTGGTGTTTGTGGGCAACGCTAACGCCTTAAATGGACGGGTAATCGCTGATGAGACTGTGGAAAGGCTACTTCATCTTTCTAATAAAACTAATGCGATAATTGTGTGTTCGCCATTTCCATTTGCAAGAAATCGAAAGGTTATGATTGCCTATATTTATGAGCAAAATCTACTTATTCATAAATTGGTACATACTGATTCCAATAACCCGTACTTTCTAAGTTTTGACAACTTCATGACTCCTAATAAACAAACGTATTACGGCTCTCCATCATATAAAGGGAAAGTAGGGCTCTTGAAATTTATATGTGAGTTTATTCTTGATACGACCATGTGTAACGTATATAACTTTGCTCAACACCCAGGGGTATGCGGTCGCTTCAGTCACTTCAGACGCTTCCAACATTCCCGTCATGACTTCGACGATCCACCATGAGGACAAGGCTTTGAAACACGCCTATCATCATCAGAGTTCAAAGACACTTCGAACATGATAAACATAATAAATGTTTTCTACCAAAATGCTCATGGCTTACGTACTAAAACCGTCTCTTTTTCTTTTTTCAATGAGGTCATGAGCTCCGACTACGATATCATTATTATTACAGAAACTTGGCTTAATGGGGGTATTAAAAGTGAAGAGATTTTCCTAGCGAATATATTGTGTATAGGACAGAAACTCTGAAGCAACTGGTAAAGAACGAGGTGGCGGGGTGCTGCTTGCCATCAAGTCGATGCACCAGTCCACAGTGTATGATATGCCAGTCAGCAGCGTGGAGGATTTATGGGTGGGCGTTATTTTTGGCAACACTCAAAATGATTTTTGTGCGTCCTATATACCTCCTGCTTTAACAGCTTCCCTTTATGAAGCACATGTTGAATCTGTAAGTTACATAATGGATAATATACCAAATACAAGAATGGTTACTATGAATGGAGACAGTCATACTAATGGTAAATTTCTGAACTATCTTAGTCTTCTTAACAATACTAATAATATTAATACAGCTTTCGTGTCAAATGATGAGTGTTGTCGTATATTGTATGATTTTGCTTGTTTTTATGACTGCAGTTAACTTAACAACATTTTTAATCACAACAATGTTATGCTGGATTTGGTTTTCTCGAATCATACGGGTATATCTGTATCTAGGAATGACGTACCCTTATCTGTAATTGACAGCCACCATCCACCTTTAAATATTCATCTTCATCTTGATAATAGTTCTGAACCTAACTTGCCTATTGAAAACACTTATAACTTTAATTTCTTTAAGGCTGACTATAATATATTAAATTATTCTTTTGAAAGCATTGACTGGAATATATTTAACAGTACTGAACTGATTTTGGATGAGGGGTTGAGATTTTTTCTACAATCATATCACTGCTATAGATGCGTATGTACCTAAGAAACCAAACCGCACTATAAAGTTTCCTTCGTATTACTTACCCAAAACAGTTAAGCTAATTTAAGAAAAAAATAAAATATACGTAAAGTTAAAACATTCCAAAAATCCTGAGTTAAAGCGGGATTACAATGTATTAAGGGCTCAGTCCAAGTAGTCTATCAATAGCGACTATAAGTCTTTTGTAACAAACACAAAAAATAAAATTTTAAAAAACGTAAAATCATTTTGGAGCCATCTTAAACTAAAGCGGACTGTTACTGGCTTTCCCAAATAAATGAAATATCTATAGTTATCAGTTCGGTGGATCCCAAGGAGCTGGCGGATATGTTCGCAATATTTTTCAATAGCTATATTCAATAGGAGATGGAACAGCTCTCTGCAACACACAAAATCTTCCACTTACTGGTATTAATTTGTGTAACGTTCCTGTCGACAGTGCCAGGTGTTTAACAAAGTAGTCAGTCTAGATATTCATAAGGGCACTGGTTTTGACCAAATTCCACCAGTATTCCTTAAAAACCGTAGTCCGACTTTATCCCTACCACTAAGCTTCATTTACAGAACATCCTTGAGTTCTGGGCAGTTTCCTTCCGCATGGAAAACTGCCGTTATCACTCCGCTATTGAAAGGTGGCGATCCATCCGACGTAACCAACTATCGACCAATTTCTGGCCTATTATGAGTCGCTAAGGTTTTGGAGTCACTTGTGACAGACACCCTTTTCGAGTCATTTGCAGACATAGTCACGGCGAATCAGCATGGATTTTTCTCTGAAAGGTCATGCCGATCAAATTTATGTGTTTATAGCAATATTCTGGCAACTGCCCTTGATACTGGTTTACAAGTCGACTCAATTTATTTTGACTTTAAGAAAGCGTTTGACCGAGTCGACCAATATCGGGTCTCCGGTGGCCGAGTTGGTACCACCCCACACATCCTCTTAAAGGGCTGGTGAAATCCCTACGGATGTTTCCAGCTCTGGATGTATGAGTCGATTCCCCAATACACCCACGGTATATAGTACTTAGACTTCGGTCTTCGTGGGCTGTCCGAAGATAAAAAAAAATATTCTACTACAAAAATTAGAACATTGCGGTATTGGAGATCCATTGCTCTTCTGGATTAACAGTTATCTCCGTAACCGAATCCAATACGTCAAAGTTATTAACTACCTCTCAAAAGACATTTTGACTCATTCTGGAGTACCCCAGGGCTCGCATATTGGTCCTGTATTGTTCTTGATATTCGTGAACTATCTATTCTACATATTTGATCATTGCTCCTTTCTATTTTTCGCCGATGACCTAAAGATTTACCGCATCATCTCTAACAAGAGTGCTTTGCATGTTGTTGCAGGATCAATTAATAAAGTTATTAACGTGGTGTGAGAATAGTAAAATGGAACTAAACACAACCAAGTGTTAAGTTATATCTTTTTCCAGAAAAAGGTATGTTGTGTATCATGTCAATGATCTTGGTATCATTTTCGATAGGGAACTGAGATTTATTGCCCATATTGTTACAGCAAAGGATTTAAGATGACGGGCTTTGTCATGCGATAGAGCTGGAATTTCAGGGACATTGAGACCCTTAAGTCTATATGTATACTACGCACTGGTACGGAGCCAGCCTAGAGTATTAGTGCATGATGTGGGCTCCTTTATACAACATACATATTAAAATAATAGAACTCGTACAATCGAAGTTTGTCAAGTTCTTATTGGTTAAACTAAATGTGGACAGTTCTCTATTACCAAGCCATGAGCGGCTCAATATGTAAGTATATTGGGCCTGGATACTCGCAGAATGCAGCTGACCTTGGTATTTGGCCACAAGCTGCTGAATAATGGGGTAGACTGCGTGGACCTCTTGGCCTTGATAAATTTTAGAGTGCCATACCACCATACGAGGCAACTAGAACTATTTTCTATAAACCCTAGTCGCACTGATATTGGAAAAAAACAGCACCATCAACCGAATAATGTCGTACTTAAACATGTTATAATCTGAATCTTAACTGTTCTGCGGTAACCTTGAAAAATAAAATTAGAAATATTATTGACAATCTTACTATATAATTATATAAATTCTTATCTCTGTTGTGGAATGGGGTAACGAACAGTGGAAAGATATTAATGATTACTTTTTCATGTGTTGTATTGTTGGACCGGATAAGTTGGTTTGACCGCATTTGTACTTTTTACATTGTTTTCTTCTCTTTTTTTGTTTTCTTCTTTTGTATGGGTTGTACGATTTGGAGTTTCTCTGTAATGTACGTATTTAAATAAATAAATAAATAGATAAATAATACAAAGGAATTCAATAGCGAATTTTATAAAAACAATTTCAAAGAAAATCCATAACCGAATAGTTTTTTATTCGAAAAACATCTATTTTGAAATCACATTTTTTCAAAAAACCTCTTTTAATGAAAGAATTTTTCAAGAATAGGTACACATTTTCCAAAAATATATATTTCTATAAACCTGAGCAAACCTAACCACCATCTCATTCTTGTGAACTCGGGTAAAAACAAAATAGTAGGGATAGGGCTTAATTACTCCTCTTATGTCAAATTTCAAATACTTATTTCAATTGGCGCCCAACGTGGGGCGCGGCGTCAGTACGATTTTTTTGTTATTTCTTTCCGGGAGCTTAATGAACAATAAAATCCATGGATTTATTAAATAAAAGGATACGGGATGATGTAACATTCTTTGAAGCCAAAACAAACCATTCTAAGCGACACTGTAAACACAATTTGTAAACATTGGCCACATCTTATTTTACCTTGTATTTGTGTACAAAAAATACGTCAGAAGCATTACAAGATTTGCTAAAAGTAATAAAAGCCCTAAATTACTTTATTTTCTGCTAAATAATAATAAATTTAAGTTAAAAAGGATTTATTATTTATAGGTTATGTTATTTCTAAAGGTGTTTATTTAAAGTCGCTCCGAGTCATTTATAAATCTATATAAATCTATACGTCGCACTTTTTCCTTTCTAGTTCATTAGACAAAGACGTACGTGTAACCGAGTGTTCAGACCGAGGTTCAGCCGTTTTCCTAAACAACCAGCACAGACAGCAACACTTCTGAGCTCCAACACTCCAATGCTATTTTATCTCTTTCTACTACCATTCTTGATTCAATTACGTAGTAATTCGTAGTCTTGTCTATGTTCGTAGTTCGTAAACTGCTCCCCCAAGAGAATAACAAACAATAAAATATAAGGCTTCACGTTCGATACGCTCACAGTATACGGATATCGAATCCTTTTATATAATAAATCCATGATAAAATCAAACGTTAATTCTGGTAAAAATTATTTTTTCCAACTTTTGCAATATCTTGATGGATTAAAATATGTGGTGGATGAAGTAATTGCTTGCTGAATACAATAGAGGCACAACTTAAAATTTATCAATTTTGAGTTATCACTGTAAATGATTTTTAAATGATTCAAGAATCCAAGTTATAGTCATTTTTACTAGAAATGCCAATTTAAAAAAGTTAAAATTGGTTTTTATTTAGCACGGCAAATGTGGCGCCATATAAAAGCATCTTTTAATCTCAGTTTCAAAGTTAAAAATACTATTCTTTAATTAAAATATGAATCTACAGAGATAACAGCTTGACTAAACACTATATTATTCAGGACGGCGGATTTAGGATGGGGGGCGCCCCCCATCCTTGTACAAAAAAAATTTCAATAGCGAATTCTATAAAAATAAACATTGTAACATAAATATTAACCATTCGTACATGTTCTACAAAATATTATAAACAAAAACAAATATTTGCCGTCTATCTAAGGTCTTTAATACATAAATTATACCAGAAAAATATGAGTAACAAATTTATTATACGAATATGTTATATAAAAAATGCAAGCCTTTTTGATCTACATGCTCTTAGATGGTTTCTGAAAACATTTCTTACTAAAGAACACAAATAATAATCAAACGAGATTTTTTTTTTTTAAATCTTTTTTGGGATCAAATCTTTTTGGAAAAATAGATTTTTCCAAAACGGATTTACGAAATTTTTCGAAAATATTTTCTCGAAAACCTATTTTGAAAGTACCTTTTTCCAAAAATATCTTAATAGCTTTTTCAAAAGATACTCGTTTGAAAACGGATTAAATTTTTCAAAAATGTCTTTAAATTTTTTTTTCAAAAATAAGTATAGGTACAATTTCGGAAAAATATTTTTTCGAAAACAGTATTAGGACATGAACTCCACTAGCTTGGAAAATGTTAAATAAAAAAAGACGAAAAACGATCCTGAACAAACCTAAACGAACCATTTGTGAGTTTGATCAGGTTTCCTTTGGTTTGGTACGTTACTTTCCCGTAAATTACTTTTTCCAAAAGCCGTTGCTTAAAAAAAATTAATATTCGAAAAGTGTTTTTCGAAAAAGATGTCCTCTGAAAAAAATGTGTTTTTTAAAAGTGATTTAAAAAAAAATTCAAAAATTGGTTTTCGAAAAATTGTATATCCCTCCAAATGAGCAGACGACATAAATAAAAAAATGCTAGAATATTTACACTTCAACAACAATCAATTGGTTGGTCCTGTCGCGTGTATATTTTTTAAACATTTCTTTGATTTTAAATTAAGTAAATTTTGTCGAAAAACAGCATCCAGAGACGCTTGCTTATTTGGAAATGTACCTACAAAATTTTTTTGAAAATATTTTTTATTCTAAAAAGAATTTTTCAAAATTAGATTTTCCCAAAAGTTTGCAAAAATTAAATTATGAACTCTACTAGCGTAAAAAATGTCAAAACAAAAACAGAAAAAGATCCTGCACTAACAACAACGAACCGTTTTTGTGTTCGGTGAGATTTCCTTAATATTTCCTTGTGCCTATCTGCTACTTCTTCCAAAAAGCGTTTGTTTTTTTTAAATAAGACTATTCAGTTTTTTTCAAAAAACATGTGTTCTTTACAAAAACGTACTTTCAAAAAGTACTTTTTAAAAAAAATCGAAAAGTTGGTTTCCAAACAAAAAAAAAATGGAAAACACCCCCAGTTTTCGAATAACTGTATTATCGAAGGAGTTATGTTTTCGAGAAAATATATGTCACAATGGGCAGAATGCATAAATAACAAAATGCTAGAATATTTGATTGTGAGATGACCAATCGTTCTGTTTTCGCAAGAACAGATTTAGATTTTTCATCCATTATGAAATAGTGTTCATTTTTTAGAACATTATCCTTTTTTTTGGGGTCTATGCTTTTATGTAGCTCGAGGCGTCGTTGCGCAAATTGAACCCAAAAATGGAAAAGGGAAAATGAAAAGGATATTAAAAACGAGGATTTTGAGAAACATAATCAAGAGAAAACGTCCCGAATTGAGAAAGATTTTGACAAAAATTTAGCTCTAAATAATAGAAATATTTTACTCTCTTCCTTTGACTTACAAGCAGTTACTCCTCTGCCAAATAGAAATGAGGCAAAAATTGTGAGAGTGAAAAAAGATGAAGCAAATAAAATATTTTACAAGACGTCTTATACGCAAGAGAACTTTAAAGTTATCCGAGAAAGAATACGTAAGAAGCGAATAGAGAAAATAGTACTACTTCCAGCGTATAAGAAGCCACCGCTAATACCAAAAAATAAAAAGGATATAGCTTGTGTAATGGTAAATTGATTCCTCAAAAACACCACCATTTTCACTAATCACTAAACACTAATTGCTGCTGCTAACATTGACAATGATTCCGAATAATAATAATAAATGTATTATTTTTATTAGTTCATGGCAGTTTGACTATTACAATTTTTTTATTTAAAAAGAATATCAGTAAATCACTATTGAGCGTTCACAAATGAAAAAAATAATTTATACCTACAATTATTATCCAATAATTCCTTTCAAATTCAATTAACCAAAGCTATAACTTGGTTTTTTCTGATACCCCATAGGTTTTATAATTTTGTGTGTGGAACAGTGAGGCAAGTTAATTTTGTTGTTGCTAATATTCCATATATTAATTCGACGCAGTTGCCTCTTAAAAATACATCAAGGTACATGGAAGGTGGTAGAGGAATTCTTTCTCGACCGAGGTGGTACCACCCCACACATCCTCTTAAAGGGCTGGTGAAGTCCATACGGATGTTTCCAGCTCTGGATGTGTGAGTCGATTCCCCAGTACACCCACGGTACATAGTACTTAGACTTCGGTCTTCGTGGGCTGTCAGAAGATAAAAAAAAAATACCAACGTTTTTTCAAAATTCATGCGGTAACGAAAAAGTTATTTAAACTTAAATTATTAAGTTTTTAAGTTCGGTTTTCTCAAAACGAAAATGTTCCACTTGGCTTACTGTTGCTCTGAGGCGACGATATAGTTAAAAACGTTGGAAAAAAGTAAGAGCAAAAAAGCATAAAAATATATTAAATACGTAGTATTTACATGGATTTTTCTTGATAGTCACTTTTGAATTGTGACCTTTTTTGGTTTTTCTTTAAAAAAAAAGCTGTCCACTCTAGTAGCCTCCCTTAAAAAATAATGCTAGTTACCCCTATGATCAGGATAAGGACCATAGGGTTAAACTGTGATGCCGTACCACAACAATATAAAAAATAACAACCAATAATCCAATTGGTTATTAAGAATCTCTAAAAAATACTTTCTTGGAAGTATCAAGATACCGCTTTATTTAAAACGTTAACGATTAGGGAATTCTGTATTAAAAACTAAGTAAGTATTTGTAAAAACAGCAAAAATTAATAATTCAAAAACACGTCATACAGCTCCAATAAAAATGTTCACGTCGTAATCGATGCTTTTCGCTGACCGCCTCTTGGATCGAATCATGCGCAATCGGACAATGGTCAAGAAAACTAACAATACGGTATCCATAGAAACCAATGGCAAGGTGACTATTAATTATTCAGAACTCCCTGGTTTTAATGGTTTTCCAGGGTGGCTAGTCAGTTCTTGTGTAAACTTCTAACCGGAAACCTATATGAAGCGCTTTTTTACAGCTTCAAAGTTAAATAAGCTGTGTTTTAATAGCGACTGCTAGTAGCAGGACAATGTAGTTTTTTTTATACATATTTGCGTTGGTTTTGTTGTGTTTTGAAGGACCAGCACCGTGACAAACAGACAGGTTGTGATTGTCTCGATGAATAATTCGGTTCCTTCACTGCGGCATCCGCGTCTTTGTTTGCATCCTTGCGATTTGCGAGCGCTACTGAACTATACTTAAGTGCGACTAGTGGAATATGGGAATCTGTTTAGATACAGGTACTATATCATGTATTTTTATATTATGCATAGTTTTAAATTAACGCCACAATGTTTTAAATTCACAAAAGAGAATAATGATATCAAACGGCATGAATTGCCGTCTTTTAGCTTTTAAATAAATATTTTTTTGTTTTAATTGTTTTATATTCTGGCATTGATATAATGATATTTTTAACAAAATGTTTTAAAATGGCTTCTTCCGTTTTAAATCGGTCCTACGCTTCACAACGTTTTGTGATATATCATGTCTGATTGATTAATCTCCGATTATTGGATTTCAATGTTAAGGTCCCGGTATTTGATGTTGAACACTGATTATGTTGTTCAACATTTTTCAATAAAAATAAAAAGGTCGTTTAAAAACTTTGTCGTTTCTTTAAAGAGCAGATATTGTACAATCGCAAAGTTTTCATTATTTTTAAATTGCAGGCCATATCGCTTGCAGAATACATAATACTCGCACAACTCGCAAGTGCTCGTGTGCAGCCTATCCTGAAGAAAGATTCCAAGTCCTTTTCATCCAATTATATACCTATCTCTCTTCTCTCTATTGTCAGCAGTATCATGGGGAAAGTCATCAACTTACAAATTCTAAAATATCTAGAAAAACACAAAATCATCCATGACAGCCTGTATGGACTTCGTCACCTAAGTTCCAGAGCTGATCTCCTTACCTTCGTCACACATAACTGGAACAACTCTTTCGAATTTCATGGTGAATCCCAGATTGTTGTTTTTGATATTTCCAAGGCCCTCGACCAAGTATGGCATGCCGCACTCCTCATATGGTTTTCCTTCCAAACTATGTATCTGGATCGGTAGCTTTCTCTCTAATTGGCGTATATCTGTGGTGGTGGACGGTCACTCATCTAACTTCCATCCTTTCAGTGCTGGTAGCACCAACCTTATTTCTTCTTCATATTAGTGAGCTGCTATTTTCAATTACTGATCCCATCCACAGTTGCGGTGACAATAGTACTCTTCACTCCAACGTTAATTTTTCCAGACAAGTCTCAAATCAAGAACTGGATACAGTGACAGCTCGTGAATTTCAAAGTTGTATATCTCTGTTCCTACTTGCAGGACCCGTACCAAATTTAGGGGTTTTAATAGTGAGCGCACTGGGAATGTTTTGGTAAAGAAAAAAACATTTTGTAATTTGCGAAAAAATGTTAAATTTTTGGTGAGCCACTCCTGGGAAAAAATGAGCGCGTTTAGGTATTTTATTTATTATTTTTTCTCAAGAAACTTTACATCATTTTGTCGACAATTTTTAAATTTTAAGAGAAAAAATGTGTTAGTAAAAAGTTACAGGCATTTGAATTTCTTTAAATTATACTTTAAGTTTAAAAAAATTCAAATGGCTATAACTTTCTACTAACATTTTTTTCTCTTAAAATTTAAAAATTCTCAACAAAATAATGTAAAATTTGTTTAGAAAAAATAATAAATAAAATACCTAAAAGTGTTAATTTTTTCTCAGGGTGTGCCAGGGCAAAATTCAACTTTTTTTTCGCAAATTTCAAAAAAAATTTTTCTTTACCAAATCATTCCTAGCAGGCTCACCATCAAAACCTCGGAACTTGGCATGGGTCCTGGAAGTAGCAACAGAGACATGCAACTTTAAAGTTTCACGGGCCGCGCCTGAAATAGAGGAGACCTTTAGATACATTCGTTTGGGGTCATTTGAAAAATGTCGTATACAGCAATCATAATGAAAATATTGAAGAAATTCAAAGGAAGGTGTGAAATGAAGTAAAAAATCTGAACGAAAATGACGCTGAAAGTATTATAAACACACTTCAGAGGCAGAGAAGAAACTATGAAAAATGCGAAGAATTAAATGGCGGACATGTTGAAAATTTCTTTTGATATTTATTCGCCAATGTTAACATTTATCTGTTTATGCTATAATTCATTTGTTATTGTTTATGATCACTGGTTATTGCTTTCAAATATTAATAACTAATAAAAATTTACATTTATTGTTTAATAGAATAACTCATTCTGCATATCAATAAAATTATAAATTCACGGTGACTAAAGTATTATTGTCAGTGTAGCAGGTAGTTCGTTCGCAACCTGTATAGTTACGTTTAAAGTATATTTATGTGAAATAATTTCTGATTTGAAATATTTCAAAAATGATTGAAAAACCGCGTAGGGTATGTTATACAAAATATGTTTAGAACTTCTTCTAGAATTCAAAAATATGATGACAATCCTATCCATTCAATTTAAACCTAAGCGAGAAAATCGATGTTTTATACTATTCTGTTTTATTGGACGCTCAATTGTTTTGCTGATAAAATATGAATGATTCATAAAAATTCCCAAAACTTTCATATTTAATATTTTTTCCCATCTTTAAAAATAAAAAAGTTATATGGCCTGTTCCCTTTTATTTGAATATCCCTGTACAAAAGGTAACTTAATATTAAAATATAACACTACTTTGATCATGTACTGACTTTTTGTTTGGTTTGTTACATTATTAAAAGTCTTTATATATAAGATTTTTTTTATCTTACCACACTATAGTCGACGACGATAACGTACCTGAAGTAAAAATGTCTTTGACGCCCAAGTCTCCTTAGACTAAAACCGACCCTGAAAATTCTCTTACAATCATCGATCTTACCTTTACCTAATTTGTTGAAAGGGCTGTTTAAAATTCTTAAAATAGTTTGCAAAATATGTTTTTTCAAAGCACTTCGCGGGCTATTACTTAGCCGAAGAGAACAATAGACTCGAAAGGTATTATAAGACAGGCAGCAAAAAACGATAACAATACGCTTCTATTAAATTAGCGCTTGTTCTTAGAGGATTTGTATTAAAATTTAATGGTGCTTCTATAAGTAAACTCTTAAACAAAAGACACATTTTTAGTCAATTATTTTTATATTATTTGAATGGATTCATAAAAACTTTCAGTTAAATTATTATTCTCAGTATTCACTGAAAAGTTTATGGTATGACTTAGTTCTGGTGTAATATTCTGTTTGCCGACGATACTAGTTTTTCATGGAAACACAATAGCTTTGTTTTGGTTCAAATTTGGAACTGTTCTAGAACGGTTCAACGCATCAACTGATGCGAAAATTAAAACAAAATAATTTTTTAAAAATTATGATTCATTGTGTTCTAGCTAATTAATATAGGCTTTATTTCCAAGTTGATTTGAATCAAAAAAATGGCCAAAATTGAAAAACGCAGATACGAACCGTTCTAGGACAGTTATAAATTTAAACCGAAACAAAGCTAATGCTTACTAATAGTTGATTTCACAAATAAGTGGAGTCGTGTCTTGGGTGCGACAGATTGGTTTTTGCCAAGTCGTTTGAATCCTAATAGTGATAAAACAGAAAAAATAACGTGTTTATTAAAAAAGATTGATCTGTCTGACAAACCTGAGTCTGGCATGTTTATGGGTGTGTTCCTCGACCCTACACTGAGTTGTGAAAGTCACGTGAATACTATTTCCCTCCACGATTGCTCGTGGCATATATGTATGTCCTTGCACTAAATTATTGCAACGTATTTACTATAAATTGACAGAAAAATTAGATTAAAAATAGCAATTTCTGTGAAAATATTTGAGAAAAATACATACGAAATTTCCCGGTGTCCACCGGGTTTTTGAAATAAAACTCAATAGTGAGTTGTTTGTAAGAACCGCCCAAATATTTTTTTTGTTTTAAAGTACCATTGATAGAGATTTGTTTCCTTAAGGTCTTCCTTAAGGCCTTCCTAAGTTTATAACTTCTTTTTTAACTTGACAATGGCAGTAGACTGGGTGCCTCTAAACCGGAAGCTTGTTTAATAACAAGAGTAAAAAATAAAAAAGTCCTCAGAGATTAGTGCCGAAAATCCTATAACGACTCTGTAAAACGAGAACTAACCAGCCACATAAGTTGAGTACAATGCTTAATTTTCTATACTCTATTGTATATTTTCAATCCAAATCGTTTTGTCCAACATCAATATTTCTTTTGTATAATTCAGTTTCATTTTATTATAACCTAATGATTCTTGCTCATTACAGGATTCCACCAAGGTTCATTACTAGAATTAGGTCTAATAAGCATGTAATTAAATATTGTAATTTAAACAAATGGAAAAAGAAAATGACAAAGAAAACAAACATTGGAAAATACTCAATAGCATTAATAGGTATTGAAACATAATAAATTAGTAATACTAACAATTCTGATTAGAATAATTTATACAGATACAGAAAGTCCAACAAAATTGACGGGACCGGATAAGGTGCCTCCCTTTTTGTTGAAATAAGTCAGTATGGCAGTAATTCAGCCTCTTTGCTATTTAATTAATTATTCATTTGAGTCTGGCTGCTTCCCAACTATTTTAAAAGTTGTAAGTATTTACCCCATTTATAGGAAGGGTGATAAACATGATTCGCAAAATTATAGACCAGCAGCTATGGCTCCGGCTTTTAGTAAAATTTATGAAGCACCAAATTATAAATCCCAATCAGCATCGCTTTAGGGAGAAGGGGTCTACCACCACAGCCATCATCTCTTGTTGTGAGCGGGCCGTTGACTTTCTGGAGTGTGGCGAATGTCCTGCTGGAATTTTTGCGACCTCAGCAGGGCATTTTATTGCGTAATTCACGACAGGTTATTGCGGAAGATGGAGAAATATGGTGAAAGGTGCCAAGCCGCAAAGTGGCTTATGAGCTTTCTGGTTGGCCGTAGCCAGCATGTGGCTTTGAGAAGCCCTAACTGCTGAGAAAATTAAGTCATCCAGCTTTTCAGTCGATGTGAACTCTATTCTGGGCCCTGTTCTGTTCCTTTTATATATCAATGGTATTGACATTTGCTTGCACAACAGTATCACAACTACATTATATTCGAATGATACGTCCCTACTAATTTCTGATAAAGATTCTAAACAACTAGAAAGTTATTGCAATGAGGCTCTCTTGAACTTGTTTAACTGGTTTATTGACAATTCTTTGTATTTAAACAGTCTGAAAACTGTTTTTGCAAGATTTTACAATAATCAAACAAAAACTATTAATAATATAGCATAAACTAGCATAATGTAGCTAAAATAGTGAGTTATGGGTTTGCTTGGGTTATATGTGTGGGTGTTCGTACGTATACAGGGTGTCCGAAAATTCTTTGTATGGGCAAATAAATATCTTTGCTATTTGTACGAAGAGAAACTCAATTGAAAAAAATTGTATTCGTTGCACAACCGAAATATAAATACCGTTAAAAGTTGGTGCATGTCCGATAATCATATCAGGTGCACTTAGAATGGCTTCAAGTCAAACAGCATACAGGACAGGCCAAAAAATATAAAAATCGTTCAAGAGTAAAGTACCCTTATTTCAAAAAATACAAAAAAACGTTATAAAGAAAAGTTGTTTAGAATTAAATGATATGTCCAAATTCAAAATCATAGCCTCCTATTAAAAAAAATATATATATTTTTGAAAATTTTAAATTACCCCGTATAATGATTTTTGTTATATTCAGTTATAATATATTTTCAAATTAACCACAATCAAATCTCTTCTACATAACTTTCATCAAATTGGAAAATGAAAAAATTAGGCGGTATACAATCTAGTTATTGTATGATTTGCTTGGGGTCCAAATGATTCTTGTCTTGGAACTTGTTCCTAAAATGAATTTAGTTTATTATTGTCGGTACTAATGTCGGAAATTAATTGCTATTTCCTTTATAAATGTGCGAAACAACTCGGAAATGAATACACAAAATTTATTTGTCTTATTCTTACATTTGTCAGTTTATGTCAAGTTAACCCTTGATGGTCAAATTAGATCGGTCTTAACAATAGCGAATCCGGCCATTATACCTAGCTTACAATATCTATGTGGCAATATACACGTGTTTATAAATTATTGCAGACGTTCCGATAAATGCATATAATTCCGAGAAATTCCTATTAAATCGATATAAATTTGATATCACTACAAAACCTAAAAATACCATAATGTTTTCTTTATAATGGATTTTTAATGGAAGTTCATTTTTAAGAAAAAAATTTACGGTGCGTTTCAAAAAACGTGTGTCATCGCTTGAAGGAGATTCCTTGAAAAAACTAAGGAAAAAGTTCATGTGAACATTTGTCCGCATTTGCTTGGTGTTAAATGTTTTTTTTAAATGGCTTCAGCAATTCTGACTGAAATTTAAGCATAATTCTCACTATGAAAAGACTTGACAAGTAGGGATGGGAAGACCCGGTTCTTTTTCGTGACCCGGTTCTCAGCAGATCATTCATTAAAATGACCCGTTCATCAAGACCCGTTCATATGACCCGTGATGCTGATTTTCTCATTGATTTATCCATCAGATCAGATGCTTAGCTAAATAAATATGAACGTTTGGATACTTTGTTTTTCTTTATTTAATTGAACCTTTTAAAACAAAATATTTAATATAGATCAGAGCAACCACAATTACAATCATTAACTTTATATAAGTGCCTATTGTTAGCTTACGATGACCCTAAAAGTAAAATAAAATAAGGCATAAATTTATCTGGCTTACAACCCGTCCACAATTCAAAGCCATCGAAGCAAGACGCGCTGCATCAGCGATTGGATCGATTGTTGAACGGGCCGTTTGTTTAAGTTTAACACGACCGAGTCGACCGACAGATAACCCGTTTGGATCACCACTTCCTTCGTGTTCGTGTTTCATCTTTTTGTCACAGCTCGCACATACACCCGGTCTTCGGGTCATATGAACGATAGGGTCACAGAGCGTGATTGATTCAATCACGGGTCTTTCGAAAGACCCTGTCATTGTGAACGGGTCGTTTATGAACGACGCATCCCTATTGACAAGTCCTTTAGGGGCATGAGTATAAGAATACGGTCAAATTATTTTTGTAAAAATAAAAATCTGTACGCCACTGATTTTTTACATTTTCATATCTCAGACAAAGAGTATGATAAATTCTTAACAAAACTTACCTCTTCATATTTTTTAAATTTTATTTATTTATTTATTCATTTACAGCCGTAGACACTTTTTAAAATATATAAAATTACACATTAGTTAAATCTAAATATACTCTACACCCTTTTTCGGGTCATTATCATTTTTTTTATACTGTTTGGTGTAAACGACCTTGAAAACTTTAAGGTCTTTGGAGGACAGTCCTCCAAAGACCTTAAAGTTTTACTAAAGTATTTACGGCAGGATTCTCAACACTAGACGTCTAATTTAACAACCAAGTTTTAAATTGACTAGAGTAAGAACAGGACAAGTTAGTTTTATACTATGAATTTGTTTTGAGGTTTTTCACAAATTGATACAGAAAAGGTCAATTTTAGTACGTACTTTCTACAATAATAATAGAACTAAATTCATTCTAGCGACTCGTTCTAAGATGAAAATCATTTGAAAACCAAGCAAATTGCTGAAATATTAGAATAACTCATGTTTTTATATTATTTATTTTAAAAATTGTATATCACTATATATACTTATATTAACAATGACAGGACAAAACTCTGTCATAATGGAACTGATCAACTAGTAGATCTTAATTTAATCAGTACTAAATCTGAAACCTTTTTAGTGAATCTGGACGTACATTTTCAAATTTAAATACTGGGTATCCTTTTCTGAAGATATGCACATCGCACATTATGTCAACAAATGAAATATCGCTAAATAGGGAATTAAAACACCTTTTTAATGAGGGGTTACTCGACAAACTATACCAGTATTCTATGGATTTATTAAGAATGGATACGGGATGATTTAACATTCTTTGAAGCCAAAGCAAACCATTCTAAGCGACACTGTAAACACAATTTGTAAACATTGGCCACATCTTATTTTATCTTATATTTTTGTACAAAAAATACGTTAGAAGCATCACAATGTTTACTAAAAGTAATAAAAGCCCTAAAATACTTTATTTTCTGCGAAATAATAATAAATTTAAGTTAAAAAGGTTTTATTATTTATAGGTTATGTTATTTCTAAAGGTTTAAAGTCGCTCCGAGTCATTTATAAATCTATAAGTCGCACTTTTTCTTTTCTAGTTCATTAGACAAAGACGTACGTGTAACCGAGTGTTCAGACCGAGGTTCAGCCGTTTTCCTAAGCAACCAGCACAGACAGCAACACTTCTGAGCTCCAACACTCCAATGCTATTTTACCTCTTTCTACTACCATTCTTGATTCAATTACGTATTTCCTGTGGTATTTCCTTAAAGTTTGTAAACTGTTCCCCCAAGAGAAAACAAACAATAAATATAAGGCTTCACGTTCGATACGGTCACAGTATACGGAACATTAAATCCTTATTATAATAGATCCATGCAGTATTCAATATTCAGCTTTGTGCTGTGGTTACCAAACAAAAATATTTTGTGGACATTTCTTGCCACCGCTATTTTAAAATAACGTACGTAACTAAGTTAGTTTTGTTGGTTTTGTACACCAAATTTAGGTCAGGACTCTCTAGAGGCCACTTCTAATAGCTAGGCTATTATATCGAACTTAATAGATTTGTTTATTAATGAAATTATAATAGGCAGTTGTTTAAGAATTCTGAATAAAATATTAAATAATCTTTTTAATATTTTCTCTTTTAACGACTATGCTTTTTTAACGACTACGATTAATTTTTTATATTATTTGTCTATAGAATTTTCCATATAATTTCTTTTTATAGTAAACATACAGGGTGTTCGAAGAGTCTTAGTATTGGCAAATGTCTTGGCTATTAGTAAAGATAGAGACACCAAATTTTAGGTGTATCTTATTGGTTAATAAATCTACTTTTTTATGTAATTTAACGTTTTCAGCGCTAGGGAGTTGAGGTCAAAAATTTTAAATGCAATCATATGCCGTGTCCTACCTCATTTTAAAGGTTTTTCAAAAGAAACATTTTACCGCAAACTCGAGATTCTTATCTTAATTTGTTTTTAAATGGCAAGCCTATAAAAATTAAAAATCATGAAAAAGAATTGACAATGAAAGTACCTTTATTTCCCTTATTAGTTCAAAAGTTGTTCATAATGACTACCATGAACTTCTTGGCAGTAATAAAATTGATTTCGAATTCTTTAAAAGGGAGTTCGGGTTGGACGCTCGGAGTTCTCCGAGCGCATATCTCAGACGACGTTCTTAATATATCCTACACAGATGACAAAGTAAGTAGTCACATAAAACGTCTAGTTTGTGTGCTCGGCGCGTGCTAACTAAGAAGTAACACCTGCCATTCTCGAAAATGTGAGAAGTGAGTTCCATAATCGACTTTATTACTGCCAAGAAGTCCACAGCGGCCATTTTGAACCACTTTTAAAGTAATACCTAAGAGAAACAAAGGTATTTAAATGTTAGCTTTTTTTCCACGATTTTTAAAAGCTGGCCATTGGCATTGCCACGAATTAAGATACGGACCTCGAAATTGCAGTAAAATGCTTCCTTTTTAAAGACATTTAAAATGGGGTACCACACGGCATAAGGTTGCATTTAAAATTTTTGACCTCAACTCTCTAGCGTCACCCATCAGGGGATTTGAAAAAGTTAAATTACATAAAAAAGTAGAGTTATTAAGCAATAGGATACACCTGAAATGTGACGTCTTTATCTTTACTAATGGTAAAGATATTTGCCCATACTAAAATTTTTCGGACACTCTGTATATTGCTTTAAGTTATTGCCCGCTAATGTGGGTTGATCACTACTAATATCACATGTAAATATGTGTGTATCAAAAATGTATTGTGGAGTACTGTGTAACGTTTCAAACAAGTTACATGGAGCACCCTTTTAGTAGAGCTGGTTTGGTGACGTCATATTTCCCACCGATTCCTTCTCCGAAAATTAAACACTCAAATTGGCAATAGCCCAGGACATTTTTTGGCTTAAAAATTTCTTGCCGCTTGTCAAATATTTATTAGAAAATGACGTTCTTTAAAATATTTATCATATTATACTTACTTCTTTTAAAATAATAAAATAAAAAATCCCCATTTTGAGATTCTGCTTTCAATAATGGTAATAGTATCTCTACGACACTGTTAATAAGGAATTTTGTTTTTATTATTAAGCAAAAGCAAGTAATACTTGTATTTCTCGCATCCAGATAATTAGGCGATATTTTTCCGAAAAAATAGATTTTCATTCGAAATTCCCGAGAATTATATTGGCCAATGAATAAAAATAGAGCGCAATTTGTCCCTTTCCGGAGTATTTTCCACAATCGTGCTACCGCTTAGTCATCACCTTAAACGTTTACACTCCTTTTTTTCAAAGAAAGAAAAGAAATGCTGCAAGGACGCCAATAATTTTCGACTTAAAAAAATTACGCCCTAGACGTTTTCAGGTTAATTTTATTGTCAGAACGTTTTTTCCAAAAAAACGATACATGATTTGTATTTCAAATAATTTCTGTTTTATGCAGAATGTAACTTCAGTTTACGCAAAATGTGTTATTGTTCAGATTATACCTGTAATATTTTTTTTTTCAAAAAAATTAACCAACTTGACAAAAGAAAAAGTACTAAAAAGTATGAAATATTATTTCTACGTATTTATAACTGCGGTTAATGGTAAACATAATTTTGTTCAAAGTTAGGTAACTTGTACACCAAAGTTCTAAATTTTGGAGTCGGCGCAAAATTTTATTTCATACTTTTTAGTGCTTTTTCTTTTGCGAAGCTTTATGAAAAAAATTCTTTCTTTTTAGTTCAACTATTGTCCCTCCCCCTTCATCTTTTCGCTACCTCTTTAAATTTATAATATCCATGTCATATTGGATTTTCAGATCTAAGTAACCACGAAAATGACATAGTAAACATTTTTAAAGAATTTTCAACTCGGTCCTTTCGCCCCCCTCCCCCGCCCTATTTTTTTTTACATCCGTTGCATAAACTTAGCTTTCTGACCTCAATAACCCCGAAACTGACCCATTAGTTAACATTTTTGGAGAAATTAGCGGTCGATCCTCTATTTGCCACCCCCCCCGTCAATTTTCTTAACATTTGTTACACAAAATTAAATTTTTTGACCTCAATAACTCCGAAAATGACATGATAGTTAACATTTTTGGATTAATTGCCAATCGCTCGTTTTTATCACCCCTCGTTAATTTTTTAAAAATCGGTTGTTAAAGTAAAATCACTATTTTCATTGAAATTTGATTTACAGAAAACAAAAAATTTATATTTAGAATTCGCAATAGTAGCTGGCATTGATCTTTCAGTTTAAACATTTTTAAATAACTTTTACAAAGAAATGAAAACATTAAAATCCATATCCTGATTTTACGAAAAGAGAAAGCTTCTTGAAACTGAAGTAATATTGTATGAACTATATTCCTTTGTTCCATTTTCATTCATAATTCTCTTTCCAGGACCTTTCAATAAAGTAATTAATTTTTCCACACAGTAAAAGTCGTGACAGAGGGTAATATAAATTCACAATACCGCGTGCCAGATTCGATCTTTTCGTAGTTATAGGAAGAGTAATTATACGTTCTTTATTGTTTGTTTAGCAATAGATATTTTATTGCAACAAAGTACTGAATTTAATGACGCATGTTATGTAGAAATGATGAGTAGGATAGTGACTGCAAAAAATTATATAACAGGTGTATTAATGCCGAAATGTAATCATTGTCACATTAGTGTTGTTACTTATCGAACTGCAAATAGTGCACTTTTAGTAAATCTTTAATATTTTTAGTGAATCCCGCGGACACGTTTTTTGAAATTCTGCATTTGAAATGCTTTTGACTAAGTGAATTTTGATTAAGTGAATTTTGACTTTAGGAGTTTGAAACGGAAAATGTGCATTTTTTGAATCAAACTAGCCTTTCTAATGCACTATACCTAATAATCAATATTTACAAACTTATACACAACTTCTTTGGGACATTTAAAAGATGACTTGATAACTAGGTTTCTTTAAGCTCTACATGCTTTCGATTTATGAATATTTAATAAAATAGCACATATGTTGCCCGATAATGTTAGCTAGCTTTAAATATAGCTACAAATATATTATGTTCTTCAGGTTACCAAAAAATAATATTATATACAGACAAATTTGATATTTATATTTTTAGAAAATATAAATAATAAAATATTCAAGAATTATAAAAATATTAATATGAAAGCTTTGTTGGGCTAAACAGGAAGTCTGCAATAAAACACTTTGATTAGAAGAATCAACTTAGTTCTGTTATTGTGGAAAGTATGTACTAAAATTGCGTTTTTTTTTTCATAAATTTGCGAAAAAACTCAATAACAAATTCATAGTATTAAACTTAGGTGTCTTATTCTTGCACTTGTCGGTTAAAAACTTTTGGTTGTCAAATTAAACCGGTACAGCATTGGAGAATCTAGCCGATATTGTTAACCAAATGACAATCATACTTATCACTATTGTGTCTCCACCGAAAAAGTGTCAATCGCAACTATTAATATGATGCTATTTAAATTCAGTGAGAACATTTAAATTTTTTATTTCAAACCAAAGAACTTAATAAACTCCTATGTGAAGCCTTGAAACGCTATTGCTTGCATTAATACTTTCTACTTTCGATAGGTAAAACCTATATTGTTTACGACATACAAGTGACAATCATACTTATCACTATTGTATTCTCTACTAGAATTTGCCAATCGTAACTATTAATATAATGGTATTTAAATTCAGTAAGTATATTAAAATGCCTTTTTAAACGAAGAATCTAAGTAACTCCTATTTAAAGCTACAAAGGGTGATTGTTTGCACTAAATCTCTTTACTTTTGACTAGATTATTGGTTATCAAATGACAATCATATTCATCACTATCATGTATCCTACTAAAAAGTGTCAATCGTAACTATTAATATGATGTTATTTAAGTTCTGTAAGAACATTTAAATTTATTTAGACTTTTCAAGCTTCAAAAGGTAATTGTTTTTACTAAAACTATGATTTTTATTAAGAAGAACATATATTATATTTCCAAATCAGTATCATACTCATCAGTATTTTATTATTATAAGTTATTTCACCATTTGAGAATTACGTCGAAAGACACGTATACAGAGTAAGTTTCTAAAAGTGTTACAAGGCGATACCTCCAGAACGGTTTAAAATAGATTTAGTAAATTGTGGTGAATTAATTGTGAGATGGGGGGACATATTTAAACATATTTTTGTCACTAAACCCCTCTCTCTATTTGGAGGGGTTAACATTTCAAGAAAAGTTGTATTATTATATTGTATAAAACAATCCAATAACACTAAGTAGAGATAGAATAGTGTCATCTGTTATGCCCTTCTTCTTTTCTTTTTTAGAACAAAGAGATGGTTCCCAAGCATTCGAAGAAGGAACAGAAAGTTGGGCTCAAACTTCTCCACGCAACACAAGAAATGCTGTTACTCCCTCAGCTGGGAAATTTCCGATGCATAACGACGCAACCGTTCAATTTGAATCGCCAAAAGTTCCTGTTATTTTTGTTCTTGGTAAGTTGAGGTCAATTAAAACGCCACACCTAATTTTTGGTCTTTAGTTTTTTGCGACTCAATCGAGGAAATACGGTTTAAAACACTTTTGACACAAATAAATAATAAAAAATAATAGACTATACGCATATAATCCAATTAAACCTGAAATAAATTTGTTGCAATCTCTACATAATTTAAATAGTTTTGGTGGTGGTTTTTATCCAATTATATTGCCTTTTGTTAATAAAAAAAATATTTTCTATATAAAATTTTCATAGGCGGCTGTTTTCGTATTTAGAGAGAGAAAATGATTCCAACTAATTCTTTAAAATAACTTCTCTTTTTATCTTGCTAAATAATGGTACTTTATTCTTGGACATATTTTACGTTTTTGTCGCTACCCTTTATACTATAGGTTTTTTAAGATTGTTTTTATAGAGATTCTTAGTTTATTAATATGCAGAACTTTTCAACCCTAAAGTGATTTTTCCATTTTCAGTAAAGAATTTTCCCATATGGCAAGATCTACGTGGGACACGCTGTATAAGATCTTATATTTATGAAAACACTTGATTACATTTTGACCTTATGACCTAAATATCCAATCATCAAATTATTAAAAATTGATAAAGAATAACAAACTACAATTGTGCTTGGGTACATAGTCATAATCAACTAAATTATTTTCGTACCTAAATACAAGCATTTTGTTTTGAATAACAAATAAAATATGTTTTTAACGTTTTCTGTAAATATATTTTGTTCAGAACTACGCCTCCTTTAAGCTATATAATATTACTGAATAATCAATAATTACGAGTATAGGTTGTATCAAGTAATTTGAATAATTTAAATAAAAAATTGATTTTAGTAGGTATTAGATAAATAATATTAATGCTTTTAGATTAAATATTGTACGTATTTTTTTTTTTAGTTTTTCCTTAGGGCCTTAGGGAGCTAAAAATATTAAATAGTTATAGAGCTAACCTCCCTTATAGTTAAACATGACTGTTAATCGATTAAATATTTCGAAATAAAATTGGTATGCAAATATGAAAGGCATTGAGGTTGAAAAAGTCTCTTGTTAATCCATTACTGATTATAGAAATATTACGTAAAAGTCTTTACTATTTATAAAGGAAATAAAGCAGTGAAAAGCCTATTCTATTGAATTTCGTATTTTAAGAAATGAAGTTAAGAATAAAAATCGGTTCCAAGGTTTGGGGTAAAGGAAATATTATTGATTCTTTGTTATATGAATAATGCGAAATTAAAAAAAAACAATTTATAGAACTTTCTAAAAGTACATTTTTTTATATATAGCTTTTTCCAAAGACACAATTTTTCTAAACACACATTTTTAGAGGCTTATCTAAAGCACGGTGTTGGGGGGGAAAGAACTTGCACTTCCCTCACTACCTTTTTATATAACTGGTTGAACTTGATTTAAGTTTGTTGTCAAATTTTGTGCAAATTTTTCCAAAATTCAACTATCGACTCCTTTTGGTACGAACCAACTCGTATTCTATAGGTAAACACGAGAATCTCTGGAGGGAGGGGACGCCCGTGCACATTTTTCGAAAATACAATGTTTTAGGAGATCGAGTTTTGAACCGTAATGGTTTAGAAAATGCTAATAAAAAAAAAGACAAAATTAGTAAACCTGCACAGATTCGCCATTTCTGGGTTTGCTTAGGTTTGTTTAGGTTTGCCCAGGATTTTTTCTGTTTTCTTATATCGACACTGTCTAAACCATAAAAATCTTCGCTCCAACATTCATTTTTCCAGACAAGTCTCGAATCAAGAGCTGGAAAATAGACGCAGATCCATGCACCTATCCCTTTTCCAAGACATTTAATTAATCTTAGACTGCGGTGCCAAATACCTTGTTCAGTTCAACGCTTCCAAAATCCAGTCTTGCTCCCTGCCCGACCTAACAATGAAATGTTCGATCTTGATGGCATCGTTTCCAAACGTGATCTCAGCAGGTACAAACACATTACTTCAATAACCCCATTAGCAGCTAAAAAGATTGGTTTTCTCGATAGATTTAAAAATAAACTAAAGACAAAGTTATTTACTATTCAAAGTAATCAGTCATTGAATTTGCACTAAAAACTGGTGGATTGTATTGACTGGTCAACTGCAGACGGTTGCCAAAGTGTAGGTACAAAATGTCCTGGTTGATGTCATCCAAGCAATACAGTATTAAATACACGACATTTATTTTACTATATTTTCATTTAAAAAAATTAGCATAAATAAGTATTAAGTAATAAAAAAAATAATACTCACATTTTGTTCTATTTTATGCATTATAGCCGAATAAACTTTTATTCCCTTCTCACTGTGATAAGTTAGTAAGTTATTAAGTAGAAGTGACAACGCCATTTGACGATTTACTACCAGTTTTACTATGAATTGAAAAGTGACATAAGGGACCATTCATAAAATTCGTTGAAGTTTGCTACATTGTTCGAAAGTGGAATTGTTTTATTTTGTGTTTGCGAGAATCGTTTAGGTGTTTTTCTTTAAAGAAGCTGACATTATTTTGCGAAAAAATCGTTAAATATGGTGCGGCAATGTCAAGTTTGCAAAAAATTGGACTATTTAAACCGATAAGTTCCTTTTCAGAACTAAGTGAGGTTGTATTCACTTGTATCGAATCCATTGGTGTAGTTTTACGTATATCTACACATTAGTAATATTAGAGTAACAAAAATTTACTACAACAAAGCACGCCACTGGTGTTTTGGAAGAGGCAGCCGCCAGGAATGTTGGACAGTGTTGCTATGTTTTCCACTGTGTCTCCCTCCCTTAGTCACATCCATTGCATGTTTCAAACGGATGAATGATTTGACGCGAAACGATTTCATGGATGAAATGCTGTGCCCATAGTTTTTTAATGTCAATAGTTTTCTCTTTCGAGCCAGAAACTACTTTCTCCCTTCCAATGTATACACCTTCTATGTTTCCCAAATAAGGCCTAACCTAGAGTCCTGTTCCCACATCTGGGGTGTGGCATCACCTTCGACACTTTCATCCTTGATTCTATCCAAAATAAAGTCATCCGACTCAGCAATTACCCAGTCCTCACAAGGAAAACCGCGATGTTTTGGGGATTTATCCCTTTTTACCGATACTTCCACGAACTTTGCTTTGAAGAACTAGCCGCTATAATTCCCCCCTTGACTGTTTCTAACAGAATAATATGAGGCGCATTACCCGTCCTCGTTTCGCAAGGACTGTCTTTGTTTTGATACTTATTCCTCTTGTTCTCGTCTTACAATAAAAATCCTCAAAAGAATAATCCTAATACTATTGAGAAAAAGGTACCTTCACTAAGTATTTTTGTTATATTTAGTGCACCCCCAAAATAAAATATACTATATTTTATAAAATGCTAATTTATTTTGACATTGATCTTGACGCCGATAACATCCCTCCCACCCTCACCGTATACAACCCACAATAGACTTGTCTTCGCCGTACGCATAAAAAAATTATCCGTATGCATCCCTTTGCTGTCCAGCTAGAAAAGCCTCGAACAACCCACTTATCTCGCTCAAACCTAGGTTCTCCAGATTATATAACAAATTGCCTGCAGATATTTTCCGTTCCCCTCCCAGCCACCAATCCTTTAAATCCCATGTCAATATATTACATGTCCCCTTTCTTCAGACGCCCACGGTACATTAGTATTTAAGCTTGAAATCCACGTGGGCTGTCTTAAATAAACAAAAATCCAATAAAGTAAGCTAAGGTATACTTGATATATTCAAAACTTTTTGATACTCCGTGAAACTTCTTGTTCATGAAAAGCTTTTTTATTAATAATTATAATAAATACAGTCTCATAGAATATATTTTAGATTTATAAAAAAAAGTCAATAAGGAATATGCACATATTTAGGGAAGTCATTACAAACCCAAAAAAATTATTTTGAAGAAAATTACTAGGATAATTTAGCTACAAAAAATGTTTACTTTTCAGTATAATTTATTACAATTTAAAAATCAGCCATTAGTCCTTAGTGGATAATAACGTCAGGAGATCAGCAAAAATAAGTGTCAATCTACATGTTAACGTAAAGCTTAATCCAAAGTCGAACAGATTTGTTTCTCTCGGAAACAGTCAGAGGTTGAGCAATCGAATTTTTTGGGTTGATAGAGGAATAGTGCAACTAGCTTCGGTAAAAAATTCAGTTATACAGGAGGTTTCGTTTCGGAGCTATAAAAGCCAAAGTCGAAATTTTCGCTATTTCCGTTGAAATCGGGTACAGGTCGCAGAAGTGAATTAACTCGATGTAAATTTTTGGAGGCTATAGAGGACCAGGAGCTTTACAACTCTCTTGAAACTGGTAGGGATCGGAAAATGGCAAATAAGCAAGTAATTATTTTGAATTTTTTTAGGTCGAAAAATGCTTTTTGCAAACCCTTCTTTGGTAGTCTAATAACTCAAAAACAAAATGTCTGATTGAAAAACGGATTCATAAGTGAAACATTAAAATCTCAAATATTTTTTTGCGATATATTTACCTAAACCTAAAATCACAGGAAAATGAAACACTGTAAATTTCGATTTTTGACCCAAATATTTCACGGTTTTTAATATTTTTGTGGGATCAAAATGGTTCAAATTAAATTCCCATATACGTCATCGGAAAGAGCTCGTCGAAATACATGATATCCAGTGTTAGTTTCTTCATTCTATATAGGAAGGGAGCAATCGCCGATTAAATTTCGATTTTTTTTGCCCTCGACTTTTACATTTGAATCACTCTGTATTTTTTCCTATTTAATTTTTTCACACTTTAAAATGAATACCGAATGGGTCATCCAGGAGCGTATTTAAGGGGTAAAAGCACGTTCTTCTTGAGTTTTTCCGACAAATCCTATTTTTAACTGACATTATTCCACACTATTTTCCTTATTTAGTGATTCTTTTTGGGTTTATTTTATCCGCTAATTATCTAAGAATACCTCCCACTAATACAAATTGCTTATTTTTTCGTTAAAGTTACAAATAAATAGGTTTCTTTGCATCGGGGACATGCAAGGTTGCCATAAAAGCAAAGAATTGCGGTTTATTTACTCGAAATTATTAAGATATGATATGTCAAAATTTTGCAGAAATGCCAGTGTTTGTTGCAAAATTGAAAGGTTCCTGGACCGATTTCGGCTTGAAATGTACATGAATAAGATTCTAGGAACCATCTACTCTAAGTGAATTTCATTGGATGAGTTACGCATTAAATGCCATTTTTATTGATTTTTCAATGACCCTACAACACTGGAATTCGCCATGTACTCATGATCAGTCATAAGTTCACTTTTGACGTCACAGCCAATGGGATCACGTTTTACAAGTTTAGAAATTCGCGCGAAAATTTGCAGTATAAAATCTTTCTTTTTCTGTTAATAAAGACCAAAATAAATGGATAACAGCAACCGCCATAAACATTTAATTTATGTAGAGAATATAAAAAAAACATTTCAGATTTATTTGGTTTATATGCATATTTCCTATTGCCGTCTCTATGCCGAAAAAAAATATGGATTGATTTATTCTGATCCTATTCGCCTCGATACACTTGTTAAGGATCGTTCAGCATTTATTTTGTGTTAAAGAGAACGAGTCTGAACAAATCTAAACAAACCTGAGCAAAATATAACAGCACTGAGGACATTGTCCGGACAATGGCGACGCAGCTCAAACAGGAAATCTTGCACTAGAGCTTATCCAGTCTGACCTTTATTTTAGGTGGCCCCGGTAGTGGAAAGGTGACCCACTGTGATAATCTGATGCAGGAAAAGAAGGAGATTGTTCATATTAATATGTCCGACCTTCTTCAACAATATGCAATAGGGAATGGTAAGTTTAAACACATTCAAAAAATATTGTAACTTTATTCTTCAGACTAAATACATACCGTACATACATGGCTTATAGCTGAAGAGTTGTAAACATTGGTTCTTTCAGGAGCACCCCTACACTATTATTTACCTACATTGTATAATTTGACAATGTGATATACGAAAAGCTTTCACTTAAAGTAATATAAAAATATTTTACTCACCCAATGTATGACTATCACAATATACCCTGATGCCAAATGCGTATAATCTATTTGTGAGCCTGTGTAAACGCCCGTAGCATTAAAATACCTTCTACGGTAGACTCTTGTACGCCTTGAAATAAAGATTGCACTGTATTTTGAAAATGAACGCTCTACATCAAAAGATGTAATGTTTGCGTATTTAAATTAATGCACTGCCCAATATTACGTAGTTGCGCGAAATACGCCGGATATCTATGTAAAAAATACTTGAACTTGATCGCATGTTCAACATCAGGGCCATCTTTTAAAGTTTGTAGAGCTGTATTTACATTATCAACTATGTGCAACAAGACAGGAAGTGACAGATAACTATGTTGAACGCTGTGAATAGCATCTACTAATACACGATAATTTGCGTTTATAATTCGCAAATCTGCTTCGATTTTAGTGTTATTAAAGTGCTGTTGACTTTCCTTAATGCAGATGGCAATTTTTGGGTCGAACTGAGAAACTACAGATTAAATAACGTGGAAGTGTTAATTACAACTGGTGAAATTTTTTAATCCGTTGTTGAGATTCTGTAAAAACCTTTTTTGTACAACTGTCAAAAAAAGTTGACATTTTTTCATCGCTATCGATACGTAAACCTTTTGTTTTTTTAACAGTGAAAAAAAGACTTTTTTTCACGGTGAAAAAAAGACTTTTTTTAACTAGAAAAATGATTTACAAAAAAAACGATAAAACATTACTTTTTAAAAAATGTATTGAATTTTTTTGTACAAATTTACTTTTCAGACACTTTTTGTATATTTTTCTTGCCGCACCATTCACGGAATTGGTTATAATTTTTCTCGTATATAAATTTTGATTTCGCCGGTAACATGTTAGCTATAGCCGAATTTGCTATATCGGCTATATCTGAAGGAATCTCGCTATCACTATCGTAATCTACATCCATTTTAAGTACTTATACTATTTATTTAAAAAATTGCAATAAATATGAACAGCTATCAACGTATGACAACAAAACAAGCAACGTGCCAACAAACCATTTCTATAGTAACGACAGGGCTGTTAACTTGATTATGTGAAATTATATGGTAAAATTTTTATTATAATATACAATTTTACCGATTAATTCAAACTTTCAGTTGTACAAAAAATGTTGTTTGTATTTCGTTTGTGAAATTCGTGTTTTAATGGCACATTCGAGAGAATTTTTCGCCTCGACCTGCGGTCTCGGCAAAAAATTGACACTCTCATATGCCATTAAAAAAACACTCACTTCACGCACTTAATACAAAAATAACTATTTTGTACAACTGTCAAAAAAAGTTGACATTTTTTCATCGCTATCGATACGTAAACCTTTTGTTTTTTTAACAGTGAAAAAAAGACTTTTTTTCACGGTGAAAAAAAGACTTTTTCTAATTTTGACATTTAAAGTGACACTTTGTAAAACTGATTGACGTTATGAAACGTCTTACTTTTTGTAACTAGTTACATAAAGTAAAATTTTATGCAATTGGTGACGAAAAATGTATTTCAAAATTAGTGACAAAAAGAATTATTTGTATATTTTTTAATATCAATATTCCTTTTCAGATTTAGTTCAGACCTTAACATTGAGTCCATAATGTGGAAACTTTTAGATCTTTCTTACCCTCAAAATATGCAAGTAAAACTTTCTCATTAACATGTTTAATTTTCTTCTCATCACACCACGTAACAAATTTTTCGTATGCCAAATCATAAACTGCCTTTGACTTTTTGGGAATTACTGATACTAAAGCATTACCTGCTGCCTCTTCAATATCGCTTGGTAGCTCTTCAGATCCTGAATCACTCATTTTTTAAAAATAAAACTAAAAATATATCAATCTCGCTAAAAACCTTCCGTTTAGACTTTTTTACAAAATGTCAAACTGACAACTAACATGAAGTAACAGCAACAAACTAGATTTATGTTTTAAAATTTTTATCAATTATATTAAACTTTATTTTTTTATTACTTTCTTCAAAATTAGAAAAAATCTTGTATGCAATACGTTACGAAATGAAATTTTGTGTAACTTGTGAGTTTTTGCGGAACTCACTTCGTTCGTTCCGCAAAAATCTCACGCGTTACACAAAATTAGGCATTTCGTAACTGATGGCATAAATAGCTATTTTTTAACTGGAAAAATGATTTACAAAAAAAACGATAAAACATTACTTTTTAAAAAATGTATTGAATTTTTTTGTACAAATTTACTAATTAATTACCAACTACCAAAAAATCTCATTTGTTACAATAATAATTGATGGTGAAGTTCGAACAATTGCTTCCAATATTAATTCCCGAAGCTAGTCCACCTTGCTGCTGATCAGAAACGCTAGATATTCCTTGAAAAGTTGAGTCCACAATTGTATCAGTTATATTGATTTGTTTGGAAGTAGAGGAACAATTTAATTTATTAGAAATATCAATTTTATTACTCAAACTATCTTCTATATATCCTTCTGCTATGGCGGCAGATTTCCAACCACCGTGGCGTTTTATAGATGTCATGTTACCCCCTGCATTGGCTAAGAGAGTTGCAGAACTCCTCCTAAAACAGTGACCTGTGTAGCTCTTATGCAATTCTTTTCCCAGCCATTTTGCAATCAAACTAGGAATTTCCCCTATTTTATTTATTCCCACATGTTGGTCAACACATTTTCCTCTTGAATATTTTAAAAATAATCTCTTTTTGTGTGTATGGGACGGCCTTAGTACTCTATACTTGCGATATATCTCAATATAATCAGAATTTGAAACGGTAAACATTCTTGGGCAATAGGTCTTTGTATCCGGTATTTTAACAATCAATATAGACCCGGTATCTTCAATGTCATCAATAGTTACCTTCAATAATTCTTCACGGCGACAAGCACCGCTGATTCCCAAAATTAACGCAACCTACAATTAAAAAAATATTGAAATTACTGAAATAATACAAAATTTTGATCATCTGTACCTTATAAAGTAAATTTGTCTCATCATCAGCTTCTTGAATGAATTTATTAATATCGTCTCTCGATAAAACTTTAGATTTCTTCCCTCGGTATCCGACGTTTTTGTTCTTAATAAAAGGCACCAATTTTGAAAACTTCTTTATATCAATATTTTCTTTAACATTCAACATACTCTTCAACATTGAGTAGACACTCCATAAAGTAGAAGGTTTTACAGTTTTTGATTTCTCCTCAAAATAGCATATAAGTACCTTTTCAGACACTTTTTGTATATTTTTCTTGCCGCACCATTCACGGAATTGGTTATAATTTTTCTCGTATATAAATTTTGATTTCGCCGGTAACATGTTAGCTATAGCCGAATTTGCTATATCGGCTATATCTGAAGGAATCTCGCTATCACTATCGTAATCTACATCCATTTTAAGTACTTATACTATTTATTTAAAAAATTGCAATAAATATGAACAGCTATCAACGTATGACAACAAAACAAGCAACGTGCCAACAAACCATTTCTATAGTAACGACAGGGCTGTTAACTTGATTATGTGAAATTATATGGTAAAATTTTTATTATAATATACAATTTTACCGATTAATTCAAACTTTCAGTTGTACAAAAAATGTTGTTTGTATTTCGTTTGTGAAATTCGTGTTTTAATGGCACATTCGAGAGAATTTTTCGCCTCGACCTGCGGTCTCGGCAAAAAATTGACACTCTCATATGCCATTAAAAAAACACTCACTTCACGCACTTAATACAAAAATAACTATTTGGTGCTGACAATTAGCTTGTCAACATCTGAATACTTGATTCGAATTGTTTCTGCCACTCGGTGAAAAGCATGTGGAAAGTGCAAAACAGATTATTTACTTCAAAGCGTACAAGAGTAAAAAAGAGTCTACTGTAGAAGGTATTTTAATGCTACAGGCGATTACACAGGCTCAAAACTACATAATACGCGTTTGGCTTTAGGGAATATTGTGGTATCCATACATTGGATGAGTAAAATATTTTTCTATTACTTTAACCGAAGGCTTTTCGCATTTCGCATTTTCAAATTACGCAATGTAGGTTAATGAATACTTGTATTTTAATTTCAAATCGGATCCTAATTTTATTTCCAAATAGTGTAGAGACGCCTCTGAAAGAACCTTCATTTTCAACTCTGTACTTATAGCCATTCGGAATAGAAATGTAATAGAGTATAAGAAACCATAGAGACCGTAGGGTAGTACGTGTTAAATTTCTAATCCCATGTCAGGCCCTATTCTATTAGAAGTGTAGAGATAAAACTTGACATAACTAAATTTCAGAGTCCTAAAATTATGTTATTTTGCCAGTTATGCCAAAAAAGCTCCAAAAACCTTGATTTTTTGAAGAATAATATCCACACTTTTGTTTACCTTTGCATACCATACCAAGTGAAGATGACACACATTTCCTGACTTTTAAAGCTTTATTGTCATAATTTTATTAAACAAAAAATGTCCATTTATGCTATTAATGAAGGAATTAAAAGAGTCAAACTATATAAGAGGGATATCTTATCAAGAAGTTGCCCATGATAATGCAAAAATTACAAAAAAAAATACAAAATTGTGACCATAAAGTCCCAAACGTCAGAAAATGCTTATCATCGTCATCTAGTATGCAAAAATAAAAAGCAATAATTACAATAATTGTTGTTTTTCAAAAATAAATGAATTTTTTAGGTAACTTTGGCATAATTCGCAAATCAACGTCATCTTAATACATATGTATGTGTATGTACATCCATGTCAAGTTTTATCTCTATACTTCTAATGGAATAGGGCCTAACATGAGGTTAAAACATGTAAAACCCTATGGTTCACTTTAAAACAATTCCAAAAAAGGCGTACGAGATCAAATAATATCCAATTAACCAATTTCCAAAACATTTTTGGCTTTTACAGCAAATAACTAGCAACAAAAATGATAAAATAAATTTCCCTACACACTCTAATAAATTTACCCAACCGGGGCAATAGGTTTTTACTAGTAAGTTTTCCTTTACTAAACTATTATAAGCAAAAGTTATCATAAGCAAAAGTTATATAAAACATACAAACAGGAACTTTTTATCAATAAATTCGTTTCAGCGTTTAATCGATATTTTTGTAACCATTATACTGTCATCACTCATCATTGTAACTTAATATTTGTATTTATTATAGATGGATATACCAGCCTAATCAATATCGGTAATAGTTATACAGGTAAATTTAAGTTTTTAGTGTGATCATTTGGGCTTTTGAAAACGCGGTTTTCTTGTTAGAAGTGAGCATGCAAAATTTATCACAGCATATTTTTGAAATGCTTAGAATGAAAATATTCTAACGCGCCACGCTACCTCAAGTCATAAAAAAATTACCCTCTAAAATCTTCAACATTTTTACGCCCATATTCTCTAACGCTAGAACGGTCTAGTCTGACAACCAAAAGTTTTAAACTGACAAGTGTAAGAATAAGACAACCAAGTTTTATACTATGAATGTGTTTTTTTTCGCAAAATTTATAAAGAAAATGATAATTTTAGTACATACTTTCCGCAATAATAGAACTAAATTCATTCTAGCAACACGTTACAAGATCAAAATCATTTGTAAACCAAGCAAATCGCTGACAAATTAATAAGTTTTTAATGACGACTTATTAACAGTGACACGACAAAAACCTGGTAAAGCCTAACTAATCAACTAGAAGTTCTTAATTGAAACCAGTACTAAATCTTGAGGCTTTTTAGTGAATCTGAACGTTAAAGCCATCGGATGATTGAACATATGTTTTAAATTTATTTTGTTAAATTATATCAACACTGTCATGATTGTTGATAATTTTGCCTACCAAGAATTGCATGTTGTGATAGCTTTTGCCTCTACAAGCTTTCTAATAAAATTTAGCTTCAAGCTATCCTATTTCTGGGCAATTTTATTTGCTGCTTCTTCCTCTTTTTCTTTTAAATTACTTTATAGGCTACTAGCTTCCGTCCGCGACTTCGTCCGCGTGGTATAGGTGATAATAGCGTAGTTTTGGTGTCATTATTATTAATACAATGACATGAGCTATGTTAGATTAGGCTAGTTAAATCCATAATTAAATTACAAACTTAGAACCCCCATTTCACAATCCCTTAGGGGATGATCTCTTAAAAATTATAAACATATGTTTATTTTTAGTGTTCAGTGCTAAACGGAACACTTATGGAATTACTTCGGTGTCCGTCCTTCCGTCCGTCTGTCACAGGCGATTTTCTCTGAAACTATTCGACGTAAAAATTTGAAATTTAGCACAGAGATAGAGTGTGGTAGCCTAATTATAGACGGGAAGTATAAAAAGTTGAATTTTGATCCTGGGGGTTAATATCAGAGGGTAAATTGGGAAATGGAAAAATAAATTTAAGGCCATCGTGTAGGGTATCAAATGAAAGCTTATTAAAGCACGAATTCAACAAAATATATGATGCATTTTTTCAAAACATTTTTCGGGAAAAACGCTTAAAAATTGCTATCCCCCATCCTCATCACCAAAGGATCGCTCAGAAAAATCTGAAAAAATTAATCAGGATTGAAAAATTCTATCGCGATCAATTGTTATACCAATTTAATTGTTGATTTCCTTATAACTGCTGAACCATTGGTTTTAGAAAAAAAGTTTTCTCAGAAAAAATATTTCCTACGATGTAAGGAACAGATTTTGTCCTCACACGTTTTTCAAAATTTTTAATTTAGCTCACTCAGCTCCGCGCATACGAGATGTGATACGGCGTTGATGTCATCGGTGGCGGGTAGCGCGGCAGATGGGCGGAGATCGGGCGGCCGAGGTTTGCTCAGGTTAAGTGGGGGGCTGATGGCACGGAACATTAATTGTGCAAGTATAACTTGCACTTGACCGAATTTTTTAGAGTACTGTCACGTAGTTTTAAGGTAATAGAACAGTATGACAATTTTACTCCATTACAAACTTTGAACCCCTATTTCACTGCTTTAGGGGTTGATCTATTAAAAACTGTAAAACATATGTTGAAACATTTATTTTTTAGAGTACTTCCATGAACTTTGGAGTTAATAGGATCATCTAGCACCTAATATTTTTTCTCCATACAAATTTTTAACCCCTGTTTCACCCTCTTAGGGGTTGAATTTGTAAAAACTCTTCCTTAGTAGATGCCTAAGTTTCTATACCCAGCGGTGGGGGCTGTGCGTCCATATACATATCAGTTAATCAGTCAGTCAGTTTCTATTTTATATACAGAGATATAAACTTTGGTGCCTGATTGTCCGTATGTATCATGGTTGGTGTGGGTAAAAATAACGATTAAGGCAGTATTGGTAAAGTACTAATTTAGTACTTTACCAATACTGCCTTATACACATCTCGTGAAACCATAAAACCTCTTTTATCTTTTGAGAGCTTTAATTTATTTACGGATTTATAATGAACACGCATTGGGTGATGTGATGTTTTTCTATGATAAAATTATTTAGACACCATTCGCTTACTGAAGGCAATACTGGCCTCTCACAAGACAAGAGATATCTAAACGAAGAAATTAATGAAAAACGGGGAAGCTACACGTTTTTGCATTTAAAATACCAAAACAGTAAATTAAATTAAAACTTGCTATGTATAGTTATACATTTCTTAGTTAAGTTGGTTTTGCTGTAGATTCATCTTTTAACAAAAAAATAGTATTTTTAATTTTAAAACTGAAATTAAAAAATACTTTGCGCCACGTTTTCACTCCAAATAAAAACGTTATCTATTGGTCCAAATATAATCAATAACCCTACACTTAAACACCCTTTGTAACAACTTATAAAGGTTAAAAAGATTGAAAAAACTTAATCTTATTGATTTACTTGTTATTTCTCCAAAATGATGATAAGGTAAACCAGGGATTTTACTATAATTCGAAATCGATTTTTATTAAACAAAACAATACTTATTCAAAGTTTTTTGTGCCGGTTTATTTTAGTTCCAATACAGTCGGTTATAGTATGTTGGATATTGTTTTAACTTCAATATTGGATATAGGTTGGATAATATATGAGGAGTATCATAATTTAGCAGTTCTTGTTTTTTTTTGTACTTTATCTGGCACGCGATAATTTTTTAAAAATTTGCATATTTTATTTTTCCACATTTTGAACAAAGTTATTATAGTTCACAGTTATTCTTTCATTAAGTTTTTCCCGAAAAATGTTTACAAAAAATGAATAAAAAAATACATCATATATATTGTTGAATTCGTGCTTCAATAAGCTTTCATTTAACACCCTATACGATGCACTATAATTTTTTTTCCTTTTTCCAATTTACCGCCTGAAATTAACCCCCAGAAACAAAAACTCAACTTTTATACTTCACGTCTATAATTCGGCCACCACACTCTATCTCTGTGCTTAATTTCAAATTTTTACGTCGAATAGTTTCAGAGAAAATCGCCTGTGACAGACGGATGGACAGTGATTCCATAAGTGACACCAAATATTAGTGAAACGTAAAGAAATAACCATTTTGTTGCTTTACTTTTGTCCAATAGTGTACCTTATATGACTTTGATACCAAGCGGAGAGACAAATTATGGTCATTGTTTCGGGTGATAGCCGCTTTTAGCTTGTGTCAAAATTTATCAAGTATAGTTTTGTATAAACGCCAATTTTGAAAATTTTGATAATATGCATAACAATTAACATTAAAATTTCATTCCTTCCAATTTAAAACGCAATCAAATTCGGTTTAAAAACGCAAAAACAATATTGCGTTCGTATACTCCAACCAAGAACATCACAGCAGATAGCATTGGTCAATAATGTTATCTAGACACTAGCAGATGAATAGCAGGACATGTTTATGACAGAACTGGCCAAGCAACAACGCACACACTTGGGCTCGTCGGAGTCGCGCCAATTCAATCGAGACTATAAAAGTAGTTATCATGTTAACACGCGTTCCACTGACAAATGCAAAGCTCCGCCGACAATGGATTTTATCATATTTCACCACGCTTACATATTATTTAAAATTGAATCTAATTTGACTACCAAAAGTTTTAAACTAACAAAAGTAAGATTGAGACAACTAAGTTTTATACTATGAATTTGTTTTTAAGTTTATTTGCAAATTTATAAAGAAGGGGCAATTTTAGTACGTATTTCTACAATAATACAACTTAATTCATTTTAATAACACATACCAAGATGAAAAAACAAACATTTAGAAACAAAGCAAATCGCTGAACTATTGGAATAACTCATACGTTTTCAATAAGGACTTATTAACAATGACAGGATAAAAACCTGTCAGAACCTAACTAATCAACTAGAAGTTCTTATTTTAGACCAGTTCTAAATACTAAACCTTTTTAGTAAACCTGAAAGTTAATCTTTAAAAAAAATCGTTAGAGTATTAATAAAAATCAAAAAGTAATTCATTAATCCTCACAAGGAGTTTAAGTTCTATTTGAATATGCACTAAAGTTTTACTAAATGTTGTACAAAGAATTGCAGGAAGTTTTATTACACTGTGCATATAATAATTAATAATGAAAGTATCCATTGAGGAAAAATAAACATTACTTAAAACAGTATATAATTTTATCAATATAGGGTATCAATAAATACAAAACCCAAAGGAGATATGAGTGGGTTTGAACTTGTCCTAATTTCAAAAACTATATATTAAACATTTTACTAACATGTAGCTATAAAGGAAATAATTCGCCAGAGGAAGAGTCAATTATTGTGGAAACTAGACAATTTGTCCAAGCTAATTTACATAAGTAAAAAAATTTAATATGCGTAATAACAACACATTTTAGGCAAAAATTGTAGGCAGTCCGTAGAGATTTACATGTTAAATTTTTACCCCCACTGTTAGGCCCTGATTTATTAGAAGTACAGATATAAAATTTGACATGTTAGGTAAATTTCAGAGGCTTAAGATTATGCTAATTTGCCAAAAAATACTTAAATATGCATTTATTTTGTAAAAACATTAATTTTTCACATCCTTCGTAATTATTGTTGTTTATATTTGTATACCGAGGGAAAATGACACATTTCTTCCTGACGCTTAAAACCGTTTGACAATTTTATTTAAAAAAATTGCCCATTTACGCTATTAACGATTGAATTAAAATTGTTTCAAACTGTAAAAGAGTGTACCTAGCAAGACTATAGCGCTATGATTACACCAGAAATTTATGACCACGGGTTATGTCGTCAGCTCACAGATATAGTAAAGAGGAAATTCCACTGTAATTAAATGAATGACCGAGGACTTTAAAATGGACATATGCCTAGCAGTGAGAAGAGTCCATATTTTAGTCTTAGTTAGCTTGTTGAAAATTCCACACGAACTCGGAGCAGTTGCTACAAAGCACAAAAGCAATAAGAGTACAACTCTTATAGTCTGCAACGATGTACAAGTGGGAAAAGAAAATTAAAACGCAGAATTCGGTGTTCTCGTGCCGAGCTCTAAAGCTAATGAGTGGAAAAAGCTTACCTAAAGGTTATTGGGCGGGTCTGAAGTGTGCGTGTCAGCCATTACAGCTTGAAATCTATTTAACAATGTTATTCGTCCAGGCGTAAGGGAAGGGTATCGAACAGCCAAATAAATCCAAACAAACGTAAGGTACACAAAAATAGCCCGGAAGAAATATTGGCTGGCACCCCAGATCCACAAAGTGCCCTCAAAGGGCTTAAGGAATGTCCACCCATCCTGTAGTTGGCTGCACGCTAAATGGACCATCGTGGCTTGACACGACGAACCCGATATTCATTTTTTGTTCTCGTTATAGCGATATGCAGGATAGTATCTATTCGATACTCTGCACTCGATACCTTCAAGTATCGACAGCACCGGATACCAACCCTTAAGAGCATCAGATATTCGGGTATCAAAACTAGAGCCAAGGAAAACATATTAACCCAACATATAAACCCAACCTAAGTTGTCTGTGACGTACAAATGATACATCAAAATTTTAAAGTAAAAGTATCGATACCGACAGGTATCGCTAAAAGTGCGGATTGCATATCACTACCCGTTCACCATCATCATGCGATCTAAATTAGTAATCACTTCAACTCAACCGGCAATATAGTTTTTGGAACTACAGAAAACACTACTTTCAAAGGACGGCAATAAGCGCACTAGGTCATGGGAACCAAAGGTGGCACAACTTATTCTACGGTAATAATAAAAATATAAATCCGAATGACCAAAACAAACCGTAATAGTCTTTCGATGAAGAAGATGTGATTTTGTTGTGGTGGGCAAACCGCCGTCAATTCCGAAAAAAACATATTAAGAGAAAGACGATTTTGGGTGCATATTAGAAATCAAATAAACCTATAACATAGTACAACTATCGATGGAAATAAACTGAAACAACACCCTAATAGGTTTAAAGAGTTATACAGAATGAACCAGGAAAATTTTTACCATTTACTTGCTAATATAATAAAGAATTTAAGGAACAAGTATCAAACAAACAAAGCACGTTGTTTCATGATATTTGTATATTATGAAATAATTTCTGGTTTCCTGTTTCAGAAACGTCATTCTGCATCGCATCATATAAATACAGGGGTTATTCGATGATGAAACAAATTTCTTGCTTCATACGACGAGATTCACGAAATTAATTTCTCTAGTGTGTCACCCGTCTAAGACTCTGAAATTTACCTAAATCAAGTTTTATCTCTATACTTCTAATAGAACAGGGCCTAATATGGAGTTAAACATATACAACCCTATGAACCGCTTTAAAAGAAATGTACTGTATGTATATACGTTTTTTTGTAGTATTTGATAAATACCAAAGATTTTGCTATAATTTTACCTCATGAAGCTGCAAAAAACCATTGATTGAGCTCTCCTACCACATAGCGGTAAAATTTTCACCTAAAAGTTGATATATAACAGTTCTACTTCTTTTCCTTCTTGAGGGCACAGTCTAAACAAATTGTAAATCTTAATCTTATATAAGTTTATTGTCAATTTTTTAAACCGTAGCCGTAAACTGGTTGGTAAAATATCTTTGTCTAACATATTTTAAATATTTTTTTTTAGATGTACCAGATTATGGCCAACTATCGAGCAAAACTGTAACGGAGGTGCTAATGGTAGAAATGAAAATGGCACCCAACGCCAAAACGTACTTAGTTTCGGGATATCCTAGAAATATGAGGGATGTGGTAGAATATTCCGAAAAAGTAAGCAAAGTTAAAATTTGGTAATACAAGGATATTTGATTTTAACAACTTAATCCGTTTTTACTAATTATTGAAAGTTATTCAGTTTGAAACTCTGGGTTTTGGTTGAACGATGACATCAAACGCTTTCAATAATAAAAAAAGTTTTTAAAAGCTTGTTGTAATAAAGACATAAGAATCTGATTAAATACGATTTGAATAAAAAATTTCTTATAACTGTTTTTTGTCCTTTTTTTAGATACAAATAATCAACGGTGTTATCTTGATATCATGGCGGCAGAAAATATTAGAAAGACAGATTGACTATGGTGCCAAACTGGGACAAGTTGTGTTGTCCCTTGCAAAAATGGAACTAAACAATTTTTATAAAAATGTTATTCCTGTAGCCGAGTTTTTTGATCAGAATAATATGTTGATATCGGTAAGGGCATTTGAGTAACTTTATTTGATCTTAAACGTGAAGCTAAAATCCTTTGAAAAGCTTGTTTGGCTTAAAGAATTTTTGCAGAATTGCCAAATATATACAGCGTGTCCAGAAACCATCTTAACAAATTGGAAACTTTTTATTTTTGACTTTACGGAAAAAAGTTATTTTTCATGAAAAGTTCTGCTTGTGGAGAAAATAACACTCAAATCAAAAATTTTGAGCATATACGAGGGGTCAAAAAAAGTAAAAACGATAAATGCCGTGGAACACTATCTTTAATTTTAATTGCAAAGTAAAATAACGTAAAAAAGTGTCGTCCGGAACTGAAAAGTGATCGAATATGAAATTTGCCAAAATAGCTTTATGGTCATTCATATTATAATGTACCTTTGAATTAAAAAAAAAAATGTTTTGAAATACATGTTTTTTAAATATCATATTACCAAAATAAACAACTGTTTACAAAGTTCAATTTATCGAAGCTAAAACCAATATAAAATGTCGCCATCTCGGAAATTCAAAACGTGAATATCCAAAGAATCTGTATAACAATACTTCTTTATAGTGAGTGAAGTAAAAATAGTTTATTATTAACCTGTAAAATAATATAGATACCGAAATTAATCAAGAGTTAACGTATGAAAAATAGATGTTGAAAAAAATTATGACAATCCCGTGTCTTAAAAGTACCGTTAACCCGACCCGCTTATTACCCGAACGGAATCGATAATGCTTGTGAGTAATGATACATTTTACACTACGTTTTCCATATAATACATCGAAATCCAGAGTTTAATAATAGTCACAAATATGCAATTTAAATCACGCATCAAGCTTTAAACTACCACCTAGGCACAATTTTTGGATTTGCATAAACTTCTGGTGTTTACAGCAGGTTAAATATGCTCTCGCGTGCAGCTCTCATGTTCAATTACCTGTTAATCATTTATGTGATTCTCTAGCCGTCTTTATTTTACGTTTAAAATAAAGAAGACCCAGTGCTCAGGCAGTTCTCTTTCACAATGTTTTTTTTTTATTGATGATTGTCTTTAATAGTTAAATAAAACACGACATTCGTTGCTTTATTTCTTAAGGTCAGGGCTAAGATTGATTGAACTAGTATTATTCTAGATTTTATCTTATTGTACAGTTTTGGCGATTGATTAGATATCGTAAAAATGTTGTAACTGACATAAATAGTTTTGTGTCAAATAATTTTTTTCAAATTGAATAGTTGAATAATGACACGCTTCGCAAGAATTTAAAGCAAAGGGGCGTAAGTGACAAATGTAGGAACTTGAGAAAACGAGCTACAAGGTTATAATCCCATTAAAAAACCAGGTACAATTTAAAAAGCAGGTCAACATATTCAACATTCCAATTCTTCTGAAAAGAGATTTTAATTTTATCTAATATTTTCAAAGTTAGAGGAGGTTTGTTTTTGCATGTATTTTTTTCCTTTTAAAAATTTTGCTTACACCCCTTTGGCACTCAGTATTATTGAATTTTGTATATTATCCTGTAATATTGTTTGGTGGCAAAGGGATACAAATGTGGTAGAAATGGGAGCCGTGAGCCGTCTACTTTTCAACATGTACGAAATTGTTATATTTCTGAAAATTAAGGCATACTCTTTGATATAAAGAAATGAGGGTCATACTTTCTTATATTAGGATATCCATTAACTACCTTTTTTCAAAGAAAATTACAGAAAGCTCTTTTGTAGAGAATTTAATTTGATTATTTACAAAAAAGGAGTTCATTTTTCTCAAAATTTTATATCTAACATATTGTCATAGAAAGACAAAAAAATTAAATTAATAAATTTTACATTTCTTTCAGCTTCAAGGGGAACGGCCGCCAGCAGATGTCTATAAAGATTTTAAGACATCAGTTTTTCAAATACTCGGAGGCCAAGAAAACCCACCTGAATTTTCCAATGGCGGCATTGCCATGATGCCAACAAACACTACTTCAGAATTGCCAACTGTGGTAAGTAATAAAATTTCGTTTATTTATTAGGTTGTCCGATTTTTCATCTTTTGTTTTTTTAATCCCTGCTCTCTGGACTACATCATCAAGTACAAGACAAGAAACTATTCCTTATGAAAAATAGAGATTTAATAAGGAATTGCTGGCACATATCCCCCTGCGATATTTTGCAATGAATGATCATAGTTACGATAATTTAAAAAAAAATACGTTGTAAGGTACAATGATAATTTTTGTTATTAAACAGGACTCGATTAATACTAGAAAAGAGGTTGGCAAGCCCTTATTTTGTCCCAACCATTAGTCTTTAAAAATGATCTTTTAGTCGAGTACAAAGAAAAAATCAATAAAAGAAGAAATGTGGCAAATATGAGGATCAGATTACCAACGCAAAGAATGAAGGATCTGAGAGTCAGAAAAATCAAATATAAATATGTAAATGAAAGAGATAAAAAAAGGCAATGTTGCCAGCCATCGCATGTTTTCATAATTATTGCTGATGATCATCTACAGCAAAAATTGGACAAAGAAAGATGCGGCAAACCAACAATTTCTCATTTAACTAATGCTTATTTCTGTTAAGAAATAGTTTCCTATCTTGTGCTCGTGACGTAGACTAACTTGCAGTCGGTCCATTATTTTTATTGTTACTTGGTTTTAGCCTACTCCAGTACCAGCGGAATTGGCAAGGCCAGAACGTGAAACGATTGCCTCACCTCCCAGACCGAAAACGCAAGTAATTTCTGTTGGCAACAATACGAATCCAAACTTCAACTCCCCTGTTAAACCTCTGACATATCCTCCCGTTTTATGGGTTATTGGAGGTCCAGGAAGCAACAAAGCAGCTCTTTGTTCCACTGCTGCTAATGACACTGGTTGGACTCATATCAGTTTAGGAAAGTTATTGAGGTAAATATATGAAATATACATATATACAGGGTATCCGAAAAGTCTTAATATGGGCAAATATCTTTGCTATTAGTAAAGATGGAGACACCAAATTTTAGGTGTATCTTATTGGTTAATAAATCTGATGTTTTTATGTAATTTAACTTCTTCAACCCCTTTGAGGGATGACGCTAGAGAGTTGACGTCAAAAATTTTAAATGCAACCCTATGCCGTGTAGTATCTCATTTTAAAGGTCTTCAAAAAATAAACAGTTCCCTCAAACCCGAGGTCGGTATCTTAATTTGGTTTTAAATGGTAAGCTTCTAAATGTTAAAAATCGCAAAGAGAATTAACAATTTAAATACCTTTATTTCTCTTATTACTTCAAAAGTTGTTTAAAATGACCACCATAAACAGCAGTAATAAAGTCAATTTTGGAACTCACTTCTCACATTTTCAAGAATGGCAGGTGTTACTTCTTGACAGAGTTCCAAAATCGACTTTATTACTGTCAAGAAGTTCATGGTGGTCATTTTGAACAACTTTTAAAATAATGAGGGAAATAAAAGTATTTAAATTTTTATTTTTTTTACGATTATTAGTTTTTATAGGCTAGCCATTTAAAAACGAATTAAGATAAAATGTTGCTTTTTTAAAGATCTTTAAAATGAGGTACCACGCGGTATAGGGTTGCATTTAAAATTTTTGATCCGAGCTCTCTAGCGTCATCCCTTAAGGGGGTTGAAAAAGATAAATTACATAAAAAAGTAGATTTATTACCCAATCAGACACACCTAAAATTTGGTGTCTCTATATTTACTAATAGCAAAGATATTTATTTGCCTATACTAACTTTTTGGACACCCTGTATACTATAGCATAAAAAATAAGTTGCAAATGTAATAGCTCGTAATTTTAATTTCGCGGTAATATTTTGTCGCACCTTTAACTGCAATTACACATGATTTCAGTCGCGTGATTCACATACGCGTAATATCTTGAACAGAATGATATAATGGCATTTCCTTAATTATGTATAACGAATAATAGCCTAAGAGCTGGAGACTATACAGAATAAAACCTGACGCGTTGTCTTTTTTCTAGTGACCTCTGGAGATATTCTTATTCTCTGAAAATTATTTCTATTATAATTCTTATTTAAATAAAATAATTTAAAATTTATATATTAATTATAATTATCATTATTCTTTTAAATATCACGAAAAAGTAATAAAAGATTTGACAAAAACTGCATATGTCACCAGGTCATGAAAAAACAAGTTCTCACGTTTAACCCTGTATCTTTCTTCGGTTCAATCCCATGTAATAGTTTAGATGATCAGAAATGGAAAGTTGACAGACAGGGCCTTGATATGAAAAAGGTTTTTTTTTTAAATCGGTCGAGAATTTGGCTCTCAATTGCGTTTCGATTTAGATTTAGAAAAGTTGAGATGTTTAATGGTTTTTTAAAGTGTAAATAATATTTGTAATTAAACTTATTCTTCCCAGGATGGCAGCTGAATCTCCCGATCCTCGACACAATAATGAAATAAGTAAATTAAAAGAATGTATTAGCAACGGAGAACTGGCACCCTCTGAGACAGTAATGAAGTATGTAGAAAATCAAATGACAAATAATACCGAGGCCAAAGGAATTATTTTGGATGGATTTCCTAGAAATATAGATCAAGCATTGGAATTTGAATCTAAGGTAAGATTTTTTTTATTGGTTCCTATTAATTAGGCATACAAGAAATGTATTGAGAAAATTGTTTTTATTTGGAATTGCTAGTATCTTTTATTTAAAGGAAATTCGTATTTATATTTCGTGCCATACAGAAAGTAATTTCAGCAGTTCGCTTATTTGGATTAACGAAACATTTTCGAAATTTTCTTCCTAAAATTAAATTTTTAAAGAACATTTTTCTGAAACACCTTTTTTGCAAAAAAGGCGATTTATCGAAAACATATGTTTCTCAAAAAAATTATTTCAATTACATTAAGTATATAAAAGTATTTTCGAAAAGTTCTTGAAGACTGCAAAAAATTCTTGCTTTGTAAATATTTTGTGGTTTTCTAACAATCTGTAGAAAATCGTTTTTTAATTTGATGTTAGAAAGCTAATTATTATTGTAAAGAAACAAGAGTCATACGTTCCTTAATTATGTATAAACAGTAACAACAAAAAAAGGATCATACTCTCTCATATTACGAGTCGCATTTCTGAAATCATATATAGGTAAAGACAATTTAGCACTTAACATAGGCTTTATTTTATTTTTAAAACATAGTAAATTGGCCAATCTTTTGATATGATTATAAATGCAAGATCATTATGGATGTAGCTTTTTATTTTAAATTAGTCCTTCCTTTGAAAATCTTTCCGTAATTTGAGTTTGTTAGGTCATCTTATTTTCTTATTTATGTTTCGTACCATACAGACACTAGTTTCAACAGTTCGTTTATTACGAACATTTTCGAAATTTTTTTCCAAAAATTAAATTTTTAGAGAACATTTTCTCTGAAACACCCTTTTACAAAAAAAAAAAACGATTTATCGAAAATATATGTTCCTTAAAAAACTTATTTTCATTATATTAAGTATATTAAAAAAGTATTTTCGAAAAATTCTTGAAGACTGCAAAAAATTCTTGCTTTGTAAATATTTTGTGGTTTTCTAACAACCTGAAGAAAATCATTTTTTAATTTGATTTTAGAAATCTAATCATTATTGTAAAGAAACAAGAGTCATACGTTCCTTAATTATGTATAAACAGTAACACATAACAAGAAAAGGATCATACTCTTTCATATTACGAGTCACTTTTCTGAAATCATATATAGGTAAAGAAAATTTAGGTCTTAATATACGGTTTTGATATGATTATAAACGAACTTTATCATTATGGCTGTAGCTTTTTATTTTAAAGTAGACCTTCCTTTAAAAATCTTTCCGTAATTTGAGTTTGTTGGGTCATCTTATTTTATTATTTATGTTTCATGTCATACATGCAGAAGCAATTTGTTTATAAGATCAGAGACAATATTTTTAATAACTATTTCGATTCTTTGAAAGCTTTTGAGCGGCTTAAAACCAAAAACGGCGCTGCTACAATGAGTGTGTTAAATTCTTAGAAATGGCTCTAATAATTATGTTTTAAACATAAAGCATCAAAAACCAATAAAAATGCATTGGACAGTTTCGAATACAATTAAAAGTTCATTTAAAACTCCATAGACCAGTCAGTTAAAAACGCATAAAAATACGTTTAGTAATTTACTTATTCTTTTTACTACTTTTCCATGGATCCCGCTTTTTAAATGCCTGTTTTTCACGTGGCGAACGTCTTTACTTTCTAATTAATTCCATGTACAGCCCTAAAAGAATTTAATAACTACCCTGCGGCTCTGCCCTTCGCGCATGAAATCGAATTATGACATTACCTATTCTGAGTATTTTTTTCTTGACCTCCAGAAACTATTTAAGTTCGTCTAATTGAAAAGCGAAGCTATATAATTATCGGGTCAATAATTTAAATTGTAAGAACGTGTACCCAGTTCGAAGTAAATTTTAAAACAAAATCGAATATCTGAAATTGCCAGGTGAGTTTATTTTCATCTGGTTTTCTGGCGTCCTTCGCACTGGGCTATAATTTTCTGATTATTAATATTTCAAACGTTTCGCTTGGCGTAGGTAGAAGTTGTTTTTTTAGCTTATTTGCTTTTTTCGTCCAATTAAAAATTGTTGACGAAAGTGAATTTAATTTCGTTAATAATATTGTAAGTTTAACCCTTGTCTTGCCACAAGCGGGTCCGAGATGACCCCAAAATTGCAGTTTTGTGAATATCTCCAAGTTTCTTTCCGTGAGTTCTCCTAGTTTATAACCTAAAATATGCCCTATAAAATTATTTCTTAATATAAAAACCAGGCGCGGCCCGTGAATTTTTTTACAGGTGGGACAAAGTTTTGTGGGCAACTAGTGATATCAACCCAACAAGCAAAATACACTTTTTTAATCAAGGAAGGTTTTTCAATAATGTGCCTAGCTTTGCCAAGAAATTATTTACCTACAAATAAATACCGCAAAAATCATAAAATAGGTACTGTAGTATATTGAACATTGCTACTCTATGACTTTTAGTATTGCTTTTCTATGTGTTTTAGTCTAAGATTGTTAGTGGCTTCCCGTTTTGATACGTCTCCTCAATAGGGATCGCGCCTTCTAATAAAAGTAAGATTATTCGTAATGTGTTAGAATAAATAGGCAATACAAGGAAGGATTCTCTCTCTCTTCCGTGAATCCATTTTCGTTAAACATGTATTTTTAGTGATTTACAATAAATCTAAGTTTTTCCACAGTTTATCCGTTTCATTATTTAATCCGACTATGCTACAGGTACTAAAATTGCATTTTTGCTGTGACTTGCTTAAATTACATGCAAACAGTTTCTTGCATTGTTAAAGCCATTGCTAACACACTCAAGTAAAACCATTTTCTTTAATAAATACAATGCAAATACAATGCGCAGATTAGGTATCTAATTAGGTTTTCTTTGTCTAACCCAAATGTTTTGAACGAGTATGTTTCACGGGGCGGTTCGAGTGTATTGGCCGACGGCCACGCGCGCGTTGAAAGCGATATTATTGGTTGGCCATCGACAAATTTTGTCCCTTTTTAACTTAACTTAACTCTCTTAGTTTCAATGCATTTGTATAGTCCATATAAACCTATGAGGTCAATTAAAAATACGACCGAGCCCGGGGCAAGCTTGGATATCTTTCGACGATGACTTGGCTTGATTCTTTCTTGGGGAGTTTTCACATGGAACTTGCACTATTTTAAAGAAAAGTTTGGCTTTAAAAAATAAATTATTAGGTGGATCATTGAAAATAAATTTAGGTGGGTCATTGACCAAATGACCTTATGGAGGAGACGCGCCTGATAAAAACAGCATCTGGTTTTGGGATAGAACGAGCGTTCCCGAATTGCGTATATTTGTGTCTAAAACATTAGTGAAGTTAAGTTATAAATTGTACAAAAAAAGGGTTAACTGTTACGTCATAATCCTAGACTGGGATGCTAAGAGCCTACGCTCTACTGTGAGGGAGGTTATATATATGTATATATATATATATATATATATATATATATATATATATATATATATATATATATGTATATATATGTATATATATATATATATATATATATATATATATATATATATATATATATATATATATATATATATATATATATATATATATATATATATATTCGTGCAGATTTTCGACTCAGTTTTTGACGGTTTTAAGGTGTATTATATCTATTTTGACTACTTTCGGAATTATGTTTCTGTGTATATATACAGTTTTATTTTCGAACAATGTGTTTTTGAAATACTGTAATTTCCAGAAAATTTACCTTCAAATCGTATTTCGATAATAATTTTCCGTTGATCCCTAATGCATGTACATTATTTATTTTTTAACAATCTTTTTTTAATTTATAGTTTAAACAAAAACCAACCATAATTTTGCTGGACTGTTCGAAGTTGCAATTGGGAAAAGGGCGATTGGACGACAGCGTAACAGCTTTTAGAAGACGACTGGAGATATTTAGGCAATCATCTTTACCGATGTTGAAGGCCATGGACAACATTGGGCGACTAACGATAGTAAGTCTGTTTATAAATTTTGAAAATCCAAGTTATGTAGTGAGTTCATTACATAACTTCTAGCTAAAGCTGTGCAAAATGCCAGTGATTACAGTGGCGTTTTTTTAAACGTAAAATATAGGTAATTAAAAAATAATGAAATGACAATAACTTTCTACTAACATTATTTTCTCTTAAAAACTAAAAATTTTCGTCAAAATGATGTAAAATTTGTTTAGACAAAATAATAAATAAAATACCTAAACGCATTCATTACTTTCCCGGGGGGGACTCTCCTGAACTGAATCTCCGTTGTCCAGCATTACAATAGGTAAACTCTATATATTTTTTTAAATATTAATTACTGCAAAAAAACAATAAATATATCGGTTACGCTACTGGAAGCACTTGTCTTTGCACAGCTCCACTTATAACACATTACTTATAAAGTATATAAGTTCATTACGTTACTAGTAGTGCAATAGAGCTCATTACATGATTAAAAGAGCTGTTTACTAAATTTAAAGAATTACTTCTAAAATTAAAATTTTTTTTAGGTCGATGGTGATACCGACACTGTGCCAGTTCAAGAAGATTTTAAAAGTGTTGTTAAGGAGCATATTGAGTACATGGTTTCCAATATGCAACAAGCTCTAACGGAAAGTAACAATATCGCTAATGGAGCTACTGCAAATGGTTTTATACCCAATGGAAATGTTGTACAAAATGGTAAGAAAACTTAGTAACTAGTAAGATATAAGTCCTATGCTATCTAAAAGTCAGTAGGCAACGCAAAAAGAAAGAAACGCTTGAGGATCGAATCAGATTTAAATAAAGAGGTGTTTATTTTCGACAGATTCATCCTCAGACGCGTGTCCCACTATCATGGTTCAACAATATTAAGGATTTGACGATAGGAAAAAGTATTCCCAAACTATTTAAAGCAGCAATGGCGTAAGCTTGTAGTGAAATACAAAAAGGCACTTCGTAGTGTTAGATATTAGAAACCACAAAGATTATATAGTCAAAGGAGGGGTTGCGATTTCCTATGAAAAACCGTCCCAAACGTCACAACTATCTGACCCTGTAATTTGTGATAAATTTAATACTGATGATGCCTTTGTATAAGAAATATAAACGCACACCTACATCGACAACAATAATTACTTGTCAAAAAAATACGTTCAAATAATATTTGTACCGTCGATTTAGAAACAATAAGAAGATACCATTGTTTATATTTTGAAACAATCGAAGATTCTCGGGTTGTTCTTAATCTGGTCCACTACATAGCCCCCCACCTACTTTTAAAGAATGGCTGTCAATATGTGGCATATTTACCAATCGTTAATATCACAGGCTATATAAAATATAAAACTAAGGAATATATAACCGCGCACCACCTAGCGGTCACTCTGCAATTGTGACTTGATGTCTTTGCAGGTGACTTCCATTACTAATTGTGACATGTGTCTTTAGTGTTGGCGCTGGTGTGTGTATTACTTGGCCTAGATCTGCCGAGATGGCGCTACCCGTAGCGTTTTGCCATTTATAAAACTAAGGGTTAGTAAAATATTACAATGCACCGGTATTTTTCGTAGTAATAAAATTTTAGGAATTTATTTCCATAGCTAGTGGTGAAATTTGGAACGCGTGTGGCAACATTGCTTTTTTTCTAGTGCGGCCCAGGGAGTACAAAACTCGACCATCGAATTTTATCACCCTCTTTAGTTAACCTTATATATTAAAGAAATAAACATTTTCAACTCAACGATATGGTCGAGTTTCGTATTTAAAACAACATAACTAGCCTTTTATTTTGTGCGCGTGTATAAAAAAAAGAAAAGAGAGAGAGAGAGAGAGAGAGAGAGAGAACGCTGACCATCCGACTTGGCGCGCCTTCGCGCACTATGGCTTTCCGAGACGTCTGTAGATCCACCGAGCAGACCTGTGAAAAGACAGTTCCGGATGAATCCATTTTTGCACACACATGGCACTGCGGCACCATTTTTCAGTTTATGGATAAAGTCTTTGTAAGAAAAACCAAAAATCACTTAAAAATTCACTACAACACGTATATTTTGACCTGTCGAAAACCTTACACACAAAATACTACGCCCTACGACTACGGCACGTGTTACGGAGAAGAAACGATGTTGCCACTATCACTCTAAATTTCGCCACCGTGCGATGGAAATAAAGTACCACTCAATTACTATCACGAAAAATAATGGTAGGTATATTGGTACATTTCAGTAATCCCTAGTCATATGCCTGTGGTATTTACGATTTACGATTAATATTAAACTACAGTAAAGTAAGAATCAAGCACGTTGTTACGCAGAATTTTATCACCGACCCACAAACCAAAATCCAAGAGTTTGACTATTTCTGTTTTGTATACCTGAGGCATGTGCCGAGTTTGTATTACCCCAAATCATATTATTATACAATCTGACCATATTCTACATTCGGTAACATCGGAGAGGCACTCGCAATGATAAGAGATGTATGTTGATGGGACTGATATTATTTCGATTATGATTCGGCCAAAGCGAAAATAGTGTCGCGTTGCCAGTTCATTCAGCACCACTATTTTTATCATGAGAATAAAAAATAATCGGTAATAATGCGGTCCCTGTCAGTTATGATGCTCATGGCTTTTCCTTGCTTGATTCTTACTTTAATTCCGTTATTTTGGTATAGTTTATTGATGTGAAAATATGTCATATAAGTGAAAGCCTGGCAACAGTCGTTGTCAAAAAGTAGGTAATGGGATGGTTAGATTAACAGTAACCCTGAAATCCCTGATTTCTCTAAAATGTAAATAATGGTATCCCCTCCTTGTTTCTAAATCTGTATGTAATACTCCATTGAAAGGTATGGTAATTATTCGGATTATTGTATGCTCCGAATTTTTTCATAAAATTTTGCACAGACCCTAATTTTGGGTCGTAGAAAACGAATCCGAAGTCAGTTTTTGGCGGTCTCGTATGGTTTTTCAAAAAATTTTCTTTTTAACTTTTGGGTTACCTTTTTTTATAGATTCCTTTAAGTTTCGACACTTTCACTTAAACATATCTGTAAACTTATAATTTTTATTTTATTTCGTCACACAAAACACCACATTTAGGCGAAAATAGCTAAGAAAATTGCTTTTTTCGACAGAAAATTCCATTTTACTCGCTACTAGCCGCCATTATTTTCCCAGCTGTCAAATGTCCGGCGCTGCCAGGTTTACTTATTTTTCATGAAAAAGTTGTAAATTAGGAATAATAAGAAAGCTAACAAAAAGGTGGTCAGGTTTGCTCAGTTTTCATTGATATAGATACATATATATCTATATCAATGAAAACTGAGCAAACCTGACCACCATTTTGCTCAGGTTGGGTGAGCAAAAAGGTGGTCAGGTTTGCTCAGTTTTCATTGATATAGATATATATGTATCTATATCAATGAAAACTGAGCAAACCTGACCACCTTTTTGCTCAGGTTTGCTTGGGTGTATACAACTTTTTGCACAGATTTTGTCCAACTGTTAAAATTTGTGGAAAAAGCGATTTGTAAATTTGGCAACATCGCGTCTTTCAATCAGAAATTTCGAGAATGTATACTACGGTTTGCCTGTTTATTTTCTTTCAGTTTTTTGATATTTTCTCTGTTTTTTTAATGTGTTTTACATAAATTTGCCTAAATATGGTTCAGAAAAATAGTGTGTAATGACTTGTATAGATGTGTTTATGTAAAAGTGCCGAAATTTAAAGAAATTCATTGAAAAAGCTAACCTAAAAGTTAATTTTTTTTTTTGGAAAAACCATTCGAGACCGCCAAAAAATGACTTCGGATTCGTGTTCTACGACCCAAAATTAGGGTCTGTGCAAAATTTCATGAAAAACGGTGCATACAATAATCCGAATAAATACCAAAGGTATTTTCAAGAAAAACTAATCTACTTCACATTTCTGATTTCAGGTCACATACTTAATGGTGACGCTACATTGCACGATCTTGAAGATGAATCAGAAGGTGTCTTAAATACCATTAGCAGGCAAGTTGGAAATGGTGTATCAAATGGACTTTCGCAACTAATTAAAACACCTGTGACAGCTCAGATGGCGAACGGTGTAGCGAATTTAGCAAACGGTGTTGCCAAACTTGCCAACGGCCACATTAAAGCGCCACCTATTGGCGCAGTAGGTCGCAATGTTCCCGTTTTTACGAGTTTAGAAAATGGACAACGAAATGGCACTTACAATGAGGTTAACTATATGGACAGCCATATTTAGAATCTTACAGATGAAGTGATCGAACTTAGGCTGTGATAGTGTCTTTGACCTTGTTGTGTTTTGTGCTGGTTTCAAACACAATACTGACGAAAGAAATGTTTGTATAAACTATTATAACAATATATCAGTTCGTAATGAACGTTGCAGCTGGGTTAAACGATTAATATACAGCAGAACAAATATTTTTGTAATAATTCTGTCAAATCTGTAAATTTTGACATGAAAATACATTATAGGTAGGTAGGTACCGCATCAAATAAATACACTGTGCATAAAAAGCACCCGGACCTGCTAATTTTTCAAAAACTAGACAACTTAGCGAAACATGTTTCAGATAACAGTTCTAGAGCTTTTAAAAATATATTGAATTAAAAAAACTATATTGAATATACAAATGGGGTAGATAAGAGGACAAATGGACCAAAATGTAAAATATACGAAAAAGTTTCTACTTTCTTTAAAAATAAAATCCACGAAGCCAATTTTTTCTTGTTCAGGGCATGCAAAAAATACAAAATGGTAAAATTTGGTTAAGAGTAAAGTGGCCTTTTTTTAATTTTTAATGCAAAACGTTAAACAAAAAAGTTGTTTTAAATTTTAAAAAACCTTTTTCCAGGTTTTCAAGTAAAACTTTGAAATTTAATTACGCTTTTAAAATCAAAATTTTTCAGTCACATTGTCACCTTTCTTATTTGATTACATGATACAAATATATATGAGGTATGATACCAAACCGTGTCAAATTCGTCCGGGTTCGCGCATAACGTCACGCTGTGACTTATTTTTGAAATTTATAACGCGAAATAAATATAGAGTTTACGTTAGTTAAAGGCGATTTTATATAAATTCTATTGGCAATATACTTTGCCTCCTGCTTATAATACAAATTTTATAGTATATGATTTAAAATAATCATATAAATATAGGGATAAATACATACATTGATTAAATTGATTGATTGATTGTCCACATCACAACCAGACACAGCACATCTCATTTTTACTTTTAAACTCTTAAAAGTAATATAAAAACACCAAAAAATAGTTGAAAACACAACGCAATCTTAAAAAAGACGTGTTTCATTTACAAAATATCGCGGAATTGATCACGGCGTGACGTAAATGGCCACGCCTACCTGCGCGGTATCATATCTTCTTTTATTTGTATCATGATTTGATTACCTACACATTTAACAACTGTCAAATGTGTCAAAATAATAAAGATGTTGTCTTTAGGGAAAAAATATTTTTTATAATCCAAAATTACAGTTTATTGAACTTAAAAAACTTAAGAGCAATTCAGATTTATTTTTTAAAAACTTCTTCATATTCTACACATTTTTCTAGCTGACGTCGAAAATGGCTAAAGATTCTTTGTTGTTCAAGTGATATCGATTAGGTATATCGCCCTTAGAATTCTCTGCTTTAAAACTTCTTTGTCATTTTCAATGGATCTTTCATATGTTAGTTGTTTAATGCTCCCCCAGAGAAACATATCACAAATTGTCAAATCGGGACACCTGGGGGGCCACAAAATTAGACCATTTCGGTCCATTCATCGATTTCCAAATTTGGGATTAAGCCAATCCTTTACTTCTGCAGCATAATGTGCAGGACGCTCATCGTGCTGAAAATACATATTTCGGCGATATTGAAGGGGAAATTCTTCTTACTTGTATAACAAAAATGACTCCAGCATATGTAAACAAGAATGTCCGTTACATGTATTATAAAAAATATGCTATAATTCCATAATAGGAAATGGCGCACCAAATATTTTTACTTTTTTAAAACACTGACGGCGGTTTGTAATTCTAAACTTTGGATTTTCCCACGATACACTTACAACGGTATACTACGCTATGACGTCACTTCGAGGGAAAATCCTAAATTGACTAGACGCTTGTACCCCTTGTACATAAGTACAGGTCAGTTGATTGTCGGGAAGTGTGTTGAGTTGACGTTTAATAAAATATTATTGTTATATCTCATTTGCTCAGGTAAGCGCCTAGCCAATTTAAGATTTTCCCTAGAAGTGACGTCATAACGTAGCATACCGTTGTAAGTGTATCGTGGATTTTCTCTACCCCAATATCTCACATGCTGACAAGTTATATACTGAAGTTTGTACTAAAGGTTGACTTATCTGAGAATATTATCAGCTTATGAAAATCCAAGCGTTTGTAACTGTCCTCATCTTATAAACTTTAGTTAAAAATTGGTGTAAAAAATCGAATTTTATTTTCCTTAAACATATTTTGAGTACGGCTCTTTTACAAAATTGTAAACTTCGTTCTCGTTTTCTTAAAGACATAATATGATTTTCATCAACAGATTGCATAATTAATACTGTAGAAGCATCGATTTCGTCGTATCTTTTTTTGGTCTTCTTTAAATCACTAACGGATTCAGTAATTTGATTAACTTTCCTTGAAATATATCAGTAACGCAGCGATAACAATTCTCGCCATTTCTGTAATTTTGAATTATTCATTGATTCATTGATTACTCTAAAGACATCATCTTTATTATTGTGGCAAATACGTCACAGTTATCAAAGGTGTAATCAAATAAAAAAGGTGGCAATGTGACAGAAAAATTTTGATTGGGTTTCAAAAACGTAATTTAGAAATTTCAAATTTTTAGTTGAAAATGTGGAATAAGAATTCTTTTAAAATGTAAAACAACTTTTTATTTATCGTTTTGCATTAAAATAAAAAAAACAACTTTACTTATCAAATTTTACGTTTTTGTATTTTTTGCATATCCTGTAGGTACATCCTGGCATCGTGGCAGGCAAAATCTTTTATAAAGAATGACCTTCTTTCGTATCTTTCACTTTTTAGTCCATTTGTCATTTTGTCAACCCCATCCTTGGAATTACTGTACATAAAAAGAAGATTATTATTCTACAAAAAGCACCTGTTAGACAAAGAAGTTTCGGAAAAAATAACGATTAATTCGAACTCTTTACCCTGAAATAAATTTCGAATGTAAAATGTCGCCCAAAAAGTTAATGCTGACCAATATCCAGTTCTTTTATAAAGAATGCCCCTTTCTGTTATAGTTTATTACTGTTTGTAAAAGTTCAAACACTTTTTAAATTTGTATTTCTCTCGTTAATTTTTTTCAAGTAGTAATAAACTATAAGGAGCGTTATTTATAAAAGAAATAAACATTGGTAGGACATAACTTCTTGGAAGACCCTGTATATTTAAAATTTATTTGAAGATAAAGAATTTAACTTCCATCTTACTCTCAACTTACCAGGTATTTCTTGTTAAACAATACGCAAATTTAATTTTATACAAATATCGCAATCTGTCTGGAACTATTGATTTGGGTATCGGTAGTGTGAACCTAGACTATAATTTTAAGCAGAATCAGAAATTAAACCAAAAATATACAATTTTGATTCGTCAAAACTTTTTGAGCAGTCCTGTATACTTCAGTTGACGTTTAAATTATTGATTTTAAAAAAACATAACTTTCATTAGAAATATTTTAATTCTAATTCACAGTCTAACTGACATTGCCCTAGGAAATTTCGTTAAGATGCGTTTAAGCTGTGAAAAGATGTGCCGTGGTAATTTCCCAATTCTAGTAATTGGTTTTAAAAATACAGCGGCTATTTATGTTTTAAGTGATTTTATAAGTATCCTAAACTACCTAATTTAAGTCATTTTTAACTTACCTACTTTTCGGTAAACACTGTAGTTATCTTTGTTGTAAACTTAAGGTATTATTGTTATGCATTCTTTAATATAGAATTTAAGACAGGGGCCAAATAGCTTTGTTTACGAATTATATTTTCTTTAAAAAAGTTTGATGTATATGCCATTTATTTTCATTAAAATAATGTAATTAAACTTTGTACAAACCAAGTTATTAAAGAGTGCCTTATTAACGAATAAGCAAATTATTAAATTAAAAAATAGAGCTTTAAAATCTACTTAATACATATAAACTTATAATAATTATTATAATAAGATAAAAAATTAAACATGGTTTATAGGGTCCAAATATTTTTTATTTACGAAATATTATGTTGCTATAAACAAACTATGCTATAAAAAATGCAAATGTAATTTTTTAAGGACATTTGGTGTTTACCAATGTGATGTTATTCGAGCATACATAGATTAGGAAACAAAAAGAAGTTTCAAAAGACACCTTCACTGTTTAATATTAATAATAGATGTGTAAATATGTTTAAGGTTCTATAAGATATAAATACTTAGGTACTGATGTCTTTAGTAAAGCCTTGCGTACGTATATATTTCATAGTTTGCCAAATTACATATTTCGCCCAAACGCCGATTTAGTATTTCTTAAACTAACAATATACCTATTCAATTATTAAATTTATGGTAGTATAACTGACAGGCGCGGTCCGTGAAATTTAACAGTTTTATATCTCTGTTGCTACTTATGGGACCCATGCCAAGTCCAGGTTTTTTAAATACATTTTTTATAACAAGCTTCAAATCCCATAACCTCGAACCCTACAACGATAACCCCTTAAATACCATACCCCTAAATCCCATAATCCCATAATCGTGAAAATTAATATTTTTGGAACAGCTATTGCAGGGGTACCAATTTAATTAATACCCCTGAACCTCTCAACCACGTAACGTTTAAACCCCATTGTCCTAATCCCCATAACCTCAAAAACCCCAAAACTCTATAATCTCATGACTGTATAGGTGACGAATCGGAAGAGTCTTTTCTATCAGTTAAAAAATAGAATATTTCTTAACGAGGGAGAAAAAACAATTTATACAAGTGTGGCGTTCGATCATCCCTCGCCTTCGGCTCGGGATGATGCCACACGAGTGGAAATTGTGTTTTCTCCCTCGTTAAGAAATATTCTATTTTTTAACTGATAGAAAAGACTCTTCCGATTCGTCACCTATACAGTCATGAGATTATAGAGTTTGGGGTTTTGAGGTTATAGGGATTAGGATAATGGGGTCTAAACGTTACGTGGTTGAAAGGTTCAGGGATATTAATTAAATTGATACCCCTGCAATAGCTGTTCCAAACGTATTAATTTTCACGATTATGGGATTTAGGGTTATGGTATTTAAGGGGTTATTGTTGTAGGGTTCGAGGTTATGGGATTTGAAGCGTATAACTTTGTGGGGTCAATGGGATCTATAATTATGGGATTTTATTTCGGTTTGTATAGATTGCCATGAGTTTTATCCTTTTTTTGAGGTTAGAAAAAAAACCTGACGTGATGGGGTCATTTTAACCCCGGATTCGGATTCAGCGTGCTCGATTACATATAGAAAGGTGGGTCAGGTCCCTGCAATCGAAAGTTCGATTTTTTTTGTGGAGCTGTGTAATGGTACACTAGAAACTACGACAGCGATGATAATAATAAGCAAAAATATCTATTGGGTGCAATATAATTTTAAATTACTTTGCATAAAAATACTATTAAACACTTTGTGTGTTTTGTAAAATACCAATTTAAGTTTATAGAAGTAATTAGATATATGATATATTCACAGGTAAAAATATAGATTTATATTATAATTAAAGATATTTTAAGGATAAGTCTTAGCATAATTTTAACTATAGGTTACTATTTTTGTATCGTCCCATTAGTAATAAATGTTTTATACACTGTTAGTCCAATATTAAGAAAATTATGTTATATTTTTGTAGTAAGCTATTTTTTTTTTGACAATCAGCAAAGAAATTTATATGTTTGTTAATTAATCTAATGTTAATTAATTGGTTCTCGCCGGTCAGCGGCACCCCACACCGAAAAATTATTTATGTAAGTATTTGAGAAATGCTGTTGATGATTTAAAACAAAACTTTTATGCAAATCTCAAAATTTGGCTTTCAGTTCTAGAGTCAAAATTCTAAGTGAAACAAGCTGATTTTTGATCAAAACTATTTTTCTTATTCAGTCTTGTACTGTTTACAACGTTTTAAAGATGATAAAAATAAACATAATTTTTGTTTCAATCCAAGTTGTTAGTTCACCATGTAGGTACACATCACAGAAGTGCACGGGCATAGGGAAATTTTGGCGTCTTTTCTTATAGTTAATTAAAAAATGGATTAAACGCTATTTGGCAACCAAATTGGTAATAATGCGGCGCGGCCCGTGCGTTTTTTACAGGTGGGGCAAATTTTGTGGGCAACTAGTAATATCAATGTAACAAGCAAAATACATTTTTTTAATTAAAGAAGGTTTTTTAATAAATTACATGCAAACAGTTTCTTGTACTGTTAAAGTTATTAACCCAAGTACTAGTACTACACTACTACACAAAGGACACAACACAAATATCAAATAATATCCAAATACACCAGCCACGCATATTAGGTAATTAGTTTTCCTGTGTCTAACTCAAATGCTTTGCAATAGTATATTTCACGGAGCGGGACAAGCCGAGAACCGGCGCGGCGGCGCCGACGGCCACGCGCGCGCCAAAAGCGATATTATTGGTGGGCAGACGACAGTTTAGTAATGTATTTGTCTCTTGTAAACTTTCTAAAGCGCGTATATTTGTTTCTCTCTTAGCTTCAATGCAGTTATAGAGTTTTCTATTTCCATATAAACCTAAGAGGTCAATAAGGAATATACAAGTATTTTGTTTATTTCATAAATCGTTTAAGGAAGTCTTTACAAACTCAAAAAAATTATTTTAAAGAAAATTATTAGGATAATTTAGCTTGAATTTTTTTACTTTTCGGTATAATTTATTACAATTTAAAAAGCAGCCATTTGCCTTCACCTTCAGTGCAAAGTGACGTCAGGAGATCAGCAAAAATAACGTCAAGCTTAACCAAAAGTCGAACAGGTTAGTTTTTCTCGGAAACAGTCAGAACAATCAAATACAGGAATAGTGCATCTAGCTAAGGTAAAAAATTTAGTTATACAGGATGTATCGTTTCGGAGTTATTAATCGTTAAAGTCGAAATTTCTGCGATGAAATCGGGTACAAGAGGCAAAAGTGAATTAAATCGAAATAGATTTTCGGAGGTTATAAAGGACCAGGAACTTCAGTACCCTATTGAAACTGGTGAAGACCGGAAAATGGCAAGTAATTTTTTGAATTTTTTTAAGTCGAAAAATGCCATTTGCAAGACCCCTTTTTGGTATCGAATAACTCGAAAACGAAAGGTCGGATCGAAAAACGAATTGATAAATAAAACTTTTAAATATCAAATACTTTCTTTTTACATTTCCCTAAATCTAAAACCACTGAAGAATGGACATATTTTGAAAAAACTGGAAATTTCGATTTCTTGACCTAAATTCTTCACGACTTTTTTTTGGGTCAAAATGAATCCAAATTAAAATCTCATATACGTCATCGGAAAGAGCTCATCGAAATGCATGTTACCCATATTTTTTAGTTTCTTCGTTCTTTATAGGAAGGGTTTCTTCGTTCTTTATAGGAAGGGAGCAATCGCCCATTAAATTTCGATTTTTTGACTTTTTCTGCACTCGATATCGGTATGTTTAAATCACTCTTTCTCATCTAATTTTTTCCAATTTTTCAAAGCTATCTTATAGAGGGATAATTAGGCTTTAAAATAAATACAAAATGGGTCATCCAGGAGCGTATTTAAGGGGTAAAAACGGAATTGTCTTGATTTTTTCAACAAATCAAATTTCTAACCGACATTATTCTACACTATTTTTCCTACTTAGTGATTCTTTTTGGGTTAATTTTATCCGTTAATTATCTAAGAATACCTCCCACTAATTCAAATCGCTTATTTTTTGTTTAAGTTATAAACAAATAGGTTTATTTGCATCGGGACGTGCAAAATTTGGAAAAAATTTCGAATTTTCGACCATTATGAAAACAAAAATTTGCAATTTATGTACGTCGAAATTATGAAAAAATGATGTGTCAAAATTTTCTTGCTTAATTCTTGTTCTACCATCCGATTCCTCAATAAGTGTGTGATCGTGTATGTCTGTGTGTATGAATGTCTGTGGCTTAGCATAGCGCAGATACTAATGAACCGATCTCGTTTAAACTTGATATCATCTTACAAAGATCTCGAACTTTATTTGATTTTTTTTCTACGTCCTCAAAGGAAGGCAGTTTAGTAAAACGAAAAAATTAAAAAATCCTTCTTTACAAAAACGACTCGCTGTTTTTTTTTAATTTTGTAAGCATTATAAATCTAACAGTATAATATTATTAGCTTAACCAAAAAATTTACATAAGGGTTGTTTACTGATTAAAACATAAACGGCCAGATTTTCCAACGCTAGACAGGTCTAATTTGACAACCAGAAGTTTTAAACTAACAAGTGTAAAAAAATGCCAGTTTTTGTTGCAAGACTGGAAGATGTCTGGACCGATTTCGGCTTGAAATATACATGAATAAGAAATTGATTGAGTCGGCCGATACTTGGTGGAAGTCCATAACTAATATTATGGGTTAACCAGAAAAACTACTAGTTTGACTTAGTAAACTTCCACTATATTAATATAGTGGAAGTTTACTAAGTCAAACTAGTAGTTTTTCTGGTTAACCCATAATATTACATGAATAAGATTTTAAGAACCTTCTACTTTAAGTGCAGGCATATCTCATTGGATGAATTACGCATTAAATGCCATTTTTATTGATTTTTCGTTGACCCTACAATACTAGAATTCGCCATGTACTTATTATATCATTGACGTCACAGCCAATGGGATCATGTTTTACAAGTTTCGAAATTTGCGCGAAAATTTGCAGTAGAAAATTCATTTGGTTGTTAATAAAGGCCAAAATAAATTGACAGAACAATCACAACAAATATTGAATTTATGTAGGAAATATAAAAAAAAATATTTCAGATTCGTTTGGGTCATATGCATATTTTCTTTTTAAAATACAGCCGTGTCCGAAGCAAGCTTGGCTCGATCCTTTATTGGGGAGTTTTCGCATGCAACTTGCATTTTTTTGAAAGAAAAGATAATTATTTCTTGGTTTTAAAAAATAAATTATTAGGTGGATCATTGAAAAAAAATTAGATGAGTCAATGACCAAATGACCTTATGGACAAGCCGCGCCTGGACCACCAATTGAAGTTTAATTCATGGTTTAAGCATTAACGGTGACCGTAACTAATGATGTGACTACCGTCAAAAACCGCATGTCACTTGGATGTCACTTAATATGTCACTGCAGCTATCACATGACATGTAGTTCCAAGCACTTCCCGTGAAAATTGTTGACAATTGACAGTATATCCAGTCGGAAATAAATTTTGAAACGAAACAATTAGCTCATGTTTTACTTGGAAACTTGACCATGCAAAATAAAAAAGTATATAATTTTTTTCTATTTTTCACCGTTTGATTATAATATTATATTAGTTTGTTTTAAGCGTTTCTATTGATTGCTGAAATGATTCAATACCTTTAGTCTACTTTAGTTTTTCACTGTTAATAACTAGTTATTAAATAAAGAATTAAAGATGTAAAATGTTGAGTATTTTATTTAAATAAGAAAGATTAGAGAATCCTGTACCTAGCCCACTATTTTACTTTTTTGTTAGAAAATTGCTCGGATTAAGAAAAATTGCGGGCTGCTTTTTTAACTCATTCAAAAGAAAACCTACACTGGTTTTACAGAGAATGCGTCGAAATCTTTTTAAAATATTGATGAAAAAGAAAATTTAAAATTTTTATCAACACCTTGTGTCCTTTAAAATGTAAACTTTAGGAATATATAAGTTTAACCAAATCTCAATATTTCGACATCAGAAGTCCACTGTAATAGGGTTGAAAACTAAATTAAATTTAACACCAATAATATTTACGTATTATCTTTGGTATTATGTAACGTTTGCGGGTGCAATAAAGCGATTTAGCTACATCTCAACTTTAGAAAAACTTATTTAGGAGATCTTTTCAAAAAAAAATCGATGTTACGATAATTTTATTGATTTTAAAAGGGCGAATAACAACTTTCTGAAAGTGCTGTGTGAAACTGAATAGTTTTTTTGACAACTGCTGTAATGAAAGAATTCTGGTTATAATTTTAAAATACCGTGTAGCTGTGCTCAATAACTAGTGTTTTTCGTTTTGATTTTCAATTTTTTTAACAGAAAGTTTAAGCTAGTAGGAACAGTACTAATCTCATTGATAACGTAATATAGGGTGTCATAATTCTTTGTCTTGCCAGTAAAACAGCCTGATTCGTTCTGGTTACAATTTCAATCGATTTCACGAGTGGTCCATATTTTCCCATATTAAGTAAAGAAATTGCTATTACATTAAAATACACATTTTTGATAAGATGCGTCTGTGGAATTAAAAATACATTGGATTATTTTCGGTTTTTACTAAAACTGATAAAAAAATGAGATGTCACGATAATATTTAAGTTTGGCAATATCCCGAGTGGATCATTTGTTTTTTCTTTCCATTATTAGAGCCTATGACGTCACCCTTTTCAGAAGTATTGAATAAGAGCCGGTATTTGGGCAATTTGTAAAATAAAAAAATGTGCAAGTTGAGGAAAAAACGTATTAGGAATGTCTGAAGACTACTCCATGAGTTACCCATTTCAATATATGCACTAAATTTCATAACACCCTGTATATATATATATATATATATATATATATATATATATATATATATATATGTATATATATATATATATATATATATATATATATATATATATATATATATATATATATATATATATATATATATATATATATATATATATATATATATATATATATATATATATATATATACAGGGTGTCTGGAAAAGGTCTGTACAAAATGCTACCACGTATTCATGAGACTAAAATAAGACGATTTAACCCAACTTACCTATATCCAAAAGTGTTTCGTTAGGGAGATACAGAGCCCCAAAGGGGTACTTAACGATTTACTTTTTTGGCTCTAACTTTTGAACCGACTTGTATAATTTAATGAAATTTTAATATTTTGTGTTGGCCATAAAGACTCATTGGTCATTCCTCTTTGAAAAAGGTACTCTACATTTGTTTCGATAAAATTAGCAGTTTTCGAAAAAATTAAGGTTTTGTATAACACGTTATTGAAATAATTTTATCAGAATACTACAATAAAACACCAGTCGTTTGTATTTCGTTAACAATGTGATATTGACAACACTTTTCAAAATTGTCTGACTGATTATACAAGAATTAAGTAATGGAGCATTATTCCTATAGCGAATATGCTGACATGCATCTAATTTAATTTAAAATTAATGTATTTGTTCAATAAATTATTTGTTTGTATTAAATGAGTGTACTTATTTTTTGCTACATCTTAAATACACACAACAAGTTTTAAACTAAATTAATAGCTTTTATTTTAATTTTTATCCACATTCAAAAATATAAAACTATATTGATGCGGGCAATCTTTGGGCGCCCGTTCAAATAACCATCGCAAAGCGATGGTGCAGGCAGTCTAAGCCCCGCGTCTCAAGGTCATTGAGATTCAACACGATATTTGACAGTCTTACGCATCTGGTCTGGTTTTATCTGGGGTATTATTTCAATAACGTGTTATACAAAACTTTAATTTTTTCGAAAACGGCTGATTTTATCGAAACAAATATAGAGTACCTTTTTTAAAGAGGAACGACCAAAGTATTTAAAAAATCAGTTTTGAGCTCTGTAAAATGATACCTGTCAAAAATTTGGCCCAACGAGTGTGGTGGCAAGTCCGTTCCTGACTTCCCTGACGATGTCAAACATCTACTGTAGTATGGTTTTATGGGTCTTTATGGACAACATAAAATATTAAAATTTCATTAAATTATACAAGTCGGTTCAAAAGTTAGAGTCAAAAAAGTAAATCGTTAAGTACCCCTTTGGGGCTCTGTATCTCCCTAACGAAACACTTTTGGATAGGTAAGTTGGGTTAAATCGTCTTATTTTAGTCTCACGAATACGTGGTAGCATTTTGTACAGACCTTTTCCAGACACCCTGTATATACATAGTGTGTCCACGGGAAGAGTTCGGATAAGGTGTAAATGTCAAAACATTTTCGAGGTTGATGGTGACATTCTAGGAAACGCTCCTGCTCATTCTTAAACTGTTGGAAAAATCAATCAATTTTACATAATAGGGTGTTTTTAGAATCGATTTTCAAAAGTAGTCAAGAGTAAACTAGGTACCTCCATTTTAAGATATATCGAAAAAAAGTCTTAAGAAAAGTTGTTTATAATAATTAAGAGTTATGACCCAAGCAAACAAATCGGCCTACTTTGATTTTTTATTTTTGTACAAAAATGTGTTTTATCGTGGCCCTAGGTGCGCACTACTGTTGTATTATAGTTTACTCGTGACTATTTTTCAAAATCGATTCTAAGAGAACCCTGTATATTAATTAAATTGATTATTTTCTAACATCTTAGTTTAAGAGCAAGGAGCGCTTTCTAGAATGTCACCATCAAACTCGAAATTTTTTGGACATTTACACCCTATTCGAGCTCTTACCGTGGACACACTGTACATAGAACATGGAAAATAAATATCTAAAAACGGCGGTAGCAAAAGACTAAGTACAATAAGTCTGCGTTTGTTTAGGGTTGCTAGAACTAGTGTGCCCCCCTAACCCCGTCACAACCTCTATAATTTGAATGACTATTTACCTGTTTCACCACATAGGTAAATCATTTAAAATTGAAACTTTTATAGTGCCTAATGAAATAAAATATATCAGTTTTGATATTAAGCCGCAGTCCTATTGGGGTTTGCACATTTCGGGTATAGCAACCAACATCCTGTAGATCGACGCAACTATAAAATATTTAAAAGAGTTCATACAAAATATTAATTTTTCATATTTGCCCTCTATTTTGCATATTTAACATTCAATAAATTATTAAATAACCCATCGATTTTTGTAATTATACTTCCCTACAATTTTCTTGAATTTCCTATGTGAAAATCGATTCGCGTTCAGAGAGGGATAGCAAACTGGAAGAATCAAAACACAGTTCAAGTTCAGACAAAGAACTGGGTTACACAATTCGAGCAGTTTTGTTACGTTGCGTGCCGAATTTAGGTGGTGAAATGGTTATGGATTTGGAAAACAATGTAAGTGGAAAGTTGTATAGTTAAGTACTTGTGAATTGCTTATTTAGCTATAAATAATAAGGTAATAGCTAGAAAACAGCCATAAAAATTGTTTTGTTGGCGTCCAGCAAGGTCACAATACAACTAATTTAAGTGATATAACGAGTATTTTTGCTCGGTTTTATGGTTTTTTCTTTTTGTTTAGAGGTGAATGACTTTTAAATTGTTTAGCGAAAAAACTGCTAATATTAGAATACAGTGCATTTTTAAAGCAGACCATAGGTTATGTAAAATTTTTAAACCCCTACTAAGGCTCTCTTCTATTGGAAGTATATAGATAAAAATACAAAATATAAAGTTAAATACCAATGTTTATTTACGAAATAAATGTTAGTATGATTTTTGACATAATCCTTTAACAAATTTATTTAATCTCCTGTATTCTTTTTATTAGAGCTTCTCATTTCATTGTACAAAACACGTCTTGATATAGATACATGTACGATCAGAACTCGAACCTAAAAATTGACATATTTAATTCATAGTCAAAAAACAGTATGTACAATCGATAAATATCTTGAAATTAAAAAAAAAATTGCGCAAACTTTTCTGCTTGAAAATACAACTAGACAAGTTAATTTATCACAAAAAAGCAAAATGTTAACCCGGACTTACTCGGAACCCAAAAAAACATTACACAAACTATTTGTTACTATCATTTTGGAGGTAAATTTGACTATGCTCAACATTTTTCCTACAATTATTTCGACTAATGTGAGATATTACGTAACCTGAAGGAATATCATCCATCGCAAAAACGGTTCAATAATGTTTTAAAATTCACAAGACCGCACTGTGAAAACAACGCACTGGAACCTCCTTGACTTCTTTTCTAGTGAATCGTGCTTTACTGAACAACTGAATACAGTTTGAGATCTCTGAGCTTGTCATATATTTTGTACAGGTATTGTTTTTGTTTCGCAATTTTTTTTTATATGTATGTTAAAATTATTACTTAATCATTTTCTAATATTTTCGCCGGTGAAAATAACCCTCTACACGGCAAAATATGTCTCCCTTCGAAAATCTCTCTACATAAGCGTTTTTCATAAAAAAAATAAACTGTAATATTGTTTATATACATCAGCTGATATTTCAAAAAACTAACGATGTTCATTGACGTACGCGCTTTATTTATTTTTACAACACATATGCTAACTCCCACATTGCCTTTGGCTAACTTTTGAATTAAATATTTTTAGTATGACTGCTTTTAAAACAGTTTGCGAAATGATACCCTTTTCATGAGTTTCGTGTTTTGCCGTCTGTTTTTTGTTTTATTGGAGTGTTTACTTATTAAGGTGAGAACTGCCTTCATTTAATAACGTACTTTAGGTGTTGCAATATACATATTTTGAGTTGACACTATGTATTAAAACTTTCGGACTAGCTGATTATTTCCAAAACTACACAACTTAGCGAAAAAGGTTTCAAATAAAAGTTCTAGGGCTTTCAAAAATCTATAATTTGAAAACATGTCGGAATATACAGCGTTCCTCAAAAAGTTGTGACAGATCAAAGTTATATTTTCTTAAATGGAATGCATTTTTTGCTTTAATTTCTGATTCTGCTTAAAATTATAGGCTAAGTTTATATAACACTCCCTATACCCAAGTCAATAGTTTTAGAGATATAGTGTTTGTAAAAGTTTAATGAACAATATAGAAATTTACGGTCAGGTTCTCCAATGCTAGGCCGATCTAATTTGACAACCAAAAGTTTTAAACTGACAAGAGTAGGAATAAGTTTTATGCTACTTGCTTATTCTGAGTTTTTTTGCAAATTTATAAAGAAAAGGGCAATTTTAAAATGTTCCGGGCGAGTGAACAATTGCGCGGAGTAATTTTGTCTTAAAGATAAGATTTGTCGATAATAAGCTTTTGTGTTAAGATACGGTTGGAAACTCTGCACATTTAAAAATTATTTTTAATTATACAGGATGCGTTCAAAACGTAGGGTGTCACAAAGATAGATTTTTTTAAACGGGGCACCCAGTATTTGAATGTATTTTTGAATTCTGCGTGTAATTTTATAACTTTTTTACTAAGTTTAATATACGAAGAAGTTATAGTTTTCAAGATAATTCGACTTGTAGTGAAAATTTGGCATTTGCAAACTTTACAGTAAAACCGCTTAACTTTAAAACCGATCTGATTCTTAAATGTCATCCAATAACATTATTTTCATTTGTTTTTCATGGCTTCTGAGATTCATTGACAAAAGATGCTATAACGAGAACAGAAAATCCCGAAAAATCAAAATATTTCAAAAACTATTAGAGATAGGGATAGAACATTCTTAACAAAATGTGGAGAGTTTTTACTGAGCTATAAGATGGCAGAAAAATATATAGGGCGGTCCATTTGATAAAAGTAACATGTTTTAATTACAAGATTTCTGACTTTGGACCTAGAAATAAAACGCCCTGTAAATAAAATGTCCAATATTCCATAGTGGATATGTGTTTTGACACAAATTTTGATACAATATATGAATCGTTAGGAGTCAAAATGTAAATAGTATTTTCACAACAAAGAGATGCTTGCAAATGCTAAATTTTCATTACAATTATCTTGAAAACTATGATTTTTTCGAATGTTAAACCATAGTGAACAAGTTATAAAATTACACGTATAGAATTCAAAAATCCATTAAAATATAGGGTGTTCCATTTAAAAAATCTAACATTGTGACACCCTACTTTTTGAACCCAACCTGTGTAATTCTAAATATTTTTAAAATGTGCAGTATGTCCAGCCATACCTTAACACAAGAGCTAATTATCGAAAAATTACTCCGCGCAATTGTTGACACCCGGTACTTTCCACAATAGAATAGAATTAATAGAACTAAATTAATTTTAGAAAGACGTTCAAAATAAAAATCATTAGGAAACCAAACTAATCACTGAAGTATAACTCATAAGCTTTTGGTGACAGGAAAAAAACCTGGCAAAACCCAACTCATTAACTAAAAGATCTTAATTTTAACCAATAGTATTTGTTTAACTTTTTAAGTGAATATGAATAACCTATACCTACCAAAAAGAAACAGATATTGATCAGCCATAATTTTTTGGACGATTCTGTATGAAAGAATTTTATTTCTGGATAAATAATTGAATTCCCTTTAACTTTCTCCCAAAACTGTTTCACTCTAGCCTAGAAGGTACTTTTTGTGGCTTCTAAATAAGGGTTCCACAAAAAAAACTTTTGGTTGGAGTATAAATTAACCGATTTTTGTTGTGTTGGTATATTTTTGCCAACATTAAAAAATGTAGAGAAAACTTAAGGATTAAAACGGGTTTATGTCATAAAACGTCAATGCCATTCTGCCTTCATCAGTTCAAATAACATTTTACATTTTTCTTTATAATATATTATGCAGCTCAAGCAAGATAAACTTTAGTTAAAAAAAAATGACGGCAATGCAATGTAAGGCATGTAAGACACAGGTATTATATCTAAATATTATTAAATAATTAGTGTTTTATTCAATAAAGTATATAATTCAGTTTTTCATACAGGAACAATAGAATTTAATAATCTAAACAATTTTATTAAAAATCAATTCAATTTATGTTTGTTTAATAATCAGTTTGAAAGTAATACAGTTCAACAGTTCACTTGGAATTCTTAAAAATTAAAAAAAAATTGCTAAATTATTATTTTTTGAGACGGACTTAATGTTTTATTGTAGCATCTAAATAAATCTTTTAAATAAAAAAAATAGCCACCACCAGAGCTTAAGTTGTATATAAAAAAAACATTAAATGTGAATCAGATTTGCACGTCAGTGGTCATTATCCCAAAAAAGGTCTGAATCTTTTAGTGCCTTATTTTTGAACATTAAGAAGTGTTGTTTCTCATTTATTTGCTAAAAAAAGCAATCAATGCCTTGTTAGGGTAGGCACATAAAAATCATATTTAACGTTCAGATTCACTAGAACGGTTTAAGATTTAGTACTGGTTTAAACTAAGAACTTCTAGTTGATCATTTAGGTTTTGACAGGCTGTTGTCGAATATTTCAGCGATAGATTTCCAAATGATTTTGATCTCGGAACGTGTTGCTAGAATAAATTTAGTAATATTCTTGTTGAAAGTACGTACTAAAATTGCCCTTTTCTTTGTAAATTTGCGAAAATACTCGGAGACAAATTCACAGTATAAAACTTAGTTGTCTTATTCTTACGAGTACACATGTCAGTTTAAAACTTTTAGATGTCAAGTTAGACCTGCCTAGCTTTGGAAAATCTAGCCGTAATACTATATTACGATACATAGTCAGTAACGGTCAGATTATCCAAGGCTAGTCCGGTCTAATTTGATAATCAAAAGTTTTAAACTGACAAGTGTAAGAATAAGACAACTAAGTTTTATAATATTTATACTATGCATTTTCCTCTTAGCTTTTTTGCAAATTTATAGAGAAAAGGACACTTTTAGTACGTACTTTCGACAATAATAAAACTAAATTCATTCTAGCAATCCGTTCCAAGATGAAAATCATTGGGAAACCAAGCAAATCGCTGAAATATTAGAATAATTCATAAGTTTCTAATAACGACTTTTGTATATGACAGGGCATAAACCTGTCAAAACATAATTGATCAACTAGAAGATCTTAATTAATTTAAACCAGTTCTAAATCTTAAACCTTCTTAGTAAGTTTGAACGTTAGTGTCTTTTACCGAGCGAGAAAATTTGTAGAAAAACGAGGCCTGCTCGGCTATTGCATTGCTATGCAACATTATTTCAAGAAAATTAGTACGATAATTTAGCTAGAATTTTTTTTTACTTTTCGGTATAATTTATTACAATTTAAAAAGCAGCCATTTGCCTTTAGTGCAAAGTGATGTCAGGAGACAGTGGCGGTTACAGGGAAGGGGTGCTAGGGGCGCGCGCCCCCACCTGAGAATATAAAAATTGTCAAAATAAAACCAAAAATTTCCTTAAATAATAAGAAAAATAATAATTTTTATATTTCCACTTCCAGTTTTTTTTGTTTCGTTTTTCGAAACTGTAACAATGTCCTTTTTATTTTATGGATCCGCGCCGGTCAGGAGTTGAAACCAGAGCAAAAATAACGTAAAACTTCCTAAAGACCAACAGGTTTGTTTTTCTCGGAAACAGTCAGAGAGGGAGCAGTCGAATTTTCTGGGTTAATAGAGGAGTACTACAACTAGCTTCGGTAAAGCTTTCATTATTTATATAGAATGTATCGCTTCGGAGTAATTAAACGTCAAAGTCGAAATTTCCGCGATTTCGGTTAAAATCGGGTAGAGGTAGCAAAAGTGAATTAAATCGATTTAAATTTTTGGAGGTTGTAGGGGACCCCGTGCTTCAGAATCCTATTGAAACTGATGAGAACCGAAAAATGGCAAGTAATTTTTTTAGGTCGAGAAATGCCATTTGCAGACCCTTCTTTAGTACCTAATAACTCGAAAACGAAACGTTGGATCGAAAAACGGAATGATAAGTAAAACGTTAAAATCTCAAATACTTTCCTTTTACAATACGTTTACCTAAATCTAAAACCATATCCATATAGCGATGGTATAATGGCCCTTGACCGTCGCTGGAATAAACGTATTGACCTACGCGGAGGCTATGCAAAAAAAAGAAAACCTTTTTTTAATAGTATATTACATAACAAGTGTTGAAAGTGACATTTTTCACACGAGTGGGAATGTTGTCGCACGAGGCGACAGCCGAGTGCGATAATCCCACGAGTGTGCGAAAATTACTTTCACACGAGTAATGTACAATATTTTTCCTACGAACACAAAAATATTTACAAAAAAAAACTCAATTTCAGTCTTTTAAAACCCTCACTTTCAACACTAATATTTTCATCAAGTGTGCTGAAAATAAAACAAATGAAATTGGCAGCATATATTTAAATGTCATGTTGACAAGTACTTTTCAACACGTGTGTTGTAAAGTACTTTTCAACACGTGTGTTGTAAAGTACTTTTCAACACGTGTGTTGTAAAGTACTTTTCAACACGTGTGTTGTAAAGTACTTTTCAACACGTGTGTTGCAAAGTACTTTTCAACACGCGTGTGATATAAGGCACTTTCTCGCCAAGTGAACCGTGCTTTTTTCCCACTTTCATAGGTGGTCGTAGGAAAACAATATTTTGCTGTTTTCTTTGTTAGGACGGAAACTTTTTATTCAAGCCTCGTATGTGGTAACAACAAATATAATTTTTGTTTACTCATTCCGAACTAATTTATTAATCATAATCACGTATATATAGGGCTTTGTTTAAGCCATCAAAAAATATATATTTTTCGAAATTAATTTTATTTTGAGGGTAACCTTGACTTCCGACAAGAATTATATATTTGGCCGCAGTCTGTCCACACCTAATGTAACGCGAGTGTGACTGTGGGCTCAGGCCAAAGTTATTTTAATATTACTTTAATATTAATTTGTTGCGCGATTATAAAATTATTGTTCGTTGGGCGCTGATATAATGGTGAGTAAAACAGGTAGTTAAAAAGTTAGAATTATTTATTGAAAAAAAAAACAAATCAATACCTACTTTATAAACTCATTTGTTATTGTTAACTAAAAATAATTAGAGGCAGTGATTTGCAACTGCATTATGTAAGAAACAATGATTATAACCTTGCATACAAATTTAATTGGACATGTATAAAATAATTGTTACGTTGTTGGTACTTAAATAATAATCATATTTAGTTTTTTTTTGTAATTTGAAGGGCAGTATTTAGCACCCAGGGCCGGTCCTAGACCATAGGCCGCTTACGTGCAAATATTTAGTTGGTTGCCCCTTTTCATTCAACACAACTTAATCAGAAACTTAAAACTAAGATTATCTGAAGGAAAAAACGACCTAAAGAAAAACTTGGCGCGTTTTTTTAGCGAATTCATCTTATATATCTAAAATATCTGTCTTTTCACAAATGTTGCGTTTTAATAGATGTAGCCAAATTGAAACACAGCTCTTGGAAGATAATAGTGCTTTCGATACGCCCCTGGATATATTGATCCATACATTTTTTAAAAGTATTTTCAATCTGACGAATAGAATGTTAGTAAAAACTGAAACACTGAGTACTTAGTAGTTTTCTATTACTAAGTTTAAAATGCATCTAAATCTTTTTTAGCATTTCAAAACAGTGTCTTCGTATGACTCTTAGTCGAAAATTCATGTTTTTATACTGACACAAACTGTAGTTTGTAGTTTACTCATAATTCTCTATTGTTTCAAAAGGCGATAAAAACTTTTAATTATTCCTAAAAAATATAAAAAAAATCGTTTTGCATATTTTTTAAAAACTTTTTAATAAGGTAGATTTGCTTAAGTAACATTTTTAAATATGATGTTTCATGTTTCATCAATAACAACAGTATCCTTAGATTAACTAGATATGGTTTTTGTTAGATATAGAAAATTTTTTGGCGTCATATGTAAAATAGTTCGAATAGACAGCATTAGCTTAATATTTATTTTTAGGCATAGTTTGTGCAAGAAAGTATCGTGACTCAACTTGGCAGAGTGTTGATATCTATAGACTACATCTGTGATGTTAAAATATTTAATTAGTACTAGTAAATAAATTCACCTATTAAGCGCTCGGCACGCTAGTCGTCTTGTAATAATTTCTAAGACTGTCTGCGATTCAATGTTCGAAGTTTCTGTTGACTGCCTTCATCAGGGGCATATAAACAATTATTACTTGCTATTAAAACGGTGTAGGATTCTGTTATATCGGTAAGGCGTAAGAGACAGACAAATGTTTCAAAATATTATTTATACATTGTTAGACTAGTGTGATATCACAGAAAGGCAATATCTATGACTTTAAATAAGAATATAACACTTAACGATTTTTAGTAGGACAAGCTGAGTTTACTATCAATATATATACATATATATATATATATATATATATATATATATATATATATATATATATATATATATATATATATATATATATATATATATATATATATATATATATATATATACAATTTTTTTTTGTAATAAAGCAAAAAAAATAAGTCGAAATGTAAATGCTTGCAAAGATATATTCTTTATTCAAATTTTTAGAAACTGTGTTATCTTAGGTTACACCTTTTATTTTTGAATTAACTCGTTCTTTTCTTAGGCACCAGTGCCTGAAATTAAGGTACCAATTATTTGGGTTCTTGGAGGACCAGGCTCTGGAAAAGGCACGCAGTGTGACAGAATTGTCGCAAAATATGGATTTACACATTTATCTTCAGGAGATCTACTGAGAAACGAAGTAAGAAATACTAAATTATTGTGAGAATTTATTAATTTTGCTTAAAAATCCACTGATAAAAATTTAAATTAATCGTATATAATTATATATCATCATCATCATTTCCAGCTGTTTCAACCATTTCCAATTATGGTGTAGCCTCTCTTACATATTTATTTTTCATTTCGGCCCATTGTTGTCTATTGTTGGCTATGCGGGCCCAGGTTAATCACTGATATATATATATATATATATATATATATATATATATATATATATATATATATATATATATATATATATATATATATATATCGTGAATTTATTTCAAAAAACTGTCGACCAGGCATATTCTTTGATAATAAAGCGTATTTTGATTATTGGCTTAATTTGTCTTTCTCTTTTTTCTTTTTATTTAAGATTTCTAATTTTAGGTGAGCAGTGGATCTCCAAGAGGGAAAGAATTAACCGCTATTATGGAAAAAGGGGAACTGGTTCCGATGGAAGTGGTTTTAGATTTACTTAAAGAAGCTATACTCAATGCTTTGCCTACATCTAAAGGATTCCTTATTGATGGATATCCAAGAGAAAAAGAACAGGGTATTCTTTTTGAAAAGAATATCGCTCCAGTAAATCTAGTACTTTTCTACGATGCATCAGAAAATACTTTAGTAGAAAGGTAATAATAATTATCTATAGAGAGCGGAATATATGCATCTAATTTAATCAAAATAAATATGCATCCTTTTTAACAAAAATATGCAACAATTTACCCTAAATATGCAAAATACTAGAAATTAGAAAATAAAAAAACACATATGATTGATTTCTAAAGCCTACCCTTCATTTTTAAATTAAAAAATATATCAATAAATCTTTTTAACAAAAATATGTAACAATTTTACCTAAACGTGAAAAATATATGGGTAAAAAGAAAAAAACACACATTAATGGATTCTGACAATACGCAGTATTTATTTTTAAATTAAATGAATACAATCATAATACAGTTATAGCTAGAATAAAGAAGTTTTCGGCATTTATAATATTTATAAAACAGTCAGCAATATTAGCATCTACACAATACTTTCACAATGCGGTCTATTTAATTTTAATAACTGAACTAGCAAATAAGATGTTTGTCTTATTATTACATGCATCTGTAATTCGTCGATTGGTGCTGGTACCTGACAATATATCGGAAAATTCCTAAACCCCTATTAAATTTACGATGTGGTTGTAAAAGTGGACAGAACAGTTAGTTATCTAGTTACTCTTAATTAATTTTATCTTCTGTAGTAAAAAAATATTTTTAATACTCTTACTGAATGTGTGTATAAATACAGGGATATAATTTAAATTAATAAATTGTTACGTGAACTTAAGGATGGAATTATTGGAATTAGTAACTCAGGTTTCGTTGAACCTAAACAGAAAGATGATCCCGCTTAAAGAAATGGTTTACTTAATGGAAAATCTATATTTCAAGCTTGTTAATTTTTTAAAGGTTACTGGGAAGAGCAAAAACTTCTGGAAGAGTGGATGACAACGAAGAAACTATTAAAAAGAGATTGCACACTTTCAATACACACAATGACCATGTTGTTCAGCAATATACTCAAAAACTTCGAAAGGTAAGGACCAAAAAAGCTGAATTCTAGCCGCGGGACCCTTAAGTGGCCTGGGGCCTTTCCTTATTGCCTAGGCTCTAGCAATGTTCTTTAATGAGTTCTAGTTCTAGTTAGAGGATATGACCAAACTAACTGATTCAATGCCTAAAGTGTGCGACTTTCATCGCTCTTTTCAAGTGGTTATAACACAGAGAGAAAAAAAAAGTTGGTGGGTATTAAATCACATTCTATAATTTTTTAAATAAAAAAATAATTCCCTGGATAAAACCATATTTCAAATAAAAAAGCGATACTTGCAACAAAATTCTTTTATACTTTGCATAATTACTGTAATTAAAATATTTAGTTGGGAAATATATTCTTAAAAAAATTAAATTATTTTTCCGCCAACAAAAGCTTTAATAATTAATAGAAAAATTCGCATAATTAAACATTGTATTAAACGTTTCATTGTACACATTAAATTGTATTGTCGCAATAACGAAGAAAATCTACTGACAATTATAATTTAATTTTCCTAATAAGGGAAAAACAGAACTAAATATGTAATTCCAAAAATTAAAGTTTATTCCTGACAACTAAATCGCGGCTTATGAGAATAAAATTATTCTTTACGCTAGCCCTAACCACCATGCCATCCCATCGACATATGTAAATCATCCCGGTGTGCATCGCATTTACCCATCGTCCCTTGATGAGAGCAGACTAAGCGGCTACTCCGGTAGTAACAGTGAAGGTGACGGCCATTTATTTGGTCTATTTTTGTTAGTGTATATTTATGGATAATATAATAGCCTTTTGTTGTTTTATTTTGTAGGGATATACCTATAAATGTACCAAGAATATGCATGTATTCAGTGATAAGTAAAATTTCAAGTTTCTTTGTATTTGGTAAATATTTGTTGGCGTTATAGTATAGATCTTTTATAGAACACAAAATAAAAATATACTTTTCTGTATGGCGACTTTATTGCAGGGTTTTATTGTGTCATTTTAAAAATGATTGTATCACATTAAATGCAATAAATATGTGAAACGAAAGTAGACATTTTCATCGTTTGTTTTATAAAAGCTCTATATTTTAACCTCAAGAAATATTTTCTTACTGCTTAAGGTTCTCTTTGCTCCGCTATGTTTGGTATTGTCAACCTAATTCAGTTTTTTTACGTTTATCTGCTTTACTTTAGCATTTGAAAAAAGTTATGTATAATATGATATTCGTTAAGCAAGTCATTACTAGGCTAGTATGAACGCATATTTCAATCTATTTCTTAACTGTTTGGCCCGCAAAAAATTTACGATCATGGTGTCAGAAAAAATGTCACTAAATTTTTTGAGGGCCAAACATTTAAAAAATAGATTGAGATATGCGTTCATACTAAACTAGTATATAATGATTTGCTTAACGAATAGCATATTATACATAACTTTTTTCAAATGCTAAAGTAAAGCAAATAAACCTAAAAAAACTGAATCAATTTTTTTTGGGAACTATATCGGGATTGCAAATAGTATATATGTTACGGTTAATTTGGATACTTCGCTAGTTTACAAACTAACCAGCTAGTTTGCAAACTAACTAAAGACACTGTTATTTTGAAGGAATCAGCCATTTCCCACAAAATAGCAGATGGTTTATAAACTAGCTGGTTAGTATGCAAAATATCGATTTGCTTCAGTTAAGATGAGGATTTTATTGAGGTTACCTTAACCTAAAAATTATGTTTTGTTTGTTGTCCAGAAAATCTAGCGAACGGTGGATCGGAGGGCACCCTAAGGTCGGAACAGGGTTAGCACCTGGTTAGGGGCCCTGACCAGTCTCTTTCCTTGCAGGCCAAGAGGGATCGGTGCAAAAAAATCCACTATTGTTCCTTCCTCTGCGCATGCGCAAGCCCGGGATAAAAAGTAGTACCCATCCCCTAACCCTAGACTCTTGTGTCAAAAATACGATACGGTAAGGTGCAAACGTATGGTAGGGGTAGTGTTCAAATTAGCCTGTAAACTAGCTATTTTAGGCAACTAGGATAGTTGTGGTAATCGTATTAACTAAAGACAATTGGATAGTATACAAACTATATAAAATATCTAGTTAATATAAAAGCAATAATGAAAAATCTGTACATAAGGAACAATAGTGGATTTTTTCGCACCGATCCCTCTTCGCCTGCGAGGAAAGAGACTGGTCAGGGCCCCTAACCAGGTGCTAACCCTGTTCCGACCTTAGGGTGCCCTCCGATCCACCGTTCGCTAGATTTTCTGGACAACAAACAAAACATAATTTTTAGGTTAAGGTAACCTCAATAAAATCCTCATCTTAACTGAAGCAAATCGATAGTTTGCATACTAACCAGCTAGTTTATAAACCATCTGCTATTTTGTGGGAAATGGCTGATTCCTTCAAAATAACAGTGTCTTTAGTTAGTTTGCAAACTAGCTGGTTAGTTTGTAAACTAGCCAAGTATGCAAATTAACCGTAACATATATATCTTTCTTAGTAAAACTAAGGTTTACTTCACGTAATTAAATTAAGATATTTTTATTCACCAATATTAGTTGTAGGTATCATACCTTCACATTAAATGAATTAAATGATAATTGATACAATTAAGTCATATTTTACTTTATCGTGTAAATTTACTTACAGAAATTATGATTTACTTCAGTTAATTAAACCTGCCAATTAAATAATTAAATTCGCTGAATTATATATCTAATTGCTCGATATCAATTAAATAATTTAATTGAAAGAAAAAAATTTTACTTGTGTAAATTAATTCTTTCTCTCTGTGATAGGAATAGCACATTTTTACATTTTTAGTGCCAAACGGCCCTTATCACCAAAAGGATCGCTCAGAAAAATCTTGAACATTGAAAATTAGGTGTAGATTGAGCCAAAATTATTAGGATTAAAAATTCTAGCGCGATTAATTGTTATAAACAATTTAATTGGTTATTTTCTTTTAACTGCTAAACCATTGGTTTTAGAGAAAAACTTTTTCGATTACAAACATTTCTCACGATGTAAGGAACAACTTTTGTCCTATACGTATTTCAAAATTTTAATTTGGCTCAGTCGAAACGCGAATGCATCAATATTATTGCTGTTCGTCACCCTTATCTCCAAAAGGATCACTCAGAAAAATCTGAAAAAAATCATAAACATTGAGATTTAGGTGTAGATTGAGCCAAAATTATCAGGATTGGAAAATTCTAGCGCGAGCAATTATGAACAATTTAATTGTTTTTTTCTTATAACTGCTGAACCATTGGTTGTAGAGAAAACGTTTACCCACAAGAAATATTTCTGACGATGTAAGGAACAACTTTTGTTCTTACGCGTTCTTCAAAAATTTTAATTTGACTCAGTCAAAACGCCAGTGTATTATTATTAATAATTTAAGTGGGGGCTGCAAGTATAGCTTGCACTTGACCGATTTTTTATTCTTAAAGAGAGTAGTAAATAGTTAAAGTTAGTTTCCCATTTTCAACTTAATAATATCTTGTGATTCTCTATTTAATGGATCTCATCTTTTATTTTTAAACGTAATTTGGCACATTTTTTCTAGTTATTTTCTCAAACTACCCTATTTTTCAGATTGATGCTGAGAGAACTGCAGATGACATTTTTTCTGAGACGTCAAGTTACATCGATGGGCTATTGGCTTCGATACAATGAAGAAAGGACACTTAATTTGATAAGAAATAGCAATAATTTAAAAACCGCACCACAAATCGTTATTTATAATATTTATGAATATTTTTTAAAAAGAGTAATGTGGCAATAAAGTTGTTTTTGTTATTTGTTAAATGTCTAGATATTTTAATTCTTTTTATATCTTTCTGTCCGTCTGAAAGATGCAGTATACAGAGTGTCCGATGGAGGTCTTGCCATATGGGAATATTACTATCCGAGATGGTAAATTGTTGATGCCTGTCGAGAGATAAACTTAAATCTAGAGACAGTCATCAAATTTCTTGTCAAGGATAGTACACAATTTTATTTTTAACCATAATTTTTTAATATTTATGATTTTTATAATCTGTTATTGTCATGAATTTGCACAAACAAAAATTGGAAAAGACCTGCTACATTGTACTTACGAAAATACCAAGATAACCATTTTTAATGGTTGCTATGTTATATAAACAAAAAATCTTGACTATTCCTTTGAAGTAGTCGACGGTTTAGTTCAGTTTTGTGTTTAAAGAGTGATCATTTTTTGCAAAAATGATATCAGATAACGAAGAATCCATAAGCAATAGTCCTCTCTTAAAATTGAATTAAAATTATTTTTTTTGTCTTAAAATTGAAAAATTATATGATCAGGGACATGAGGTCAGGAAATGGGGACGGGAAATAAAAAGACAGAAAAGTGACTCTTGCAAATTTTAAAAAAGTCAATAATGTCAACATTACATAATATGGTTGAAAATACAATTTTTTACTGAAAGTTCAAAAAAATCACTTTGGTGTAGAAACGTTCTGCATAATCAATGCAGAACTTTTCTACTCCAAAGTTTTTTTTTTCAATATTAAGTAAATATTTTTACCATAATATGGAAAGAACTCCGTGAGATACGTTGTATAGTGTATAGCGTATTCAATACAGCAGGACGTAACTTGACTACAAATATTTTACGGAAATCGTTTCTATTGTATCCGGTTTAAAAATTCCCTTACTCTTGTAGAGCTATGACACGAAGGTTGGAACCAAAGTGTATTTCTTATATCCAGTGGTAGTCGATGAAAAAATTCAAATAATTTCGTGCTAAAAAGTTCAAGTAAATTGCACCGGTAATATTTTCTCGAAAAAAGTATGGCCCTACAATTTTGCTCTTATAAACACCACATCAAACATTTGTCTTGAAAGAATACTGGTCAGAAATAAAAAGTTTCCCTTCTGGTAAGATGGTTTCTGGACACGCTGTATATCAAACTATTGATATTCATCAGGGGTTTTCAAAAAATTTTAATAGATGAGTATTCTAATAAAAGTGGTTTAAGAATGGATTAACTAATATAGAAATTCTGGCTCGTCATGTATGCAACAATGCGTTTAAATCCTAATGACCGTATATTCACTGTCGTGGGTCATGGTCTGATCATATTTACTTTATCAGATTTAACCAGGCATATGACAGCACCTATTTATTCAGTTGTGAAGCAATTTTCATATTTCCGATATTTTCGGTTATTATTTATTTCAGTTAATAGGATAAATACCTACCAGTGATATCCCCTGTGACACATTTTGCTTCATAATAATGTACACAGTAATAAAAGCGATTTTTGCCATAGCCTTAATATATCCAATAAATACATACAGAGAGTGTAAATCAGAAAATAGGGTTCTTAATTATTACAAAGTAAAATCGTGTCATAGATCTACTTTGCCAGTAGTTACATGGAAAAATGTAGCTAATTTAGATGAATGTAAACGTGTGGCTCGAGAGAGAAATGGTTTAGCTTTGAACTTTAATCCACCAGAAGCAAAAAATTATACGACTTTGTTTGTACCAAATTGCCAAGTTCTAGGATGTCCTGACATTGGAAATGCTTCTTCATTGGTGATGGATTTAGCATATGATTATTATAGTGCCTATGGAAATTCAAACTGTGAGTATCAGCAGGTTATTATTTATTTTAAATTTCTGTATTTAGATTTCATATGTATATGATTGAAGACGACAGATGACATTGCATATGTAATTCAGGACTTGCATTTTTATCGAATATAAAGTATGTCCACGGATGCGGTAGACAAGAGGACAAATGGACCAAAAAGTGAAAGATACGACAAAGAGGTCATTCTTTATAAAACTTTTTGCTTTCTTTAAAAATAAGATCCACGATTCCAAAAAATTGCTTTTTTTTTTGTACAGAGTATTAAGATTAAGAGCAAACCTGGAATTAATGTATATTGTTCTTGCTTCTAAATCTACGAATATTTCATACACATTTTTAAATCTTTATTTTTAGCCTCGGAAAATTATACGTGCATCAGATCCATTGGATTATTTGGTCTGACAGATAAGCTTCAAAACTACAGCGAATCAATTTTATCCTGTCAAAATATGGGTGGGGATTTGGCCGACATAACTTCAGAGCTTAGAACTGTGCTATTGTCTGAACTAATTAAAAACCAAATACCAGAATGGTATAAAGCCGCTTATGTTGGTTTGGATGACATAGAAAAAGAAGGAATTTTTCGGACTAACTCTAGAAGATTGTTAACATGTTCAGAGTAAGAAACACGTTTGGTGATACTCCCAACACAGGCAGCTATCTGTATTTTTTATCCAATTTTAACGGTTCATAACTTTTAAACCAGTTAATACATTCCATCAATTTTTTTTATTTTATAGGACTTTACAGAAAGAAAGTCTGTAAAAAATTACAACAAAGGGCGTCACTATCATGAAAAAAATGTGACTGAGGTACATTTTGCATTGTACCTTTAATTACAGAAAATAATTATCACTGTTGAAAGTAATTTTAAACAGTTACAGATCTTGGGCGCCCGGTCACCCGCGATCAAAGCACAAAAGTGAAAACTGTGTTATTATGGATTCCGAAACATTATGGAGGGTAGTCAATTGCAATAAAGTAAAGCTTAGGGGTTTGTGTGAATTCTACCCTCAAATACCCAAGAAAGAAGAAGGTATTCCAAAAAATTTAACATGCAGTGGTCACACGGGCAAGGGTAAGAACAACTGTTGGTCTACCTAGAGAACTTTTAGTTATAGCCATACAATTTTAGGTTTATCGTAAATAGATATAGGAATTTTTTCTCACCATTAGCGAGATTTTTAAATCACAAAAATCTCGAGACATTGTAAACATGTTTACAGATTTTAAGAACAAACGCTTATCTATCCAGCGAACTGAAAATCTTATTGCCAGGGCCAGTCAGTGTCGAGATAAACCTAAGCGGTAACTTAAGGGAACACTACCGCTTAGCGCTAAATGTTAAATGCAAAAATCTCCTTAAGGTGCACGCTCACTTAGGCGAAGCGTCGCGAAGCGAAGAGAAGAGAATTTTATCCATCCAAGAAACTTACATGCAATCAAGTGGAAGCCCGCACACTGAAGCGGCGCGAAGCGTCGAGAAGCATTGTGCGGGCTTCCATTTGATTGCACGTAAGTTTCTTGGATGGATAAAATTCTCTTCTCTTCGCTTCGCGGCGTTTCGCCTAAGTGAGTGTGCACCTTTACTGACTGGTCCTGGAAACAAGATTTTCGGTTTACTGAGAGAAAGAATCTATGTTCTTAAATATGATAAACATATTTAGAATATTTATGAGGTACCAAAATTTTTAATTTTAAAAAAATAATGCTAATCGTTATCAAAAAGTCCCCAATGCTTAAAAGGAACTTCCCATGGGATAGGATGGGAAATTTCCCGCCAACCAGGCCACTGTGCCTGTCGTCGCAGTCTCAAATTATTCAAACATGCACTCTTAAAAATGAGTTGGCTTTCCTAACTTATTTTCATTTGTTGCAATACTTAAGTTGTTGGAAATAAGTATTTTTAGTTACAATAGCAAAAATGTTGGTTTTATAAGTTTTCCTTACATTTAAAAACAGTCACTACAACACAAGAAAATAAGTTGCATGATATTAGTTGGGACAAAATATTTATTTTGTTACTTGAGATTTAATTTTATTATCAACTTATTAAATAGTTATAACACCTTCGCTTATATTTCCATTAACTAAAAAAGAACATTCGTGATTACCTATGCGAAAAATTAGGGACGCTAAAACGATTTAGTTGTCACAACAAACTTCTTATCAGTATCGACTAATAATTTAACTTGGCAGCAATGCCTTCTTAGTTGTGAGCACATACATACGTGAGTGGTGGGGTGGCAGCATCAGTAAGTCAATTAGCGGGTTGAGCCGACATTTTTATTTTTGGCTGCTGCGATATTGCGCCGTGTTTTCCAAAGTACGGGCTTTAATGTTGATTTTATTGGTGATATTCGAGCTTAAAGGTAAGTAGTTATTTTTTCCACCCCATTAAAAACTATAACTTATTCATTTTATTGCATTATATTTTGAAAAAGTTTGCTTATGGCGCCCAAATGAATGCTCGATTAAGTAAAAGTTATATTGACTATAACTTTTTACTAACACATTTTTTTCTTCAAAATTTAAAAACTGTCGACAAAATGATGTAAACTTTGTTTAGAAAAAGTAATAAATAAAATACCTAGACCTGTTCATTTTTTTCTTAGGAGGGGCACACCAAAAATTCAACTTTTTTTCGCAAATTACACTTTTTTTGTTCTTTATCAAAACATTTCCAGTGGGCTCACTATTAAAACCAATAAATTTGGTACGGGTCCTGTAACTAGGAACAGAGATATACATTTTGGAATCCTTCAAATTTCTTACATTGTTGTTTTTCACAGGTAAAACACTTGGCCTGTGCCGACGACAAAAGCATGGTGTTTCGAGGGCGAAACAATGGCAGGATGGCCGAATGTTAGGAACGAATTGCTCCAGCTCTACATCAGATGCTTATGGTCATAAATTGAAGGCATAGTGGTGACCTGTGAGCCAAGTGCGACGAATGTTTACTTTTGGGGGCCTATAGGTTCAAGTGGAATTTAAGTTTAGTTCTGTATGAAAGCTCTTTTATGTAACATATATAATCTTTGAATATACTTTTATTTTAAAAGTACTGAGTTTTATTGGTCATACCAACCAAACTATTAGTTCATGCAACTAAAATTTAATGTTTCTTGAGTTAACTTATTTAGCAGTTTTAACTACATTTTTTAATTCTGCTTACTATAATAAAGTAGGTCATAACAACCTTCGTCTATGTTAGAAAAATTAATTTACATTAGAGTGACAACATAAATCTTAGTATCAATAACATATCTTTCAATTGGTTTGAACCCAACCGTTAGTTGGTGCGACTAAAATTAAATGCTTCTTTAGTTGACATATTTAGCTGTTTTAACTAGTACACCTGCAACTGTTTTGCATTAGTTAGGATGACTTAGATTTCGGTTGAGTCCGTTTTCACAAAAAGAAAAGGCTGTAGTGACTAAATTTTAGTTATCACTACCAACATATTTTTAAGAGTGTGACATTTTGAAAAATCAATATGATGGCTGCGATATGGCGCTCGACATTCACAAAAGACCTAAATAGTCTTACAGCATCTTCCTTATTAAAATGGTTTAAAATTAACTACTAAAAGGATTTTGAAGTCGCTGATTATAAAAATGGTGTCAGAATTATAGAAATTAAAATGGCGGATTCATGGATTTAATATGGTTGCCAAAATCTCATTAACCCTTTATGTGTACAGGGTCTTTGATTATATTTACGTGGCTTCTGGAGCCGTTATTTTTGAAGATAGAAAAAATGTTTTATATAAAAATTGTAGTTTTTTTCCATATTATCTTTTGAAATTATCAGTAAGAAAATATCGCATTAAAAAGATGGAAAAATATAGGCAACTTCAATTTTTTTAAATGGAACACCCTGTATATTATGCTCTACAACGAAAGATCTTTTTTTCTGATTTCAAATATATATATGTTGATGATATTTGGGTGAACCATTTTTGAGATATTTTAGCTCAAACTATAAATAAATAGAAAAAAAATTTCATATTGGTATCAAGTAAGCCATGGAAACAATCAAATTGTAGAAAATAGCTAAACTATAAATTTATAAGACATAACAATTTTATTGTTTCCATGGCTTTCTTGATACCAATATGAAATTTTTTTTCAATTTATTTATAGTTTAAGCTAAAATATCTCAAAAATGGTTCACCCAAATATCATCGACATATATATATTTGAAATCAGAAAAAAAAAGATCTTTCGTTTTAGAGCATAATATACAGGGTGTTCCATTTAAAAAAATTGAAGTTGCCTATATTTTTCCATCTTTTTAATGCGATATTTTCTTACTGATAATTTCAAAAGATAATATGGAAAAAAAAACTACAATTTTTATATAAAACATTTTTTTCTATCTTCAAAAATAACGGCTCCAGAAGCCACGTAAATATAATCAAAGACCCTGTACCTAGATTACTCGAAGCCGATTAAACATGATTAAGGTATACAGGGTGATTACGAATATACATGGTGGGTCGGGAGGAACACACCAAATTCTAGGAGAGTATTTTACATATAAGTCATCAAGGCCCAGAAGCTGTAATCCGATTTATATTTGTTTTCAAATTATAACGTTTTAAAAATGTTAAAAATACTTTATTTCAATTTTTTTTTGGATTGGTGGCGGAAGTCTTGTTAGCTAGCCGCCAAGATCTCCAGCCCTCACACCGCTAGATTTTTGTTTGTGAGGCTGGTTGAAAACTGAGGTATACAATTTAAAAGGGGACAATGGAGATTCAATTTAACGTATTTTAAATGCTTACGCTTATATAAAAGAAAAACAAGAAGAACTCATTAAAGCAACGGGTTCTGTCTGTAGGGGTCCGTGGAGGTATCTTTGAACATTTAATAAAAAATTGTAATTAAAAAAATGTAAGGTATTTTTTTAAAACGTTGTAAATCCAAAACCAATAAAAATCAGCTTACCACTTTTGTGTTTTTTTTACTTATATTTACGTGTAGAATACACTCATAGAATTTGGTACCGTTCCTCCCGACTCATCCTGTATAATAAGAATTGTGGAATTCAAAATGGCTTTTCAATATGGCGTCAAAGACCTTGAGACTAATTAATCTGAGGTTTTTGAGGTTGCGGATTTTAGTTTGATCAAAATTTCAGAATTTAGAATGAATTCGATATGGCGATAAAGAGCCCAACTAAATACCTAGAAATTTGCCAGTGCCGAATTTAAGGTTATTGAGCTCTAGGTGCCGTATTAAATCCGCTAATTTTAATTCTGTTGTCAAGCCGATTCAAAGGAATTCCAAGTACTTAAAATAAGGGGTTATTGAGCTCCTGGCCGCCATATTAAATCCACCATTTTGAATTCTGTAATTCTGGCCCTACATTCATAATCAGCAACCCCCTAGTTATTACTCGCACTTTAATTAAAGATATGGCAAAATTATTCTAATCTTTTATGAATTCTGGGCGCTATATTGGAGCCGCCATATTAATTTTTTAAAATTCCCAGTTCGAAAGATGATGAACATAATTTGAGACATAGAACGCGGTTTTCCATTGCGCTAATTTTAATTTTAAACAGGCCGATGGAGGAACCTCCAAATTTTTTAAAATTGCAGGAAAGAAGAAATGTCTTCAGCTCAAGGAACTGTTTGACATTTATCAAAATTCATCAAGAGCTGATCAATGTGCATTAATAAATTTTGATAACGATACTCACACCGATTTGGTAGGAACTGACGTTTAGTGAATGTGAATTGTGCAGAATATTTAATATATTTTTCCGAAATTGAAAGAAAACTTTAATTGGAACAGGCTGCAGTAAGACGAAGAAGGGACTTTCGTAGTACATTTTATATTTCTATCCTTTCTCAAGAGATAGCAGAAATATAGAGTAAAATATTAAAATATTGTTGTCGTATAATAACGGCGAAATAAAATTAATAAAAACATTTGATGCTCTGAAATACGGTCTTCTTTAATGTTTCATGCATACTAACAATTAATTTGTATTGTAAATAAAACAGAAAGTTCTATAGGTCTGTATACAATTTTACTGATAAGAAATCGTGTTTTACAGTATCGACAGTAATTTTAATATTACGGGTAAACGACCATAAGGAATTTTCTATACCCATTACATTTTTAGATTTAAGCTATTTATCAAACCAGCTTGCTCAACCATCTTATAAAATAAACTGTTTTTGTTAGATATTAAGTTTGAAGGCGTATCAAACTCTTTTATTTCTCCTCTATCCAGAACCATAATTTTGTCGGAATCGATGATAGTATGAAGCCTGTGAGCTACGGAAATTATAGTACAATTTGCAAAGTTTTCTTTGATGGCTTCGTGTAGTAATAAGTCAGTTTTTGGGTCCATATTAGCAGTGGCTTCGTCTAAGACTACAATTTTGTTTCTACGAATAATTGCTCTTGCTAGACAAATAAGTTGTCGTTGACCAGAACTTAAAGCAGGCGCATTTTCGTTAATCGGCATATCCAGTGTGTTTATACTACCTTTGAGATGTACCCTTTCAAGTAATTTCCAGATATCTTCATCTGAATACGTATGGTAAGGATCAATGTTGGTTCTTATAGTACCGGTGAACAAAACTGGATCCTGAGGAATAATCGCGACACACTTTCTAAGAAAATCTATGGCAACGTGTCGAATATTCACGCCATCTATAAGAATTTTTCCTTCGACTTCATAAAGTCTAAAAAGTGTCGAAATTATTGAAGATTTTCCTGCTCCAGTTCGGCCGCAAATTCCAATTTTCTGCCTTGGTTCTACGACAAAGTTTAAATTTTTTAAAACGTGTTCTTTAGTTCTGTAGGAGAGAGACACGTTTTCGTACTTTATTCGGCCTCCTGTGGGCCAATTATTTATTGTGTTGCCTTCTTTCAGTTCTTGTTTGAGTTTAGTGTATTCCAAAGCTCTCTCGACTGCCGTCATTTGGTTCTCTAGTTCAGCCCATTGTCGTACACCCCACTGGACGTTTCCTGCTAGCGTGAATACTTGGGATAATACTAAACCGACATTACCTGCACTGGTATCTAAACAACATAAAATAAAAATTAATTATACAGGGTGTTGTAAAACTCTACCGACATTTGATGTTCTGTTAAAAATAACAAAAAAGTTCCTATTAACATACCTAGGGATATAGGGTGAAACAATTTTTATTTTATTCTGTGTATGAGTGTCTGTCCCTTAGCATATACAGAGTGTTTGGTAATAAATGGGCCATAATTTAGCAATGGGTTCCCTGGTTCAATTTAGATCGATTTAACAAAACGTATATTAGTACAAAAGTTGATAATAAGAGACATACACGGTGTTAAAGTTAGAATTTTATTTCATATTTTTATCGTTATTTAATTTAGTATTATGCAATGACAATGACAATAACGTAATTTTCTTAAAAATAAAAACTTCAGAACTTAACAGTTTTATTTTTCAGTCACCTATACCTTTTACCTATGTTATCTTTTAAGAGTAATAATTCAAGACATGCGTGATTTCCACAGCACACTTTGAGGACGTTTTTGCGATCATACGTTATGTGGGATAAAAAGATGATTGATGCCTATTTTGCCGATAAGGTGCCAAATCTGACAACACTGAGCGCACAAAATATATTTTTGTCCAGCAAGAAAGTACGCGCCGTAGCCGTGTCATTTTATTTTATCTAGGTTATTATAATTTAGAACGAAAATCCTTTGAAATAATTTACAATCTTTTTTACTTACCTGTTTCAAAAAATAAAAATCTCGAAACCACTGTAGCAATAAATATGGAGCACAGAAAGTCTAATGAAAAACCAAAAGCCCTCATTGTGCATTGCATCATGTAATGAGCAGATGTATACAAATCTTGGTGTCTGTCGAATTCCTGTGTCAAAATATCTTCTGCTTTATATGCTCTTATTGTCGTAAGACCTTCTAGGGAAGCATTTAGGTGCCCAACCAATGGACTACGAGCTAAAAAGAAATGGTCTACTAAACTGCAAAAAACGAAACTTTTTTTTAACGAAACACCCTGTATAATATTACGTAGTAACTATAGCTTAATGTGTGGTTTTTAAAAATATATAATATGATTATATTTGTTTGAACAATTTTTGAGATATTTGTTGTTATATACTGATTGATAAAGTAAAACAGTTGATTTACATGCCGATCTTAAAATGACCGTTTAGTCATTTACTTGAAATTGGCATGCATTATATGTTTTTCCTTGTCCATGGATAATATGACTGAATACATATGTGGTAGTATTAGAAACTAACACCAAACATCTCAGATACTGTTTGAACAAATACAAACGTATCATGTATTTTTGATTAAAGTACATAGGTAACCAAATAAAAACTTACTTGCTGCTTCTAGCCTCTTTAAACTTCTTCCAGTTGGCATATACAATCGCCTCAATATTAACGTAATAATAAAAAGTACTGAAGCAGGTATAAGAAATCGCCAATTTACTATACTTATGTTGGTTATTACAGCAAATATGGATATAGTTACCTAAAAAATTATATATAAACTACAAACATACTATTGTTAATAAAGATGAATGAAATTTCCATACCGGTGAGCCAAAAGAGAAATCGTTTTTTTATCGTAATACTTACCCTAAAACCTTCGGAAATTGTCCAAGGGAGAAATTCATCTATATTAATTAAATCCTGAGAAAATCTATTAAGAACATTTCCAATAAAATGAGTGTCAAAGAAGGACATGACTGCATTAATAACCGTAGAAGACATGACCTTATGAAGCTTTATAGATGCCCTTCTGGAAAAATCAAACATCAAGTAAGCTCTGATGAGCAAAAGAGTTGTCGCTGTCGCTAACATTCCTGAGTATAATCTAATATAGAAGTTTTTATCTGATACTGCTTTTTCGTAGGCGTCTGTTTGGTTGGTGGCGGCCAGATCTAGTTCTTTTTGTTGTGCATCAATCCTACAAGTTAGAAGTTATTAATAAATCATACGTTATGCAGCAATGACAGGACAAAACCTGTCAAAACCTAACTGATCAACTAGAAGGTCTTAATTTAAACCAGTACTAAATCTTAAACCGTTTTAGTGAATCTGTTTTTTGGCATCTTTTGACTCTAAAATATTTTAAGCAATTTCTGACTGGTTCTCAGATTTTAAAAGTCTTGTAGAATTTGCAGGGAAATTCTTTTAAAATATTTAACACTTTTTAATGTGATGACTTACCACATAGCGATTAGTTTATCGGCGTAAGTTTCTGAGCCTTGAGCTGATATAAATACAAGCATGATCATTGAAAGAACGCAAAAGCCACCTCCAAATTTGAAATATTGATTATAAACTTGAAAACTGACATTTCCTTTTTTCTTTTCTTCATGATAAATCTTCTTTTTTACGACTTGTTCACTCTCAAGTAAATGAACATTTTCATCGTCTTCGTATTGGTTCTTCTCATTCTCGTCTTCCAATACTTCTTTTTCCATTTCATCATCTTTACTAACAATTTCTGATAGTTCGTTCATTGATATTTCATTTGGCTTACCAACTGATGTAATTTTTGAGTTTTCCATTACTATAACTATATTCGCATCTTGAATGTGATGCATGGTTTGAGTAACTAAAACAACAATTTTATCTTTAAGAAACTTTTTAATGCATTCGTTAAAAATATAATCCTGGACATGGGTGTCCAAAGCAGTTAAAGAATCATCTAAAAGATAAATGTCGCTTTCTTGGTATATTGCTCTAGCCAAATTAATCCTAGCCTGTTGACCCTTACTCAAATTAATTCCATTGTCTGCTACTATAGTTTGGTCACCTTTTTCTAATAAATTTAAATCGTAAGTCAAAGCGCACATTCTTATGACTTCCTGGTATCTAGCTTCGTTATATATTTGACCGAAAAGAATATTTTGTTTAATTGAAGATGGAAATAACCATGGATCTTGTGAAGCATAGCTAATACGACCAGCTGTACTTACGTAACCACTTTCCAAGGGATAGTCTTGAAGTAATGCTTTAAGCAGGGAACTTTTTCCAGAACCAACTGATCCAGTAACTAAATTTAATCCTGAACTTATGTTTAAAGTAACATCTTGTAAGGCTAATCCTTTGTTTATAGTAACTGTAGCGTTTTTAAGTATCAATATAGGAGGTGCTGAATTGTGTGTATTTTTCTTGACGAGCTCTTCAGCTCTTAAAACTTTCCTAATTCTGTGAATAGCAGCAAGTAATTCAGCAGATCGAACCATTGCTTGTGGAATTACAGTTCCTACGGTATATTTTAATGTATTAAATAGGCTTAATACGTAAAAAACGAGCTGAGCGTCGGTCGTGTATCCTAGCCAAACGTATGTCATAATTAACATGTAGAATCCTATTCTTGAAGCGATAACTCCCAGACATACAATGAGAATTTTCAGATAAAATGCCCTTAGCATGAATGCAACTTCTTTCCTGAAATTTAAATGATGATATTAAAAATTGTTATAATAATTGTTATATGTTTATTGAGAGCCATGAATCTGATATTTTTCGATATTTTCAATAAAAATAATAATACCATGAGAAGATTTTTTGCAGTTCTTGTTTAGCAACCGCAAAGTTCAATTTATTTTTAAGTTACAGGTCATAGGAAAATAATATGTAAGTAAATAAAAAGTCGCTTGTATTGTATTTTTTTAAAATTCAAGAATAAAGAAAAAATGATATTTAAAATAATATTTTGGTGTTTTTGTCACTTACTTTCTTCTTTCATTAATTTGTCCATTAAAATATTTCTCCCAAGTGTAAAGTTTTATTATTCTGATAGAAGACAAAATTTCTTGGGTAATTTGTAATCTTTCATCAGTCTTTTTGCCAATTTTAAGTCTCAGTGTTGTAATGCATTTGCCAATATACACTAAAAAAAGCAAGTAATACGTTTATGTTAAATGAGGTACATGGTGTCCCAAGAGTCTTGGTATGGGCAAATATATTTGTTATTAGTAAATTAAGAGACACCAAATTTTAGGTGTATCATATCGGTTAATATACATACCTTTTTATGAAATTTAACTTTTTTAATCCCCTGGAGGGGTGACGCTAAGAAGTTGAGGTCAAAAATTTTAAATACAACCCTATGCCGTGTGGTACCTCATTTTAAAGGTATTCAAAAAAGAAAGATTTTACCGCAAACCCGAGGTCCTTATCTTAATTGGTTTTTAAATGGCAATCCTATAAAAATTTATAACCGTGAAAAAAATTAAAAATTTAAGTACCCTTATTTCTCTTATTACGTGTTATTAGAAATGACCATCAGGAACTTCCTCGCAGTAGTAAAGTCGATTTTGGAACTCTGTCAAGAAGAACGACCTGGCATTCCCGAAAATGTGGGAAATGAGTTCCAAAATCGATTTAATTACTGCCAAGAAGTTCATGGTGGTCATTTTGAACCACTTTTAAAGTAGTAATAAACTTAGTAAAGAATCAAGCACATTGCTATGATCGGTGTGGAAATGAAAAATGTAGGGAACACAACTACGTTGCTGAAAGCTGGATGCAACTTAGCTGAAACTGAAGAGGTATACGTTGTTTTTATTCTATACAGCGTTAACGGCGACCTTTTCCTTTTCCAGCAATATTACAAGCCCATCCCGCATTGGTGTGAAGCACCCTTAAAACTTACCTTGAAGTGGAATTACAACCAGCAAAAACGAAATTCCCATAAAAGAAATCCACCCCACCTTCATGAAGAGTAAGTAACATATAAAACAGGCCACCACAATGCCAATCCACAGGTCATTAAACAGCCAAATGGACACTTCAAACACATGAACATCCTTCGTTATCAAAGTCACAATGTTTCCCAAACTAATTTCGTTCATAGCTGCTGGTGTCAACTTCAAAGCCTTGCGATAGACCAAAGAGCAAAAGGAAGTACGTATTTTGATTGCAAGTTGTTGTACCCAGATTATGTAGTTGTGGAAATAGATGCAGTTACAGAAACTTAGGGCAACTACCACTCCTGCGTAGGTGTACATGTCGTTTCTTGTACACTTGTTGTGCTTCTTGAAGCATGCTACAAGACTGCTCATTGTGTAAGGTTCCAAAGCTCTAAAAAGTATTTTAATAGAAAGAGAGACAAAATAATCGGACACATAATGAGACATAGTGGAGGAAATGGAAGAGAGTAGACGAGGCATATGTAGTCATAAGCTAAGTTATTTTGACCAAATATTGAAGGACATATGTAAAGTTAGCCACAGGGAAATGAAGCACATACTCGTCAGAGTTACTTACATTCAATCAATCCCAAGACGAAGACTGAGTAATCCCGAAACCATAATTCTAGAGTGAATCAAATTACTGTCATTTACTTACATGTTAACTATTTTATAACATAAGCTAACCAAGCCAATAACCATATATTTTCGACCAAATCGTGACCATAACAACCGCACAAACGAAGGCTCTTCTTCAAGATTTTCATTTTTCCATCGATTTTCGATTTTGTCTCCACAGTTAGTTGAATGCAGACTTTTCAATACCTCGTAAAGGTCTTCATCTTCTAATTCATTTCTAAGAGCTTTTTTAAATATTTGACCAGTATATCTGCAATAGTTAGAAAAGATGTAATAACTTGAATTAAAATTAACCACAGCTATAAATGCGTAAAAATATTATTTCATACTTTTTAATGCATTTCTTCTGCAAAGTCGGTTCATTTAAGAAAAAATATATATTAAAACCTTTAATTTATACATTCCAAAATATAGACAATCTTGCTTCTAGCGGAGATCATCACTATCAGAACACTAGAGGAATACAAGACATTTATTTAAGAAAACACTATCATGCTTTCTATGAAAAGTCACCTTTATATTTTGGTAGCAGGTTGTTCAATGCGGTGCCTCGGGTTTTGAAGGAGACCAGGAGTGTAAACCAATTTAAGAATAACATTAAAAATATATTAATACAAAACTGTTTTTACTCTGTACCAGAGTTCTTTACCCCTTTCTTTTTCTCTATATGCCCTGTTTGATGTTTGCCTCATCACAATCTTGATTAATAGGATAGTATATAGTGTAGTCCAAATATTTTACTTTTTAAAATGTTCTGTGTTGTTTTATTTTATTAACCGTTTGTGACATAAGTGTGAATATTTTAAATTATTTTTGTAGACCTTTTCACGTGTTTAATCTATTTCATTATAAATAGCCGATGGACAAATAAATAAACTAAACTAAACTAAAAAATAAAAATTTATTAATATTTGATGAGTTGCTTTAATAGAATTTTTTTCGCTAACTTACATAAACGTTAATAAAGAAAATATATTAGCACTCTCCCTAGGATTTGGGAGTCTATGTTCTTTTCCAGTGTGATCCATATCGAAGAGACCACCACTCTTACGCACTAAAAATACTTTTAAGGTGTAAAGAATAGTAATAAATAACATGAATCAGACCAAAAATGACATATCTAATCAAAGTAAACATTTTATACTTTCGTGGTATTCTTATGTCAAAAATTGGACAAAAATATAAAGGATAATATTTGAATAAAAAGATAAACAAAGCCGTTGCATAATGTACGTCCTGAATATCTGGCATGTCCTTTCTTAGGTCATGAAAATATTGTTGCTTTCAACCATGTCTCCTTTATCAAAAACAATTCTTTTATGATATTCCCTTAGCAAACTTAGAAGCAATACACTCTTCTTGTATTCTAGCAAATATTTTTTATCCTTCCAACAAAATATAAGCTTTGCTTTTCTAGGTAATAGGTAACCAGACAACGACACCAATAAGTAAAAGCTGCTAATAACTGAATAACATGGTCTTAAAACAAAATTGGAGTTAAATTTTTCTCCTTTGTTTTAAGCAACATGCTTTAAAAATCTGAACTAATATCAACTAAAACTTAAATTTGTATTAACTAGTCCTTCCTTGACTGAAATAAATCTTTTACCATTCAAAGCAAACAGTACCTTAGCAATATTATAAAGTGTGTCGCGCTTTTCTTGTACACATCCTATAGGATATGTCTCGTGATTAAAAATGTGATTTTGGATTTTGCGCCAAGAAGGAGTTGCGATTTTCTGTCAAACACATCCCCCACATCACAATTTTCTGACGCTGCAATTTGTGATAAATTTAATATTTTTATAGGGAATTATATCGTACATATTATATAGAATCCCTTTGTATAAGAAGTATAAATGTACACTTGAATCGAAAATAATTAATTATTAAAGAAATACGTCACAATAGCATAGGTAGTTTTGTTGAAAAAGCTGAATTTCCCTGTATAAACCCTTAGCGGTGTCTATCAACACATTTTTAGTACCTACTTGTACATTTACATTATTATATTGTTTGAGGTATACAATGTAATAAATGTAAAGACAATGACTATTCTGTCGGTTTTCTTCGATGCAAAATGTATTCTTCTAAGTGGAAACCTTCCAAAAGGCCAAACAAAAAACCGCCCTTAATGCTATGTTTTGCCATACAAAAATATTCCCACAATCGTTTTTCATAAACAACAGAAATAGGAATGTAACAGGGATTGAGTCTTGCATTTGGTCTGCTTATTGACAGTTTTTCTTATAGACTGCCTAATTTTATATTGGAGCGCTTTTACTACTAATATATTATATTGGATTTAATTATGAATGCATAATACATTCTAAAACATAATTCGCTTAACAGTAATTTAGTTTAAATAATTTACTCCTGTACAATTTTAAGCAATTACCGAGATAGAATCAAAATTTGGCCGAAAAGATTAGGTACTCATTTTTATTTCTATTCTCGTCTGTTTAAAACCTTGATTGTCAAATTAGACAGGTTTTAGCTATAGGGAATCCGCCCGTGTATTTTAAGTTTAAAATGAAAGACAATTTTCTAATTTTTATCTCCAATTCCAAAAATGGCATTGTTATATAAATTTAGAACTTTCTCATTCTGTTGTATAAATATTAACTGTTACATTCTAGACATTGCTATAGCCTCCAGGATTAAATTTTAGAACGTTTCTCTTTGTATTAACGCTAAATAAAAATCCTTTTTGTTTGGTAAGCTTTATCTATATTCCGTTTGATTTACAAGGTGGAAAGTATTGTAACTAAAATTATCGTTATATTAGTTTTATAAAGTAAATACGTAAGTAATCTTTGTGATTTTTAAAACAATACCAGGAATTTTTCTCTACGATTACTCAAGGAATTTGCGAATTTTAGATTTCTTTATCTTACACCGATTTCACTACTTCAATTACGCTTTTATCCCTATTGTCACACGGAATACAAATTCGGTATCGTATATCTATATCCTTAATTCAATTTTATTTTTATGGATTAATTCACTGGCCTACAAATTTCAACTTTGTTTCTGTATCCCTAACAAAAACTGCAATTTCGAATACCGGGTTTGCGATTGCTATACTAGGAAAAACTTTTTTATTTGTAGATTTAGGAGAAAAAGTCATTCTTTATAAAAACGTCTGCTTATCTTGAAACTACAATTTCGAATACCGGATTTGCGATTGCTATACAGGGTACATCAAAAACTACATTTTTAATTACTTCCATTTCGATTAAAGCAAATTCACGTAAAAACAAACAGCAATAAACGAATAAACAATATAATTTTTGGTTTCTATTACTACATGTGATTTTTTTTCAATGAATAATAAATTTTAAAATGTTAAAATAAACAAAGTTCATTCAAACGTGTCACCACCGCGATTAGCGCATAGTTCAACTCGATATCTAAATTTCCGATAACCGTTCCTTATTTGCTGTATTGGGAAATTTGTAATAATTTCTCTTATTTTATTTTTCAAGAGATCTAAGTTATTATTGAAATTGGTTTTATACACATTTTCCTTCAGATATCCCCAAAAATGAAAGTCCATAATTGTAAGATCGGGACTCCTAGGTGGCCACTGATTTGGACCACTTCTTCCTATCCATTTGTTCTCAAACTGATCGAGCCATGACAACCCTCATTTTCCTATCCGCCGTAGAAGACAATATTCAAGAAAAATTAACTTTTGGTGTGCTATTTCTTACAACGGATTGGACAATATTTTTCGGAAAAAAATTTAAATAAACACACTTATTTGCATATTCTGAATACTTTTTTTATGATCATTTGCAAGATATACCCTTAGTTGATCGCAGAAAATTATACTTCCAACAAGATGGCTGTCCCGGTCATTCCACGATTATTGTTCATGATTGGATAAATCATCAGTTTGGGAACAAATGGATAGGAAGAAGTGGTTCAAATCAGTGGGCACCTAGGAGTCCCGATCTTACAATCATGAACTTTTATTTTTGGGAGTATAAAAAGAAATGTTTATAGAACCAATTTTGATAATAACTCAGATCTCCTGAAAGGTAAAATACGGAAAGTTATTACAAATATCCCAATACAGCAAATAAGAAACTGTTATCGGGAATTTAGATATCGAGTTGAAGTATGCGCTAAAGGAACTCTGTGGTGACGCGTCTGAATAGATCTTTGTTTATTGTAATATTTTAAAAATTTTGACATTACAAATTACGTGTAGTAATAAAAACCAAAAATTATAATATTTATTCGTTTATTGCTGTTTGTTTTCCGTAAATTTGTTTTAATCGAAATCGAAGTAATTAAAAATGTAATTTTTGATGTACCCTGTATAGCAATCGCAAATCCGGTATTCAAAATTGTAGTTTCAAGACGAGCATGCGTTTTTATAAACAGTGACTTTTTCTTCCAACCCTACAAATAAAAGAGTTTTTCCTCTTCCGATGTAATTTTTGATGTACCCTGTATAGCAATCGCAAATCCAGTATCCGAAATTGTAGTTTCAAGACAGGGAGACGTTTTTATAAAGAATGACTTTTTCTAAACCTACTCTATCCGTGGACATACTGTATATACTAACTAACATTTTTGTATGTGGCTGTTCGAGAATCAGCAACTTTGTACCCTTTGATCATTAAATTTGTATATTTGATTAATACAAGAGGATAGCAGTGTACCTTTTCCTATTCAAAAGGCAGCAACAAAAAAAACATAGTGATGTATTTAATGAATTTAATATCCCTAAACTAAATACAGTGGCTATCCGCTAAAACTAAAAGAACGTAAAAAGTAACTAGAGCCTTAAAGCAGGTAAATTTTACGAAGAATTCACAAAACGCAAAGATGTAGTTAAGTAGTCAACACTTAATTATTATTTAAATAATTTGTAAGTCCAGCTTGTTCCACCATAGTATAAAACAACCCATTCTTTTTAGACAATAAATTGGCAGGTGTATCGAATTCCTTAATCTCGCCTCTATCCAAAACCATAATTTTGTCTGAATCAATGATCGTGTGTAATCTGTGAGCAATAGCAATTATAGTACATTTAGCAAAGTTCTCCTTAATAGCAGCATGAAGCATAGCGTCTGTCTGTGGATCCATATTAGCGGTCGCTTCATCAAGAACAACAATTTTGTTTTTCCTAATTATTGCTCTGGCTAAGCAAATTAGTTGTCTCTGTCCGGAGCTTAAAGCTGGTGCATTTTCATTAATTGGCATGTCTAGCGTATGAATGCTTTCTTTAAGATGCACTCTCTCAAGAAGCTTCCAGATCACCTCGTCTGTATAAAGGTGATATGGATCAATGTTAGTCCTTACTGTTCCAGTAAACAAAACAGGATCTTGAGGAATGATGGCAACGCTCTGTCTTAGAAAATCGATTGCAACATGTTGAATATTAACGCCATCTATAAGAACTTTACCGTCAACTTCATACAATCTAAACAAAGTAGAAATAATGGACGATTTTCCTGCACCGGTTCGACCACATATACCAATTTTTTGATTGGGCTCGATAATGAAATTAAGATTTTTCAAAACTAATTCGTTTCCATAGGACAAACATACGTTTTCGTATTTAATCTGGCCTTCGTTGGGCCAGTTGTCAATTTTGCTGCCTTGTTTTTTCTCCTGTTTGAGCTCTGTATATTCTAGTGCTCTTTCTACAGCTGTCATTTGGTTTTCAAGGTCTGCCCAGTTACGTACACCCCACTGAACGCTTCCGGCTAACATAAAAACCTGGGTTAGGACCAGGCCAACATTTCCAGCACTTGTGTCTGAAAATTAAAATAAAAAAAAATTACCATGCGATTTACCAAAAAGGTTGAAAACTTAGGACTGGTTTAAGTTTAGATCTTCTAGTTAATCAGTTAGGTTTTGACAAGCTTTTCATCTGTCACTGTTAATATATCGTGATTAAAATTGACGATAAGCTCTTTTCTTTATAAATTTTCAAAATAAACCATTAACAATTTCATAGTCGCAAAACTAAGTTGTATTACTCTTACACACATATGTATATACTATAGAGCGAATTTTTTTAAGCGGACCATAAGGTATTATATGTTCAAATTTAGGAAGTGACTCCGCAGCCGGCGCCGGTTCCCAAAATGTTGATGCATGGATACCGGCGCGCGGCGCCGGCACCCGGGTACAATTTCTCGGATGCCGGCGCCGGTTCCGATACGGCCAAAACGGAATGCCGGCAGTTCTAACCTAAAATAATTATAGTTACGTATTTTAAATGATATGTAAACATTGTGTTGTTTTAATTTTGCTTAAAAACTATAAAATATGAGTGTGTGATAAATTTTCTTCATATGAAAATTTTAATTGTGTTATGGTGGAATACAAGAAAGCCACAAACAATGAGTTTTGGTTGCGTGATAGCAGAAATACTATTATCTGCGCTTAGCCTGTGTTAAAGGTGGAAGACCATTCAAGACAAAAAATAAAAAGTCAACAAGGAAGTGTCCCACGTGTAAGAAAGGCTGCCAGGCTAGCATTTTCTTGAAAGTAAGTGAGTGTAAACAATTTCTATACATCCTGGGGATGGAACGAAATCACAATCATACTTCATCCAAAGCCTATTTCAATTTTCTAGCAAAACAGAGACACAAAGTTAGAGATCCATATGCTCTGCTAGTTATTTCTACCTCAAAAAATGGCAATATGTCCATAGAAGACAAGAATTCCAATCAAATTGATATCAGACAAATTGAACACTCTTATTGAAGGTATATTATATGGGTTTATTTTTATTATTTCAACCCTTAAATTCGCCGAATAATAACAATTGTTATATTTTTGTAGGAAGATTTAGTTAAAGTTTACACTATAATAAATTATTATTTTTTGATTGAATTAAGGTATTTTGATTCTCATCTTATTTTGACACTAATTTACTACTGCTGCCGGCATCCATGATGGCTGCCGCCGCCGGCAGCGGAGACATTTCCCCGGCAACCAGCTCGGCTGCCGGCGCAGGCATCCATCATGGATTCCGGCGCCGGCATCCATGACGGCTGCCGGCGCCGGCAGCGGAGACATTTCCCCGGCAACCAGCTCGGCTGCCGGCGCAGGCATCCATCATGGATTCCGGCGCCGGCATCCATGACGGCTGCCGGCGCCGGCAGCGGAGTCACTTCCTAAATTTTAACTCCACGGTAGGCCTTGTCTTAAAACGGGACATAGGAAAATTTCAAAATTTTAAGATTATGTTAATATGCAAATATGCTAAACAAGCTTAAAAAATGCATTAAAATTGCGACAATAAAATTTTAATTATCAGAAAATGTGTGTAACTTTCACTTGGTCTTGGTACAAAAATGTAAAACACAATAATATAAGGAGTGTGATAAATTATAATGTTTTTAAAAAGAAATACATTTTTTCTACGAGCGTGCGGAAAGTATCTACTTTCCGTACTTATATGCTTCCTGAAAGTTGCTCTGGTTGGGTTTCCGCACTAGTGCTGAAAATATTTTCAGCACTAGAGAATGTCGTATGGAAAGAAACGGTGGTCATGTTTTCCTTCCACGGCATATATTGTTTTTAATTTTTTTGACACCCAGTATATGCTGGACCATAATTTTTGAGTTGAGTGTTATTTTCTCAACTAGCAGAACAATAACCGCAAAATCAATATTAAAAAATTGCCAATTTGTTAAAGTAGTTTCTGGACACGCTGTATATATATATATATATATATATATATATATATATATATATATATATATATATATATATATATATATATATATATATTATTGTATATATCCGATATATCAAAAATATTTTATATTTTGATAGGTACTTTAAATAAATACCATGATCGCCAGAGCCATTATATTGTCACTTATCGTAGCTTTGCTTGGCCCTACAAAAACTACACCACAATCAAAAGAACTACCGCAGTTTCATTTTATAATAAGGCTACTTTTAACTCACCAGTTTCAAAAAATAAAAATCTGGATACCACAAGGACAATCAAAATAGAACATAGAAAGTCCATCAAAAAGCCAAACGCTCTTGAAGAGCAAGTTAGCATGAAGTATGCTGATGTATAGAGGTCTTGGTGTCTATCAAATTCTTCCTTTAAAATGTCCTCTGCTTTGTACGCTCTTATTGTAGTAAGTCCTTCCAAGGAAGCATTAAGGTGGCCAACTAAAGGACTTCGAGCTAAAATTTGTAGTAGTTATTTTCTTGTATTATAGGTTATATTATGTGAATTGTAACGATATGTATTTAGTATGGCTAATCAGGCACCAAAGAATTTCTGCAAATTCCGAGAGTGAATTAACATTGTCTCTGTTCTACGGACATTCTCTTGAATGGACGCGGACGCGGAAAAAGGTAAATAAAATACAATAAATACACAAGAAAATTTGGAGACGTTTATGTATACTTACTTGCAGCTTCAAGACGTTTTAAACTCCGACCCGTAGGCAAGTAAAGTCTTCTTATTATGAAAGTGATGATGAACAATATTGTAACAGGTATTAAAAATCGCCAGTTCACAAGCGATATGTTGATTACAACTCCAAGAATTTGAGCAGCTACCTGAAAATGAAATTACAAAAAGTGCAATATTTCAGATTCGCTTGTCCCTAACTATTAATAGACCACGTAAATATTCTGCGAATCACAAGAATTACCACACCTAGATATAATATATTAACCGACGATAATTTAGAGGCGACTGACGTTTCGTTCCGCTAAACTTGTTTTATCTCCTGACAGCTCACGAAGACCGAAACCACGAAGTACTATGTACCGTGAGTGAACTGGGGAAGTCCGACTCACACATCCAAAGCTGGACATATCCGCAGGGATTTCACCCGCCGTTTCAAGTGGGCGTGTGGGGTGGCATCACCTCGACCGAGGAAGAATTCCTCTACTACCTTCCTTGTTTAAGGCGGTGAGGCACGGCATTCTTAAGTGGTCACATATCCAAGTACTAACCCTATCAGGAGTCGTTTAATAACTAACAGCGTTCAGTGAAATGTATTCACACTGTTACCAAGTCGCTATTGACAAGATCCTGAAAATCTCTTACTAGTAAATTAAAATTTACTAAAATATGACCATTTCTAATTATTTTTCTATGTTCCCCTGTTCCCTAACAGAAAAACACAAGTTTCTCGAGCAACTACACTTTACTTCCACAAATTACGAATGGGAGCCACCCAAAATACACCTTTCCGCCATTTCTTAATTTTCAAGAATTTTCCAGTAATCCTAGACAATTTCTTACGCACTTATTTTTTACGCTATTTGTTAAGAAATTACAACGAACTTCCGACAATTTACCGTACTTATTAAATCCAGACTTTTGGATTTTCCCGTAGACAGAATCTCGATTCGCGACCGGGCAGCGTAACACCTTACATCGGTGAGTATCTTTAACTAACTTCCTAGCAGGAGTCATTCCGCTGATATAGCGAAAATTCCCATATATTTCCTCTGTTAACGACCACTTCACGAAATTAATGTGACAACATGACCTTTACGACTTCGGTTTTCCGCGAATTTCTACGAGAGGGCGGCCTAATTTAGCAGGTAAACGAAGGAAAAGCTCTTAAATGATCTGGCATTTATTACATTTTTATTATCAAGTGGGTCACCCACATTTTCTCTTGACATTGATAGGTGAGCGTGTAATAACAAGCACATAAAAAACTGTTAAGTTATATAGGTTTTAATATGGTGCAACAGTTGATAATGATAAGAACAGGTCATCACGGGGCAGATCTTTTGTTGGCCGATCAGATAAGACAAAACATATTTTCTTTTGTCATAATAGGGTAATTAAAATATTTCTGTTCTAAGGGGGGAGAATTTCACCATTTGGAGTAATAGTACAGTGAGTTAGTTTTATCCTGCCTATGAAAATGTTCGATCGGTTGGAAAAGTTTTTATACTAGGTACTTGGTGAAATTAAATGAAATAAATTCTTTGCTCTTCCATTCAATTATTTTTGAAATAATGGAATGGTTTTTCTATTTATGTAAGTTAATTTGTATAACTATTTGATATATTGTCATAGTTATGTTATCATGGATTATTTTATTAATTACTTTTAAAATCACACTGTATTTATATAAAGATTATTTTGACAATAACGATGAATAGACACTCTGTTATTCGGTGAACTTGGTGACGACATTGAAGGTCAGCTTGGTTTTGTTTAACTTTATTGAGTAAGGCAAGGTATGCTGACTTGGCAATGCACCGATCGTCGATAACTGTATAATGGGGTGATAGGCAGTCGTTCTTAAGATGTCGAGATAAGACATGTGCCCGTTGGCCGGGAGAAGAGCCGCCCTTATAGATAAGATGTAAGGGAAGTGTATAAGTAAGTGCCTCATTTCATTTATTTAAAGCGAAACTTTATTTTATTGCTATTATTGTTGATTAATTATTAAATGTTATATTTTTATAACCTGTTTTAACTTCATTCCCTCCATACGATCCCAGAGACTATTACTTAGTCTCAGTCGCAACAACCCCCGTTGTGACAATATTATTTAAAGCTTTTCTAATAACGAATTATTTGGCCACCTAAGTGGCCAAATAATTTGAATAGTTTGAATAGTTTGAATAATTTTTACATGAATTATTTTTAAGCATTTTCTTTGTTTTAAAAAGTCTTCAATAAGTTCAATTTAATCATTTCCTTTTGTGTTGCCAAATTAATTCTTGAGAATTCCTTTTTGTATTTAGGAATATAATCCCTTCTTAAATATTTTGAATTTTTCTTTCCTTCATTAGTGTACACTGCTTTATAATCTTTTATAAACTTCTTATGGGCCGTGTCACTACATTTGCTTTAAAAGACTGTTCAACAATGACCACAAGGACAATCAGAAAAATTTGCGGGCTATTCTGTTTTTTTCGTTGCGATTCGATATTCCTTTACGATGACTGCTTATTTTTCTACAAATCCTAACTTATCTTTCTGTAGGAATTTGTTTGAGGTAATGTTATGTGCTAATAAGCTCCAATTTTTTTTTATTTATCTTAACCTATACTTTAACAGCGGTAAATTATAAGCTCCTTAGGTTTTAAGCTCTTATTAGGATTTATTATAACATAAAAATAAATAAAAAGTAAAATATGATTAGTGAACTTTTGCGATACTAACATTTGATAATATTTATAAAAAAAAATTAATTAACTTTGCACTGCTTTCGTCTGATTTCGGCTGTTCTTGGCATACTAAGAAAAAATTTGTTCGGGGCATTTGCAATGGTATTTTTTCATATTAGCACAATACAATCAATACTTATAGGGTAGTTTTTATTAATAAAAATAATTACACACAAATTACACTATAATCATAAAACGAACTCTACGCAAACAAGTATTTTCTATTTACATCACAGATGAGCGATTCCTTATTTTTTGACAGGCACGTGACCAATTTCTGTAAACAATACGATTGATCACATGGATGTTAAAAATTTCGAGCAAAAAGATAAAACGGATTGAATTATGAACGTAGCACACAACAGCGATGCGGCCACTATCTGACGTCATTTGCAATTGCTCAAATGGCTGTTTTTAAATTGTAATAAATTATACCGAAAAGTAAAAAAAAACCAGTTACATTACGCCAGTAATTTTATTCAAAATAAAATGTTTTGGGTTTGTAGTGACTTGAAAAATTTATGCAATAAAGAAATACAGCATATTCTCTATTGTCTCATAAGTTATATTTTTTGTATCATCCGTTTTAACAGGCAAAAATTACCCAGTTTTAAGGTAGGTGCATACCTCTTCGTTGGAATTTTTGCGATAATAGTATATTATTTTTATTAAGAATTTATATATCAAATAATATCTGAATATTCATATCGAAGAAAAAATATTTCACATGGAATTTTACCCACAGACTTACCCTAAAACATTCACTCAACGTATATGGGAGAAACTCATCAATATTAATAAGATCTTGTGAAAATCTGTTTAAAACATTTCCAATAAAATGTGTATCGAAGAAAGACATGACGGCATTAATGACTTTAACAGACATTGCTTTGTGTATGTTGATAGAAGCTCTTCTACAAAAGTCAAAGAGTAGGTAGCTTCGACTTAATACAAGCGTGGCTGACAAGATTATCATAAGAGAATACAATCTAATGTACAAATTCTTTGTCGTAACAGCGTTTTCAAACTTGGTAGTATTTGTCTGGCTTGTTCCTAATAAATCTAATTCTAGCTGTTGTGCATCTATCCTAAAATAAGAATAAGTATGTATGTACAGGGCTATCCAAATAAAAGTGAACTTTTTTATTTTTAAAGATGGAAAAAAATGTTAAATATGAAAGTTTTGGGGGATTTTTATGGATCATTAATATATCTTACCAGCAAAACAATTGAGCATCGAATAAAAAAAATATAGTATAAAACATCGATTTTCTCGCTTATTTTAAATTGGATGGAATGATTTTTATCATATTTTTGGATTCTAGGAGAAGTTCTAGACATATTTTTATAACATACCCTATGCGGCTTTTCTATAGTTTTTGAAATATTTCAAATTAACAATTATTTCGCATAAATATACTTTAAACGCAACTATCCAGGTTGCGAATGAAATACCCGCTACCATTTCAAATTTTCTTTGTATGTAAGTCAAAGTTAATGTTAAGGTTGACAATAATACTTTAGTCATCGTGAATTTATAAGAATGAAATACCCGCTACCATTTCAAATTTTCTTTGTATGTAAGTCAAAGTTAATGTTAAGGTTGACAATAATACTTTAGTCATCGTGAATTTATAATTTTATTTTTATGCAAAATGAGTTATTCTATTAATGAGGGATACAAAATGTTAAAATTATGTTTAAAAAATAACAATAATGTTAGAGCGGCTCAAAGACAATATGAAGAAAGAATTGAAGAGAGACAACAAACTCCATCATTAAACACCATAATAAAAACAAATAGAAGACTAGAAGAAAGAGGAATTCTGGGCAATGGAAAAAGAAGAAGAGAAAGAAATAAAGAAAGGGACCTAGCGATTGTATTATAGTTTCAAGATAATCCAAAAAAATCAATTCCCGATTGTGTGCGGTATCTCAGATGTTTAAGAAGAGATAAAATGTTGACTTATGGAACAGTTCAAATAACGTTAAAGTATTTTAAGTACAGACCATATAAAATTATACCAGTTCGAAAGCTTAGTGCCGATCAAAAAGAAAGGAGATATACTTTTGTCACAAATATTAACTCATATTATTTCATACTATCGTGCTCGAAAGCAGGAGAGAACACGTACTACATTTATGTAATATTGAGGACTGGACCTGAAATATAACTCATATTATTTCATACTATCGTTTGGACAGACGAAGCAACTTTTTCAACAGCGGGAATGTTTAATAGAGGAAGTGTTCATGTTTGGTCAAATGAAAATCCCTTTATCGTCGAAGATATTGCTTTTCAGGGGTGTAATTCAATCAACGTTTGGTGTATGATATTACAAAATACAGTTCTAGGATCATTCTTTTTTCGGAGAGCATTAGCTGGCCAGCGCTATTTTAATGTTTTAGAAAATGAAATCGAAGATATTCTCGACGAATTGCCAGTTGAAGAACGTTGACTTATGATATGGCAATAGCACGGAGCACCTCCCCATAGTATAATTATTGACGTTCACAATTTTTTAAACCATCAGTATAACGAATGGATCGGTAGATATGGAATGTTACATGGCCTGCAAATGACACAGACCTCACTCACACCTTTAGATACATTCCTTTGAGGTCATTTGAAGAATGTATACAGCAATCAGAATGAAAATATTGAAGAAACTCAAGGGAAGGTGAGAAATTCAGTAAGAAATCTGAACGAAAATGATGCTGAAAGTATTATAAACACACTTCAGAGGCAGAGAAGAATGAATGAAAAGTGCGAAGAATTAAATGGCAAACTTGTTGAAAATTTCTTTTGATATTTATTCGTCAATGTTAACATTTATCTGCTTATGTTTCCATTCATTTGTTATTGGTTATAATCACTGGTTATTGCTTTCAAATATTAATAACTAATAAAAATCAACATTTATTGTTTAATAGAATAACTCATTTTGCATAAAAATAAAATTATAAATTCACGGTGTCAACCTTGACATTAACTTTGACTTACCTACGAAGAAAATTTAAAAAGGTAGCAGGTATTTCGTTCGCAACCTGGATAGTTACATTCAAAGTATATTTAATCAAAATAATTTTTAATTTTAAATATTTATCAAAGTTTATCAAAGTATTATATTGATGGCTTATTTCCAGAAGGAAGCAACTCATAATTTTTTAAAATATTAGGATTTTGCGTCTAATACATATTTTAAAAAATTGGTGGCCATGTCCTATCGCAAATGGAGCACTGTTATATGTTTATTATCAACTTACCACATTGCAATAAATTTCTCAGAAGCTGTTTCTGTGCCTTGAACTAATAGAAACATTAATATGACAAAAGAAAAAAGACATAAACCACCTCCAAATGCAAAATATTTTGCATAGACTTTAAAACTAACGTCTCCCTTTTTCTTCACTTCGTGATATATTTTTGTTGCTTTATTTTGTTCGGTTTCCAGTAAATGTACACTTTCATCTGCATCATCTTTTTCTTCTTTTTTATTAGTTTCATTTTTCTCAATATGTTCTTTTTCCATTTCATCATCATTTCCGACCAACTCCGTGAGTTCTTCCATAGACAATGTTGTTGGTTTTCCCATGGATCTTATTTTTGAATTTTGCATTATTATAACATTATCGGCATCTTGAATGTGGTGTACAGTTTGACTTATCAAAACAACAATTTTATCTTTAAGGTATTTTTTAATGCATTCGTTAAAGATGTGATCTTGAACGTGGGAATCTAAAGCTGTCAGTGAGTCATCTAGAAGGTAAATTTCACTTTCTTTATAAATCGCTCTAGCCAAATTGACTCTAGCTTGCTGACCTTTGCTTAAATTGATACCATTGTCTGCTACTATGGTCTGATCACCTTTCTCCAAGATATTCAAATCGTATGCCAATGCGCACACTCTTATAACTTCTTGATATCTTGATTCGTCGTATTTTTGGCCAAAAAGAATATTTTGTCTTACATTAGATGGAAATAACCAAGGATCTTGTGACGCATAAGAAATTCTTCCGAATGTGCTGATGCTACCGCTTTCCAAAGGATAATCTTGAAGAAATGCTTTAAATAAAGAGCTTTTTCCAGAACCTACAGGTCCCGTAACGATATTTAACCCAGAAGTAATAGTAGCTGTTACATCCTGCAAAGCCAGCTGTTTGTTAATTGTTACAGTGGCATTTCTAAGCTGCAATTTTGGGGTGTCTGTTGGTTCATCATGAGCGTTTTCTTGATGAAGTTCTTCCGCTTGAAGTACTCGGTTAATTCTCTGAATGGCAGCGAGTAATTCAGCTGCCCTACCCATACCAATAGGAATGGAAATTCCAAGAATCCATCTTAAATTATTGAATAAATTTAAAACATAATAGATAAGTTGGGCATCCGGAACATATCCAAGCCACACATATGTCATAATTAGGACATAAAATCCGATTCTGGAGGATACAACTCCTAAACAAACAAGTATGGTCTTAAGATAGAATGCTATTCGCATTATATTAACTTCCTTCCTAAAATAACAAGAAAATTGGCCAAACATATTATAATAAATACGAACTATTTATTTGATAAAGTCGAGCGGTCGGTGTCGGTCGTAAGTTTTCTCTTCTTATCTCCCGTAAGCAGCAGATGTGGTACAGTCGAGATTTAAAAACGGCCCGAGTTTATCACAAACTAGCTTGCGCCCGCGACTTCGTCCGCGGTATAACAATTTTACTCCATTGTAAACTTTGAACCTCCATTTTACCCCCTTAGGGGTTGATTTATTAAAAACTGTAAAACGCGTGTTTAACCATTTATTTTTTGGAGTACTTCTCTGAACTTTCAAGTTAACAGGACCAGCTAATATTTTTTCTCCATACAAACTTTGAATCCCTTTAGGAGTTGAATTTTGAAAAATCTCTTCTTAGTAAGTCTCTACATCATAAAATAAAACTACTGACCAAATTTCATATTTATAGCTTTAGCGGTTTCGGCTCGGCGATGATGAATCAGTCAGTCTGTCAGTCAGGACGTGCTATTTTATATATGTATATTTAGTAGCTTCAAAATAAAAAGTTAGGAAGACAAAATTATAATTAAACAGTATACTTGCTTTCTTCTGTCATCTACTTGATCTTTAAAATAATTTTCCCAGGTGTACAATTTGATAATTTTTATAGAGGATAATATTTCTTGAGTTGTTTGTAGTCTCTCGTCCGTTTTTTTACCAACTCTTAGTCTCAAGGTTGTAATCCACTTCCCAATATAAACTAAAATAGAAAAGCAATCTCAAGCATATATATATATATATATATATATATATATATATATATATATATATATATATATATATATATATATATATATATATATATATACAGTGACCGGCAAAAAGTTGGACACATATGGGAAAGATTTTTATTATTGGAATATTGAAAAAACTTTTTATGCCGATTGTCTCTGCATGATGGGTAACCTAAAAATTCATTTTGACATTTGTTACGTGATTACTCGTTTGCCGGCAAAATTGAAAAAAATATATATTGTCATGGAAAACTGGTATTAGGTGACAAGATATTGAAAAAAGTTATTAGAAAAAAGTGTTTAGATTTTAATTTTATACTCCTTGGCAAAGTCTGGAGCCAAAATTAAAAAAAATATATTTTACATTTTTTGAAAAAAAAATGTACAATATTAGTTTCATATTCCCATGAATTTAATAAAAATGTGTTAAATGATCGAAAACCAAGGTAATAACCTATTATCTCAACATTTTTGATATTACTTAAAAGTTTTATTTGATAAAATTTAAATTTTAGCTCTTTTCCATGTACTTGGGTGTGGCCAGGCCCTGTATCTGGCAACCATTTTGGTAGACACGTTAAAATTTCTTCAAAATTAGAGCAAACGGTCTTTCGTAAGCATATTGTTCCAGAAGTAACTATAAATGGTAAATATGGTTGCCAGATACAGGGCCTGGCCACACCCAAGTACATGGAAAAAAGCTAAAATTTAAATTTTATCAAATAAAACTTTTAAGTAATAACAAAAATGTTGAGATAATAGGTTATTACCTTGGTTTTCGATCATTTAACACATTTTTATTAAATTCCTGGGAATATGAAACTAATATTGTACATTTTTTTTCAAAAAATGTAAAATATTTTTTTTTTAATTTTGGCTCCAGACTTTGCCAAGGAGTATAAAATTAAAATCTAAACACTTTTTTCTAATAACTTTTTTCAATATCTTGTCACCTAATACCAGTTTTCCATGACAATATATATTTTTTTCAATTTTGCCGGCAAACAAGTAATCACGTAACAAATGTCAAAATGAATTTTTAGGTTACCCATCATGCAGAGACAATCGGCATAAAAAGTTTTTTCAATATTCCAATAATAAAAATTTTTCCCATATGTGTCCAACTTTTTGCCGGTCACTGTATATATATATATATATATATATATATATATATATATATATATATATATATATATATATATATATATATGGTGTTAATAAAGTATGTTGTCAAACTTCAGGGTATTATTCCTTAAGTGTAAGACAAGAAGTTCATAAAGATAGGTTCTAAACGACTTTGTTTTTAATACACAGGGGTGTTGAAATTTTTCTTTTAAAAAGGTTTTTCCTCAATATCTGGAAAAAGCACTCACTTTACCAGTGGCGTGCACAAGGGTATCGCCCAAGTTTTAATTTAAAAAAATAGATATAAATACGCCAATTTTTTTTAATCTGATAGAATTTATGATTTAGCAAATAAAACCACACAAAAATCCTGAATGTTTTCGCTCATATTAGCCGTTTTCGATGGAAACGAAAATATGTAAAGTTATGCATAATATTATTTATTAGTGGAATTTGTTGAAAATAACAAAAAAGTAAGAGAACCATGGAAACAAGAACACATCTTTAAACAAATTTGACAATTAGCCAGACTCCTCTTTATACTAAAAATTGTCACCAAGTTTCAATTTGATACTAACTTTCGTCTTCTAGTTATTTAGGAAAAAACCTTTTAAAAAAAATTCAGCACCCTATGTATTAAAAACAAAGTCGTGTGGGACCTATGTTTATATAAACTTTTTGTCTTAAAATTGAGTAGGGAATAATACCTTGAAGTTTCGCCACTTACTTTATTAACAGCCTGTACAGTGACCGGCAGAATTCCCGCTCCATATAGTAAACTTTTGTATTATTAGTTTCACAGAAAATGTTATTCTTAACAAAAGTTGCTGTATGCCCTTAAACTAAAAGGTCGCCTATAGGGATCGCAATCCCGCAAAGTGGGATTCCCCAGTCCCGCGGGATCCCGCATCATTTGGCGGCCTGCGGGATCCCGCAGCAGCTATGCGGATCCGCGCGGATCCGCATAGCCATAAAAAAGCCGTAAACTCTTAAAAAATAACGCGAAAACGTGTATCTGCTAAATATCCGTGGTATCATAATATGAAAATTAATGAGACTGCTTAGGTATTATAAGTATCTTACTTATACCTTACAATCAAACTAATGTGATTTACTATAAAAACCAGTAAGACTTATTATCTCAGGTAGAAAAATAATAAACATTTAAAGCTCATTTGCCGAAAGTTACTTGTTAATTTAATTGATAAGAAATTTGACTGATTTATAGTCATAGTGGTATAGTTAAGAGAGGTTAGAGTTTAAATTACATAATTTTGTTGACTGCAATACTGCTAATTTTTGATATTTATATTAAAAAATTAAAGTTGGTTTAATAACTAATTAAATAAACGTTAATTTATCGAATTTTATAAAATTAAAAAACCTATGCGGGATCCCGCGTATAAACATTTGAAGTTCATTTGCCCAAAGTTACTTGTTACTTTAATTGATAAGAAATTTGACTGATTTATAGTCATAGTAGTATAGTTAAGAGAGGCTAGACTTTAAATTACATAATTTTGTTGACTGACATACTGTTAATTTTTGATATTTATAATCAAAAGTTAAAGTTGTTTTAATAATTAATTAAATAAATGTTAATTTATCGAATTTTATAAAATTAACAAAACCTATGCGGGATCCCGCGTATAAACATTTGAAGTTCATTTGCCCAAAGTTACTTGTTACTTTAATTGAGAAGAAATTTGATTGATTTATAGTCATAGTAGTAGAGTTAAGAGATGCTAGACTTTAAATTATATATCTTTTTAACTGAAATGCGGTTATCTGTTGATTTTTATAATAAAAATTTAAAGTTGGTTCAATAATTAATTAAATAAACATTAATTTATCGAATTTTATTTAATTAAAAAACCTATGCGGGATCCCGCGGGATTAGAACCAATCCCGCAAATGCCCTGCGGGATTTAAAACACTGCGGGATTGCAATCACTAGTCGCCTATCAAAAGTTGAAAAGAATTAGGATATACGAGGGATATGCAATTTGTCAAAATTAGCGCACGAGTAAAGTACCTTAATTTTTCAATTTATTTAAAATATTTATTTGTAAAATTTGTTTAGAATTAAAAGTTATGATCCCATATGAAGTCACGGCTTTATATTCAAAAAACGAAAATAAAACATATTTTTATCTAACCCTGTATAAAGACGGAACCCATAAGAGCAATGTGAATTAATGCAACATTGAACATAATATTGTCTAAAAATAACTTCAGTTTTAGCCTAATTTTTCCAAAAAAGACAATATTTTATGTTATTTTCTTGAAGTGGTTTAAACAAATTTAAAAACGTCTGCAAACTTAAAATTTCAGCCATTCTTCAAAAGTAAACGTCCCAAGAATCCCTTTAAATGAATTTACCTTCCTGGATTCAGTCTCTATACAGGGTAAGATAGACATAACTTAAAATTCCAAACAAGTTTCATCAATAAATATTTTAAATAAATTGAAAAGTTAACGTATCTTAATTTTGCGCTAATTTTAAAAATTTCAATCTACCAGGTATATCTTAATTTTTTTTTCAACTTTTGGTAGGGGGCCTTTTAGTTTAAGGGCATGCAGTAAATTTTATCACCAACATTTTCTGAGAAAATAACAATACAAAATTTACCATGTGGAGCGCTAATTCTGCCGCTCACTGTATATACTCGTATATAAAACTGAATAATCAATATAATAAACCCAACTTTCTCCTCAAAATGAGAAATTGACATAGTGTGCCAAAATGCAATGTAATAAGAATCCATAAACTTGTGGATGTGTGAATTTTTCATACATTAGATAATTTCCGAATAATGAAAATATTATTCTGCATTGAAGAAAAACGAAATTTCATTCATAATAATATGTCGTATACTCATTACTCACCTTGTAATGGGATAGTAATTAACAAGAATGTTATGCCAATTATCGATATCCATCCCATTTTAACAACCAATAAATAACAAACAAAACTTGCAGATATAATTCCAATCCACATATCGTTAAATAGCCAAATAGACGCTTCAAAAACATGGACATCTTTCGTGATTAAAGTAACAATGTTTCCTAAACTGATCTCGTTCATAGCCGCGGGTGTTAGCTTTAGAGCTTTGCGGTACAGCAAAGAACAAAATGAAGTTCGGATCTTTATAGCTAAGGTTTGTACCCAAATGATATAGTTATGCCAGAAGAAGACATTGAATATGTTGAGGGCAACCACTACAGCTGCGTATAGATATGTGTCATTTTTGGTACATGTGTTGTTGGATTTGAAACAGCCTATAAGGCTGCTCATTGCATAAGGCTCCATAGCGCTAAAAAGTTTAAAGAGCTCATTTTATTGAATATTACTGATATGTACACAGATTATGGATGCTGAATTACACTTTGTAGATCAAGTCTGATGCAATATTTATGTAGTTATTGATGGCGAAATACTGGTAAAATTTAAGTTTTGTATCCAAACAGGAAAGTGTAGATACTACTTCTCCACGGTGTTCTCAAGGTAATCGGAACCCTACAAATGAAAGGAATTATCGACATTCTGTCAATGCAAAATGACCCAAATAGCAAACGAATAACAGAACCAGTTAACAATCATTTTTAATTCTGATGGTGACGGTGTGCAAGTCGATCTATTGCAAACGACATGCTCAGTATAGCGTCAGCTATTTAATCAATGTTGACAAGTTTCTTGTTACTGTAGAAAAGGGTTTTGTGGAATTTTTCTTGCAATGGACAGTGTTTCCGACTATATGGAGAGTGCGGTCATAATTATTGCAATTAATATTTTTAGAAAACTAATAACTGAAAGTGCATTTTTGCACTAAAAAATGGTTATTGTATATAAATCATACAAAAAAATGGCGAAGTATGAGTCCAGCTAGCGTGAAAAGTGTTTCATAATACAACTTTTTATTATTATAATTTTTTTCTACTGTATGCATCATTATACAAACAATTGATTTTTGTCAGATTTGTCCTAATTTAATTTACAAGTGTAGGAAAGAGACAACAGCTTTTATAATTTTGTTTCAAATTTGACTTAAAAAGAGTTATATTAAATAAACAAATTAGATATATGTTTGCATTCTCCATTTTGTGGGCTTTTATTTGATGCCCCAGATACTGAACTTGAAGTAAAACAATGTTATTACAGGTTTATCCCCAAAAAAACAACCCTTAAAATTTTAAATTCATTTTTTTGTACATTAAATTCCAGCGTTTAACGGTCTTGGAGAAAGAGGACTGTGGCAGGCAGACATCGTTGATTTCATGTGTTCGGTTTGTTTAAATTTTGGTGCAAAATAGTAACAATTAACTACAAACAGAAAAGGCCGTTAAAAGCCAAACGCTTGTAACACCCACCACCGATTCTATCTCTCTTTACCTTATCTAGTTGGCCTGTTAGCAGTAGCGTAGGAATACAGCGGGCGGTGACAAGAAAATCCTTTTGCGTAGGGCCGGAACTCCCGGAACTGCTTGGAACCCACCACTTAACCTAACACCTTTCCTAGCCTTGCAATTCATTCCCTATGATATGGTACTTATTGCAGATGCTTTGTGCAGTAACTTCAATTTTTCTATGATTTTTGACTAATAACATAAATCGATATTCTACCTATTTACTATGTTTCCCTGTTCCCCACCAGAAAAACCCAAAATTCTGGATCAAATATCATATCAATTTTCACAAACTTATTAATCCTCCAAGACAATCTCTTGGGTTTCTACGCACTTATTTGTTCACTTTTTACTGTATCGCAATTTTTATCAAGAAAATTCGGCGCGCTCCAAAACTTCCGACAAAACCCCATACTATTGAATTTAGACTTTTGAACTTTCCTGTAGACAGAAATTCGGACCGCGACGGACAGAGTAACAGTTTACATCATCGAGTATGAACTATCTACTATCTTCTAGCCGGAGCCTTCCCGCTTATATAGGGAAAATTCCCATAAATCTTCCCCCTTTTCCAACGTTTTTCACGGAATTAATGTGACAACAAGCTATTTACAACCCAATAAATCGTGTTTCCACCTACGCGTTCCAGAAAATTCCACGTGGACGACCCTGCTTCAGACGGAAAATGAAGGAAAAAAGCTGTATTTTTCGGTTATTTACGACGTTTTTATTGCTTTCTGCTTTATGGAGAGACACTTATTGGCATGCGCCTTCATAAAGAAGCTATAAATTCAGATTTTATGAGATTACTATATTTGGTAATATCGCTTTCCCGCGACTCATAGTCACCACAACGCGGTTTCTTGTTGAGCCAATCAGATAAAACAGCGCATAATTTTACTCTCATAATAGGGTAATTAGAGAGGTGTCTTTTCGGACGGGGGTGAATCTTCCCCATAGACAACATCAATGCAAACGGTCAGTATGATCCAACTTCTTGAAATGATCGGCCGATTCAAGAGCACTAACCGGTTTCGGCGAAGTTAAGTGAAATATTTTCTTTACAATAACGGATTAATTTTTCTAATTATGTGAGTTAACTTGTATAATTATACTATTTTATAGATTATTTAAATCATTTTACTCATCAATTATCTGGCCGCTTAGGTATTAAAATATTTTTCAAATGAATTACTTTCAAATAAACTTTTAACCCTTCCGTAGTATTTCAAGTTCTTCAATCATTTCAATCAATACATTTTTAAACCAACTATTACTATTACTTATTATTTTTGTTTTCTAATATTTTCCTGTCTCAATAAACATGTTAAACATTTTTCAAACGCGAACGTAACTTATTTTAATCATTGCCCTTTTGTGTTGCGAATTCAATTTCGAGAATTCCATTTCGTATTTCTAAATATAATTCATTTTCTAAATTATTTTTCAAAATTTACTTTTTCATTTGTTTACACCGCTTTACACCATTTAACAAATACCTACATGCCGTGTTGCCACACGCTTAAGTCATATTAATTTAACTATTATTTTCTATAAAACATGTTTAATAAAAATATTTTTCCAATTAATATTTAACTAATACGATACTAATACACACGATACAGGTTGTTGAGTTGGTAAATTTATCATAAAATTCACAGCTTTTTTTCCAAAAAATTATGATAATTTTTGTTATAGGACTTGTATTATTCCTAGATATTAATCCAAGCTTCCAAATAATGTAAAAATACAATTTAAGAAAAAATATTTTCAGGAATGCCACGTGGTTAAAGTTTTTACTTTTTTACATAGCGTTTTTTTCCACCCTGTATAACAAAATGTGGTTCTTATTAGGTAAAGCGATCCTCTCAGCTACCTTTTAATAAAGGAAGTCTTTAAAAACCAAAAATTTGTTTTAATCAGTTGAGCCGTCAATCCACAGTGGTGTAAAAATTACTGAAAAAATGCCATTGTGCAAACTTGTTGATGAGTAGTTTACTTAAACTATTTTTTTTGCAATTTTAGGGAACGTTTTGGTGGCTTTTTCAGTCTCAATATAATCATTGAAATTTACTAGGTCAAGTTACCAATACAGAAATAAAAAAAGGTTTGTTACTTTTCTTTGAATATTCATTTTTCACTTCCTAACTTTACTAAAGAAATGTAAAGGAAAAGTCAACAAAAAGAAAAACTTCTATTTTTTAGTTCCTGCAAGACTGGCGAATCTAAAGTAATGCAATGTAAATTGCGTAAATGTAAAACCTTGCAGAGAACTTGGAGGCAAGGGCTTGCAATAGCAAGGCTCTGGCTGGCAAGAGTAATTATTATTACTCTTGCACCGATTAGCTGACAGGTAAAACGGGCATTACAGCCATTTTGCATGGGGCAGCTTTTAATGTGTGTATTTTAAATTATCACCTGTAAGAAAAAAATACTAGATTTTTCAAGCGCTATAGCTGCTTCTACTTTTTAAACATTCGTTTTATTGTTTTTCGTTAATAGGCGACTCAAATTAAGGAAGTCAGTTGCAATAAGCTGATTTTTAACGGGGAAGAAGGGCTCACTAGACGACAAAATTGACAAAGATACCAAATAACACGATAATGAAGACAAAGACGAAATGAAAACAGGGAACTTGCACATTTTTTTTTATCACATGAAAATGTTCAGTCACATCAAAAAATAACATATGCAAAATATTACGACTTAAATATCACTCCTTAATTTTTTATTAATTATTAAAGTTCGCGCGCCAATGCTAACATTCAAAACGAACTCCATGGCGCGGGAAGATGTGTGACGTCACACCGTGTGTCGGGCCAGCAACGTTAAGCTGCAGTGCATTGACATCGAGGTGGAAAATTGAACAGGTAGGGTCTGTTTACGTTTGTGTGTTTACTTTGCGTTTCAAAAATCCCAAATAATGGAAGATACTAAGAAAATACATACTACAAATACTGTATAGTGCCAATGTGTCCTAATACGACTTTTAAAACTTCAAATAAACTGTTTATTCATGTACCTGAAGATAAAATTCGCCGCGTAAAATGGTTTAAAGCATGCAGAAGGAACGTAAAAGACATTTCTGAAAAAAATACTGCACTTCACGTATGCGAAGATCATTTTAATGTAATAATACTTTAAATTGTTTTATTCGTATCCTTAAACTATTTTTAAGGTAAGTTTTTGGCCGATTTATATAGATGTGGAAAAATATTATGACGCCAGAAACAGCCTGCTGCGTCTATTAACATTTCTGTGTATTCTTGGATATATTCCACCCATATATGAGAAAACTCAGAGTTTTCTTTTTTAAATTTGGATCTGCAACACAGAATCAACATTTCCTTTTGTTACATATAAACATCTGCAGCTGAACTTGTGCTTTGTACTTTGCCGTTTGTTAAATAATTAATTAGATAGCGCTTTTTCAGACCGAGGACACTTTATTTCAACTATATTCCACAGATATGGCATCTGGAGTAGCTCCAAATATTGGATGTCTTGAATCCAGCTGTAGTCCTATATGACTTAATTTAATTGCAGATCTAACCCGGTTTCAGTCTCCTCATCAATGTTGCAAGTTACAGCATATTGATTTTTCCTTACATTATGTTCGGGTGTTATCTTAGCTTTCACTGTGGAAATATTCTTATCTCTTCGAACTTGGACCCATCCTATAGTAGAATATCCATAAGAATACCTTCCAGATCTTTAATTAGTTAATTATACTTATTAATACTTAGAAAAGGCATTTATATATTTTTTGCTACTATAGTCAATACAAACATATTTTTGTGCCTAACGAAACGCTAAACATTCTAAACAGCAATTAACAGTATATAAATTTAACAAAAAACACAAGTTGCAGGATATAGTTTTAAGTCAAAGAAAACATACTTTTAAATATTTTATAGTTTTTCACTATTTTTATACTTTAATCTAAAATAGGTACACATTTTTAAGGCGTTTATCACTACATTAGTAGATTTAGGTAAAACAATATTTTATGTTCTATAAGTATCTGAATAATTCACAGATCTATTTAAATTTTAACGCAAATGATAAAATAAACTGGTATCGGTACCTAACATACATATATTGTACCGACTTACTTGCAAGCTTTAACACCGCGAACTTCACCAAGCGAAAAACTCTCGGAGTTTTTTTTTTATAAAAGTTGCCACCATAAACATATCCACAGTGGGTAAATTGTCTGAGTGTCCTTTTAAAAAACCTTCATCGGTCATTTTGTAACAATATTTATTTGCTCTGAAACTGAAAATCCAAACAAGCACACTAAATTTGTTACCAAACGATTGTCTAATAAATACATTTCCGTAGTCTTGGCGTGCTGCCGCTCACGGGTCATGTCTCGACGAACGGTTTGACGTCACAACCAATGGAGTCGCGTAACTAGAATTGTTCAAATTATGCAACCTTTAACAGTTTATATTTAATCCAGGGGATTAAAAAATTTTTTTTTTTGTGTACTATGGGTCTTTTGATGATATTAGCTTACGTTTAAGAGTGATATTTTTCAAATTTAATTTTCATGCAAGTTCCCTATTCGGCAGAAGAGGACGGCACGTTCTTAATTTGAGTCGCCAATTTTATTGTATTCCTAATCGTGTGCTACAAAATTCATAACCAAAACAAACTGGTCACATTAGTGCATTAGCCCCACTAATGCAATAAGAAATACTAATGCCAAGTAAGTGTAGAATATCTGCAATGTGATTTTTGTTGTAAATTTTTATTTCATATAATTGCATCGCCTGGCGTGGTTTCGTGTGAAGTGACTTTTAAAACAACAAGAATAAATTAAAATAAAATAGTGTTGTGAACTTACATGGTAAATAATTTGTGCGACAGCAAAATTAGTCCAATAAATGAGTATTTCTTACCAAAGCGTGACCAAACTAAGCGAGTAAAAGACGGCTCACTTCTAAGGTGCTCGCTTTTCCATCTATTCTCTATTTTATTTCCACATTTGTCAGAATTTAAGGTTTTCAAAACATCGTAAAGATCATCTTCTTCCAAATCATTTTTAAGAGCTTTTCTAAATAACTTTGCAGTGTATCTGCAATGTAAAATATAATATAAAGTATTAACGTTAGTGAGTATAATAATTGCTGTCTGAAGATGTGCTTGGGGATCGAAACGAAGTTGTGATCTTCTGTACCGACTGCAGGGGGAGAGGGAAACATCTTCAAGGAATTTCATAATATGGATCCCACTCTAGCTGCGAAAAAGCAAAAGATATTCTGGACTTCTGTAGCTAGACAGTAAAATGATGCACATGTAGATCCTGATTTTTGAAAATCGGGACACATGGACGGTTTTTGACTAATTCGCCATTTTTTTTCTTTTTTCCGCAAAAATTCCACCTTTTTTTTCGCAAATTATAAAATACTTCTTTTCTTTACCAAAACATTCCTAGAAGGCTCACTATTAAAAAACCTAAACTTGACATGGTTCCCGTAAGTAGCAACAGAGATATACAACTTTAAAATTTCACAAGCCACCATTGCGCGACCTACAGATGCCAGGAGAAGTCAAAAATCGAGGACGTCCCAAGGGACTATGAAATACAGTATTAGGGTTAAATCGCAAAAGTGCTAAAAAAGCGAAGACCTAATTTTAAGAAAAGTTTGATGTTTATTTTTCTTATTTCTACTTATAAAATCGCAGAATAATAACAATTTTTATATTTTTGCAGCAAGATTTAAGTTTCGTTAAAGTTTACACTATAATAAATTATAGTTTTTTTGACTAAATTAAGGTATTTTGATTCTAATCTTGTTTTGACATTATTTTCTAATGTTGCCGGCACCCAGGTCGGCTGTCGGTGCCGGCACCCAGCAAGGCTACTGTTAGGGCTGCCGGCGCCTGCATCCATGAAGGCTGCCGGCTGACTCCGCTGCCGGCGCTAAATTTTATTTGGAGGTAGAAAGAGTATTAGAAGGGGAGGAGAATTCTTTACCTCGGAACAGAAATTCGAGTTTTTTGGTAGCCAAATTAAATAAACTTTATAAGTTATGAAATCGGTTCAGAGAAATTTTTTTCTAATAAAAGGCATGAAGTACCTGAGCTATAGGTCTCAATTTTGAGAAAAAATTCTAAACGTAAACCTTTTTCTTACCATAAATAGATAATGTTTCTATTATTAAGGAAGAGGAGATTCATACAAAGCAATTTACTTACGAAAATGTAATTGAAGACACTATATTAGCTGTTTCTTTTGGATTTTGTTTCCGAACTTCCTTCTCAGTGTGATCCATCTTTAAATTTTATTTAAAAACTTTAATTCACTAGTTCACTACCGTTAACTTCCTATAACAAGTTAAAGCTAAGAACACTTTTAAAAATTTAGTATCAATTGAAGTTAACCAAAGTTAGAAAGCCATTCTTTTAACACCAAATCCATATTATGTTTTATGAATTCACTACTCGTTGAGGGAGCCATTCACAATGAAGAAGAGCAAATCTGTGGGCGCGTTTTAAGTCCTTTTAAATTTTAAGCTAAATTGTTAGTTTTATAATTTAAGAGATTACAGTACCTAACAGACACTTAAATCCTAAAAGCTAGTGTTTTTGTGTCATAGCCGAAGATTGCAGTGTAAACATTAGCTCTTATTGTATTATTTTTATAAAAATTGTTATTGTTTTAGCAACTGACGTGATGAGAGAAAGTGAAAAATTAAAAGATTACCTATATATTCTATTTACCTCCTTAAAGTGTCGCTAAATATAAAAATTTACTTTTTTACTGTTCCGTGAAACGGAATACTTATGGAATCACTTCGGTGTCCGCCCGTGTGTCTGTCACAGGCGATTTTCTCTGAAACTATTGGACTTAAAAATTTGAAATTTAGCACAGAGATAGAGTGTGGTGGCCCAATTATAGACGTGAAGTATAAAAAGTTGAAATTTGATTCTGGTGGTTAATTTCAGGGGGTAAATTGGGAAATGGAAAAAAAGTTCAAGGGCATCCTGTAGGGTGTCATATATAGGAGAGCAATAATTATTAGTGGGTTTGTTATCCGGTACAATGGATCTGTTGCACTCAATCGAATTTAAATATTATTTATAAGTAAAACAACAGTGAGTACGGTGCAGTTTATTAAAATGAAATCAGATTTTTCTTAAAACAAGTCTACGGTAATATATTTAACGTGCAAATTTGAAAGAATTTAAAAAACCCGCCATATTTTACACCAATAAAATAATATATCTGTCTGCGCTGTTGTCATATTGTCTGATATATAATACAAAGGATTCGATGTAAAACTGTTTCATAGCTCTCAATAATCAACATAAAGTTTCGAGATAATCAAAGATTTAATATTTATGTCCGACTCTTTACTCTTTCAATATTACTCATTAGACAAGGATTGCTTTACACCGTTATCGGCTTTGAATCGAGAAGTCCGCAAGGAATGTAATCATGGAACAAACCATTTCTGTCAGGTAAGGTGACAGTTGTGAAACAAAATATCCTAACAAACCTTTTGAACTCTTTTATTCTTTCGTTGGTTTCGAAAGAAAATATATTGAGTTGTATGTATAAGTGGTTTCACTATTAGTGATAGCTTATTTCCTGGAAAATGGATGAAGGCTTTGAAAAAGCTACTATGATAATAATATATGAATAATATTAACTTTCAAATGCAGAATATTTTAGCGATGAAATACGAAATGTGAAGTTAAAACGGTTAGTAGGTACAAAAAGCTATGCATCTCACATCCTAGAAATACTTTTTTCGTAATAAGAAAATTTAAGGCAGAGAGGTTTTCATATTAGATTGATTTTGTATCTTTGCCAAAGATTCTTTAGTTGAATGTCAGCTCGAGCGACGAACGATTCGGCAACATTGCAAAAATCTAACAAATCAAAATGCAGGGAAATGATGACGCTTATGTGGCAAAACTCGCCAAAGTTTAACTCGATTTTTAGGGCATGTCCGGTTTCCCAAAAAAATTCCAAATACTATTTTGTGCACTTTATTTTGACCATAAATTCTAAGAAGCCAATAAAAAAGTGTGTAATGGACCCACTCTGGATAAAACTGTAAGAACTGGGACAAATCAGGACATTTTGTTTACCCAGGACAATAGGTGAAAAACCTAAACACGTATATACTGGCCAAAACAGGACTGTTTTGGTCACCTTAGCTTTGGTTTAACTCAAAAAACTGAACAATCAATAGATTCAATTAAGAAATTCTTGTAGGTTGTGCCTATTTTTTTCTAATTGTATTGGATGTAAACATGTTTTGTTTTTCAAAGTTTGTTCACTGTATGAAAATAATTTCCACTGTTTTTGTACGTTAGTAATATACAGGGTGCGTTACGACGTACGATGTACGATGAACCCATAAAATCATTAAACTGATTTAATTTTTTTTTACAAAAAGAAAGCTTTTAACTTCAGAAGTAATCGTATATAGGATAGGTACAAAATGTCAGCAATACGCGAGCGAATCTGCGGGTAAATGCCAGTAAAGTTATAAATCCAAATAAATGTTTAATGTAGCATTAGTTAAATAAATTCTATTCTTTGTATAAAACAAAATTTCTAAATGATAAAAGTGATGAAATAGCAGATCTTTAATAAATAGCAATTATTTACGACCATAAAATAAATATGAAATTAACATAAACAGTAAATTATTTACTTTTTCCTGGTTAAATTTACATAAAATATTTACATTCACAATGCACATAGGTATTTTAAAAATTAGAATTTGACAATATGTCTTTCGCGTTCGCCATTTTTTTATTTAATTAATTCACCATGCCCGTCACTCCCTGGACTAAAACGAATCCTTTGACAATCAACAATCTAATAGGTCTTCCAAAATATTACTTTTTCGGACTGGACAATATGGATTTCTGCCTCCGCCATTTTATTTCTCTTTCAATTTAATATAGCCGAAGTCACTCATGACCAAAACGAATTTTCTTTACGAATGTCAATAAAATCCTTTATTGTATGTTCAATAGTAATTTCGGAACGTAGTGCATTGTTTTTACACATTTTCATTGTGATTCAATCACCATGGTGATTCAACTACAAAATTCCCAATGTGCACGGGTATATTTTTACAAAGGTGGCGTTGACCGGCGCCGCGTCAACACGCCATTGTAATCGCTAATCGCATAGCAACGCAGCCAATGCAAATAAAAAGTAAATGACACTTAGGTATTATTCTGACATCTTAAAAAGAAAAATATTACTAATCCCATTTTATGTAACAGTAACATTCGTAGAAAAAGTATAGTGTAAAACTCGCATGGAATGACCATTTCCTACTCGTATGATTTGCAGCACTCGCCTGCGGCTCGTGCTGCAAACGTCATACTCGTAGGAAATGCATGTCATTCCATGCTCGTTGTACAATATACTATTTTGACACCTTGTTCGTTAAAACTGGTTGAGCCGTTCCATTGAGTTCGAATCAAGTATAGATACCATTATTTACGTTTTAGAGCAATCAGGGGTTCCCAAATTATTTATAACTCGTCAAACGATATGGCCCCCCACCTTCTTTTTGAGAACAGCTGTTGCCAGGCTTTCAGTTATGTAGAATATTTGCAGATTGACAGACTCTATTAAAATAAGGCAATTACTGAGGGTTAATACTTGCCTACAATCATAAATACCACAGGTTAACGCATATGACCACCGTATACAGACAAAGACACAAGAGTCTAGGGGATGGGTACCATTTTTATCCCGGGCTTGCATGCGCGCAGAGGAAGGAACAATAGTGGATTTTTTTCGCACCGATCCCTCTTCGCCTGCGAGGAAAGAAACCAGGTGCTAACCCTGTTCTGACCTTAGGGTGGCCTCCGATCCACCGTTCGCTAGATTTTCTCGACAACAAACAAAACATAATATTTAGGTTAAGGTACCTAGACACGATAAATTTTTTGCTCGGGACCTTTAAAAAAAGACAAAATATAATTTTTATCGAGGAAGGAGTGCTAACCCGTTTCCAATACACCTTTTAGAGCCGATTTCCTAATTTTTTATAATATTTTAAGTGACAAAAATTAAAAAAAGATGCAGCCGAGCACGGATTCGAACCAACACATCTCGGTCAATAAGCGGATTATTTACCACTGCACTACGTGACTGATGCTAGGAAATCGGTAAACTTATTAACAAGTGCATCATTTATTATATTTTTGAGGTTATTACGCATGCGGAAGCCCGAGATAAAAATTGTACCCATCCCCTAGTCTCTTTAGACAAAGACAAGTAGAAGCACTCGATGTCGAGCCTTTGACGATTCGAGATCTAAAGCGATTTGCCGACACACCGGCTGGTCGGGGTAGTGCATCGAAATACGAGGTCTGCGCAATAGGTAACGTTATCATGGCAGGATTAGCTACCGGGGTTTTACCAAAAGGACATTCTTTCAATCGTACAATAATAAACAAAAAATGTGCAGCTGAATTATTCTCAAAAATATAGAAACTACAAGTACGTCATTATTACATTGAAGCCATTTTTAGTATTCCGTGACACGAAATACTTATGAAATCACTTCGGTGTGCGCCCGTGTGTCTGTCACAGGCTATGTTCTCTGAAACTATTCGACGTAAAAATTTGAAATTTAGCACAGAGATAGAGTGTGGTGGTCCAATTATAACGTGAAGTATAAAAAGTTGAATTTTGATTCTGGGGGTTAATTTTAGGGGGTAAACTGGTGGTGTAACCCAACCATTATATGTATATATATATAATACAATTATTAATACCATTACAGTTAACTAATTATTACATAAAACATGCATAATTTAATTAAATAAACAACTAATAATATCACGTATAAGATATTTTAACATAAATATTTAAACACCCTGTATACAAATTTTTCTATTTCTTATTTAAGTCATAGACTATGTAAATCTTTTATTAATTTGTTTCTAAATTTAACAAACACATTAATATTATTTGCTGTTCTCAAAAGTTCTTCTTGAATAAATAATACTGACTCCAACATAATTATCAAGGAATGATTGCATCCCTTTGGACAACATCAATATTTAAACATTTTATTTAATATATGTATTTGTAAATATATATTTCTAATTATAATAATTAAGATATATATATATATATATATATATATATATATATATATATATATATATATATATATATATATATATATATATATATATATATATATATATATAATATGAAGGTAATGAGGGAATGACGAAAGACAAGCTTGGAAAAAGGGTCGATGCAGATATATAAGCATATATATTCAGTTAGGTACTCGAGATACCAAATGGGTCTCTCTCTCCTAAAAATTGTGTAACCTTTTAAAATCTAAGTAATACCATTTTTGTAAAGAAAAAGTCAATAGAAGTTTAGAGAAAAATAGTTAATTTTATTTGGAAAATCGGCGTCAGCAGTCCTTTTACATTTTGACTGGAGAGGTCCTTAACACTGGGCAATGGAAAAAGAAAAAAACATTTCAAGGGCATCAATGTAGGGTGTCAAATGAAAGCTTATTGAAGCACGAATTCAACGATATATATATAGTGTATTATTTTATTGCATATTTTTAAACATTTTTCGGGAAAACCCGAGGGAAAAAACTTAACAATTTCTGGTCCCCACCCTTATCACCAGAACGAACGCTCAGAAAAATCTGAAAAAATCATGAACATTGAGAATTAGGTCTAAATTGAGCAAACATTATCAGGATTGGAAAATTCTAGCGCGGTCAATTGGTATAAACAATTTAATTGTTTATTTCCTTATAACTGCTGAACCATTGGTTTTAGAGAAAAAGTTATTCAACAAAAAATATTTCTCACGATGTAAGGAACAACTTTTGTCTTTTCACGTTTCTGAAAATTTTTAAACTCAGCTCCACGCATACGCGATGTGATACAGCGTTAGTACCGTTGGGGGCGGGTAGCGAGGCAGATGGACGGATATCGGGTGGCCGAGGTTTGCTCTGGTTAAGAGGGAGGTTGATGGCAGGAAACACTAATTGTGCAAGTATAGCTTGCACTTGATCGATTTTTTTGTAGTCTCTTTTCTTCCTTTAATATCGTTATTAATTTTGATCTATGAGGTTTAACATCTAATAAAATAAGGTCACTTTTTATGTTATCTGTAATAAAACTCAGATGCGTATTGAGAATACAGCTTTATTTGCCGATAAACTGATAAAATAACAAAAGCGTAAATTGTAATCTATACATGTAATATGATTTTAATATAATACAAAATCAAAATATACTACAAATACTTATATAAAATATTGTATTAAACATCTTGAGAGTAATTTTAATTGGTTTATTAGGTGAAGGAAACTATTTTGATTTTTTTAATAAAATGACTTAAATAATCCTGTTCCTACTATGTACTACTAAAAAATTACTTATTTTTAATTAATGAGAAAAATTGATGCATGCCTATGTATTTATAAGTTTTGCAAAATTTTAATCTCAGGATTTTGTTTAGATATTCTTTGAGTCTTGATATTCCTATAAGCAAAGCCGAAAAATGGAAGTCCTGTACATATTTTAGTATAACACCCATCAACGGAACAGTATGATATACGAGATATTTTAACACGACGACTACAAATAACAAAATAAACACCACTGATACAAATAACTAAATAAAAATCGAATATCTACGCTTTGCAAAATTAATAGTTTTTAAAGAGCTACTGTGTAAAAACACAGGCAAATATAGATATATTGCCTGTGGTAAAACGCACTGGAAATATTTCCTTTGCGATGACCAGCCTCGACCTGAGACACTGTATATCGGTAACCTACCAAAATCCTACTGGAGGTAAGGCGGGGTGCGGGCCGAACGACGGCGGGTCGGATTAGACCTTGAGCGAGAGTGCTTCTACTTGTCTTTGTATACGGTGATATGACTAATATCGCGTTCGGCAATGCAATCTTTTCCATCGTTTTGCTCGGAATTATTGACAGGCACGGGATCGGTCGTACTGTTTACAATAATAGGTCATGTGACCGTCGAAATTTCCGAGTAAAACGATGGAAAAGACTGCATTGCCGAACGCGCTATATGAATTAATAAAATAAACCGATATACCATTACTTTTGGTAATGGTGGCGAATTCAGAGTGGGAGTGGCAAGGTCGCTTCACGTGGCGTCGTCTGGTTCATTGATAAATCTAATGGATCTGAAAGGCGTAATTTTGTGTTTGTACTTTCCAGGCATGTCGGAATGTAATGTGTGGTGATATTTTACGTGGTTTTTGGTTTATCCATAAACTTTGCGGAATGATGCGTCAGTGTCAACTGTGTGAAAAAATGGATTATTATCACCCGGAACTGTCTTTTCAGAGGTTGGCTTGGTGGAATACAGACGGCCCGGTAAGCACTATTAAAAACCCTAAACTTGCCATGGGTCCCGTAAATAGCAACAGAGATATACAACTTCAAAATTTCTATCTACGCTCTTGCTTCCAATAAATCAACATACCTTTTTCCAAAGCTTTTTTTTTTGCTACTAATATAGGCTTTTTAAACGAAGAAATTACCAGTTACCCACTCTTTTTTTACGGAACTCAAAGTGTGGGTTACTAACTAGCTCAGTTTATACAGGAAAACTAAAATACGTGTATGTTTGTAATTAAGAGGGCCTTTGCAGTCAAATAGGTATTACCAAAGAATGGTTAAATTATAAATGGAACCTTACATTGCTGTGTTAAAATTTTAATTTAGTATTTAATTAAATCCTTTATGTATATATTAAATGAAGTTGTTTCGGAGGAATGCACCGTCGGCGTCGTTCGCTCTCGTTTGAATTCGGTTCGGGTGAGGCGGGCCTAGTTTAACCAATGGGTCTCATCCCATATGATACCCGTTACCCATATAACTATGCTATCTTTTTTTAGGCAAGGTCATTAGAAAGAGAAAGCATAAGATCAAATATGCCACATCGCAGACCGTGTTGTTCGCTTACACTCGATTCCGATTCCGTTTTCTTTTTGCACTTTGCATTAGTATACAGCCGATGCGAATTTACTTTGATTCAAGTCCTCGGCCGGTTCCGGATAATCCGGATTCTTTTAATATCCGTATCCAACGGATTTTTGGATACGTATCCTTACATCACTAGTTTCGGCCTAGATTTATGTAACATGAAACAGCAAAGTTTCAGTAAGTTTTTGTTAAATAATGTATAAGTAAAATATTTTCAAATGATAAGCATGATACTATTATCAGAAATTATACATGGTGTTAAAATATTTTCAACATACTTCAATAATGTAAAGCAAAGTAATTTAGAAACTATCATCTTAGAGGAAAAAGGGAAAAAACAACAAATTTTGGCAAAATACAATCGTACACTTTACATGGTGATCGGCCATTGTCCACAAAAACAATTAAACACTAACACTAAAAAATTGTTACTTAACGAATGAATCTCTAAATAATATCAAAAGCTCACAAATAAACAAAACCAAACATCAAATATACTAATATACCATTATTTATCATGATAATAAATTTTTAGTAATTTATTCCATTTATTTGTGCCGAAATTCGGGGTGAGAGTGGCAACGTCGCCACCAGTTGTCGTCTGCTTCATTGATAATTTGTAAGCAGCGTAATGGCAGATAAAAATATGACAGAGAGAATAATATCTCGTACCGATTTCATTCATAAATACGATATGCTTTCGATGACCTCCAAACCGACGTTCAAATAAGCTGCCACGGGCATGCACTGCAGATTTTGGGATATTATAAAGCACAGTGAGAGTGAGTATTGAGACCATAGAAATAGGAGGGGATATAGAAATCGCTTCCCCTCTGCGCGTATGGAAAGATTTGTTGGGCGGCCATTTTTACACACGAATTTCAATTGCAAAGCGGCAAATTGAAAATGGTATTTCTACCGTGCAAATCTACAGCATTTGTAATAATTTTGTCGTACATCGACTGTTTATCTGGTTTAACTGATTATTAGAAAGAAAAACAATAGGTATATAATATGTATGCCTGGGCTGAATATAAACCTACAATAAACGTCTTTTTTGGTACGAGCCTATAACAATTATTGTAATTTGTTTGTTCCAATTCTCGTTGTGAATTTTTAGTCATTTAATACCAAAACCCAATTAAACCAAAAATCGATTTATAAAACCCAAAAATACCTACTGGGCTGCGTTTTATACTAAACTTGTTTTTTTTCTTCAAACTTTGCGTACACCGTACCTTAAACTAAATTAATGTCTAAAAGTACCTTACCTAACTGGAATTATTTTAGTACACACATACTATTGTAGTGTATTATGAGAAACCATCATGTTGTTTTGGTGAATATAAAATATCCAACAAGAGTTGTTCAGGATTAGGCTTTGGTGGAGTTAAGATTTTAAATCATAATAATCTTATTGTGTGGTAGGTAATTAAAAAAATTTAAACTTTTTATCCTGGTAATTTTAAATTAAAAAAAAACATAAAAATTTGCTTTATTTCATTTATTTATTTGCTTTAAGATCATGCATAATATATTGTTATGATATAAGCTTCGTCAGTACCTACAAATCTGATGAGTAAAATGGTATAACATAAAATTTAACATACAAAGAATTAACAAATAGATAAACACTATACAAAGTCAAGTACAAGCACAAATAGATATAACGGGCAGTTCACATCAAGAAAATTATATTACGAGGCAACATTTATAAATTCCGATAAGCTATAAAACACCCTGTCTTGTAGTAATTCCTTCGGACATTTAACTTTATTTATTTGGAAGCTTCAAACGTCAAATTTGTAGGGGAAGTGACAGTTCTGTGCAAGGGCGTAGCCAGGATTTTGAGCAGGGGGGGGCGGAATTAGGTGACCGGGAGGGCAGATTTTCTGGACCCCCAAGGACGCAACGTAGTAGTACGTAGTCTAGTTTTTTTACTTTTTTTGTAAAGAAATATAAAAAAAAAACATTATTTAAAAAAATATATATTTATAGATAATGTATAGTATATAGTACATACATATTATTATTGCAAATTAGAAACTCGAATCAGTTAAAAAAGAAAATAATGAATACCTGCTAAAACAGAACATCGCTTAACAAAAAGAATGTATAAAATTTATCTACATTTTATTTTTGCGAAACATTTTATGAAATCAAATTATTTTGCAAAAAAAAACAATAAATTGTTTTCATAATAAGCCGGTAAAAGTTTGCGGTTTTATTTAAAATAAATTAAAATAAATTTAAAAAATTTGAAATCATGCTAAAATTGTCGATTATGGTGCAGGTATAGTATAGGATATTGTTAGGCCAATTTTGTAAGAAAAATTATATTACAATTTGATAATTATTTTATATCTGAGATCTGCGTGAACACAAACAGAGTGAACAGGAACAGCGCACGGCAGTCACCTTTAATTAAGTTATATAAATTTTAAATGTAAACTTAAAAAATATTTGCGTGGGGTAGGATTGGAAGAATGATTAATTTTAATCAAAATTTCTACCCATTTGTGCCAACTAGTATGTTCCCGTAATTTTTAATTCCTTTGGCTATTACAGTTATTGCTATTGTACTTGTTATTATAATTCTTTATTATTGTACTTTTATTTTTCTTTGGCACAAATAAATGTATTTATTATTATTATTATTATTATTAATTAACAGCAAAAGCTTTCTTACCACTTCACACGTTTGCGCCACATGCAGCAGTGCTGCCATTTCGGTACAATTGTACTGAATTCAGTACAAAGTGGCCAAATTCAGTACGTCAGTACTGATCTTGGAAAAACCACTAATTTTAGTACGAACTTTCAAAACGAAACTAAAACCAAATACGCACAAAAAATTTTGAAAAATTATTGTGACTGAAAATATATTATGAATTAAGTTTAGTGGCTTTTCGATTGATGAAATTAGTGTGATACGAGTACTACTCTTTCTTGTACTTTGTGTCGTTAAAGAAAATATAAATTGCCTGAATATAACTACGATGGAGTACTGTAAACACATATTAAAAAACAATACTTGTTTTTCATTGGAGGCTGCCGATGAATTGATCGATTGAAAAAAAAATCTGAGGAAATAAACTGATGGTAATACATAAAACTACTGATTTTTTAAAATTTGTAATTAAGTAGTATAAAAGTACCGATTGTACCTGTCTATTGGTATAAATTAAAACTTTTTATATAATGTTAATAATTTAATACTATTTTTTATTTTTTAAAAAAAAACAGTGTTTTATTTAACCACCCTCAATGATTTTAAACTGCAGAGAAAGCTATTTTAAATGTTTTAAATTCTTAAACGTTTCGATTTTTGAATCTTCTGCCCTACATTCAGTACGCTTTGAAAATCAGCTGCGACAGCACGGGAAATTTGAATGGCACATTGGTAAATCTTGGCTTTTTGCTCGTGCCAGGGGGGGGCACGTGCCCCCCCCCTGCCCTCCCTTGGCTACGCCCTTGGTTCTGTGTCAAAATGGCAGCCCCCGTTGCGTTCCAATAAAATTGGATGCGCACTCGTCCAAGCGCGTTCTACTACCCTCTCTTTTCTCTGATTGAGACGCGCCGCAGAAAACTCACTCTGCTTGCCGTGTTGCTACCGCACTGGCTAATGTCGGGGTGTATTGTGAGAATTCTAAGCGCCAATGTCGGGGTGTTGCCGTTTGAAGGCCATAGCGTGGTCGAGCTGGCGGGAAGAAGAGATATTATTCTCTCTGTCTCATTTTTCTCTGGTAATGGTGTTGGTTTCATGGTTTAGGGTTCGGAATATATGTGTAAAGACAAAACCAGACAAGAAAAAGCTACGAGCGTCATAGAAGTGAAGGCATCACGCGTGCTCTGTCTCGTTTTAGAATTAAGCCAGCAGTGCTACTCCGGGTGGTTATAGTGTTCCATAATCGACTCAAACCGATCGTGTTGTTTTTGTCTGCCGATCATTTGACAGCGAACGTTAAACCGAGTGAAAAAATATCGCTTTTTCTCTACAAATTGAATTCTACGACCTCGTGGAGTCCCACTGCAGGAATATTCTAAAACGCGACAGAGCACGATTTTTATGACGCTCGTGACACTTTTCATCCGGAACTGTCTTTTCAGAGGTTTGCTTTGTGGAATACGGAATACAGGAAAGCCATTAAGGTGCCGCGCCGAAGCGGAATTACAGCGGTTGGTCTTTGTCCTATACACGAGCAATGTTGGAAACACACAAAAGGCTATTTGTGAATGAACAGTTCAATGCTGAAACGTCAATGGTTGCCGTCCGTCCACTTTTGCCAGACGCCTTGAGTGCGCGTGCCCCTACGGGACCGATTTTGAAAAACCTGACTGGCGCCAAATGCGTACAAACGTACTGTTTCGCCCATGAATTAGACGGATTCAGCTGGTGTAGGGAATACGTTGTGCGGGTCCAATATATGTAATGTCTATATTTCTGCCACAAACGTCCATTTCGACGAGTTAGACAATTCAGCCTATAACAATGGTATAAAGGCCCTTGAACATAGCTGGAATAAACATATTGCGCTACACGAAAATTATGTAGAAAAGTGAAAACATTTTTAACCAGTTTTTATTGTTTTCTTTTCTTCGTTATGCTGGGAACTTTTCGTCCAACCCTCGTATATATCGTTATGTGTCCATAACGAAAAATGATTAGTTTTTTGTATAAAATAACTGGGCAACCAATAAAAAAATAATAAATAATAGCAATGAGCGCTGAATACTCGTCTTGAGCTGCTTTGTCGAAACCATTATTTCGAAAAAGCAGTGACTATTTTAACTGCTACACAATTTTGTAGATAGCTGCTATCTGAAAATAACAGTTTTGCACCCTTTGATTAACAAACCAGAGAGACAGCAGAAAGGTAAATTTCATATTTAAAAAACGGTAAAAAGAAAAATATAGTGATGGCCTTAATAAATTTAATATCTGTTACACAGTGGATTATTTGTTAAAACTAAAAGAACGTAAAAAGTGACTAGAGACTTTAAGTAAGTAAATTTAACGAAAAATGTACAAAATGGAACGATGTAATAAAATAATCAATATCTAATTATTTATTTAAATAATTTGTAAGTCCTGCTTGTTCCACCATACTATAAAACAACCCATTCTTGTTACACAATAAATTAGCAGGTGTATCGAATTCCTTAATCTCCCCTCTATCCAAAACCATAATTTTGTCTGAATCAATGATCGTGTGTAATCTGTGAGCAATAGAAATTATAGTACATTTAGCAAAGTTCTCCTTAATAGCATCATGAAGCATAGCGTCTGTCTGTGGATCCATATTAGCCGTCGCTTCATCAAGAACAACAATTTTGTTTTTTCTAATTATTGCTCTGGCTAAGCAAATTAGTTGTCTCTGTCCGGAGCTTAAAGCTGGTGCATTTTCATGAATTGGCATGTCTAGCGTATGAATACTTTCTTTAAGATGCACCCTTTCCAGAAGCTTCCAGATTTCCTCATCTGTGTAAAGATGATATGGATCGATGTTAGTCCTTACCGTTCCAGTAAACAAAACAGGATCTTGAGGAATAATGGCAACGCTCTGTCTTAGAAAATCGATTGCAACATGTTGAATGTTAACGCCATCTATAAGAACTTTACCGTCAACTTCATACAATCTAAACAAAGTAGAAATAATGGACGATTTTCCTGCACCGGTTCGACCACATATACCAATTTTTTGGCTGGGCTCGACAACGAAATTAAGGTTTTTCAAAACTAATTCATTTCCATAGGACAAACATACGTTTTCGTATTTTATCCGACCTTCGTTGGGCCAGTTGTCAATTTTGCTGCCTTGTTTCTTCTCCTGTTTAAGTTCTGTGTATTCTAGTGCTCTCTCTACAGATGTCATCTGGTTTTCAAGGTCTGCCCAATTACGTACACCCCACTGAACGCTTCCGGCTAACATGAAAATCTGGGTAAGAACCAAGCCAACATTTCCAGCACTGGTGTCTGAAAATTAAAAGAAAAAATAACCTCGGGATTAATTTACAAGGTTGAATGTGTTCGTAGGCATTGTAGTCTGTTAGGCCGGCATAGATTTGAGCCGCGCCTATGACTTAAGGTACCCTTTAGAACATCACCGCTGAGGCAGCGCGCTGCCGCTGCCAAGACTGCGCGCTGCTATAGCGGTAAGCGATCCGTACTGCTTCACATGCAATTAGAGGGAATACATTTCGAACTTCACTGCCGCTTCTCTTGATGCGCCACCAATGTAGCGGCAGTGAAGTTCGAAATTTATTCCCTCTAATTGCATGTGGAGCAGTACGGATCGCTTACCGCTATAGCAGCGCGCAGTCTTGGCAGCGACAGCGCGCTGCCTCAGCGGTGATGTTATAAAGTGTACCTTTATTCCACTGGCTGAAGCACGAACCAAGCGAGGCTCAAGTCTAAACCGGGTTAAAAGACTACAGTTCGAACGCCGTTTGGCAATGCTATAGATTTAGGTCTTCTAGTTATTCAGTTAGGTTTTAACAAGTTTTACTTCTGTCGCTGTTAATAAATAATCATAAACGGCCAGATTCTCCAACGCTAGACCGGTCTAATTTGACAACCAAATCTTTTAAACTGACAAATGTAATAATAAGACAACTAAGTTTTATACTATATGTAGGTTTGTTCTTTTGTGCTGCCTCAAACTGCACTACCTTGCACTTTTTTTTATTCGTGGAATATACCTTTAAGCAAAAAATCAGTGCAGGTTAGTGCAGTTTCGTGCAGCACAAAAGAACAAACCTCAAGAATTTTCGAGTTGTTTCGCAAATTTATAAATAAAAGAACAATTTTAGGACGTACTTTCTGCAATAATTGAACTAAATTCATTTTAGAAATACATTCCAAGATAAAAATCATTTGAAAACCAAGCAAATCGCTGAAATATTAGAATAACTAATAGATTTCTAATTAGGATAATTTAGCTAGAATTTTTTTTTTAGTTTTCGGCATCATTTATTACAATTTAAAAAGAAGCCATTTGCCTTCGGTGCAAAGTGATGGCAGGCAGTGAAAAGTGACGTCAGGAGATCAGCAAAAATATCGGAAAGCTTAACCCAAAGTCGAACAAGTTCGTTTTTATCGGAAACAGTCAGAGAGCGAGCAATCGAATTCTGGGTTAATAGAGAGGAATAGTGCAACCTAAGCAACTAGCTTCGGTAAAAAATTCAGTTATACAGGATGTATCGTTTCGGAGTTATTAAACGTCAAAGTCGAAATTTCCGTTGAAATCGAGTAGTACAGGTCGCAAAAGCGAAATAAATCGATTTAAATTTTCGGAGGTTGTAGAGGACCCGGAGCTTCAGAACCCTATTAAAACTTATGAGGGATGGAAAGCGGCAAGTATTTTTTTGAATTTATTATTTTACATTATTTTTTCTATTTAGTGATTCTATTTGGGATTATTTTATCCGTTTATTATCTAAGAATACCTCCCACTAATTTAAATCGCTAATTTTTTCATTTAAGTTCCAGCTCCAGAAAAAATTATAGAGATAATAGAAAAATCCTGCTAATAACTATCGTGATTCTTAGAACCCAGATATCTTGATACCCAGAAATGAAGGTCTGTAAAGTTTTTTGTTATCTTTGGCCTGACAGACACTATGCAATATTTTACGGAAATTCTGCAACTACCTATGATTTCCAATGATTTTACACGAAATTATTGCAACGTGTCTACTACAAATTGCTAGAAAAATTACAATTTTTTCATGCCATTTTTTTCATAATTTGTAGCAAAAATCAATATCATAAGGTAATACGCAACTTACCAGTTTCAAAAAATAAAAATCTGGAGACTACCAGAGCAATCAAAATAGAACATAAAAAGTCCAGCGAAAATCCAAATGCTCTTGAAGAACAAGTAAGCATAAAGTGTGCTGATGTATAGAGATCTTGATGTCTATCAAATTCTTCTTTTAAAATATCCTCTGCTTTGTAAGCTCTTATTGTAGTAAGCCCTTCCAGAGAAGCATTAAGGTGGCCAACTAAGGGACTGCGAGCTAAAACATTTTATTTGTAGTTATTTTTTTGCGTTCTCTGTCACGACGAGGTAAGTTAAGATAAAAAGAAAAGTCCTCAAAGTATGCCGTAGAGTCAATCACGCAAGTCTTGAATTATTACTCTTGAAAGGTAACATAGGTAAAAGTTCTGCGAAGTCTTTATATTTAAGAAAATTAAATATGGTAATCACAGGAGAACAAAAAGCTTTTATGATCGAAAGTTACTTTAGAAATGGTAGAAGGGTTGATGGCCAGTGGGTTTATTTAACACGGGACGCCATTCAGGATTTTCAAACAAAATTTCTACACATAGTCATGGATTTCGACCAGTTTCGACAAGTTTTGACTACATCTGTGGCTTTGTTTAGAGAAACAGGAAGTGTGAATAGAAAGGAAGGCAGTGGGAGACCCAAAGTTCGCACTGCACAAAAAGTAGAAGAATTGAGGCAAATTGATAATGAACACCCACAAATCCATATTCGGCGTTCAAGCCAGCAAGTAAATGTCCTACGGAACTTGCAATACAATCCTGAAATGTGACCTGAATATGCACGCTTATCGTCTAAGCTCAGCCAAGAATTATTACCAAACGACAAGCCGCAGCAAATGCAATTTTCAGCGTGGTTTATGGGTAATTTGCATAATAATGAAAACGTGTTTGAAGCAACCTTTTTTACTGACGAGGCATGGTTTTACCTCTCTGGTTATGTAAATTCTCAACAAATGAGAATGCGAAGTTCTGAAAATCTAGATTTCTTTATAGAGAAGCCTCTGCATTCACAGAAAGTTGGCGCGTGGGCGGCCTTATCGAAAAGAAGGTTAATTTGATCGATTTTTTGAAGGGACTCTCAATTTGGCACGATACCGTAATGAAATTTTAGAAAATTTTGTAAACGCATTAGACGATGAAGAGATGCGACAAGGCTACTTCCAGCAGGATGGCGCACCAATTCACGTAACTCAGGAGTGATTAGTTCCACGGCACATTTTGAGGGCGTTTTTTTTATCTTACGAATTTGTAGTATGGTTCATCAGAGACGAAAGCACATATTACAATACTGAGAGTAAGGTTCATTCAGTCTTTCAGGTGGTAAAAGGAATTTAGACAAGTGACACCCTTCGAAAATGTCTGATATTTATTATTTGTTCTACTTTTTGTATCCTAGGTAGTAGAAGAAAATCATGCCTATAATTCGAGAATAAATTCCCTTGGATGCTGGCTACATATTATTTAGACTTCATCCGCGGGAGAAAATGTTACACTTTACTCTTTTGTTGTACAAGTTATTAAGTAATGTGGAAAAGATGAATAAGATAAATGAAAAACTAAAAAAAATCGTAGGTACTTACTTGCTGCTTCAAGACGTTTTAAACTTCGACCCGTTGGCAAATAAAGTCTTCTTATTATAAAAGTAATTGTGAAGAATATTGAAGCCGGAATTAAAAATCGCCAGTTCACAAGCGATATGTTGATCACAACTCCAATAATTTGAGCAGTAACCTAAAAATAAAATTACAGAAACTGCAATATTTCAGATTTACATGATGACATAAATACACTGCTAATCATAAGAATTGCCACACCTAGATATACTATCACTTGCTGAATGCAATAGTGGCACAACTCAAAATTTATCATTTTTGAGTTATCAATCACTGTAAGGGCCAATTTAAGAATGTTAAAATTGGTTTTATTCAGCAAAGCAAATGTGTCGAAACATAAACGTATTTTTTAATTTCAGTTTCAAAATTAAATATACTATATTTAATTTCGCTCCTATTGGCAACTCAAACTAAGGAAGCCAGCTGCATCCAGCTGATTTTTGAACGAGGAAGGAGGGCTAGATGACGAAATTGACAAATATGCCAAATACCACGATAATGAAGACAAGGACGAAACGAAAACATTCCCCTTTTATAGTAGTTACTAAATCGATTGAAAAGGACGCCACGTTTTTAATTTGAGTCGCCAATATAACGCCATCCTGTTTACAAGGACCAAACTACTTAAGTGACACTTAAACTGATCCACACTAATAAGACAGACAGATATTAGTCAAAATAAAAATAAATCCTTCTTGTGTCTATAATTTCTTAAACACTGAGCGTAAGAACTGTATTTTTGGGGATATCCTTTTCAAAATGCAAAGGGTTGCGCTATAGGACATTTTTTACATGGAATACCCACCTTCATATTGTAGATGCATATCTAGAAGATAATTTTTACGACTATTAGTATACTGATTTTATCGCGAATGAATGCTTGTTAAAAAATGACACAAATGTTTCACATGTAATTTTATCTACCTGCATATTTACCAATAAAAAAAAATATTGACGATTCTTATCTGTCAACGACCTTTCACACTAAATGATTTGATAAAAGAAACTTACCCTAAAGCATTCACTCAACGTATACGGAAGAAACTCATCAATATTAATAAGATCTTGTGAAAATCTGTTTAAGACGTTTCCAATAAAATGCGTATCGAAGAAAGACATGACGGCATTTATAACTTTGACAGACATCGCCTTGTGCACGTTTATTGAAGCTCTTCTACAGAAATCGAACAGTAGGTAGCTTCGACTTAGTACCAATGCGGTTGACAGACCTATCATAAGCGAATACAGTCTTATGTACAAATTCTTTGTCGTAACAGTATCTTCAAACTTGGTTGTATTTGTCTGGTTTTTTCCTGCTAAATCTAATTCTAGTTGTTGAGCATCAATCCTAAAATTACAAAAAAAGTACGTACTCTCAATTTTAAGAGGAGTAGTCAGCTCCCATCCCCACTATTTTGTTCTTCTAACATTGTTCTTGCTCAGTTATTTGCTATAAGTAGTTGTTGCTCAGTATTTAAATACCGTAAGATTGTGATTATTTGCAACTTGTGGGAAATTTTACTTAAAAAATATTTCTTGAAATCTTGGCAATATTGCAAGTCTTTGTTTACATACAAGATGGCAGGGACAGCTGGTACATAAGGACTGTAGAGCTGCAGTACTACCAAAATTTTCAAGCCACTTGACTAATTTTTTCATACTTTGAAGTAAATAATTAAAGATTCCTTAAAATAAAATAAGTAAAATTAAAACGTCGAATTTTTGGCCGATAATGCTAGTTATAAGTCAGCGTTAATCAACACATGCCGCGTCCCCGGCACCAACGCGACGCACAGTTGACCAAGTAAAGTTAATATAATTTTCTCGCGACGTTACCCGAGTGCCGAGCTGAACTATTTTCATTTTCATCGTGCACAGCTCTTTTGAAGCTAATGAATATATGGCAGAAATCAGCTCCACCGTTGGCTGTTTATAAAATTTAATACGGAAGATTTTGCTGGCCATTTAGCTGCATTCGTGACAGTCCTTACTAGTAAATTCGCGCGAGTTTTATATAACCACATCAGGAAAGACAGTTATTTGCAGTTATCGCGAAATACTTTTAATTTCTCAGTGGCTTATAATTCAGCATTAAAAAATCGAAACTTCTCTCCAATTTAACCAACTCTCTATCTCTTATGGTTACCTAGATTGCATGACATGAATGTATATGGAATAAAAGTATTTATTTTACTAAAAAAAATACCCCATAAAAACGTTTATCAAAATAATATATTGATGGCTTGTTTTCAGTGGGACGTAACCCCCCGTAATTTTTTACAATTCCGACATAGTTTTAGCGACTAGTATTTAAAAAAAATTGTGGATTACGTCCTATTGCAAATAAACCATCGATAATATACATACTATGTATTATCAACTTACCAGATTGCAATAAACTTATCAGAAGCTGTTTCTGTGCCTTGAGTTAACCCATACATTAATATAACGAAGGAAAAAAGACATAAACCACCTCCAAATGCAAAATATTTTGCGTAAACTTTAAAGCTAACGTCTCCCTTTTTCTTCACTTCGTGATATATTTTTGTTGTGTTATTTTGCTCGGTTTCCAGTAAATGTACATTTTCATCTGCGTCATCTTTTTCCTTTTCTTCTTTTTTATAAGTTTCATTTTTCTCAATATGTTCTCTTTCTATTTCATCATCGTTTCCAACCAATTGCGAAAGTTCTTCCATAGACAACGTTGTTGGTTTTGCTATGGATCTTATTTTTGAATTTTGCATTATTATAACATTGTCGGCATCTTGAATGTGGTGCACAGTCTGACTTATTAAAATAATGATTTTATCTTTAAGGTATTTTTTAATGCATTCGTTAAAAATGTGATCTTGAACATGGGAATCTAAAGCTGTCAATGAATCATCTAGTAGGTAAATTTCACTTTCTTTATAAATGGCTCTAGCCAAATTGACTCTAGCTTGCTGACCTTTGCTTAAATTTATACCGTTGTCTGCTACTATAGTCTGATCACCTTTTTCCAAGATATTCAAATCGTATGTCAATGCACATACTCTTATAACTTCTTGATATCTTGCTTCATCGTATTTTTCGCCAAAAAGGATATTTTGTCTTACAGAAGATGGAAATAACCAAGGATCTTGCGAAGCGTAAGAAATTCTTCCGAATGAGTTGACACTACCGCTTTCCAAAGGATAATCTTGAAGAAATGCTTTAAATAAAGAACTTTTTCCAGAACCTACAGGTCCCGTAACGATATTTAATCCAGAAGTAATAGTAACTGTCACATCTTGCAAAGCCAATCGTTTGTTAATTGTTACAGTGGCATTTCTTAGCTGCAATTTTGGGGCGTCCGTGGGCTCATCATGAGCGTTTTCTTTATGAAGTTCTTCCGCTTGCAGTACTCGATTAATTCTCTGAATGGCAGCGAGTAATTCAGCTGCCCTACCCATACCAATAGGAATGGAAACTCCAAGAAGCCATTTTAAATTATTGAATAAATTTAAAACGTAATAGATGAGTTGAGCATCCGGAATATATCCCATCCACAGGTATGTCATGATTAGAATATAAAATCCGATTTTGGCGGATACAACTCCTAAACAAATAAGTATGGTTTTAAGATAGAATGCTATTCGCATTATATTAATTTCCTTCCTAAAATAAATAAGAAAAAATTGACCCAATATATTACAATTTATTTAATAACTGTTTGATATCATAAATTAGTAGCCAGGGGCGGATTGGGGGGGGGGGGGGTGACCCCGGAGGAAGTTTTCAAAAAAAGGTCGACAATTTTAGAATTTTTATCATCTCATAGTTGGTTATTTTTTCTTCCCTCCACCCCCCCCCCCCCCCCCCTCAATATAGTGCTTTCGGCCCTGTTAGGAGCGCCACAAAATTGAAATTAAAAATAAGGAATATACTTACTTTCTTCTATCGTTTACTTGATCTTTAAAATAATTCTCCCAAGTATACAATTTTATTATCTTTATTGAGGATAATATTTCTTGAGTTGTTTGTAGTCTCCCGTCCGTCTTTTTACCAACTCTTAGTCTCAAGGTTGTAATCCACTTCCCAATATAAACTATAATAAAAAAAATTGCTTTCAAGTAAAAACCAAACTAAGGCGTAATTTTTCAATTTCTATATGTTTTAACACAAAAACCCACCTACATTACCTACTAAATAAGGTTCTACGATGATGTGAGAAGTTTCGTATACGCAAGTGCAAAAACAATATACTGCATATCATACACACTGAAGTTTGTAAAGGATGATTTGATTTTGATAGGTACCTGATTTAGGGACATGTCAAATTGCAAAAATGGCATGTGTTTTTATGTACAATGTAAGATTTTCTGACAGCAGAAATAGATTATTTTGCAAATTTATTTATTTATATTTTGATTCAAAAATTAGAAAATACAAAATTACACATCATCACTCTTTCGTCGAAAGAAATCTTCGTCGCATTTGTCTGAAAACTTATTTTTCAAACCCAACCTGAGCAAATCCATTGACATAGTATATATATATACATATATATATATATATATATATATATATATATATATATATATATATATATATATATATATATATATATTGTGGTTAATCCGGGAATACATCCGTTCGTTTGGTTCGTTTCTAGTTGAAACTTGCAGACGTTTCGTCAAAATCTGATTTTGCATCTTCTTCTGCTTACTCGCTGGTCGTAGAAAGTAAACTGTAAGTTTACTTTCTACGACTGTAATCTCGCGCAATCATTGCCACACTTTATTGTCGTTGATAAGGCCGCTTCATTTCATTTGCGTCTTAGTGGAAGCATTTACCATGCTCTTTGTTAAGCACGATTTTCCAGGGGATAGGTAAGTATGAAAAAAGAAAATGCACTTTTAAACTCATAATAAACCACAGAATTTTAAAATTCTCCACCATTATTACAAATCTGGACATGATGGAGCAACCAAGACACACATTATTCTCGTCATTAGAGGAATGAAATTACTCGAAATCAGCCTTTATTTTTTTGAAGACCAAAATCACTGTAAGCCTGTGTATATTAATTTTTGTTAATATCAATATTACCATTAATTATTTTCTGCATCTCATTTTGATAATGTTTATTCGCTATTTTATTTGAGTAAATTCCAGGATAAAATATATTTACTATGCATTAGATTTTATTGTATTACGAGTATGTGTCTGGTACCTATCTGGTGTTTTGAATCGTTGTATTTTGAATGTTATGAGGAAAGTTGACTTGAGTTTTGCTGTGTGTTATCGCCAAAAATGGAATAATATTAATAACTAAGTACCTAAACAGATCTCGAATAATCTCTTTTCAAACAAACAACGTTACCTTTGTAAATAAGGCATCATAACAAAAAAATTTTAACTTTACTTGAAAATTAAACACGAAAATATTTCTATTTACTTCTAACAGACTGGTTTATCTAGTAATTAATACGAATCGCATCGCATTCTGCCTTTACCATTGATTTAGAAACAAGTAGGAGATATGATTGTTTATATATAAAAACAACCACCGTTTTCAGGGCTACTCTTAATCTGGGCAACTACATGGTCCCCTACTTTCATTTTGAGAATTGCTGTTGCCAGGTTTTCAGTTATGTGACAGGCTAATATTAGCAATCGTAATTACCACAGGCTAAAATTTATAACTAAGGGTTAGTAAAATATAAAAATAGACTGCTATTTTTCCTAGTAATAAATTTGTAGTAATTTATTCCCAATTGCATAGTGACGAAATTTAAAATGATAGAGACAACGCCGCTTTCTATTCCTAGTTCTGTTCATTCATGGATTAAGCAGCTACAGAGGCATAATATCTTTTTTGTACAGGGTTATCTGGCAGTGGAAACATGTGTTGTAGTGAAATTTTCAGTTTTTCTTTGTTTTTCCAAAGGGTTTTATCCTGAAAGTTTGGAAATAGTGCGTCAGTGTCACGTGAGTAGAAAATTGAACTATTTTCATCCGGAACTGTTTTTCTCTGGTGTGCTAGGTTAAATCCAGACGGCTCGGAAAGCCATAGTGACGACGCGCGAAGTCGGATGTTTAACGTTCTCTCTTTGTCCTACACACGCACACTGTATGAAAAACAAGAGGCTAGTTAAGAATGAATGGTGTAGTCTCCTCTTGCAGAAGGTCAGTGGTCCTAAGTGATACTAAATGTCATTTAAATAATTATTGTCTCGCGAGCCGCAAGAAAAGATACACAGATTGGACGACCATGCATAATTTTGATCACACTTTCTAACAAGCAAAAAACTTTGGAACAGATCCATTGCTCTGAGTAAAACGTATCGCTGTTATCATGATTTTATGAGTGAAATTATTGGTCTCTGAAACACAGATTATTCAACATTGTAGAAAAATGTAATTATATTAATATGTTGTATACTCATTACTCACCTTGTAATGGGATAGCAGTCAATAAAAACGATATGCCAATCATCGATATCCATCCCATTTTAACTACCAATAAATAGCAAATAAAAGTTGCCGATACAATTCCAATCCACATATCGTTAAATAGCCAAATAGACGCTTCAAAAACGTGAACGTCTTTTGTAATTAAAGTAACAATGTTTCCTAAACTGATCTCGTTCATAGCAGCGGGAGTCAGCTTTAAAGCTTTGCGATACAGCAAAGAACAAAATGAGGTCCGAATTTTTATAGCGAAGGTTTGTACCCAAATGATATAGTTGTGCCAGAAGAAGCAATTGAACACATTGAGGGCAACTACTACGGCTGCATATATGTATGTATCATTTTTGGTACATGTGCTGTTGGATTTAAAGCATGCTATAAGACTGCTCATTGCATAAGGCTCCATAGCGCTAGAAAAGTTAAGAAAAAACACATTTCAGTTACTATTTTTAATTAAAATTTTACTTCTAGCCCAGAAAATGTTGTAATAACTAAATTTTGTTGGTATTTGGTATAGTAATAGGTAAGTAGTCAACAGACTTAAAAATCACATAATAGAAATTAATCTGTTACAACCTACATAATTAGATTATCCAACTCAATTCATAGGTATATCGTAAAATTCCATTCTGATGAAACCGAGCGGACGCTATTTTACTTTACTCAATCGTGTGTTCGTCGCCAAGCTTTAAAACCGATTCAGTAACCTCTGTTAGTTGCTTAAAATCGGCGATAAAGGTACAAATATACTCTATACACTCTGAAGATGTTGCACAATTTTGCAAGAATCTTTCATTGAATAGCAATTGTGTGCAATTTTTTAGTTATTAGTTATAGTTTTTATACGTAACTAGGTTTCAAGATAGAAATACCTCTATATTTTTAAATAAAGAATTTTTTTTTAACTTTAGAATATAACAACAAATAGATTGGGACCTATTAATGATTTTAAGTTTATGTTGAAAGGCCACAAGGGTATTATTAATTTAGTTTCCAGTTTTGTTATATAAGATATTTTTATTTAGGTTTTGCGAAATGGAAAGATACAGTGAAACTTCTCAACAACGGACACTAAAGAAGAAAAAGTGTCCGTTGTGTGGAGGCATCCGTTGTGTACAGGCGTTCATTGTCGAATGATCGGAAAAACAAGGATATAAGGAAATTACTAAATGTGTAGAAATAAAAATATATAATTTTATTTAATAATGGGTGTATGGTCCAAATTATTATATGTATATACCTACGTATATGCTCTTGTTATACATGTACCTACATATTATTTACAATAATTTTTTGAGGCAATCGTAAATTTTAGTTTGTTTTTGTTTTTGACTATGATTTTTTACAATTTCTGATTCAACACTACTTGAGAAATTTTTTGCATTGCTACAGAATCGATAGCATACCTTCAGTTTTAATTCTCCAGAATTCACAAAATGCCGATTAAATTACATGTAGGTTATTCCAAAGCCGACAATTAAATTTTTCTTAGAAATTTTGATATAAAGGTGCCTAGTCCCTAAAGAAGACAGGTAATATGTACCACTAATACCTACTATAAGTCCTAAAAAATTCGGTACCTACCTACTTTTAGGTCGGGGGGTTTATCCAACAAAATTAAGATTAGTATGTAGGTCTGTATATTTTTATTGGGCTCTTATTGTCAGTTGTTGGAAGGTAAAGGATACAATTAAAACGTGGGTAAATCATAAAATTTTTGTACGGAACAGTGTTAAGAGGGGCCGTTATTAAGAGGTATTTTATATAAGTACCTACATAAGGAATGGTTTGTGGCTTAAAACGTGTCCAGTTTCACTGTATTCAATATGAAACAATCTTCACAGGTTTATTTTTAACATAACTATGTAGTTTCCAATCAGCTGTTGGTGCTCAATGTTGTTTCAGTACTAATTTGTTTTATCGCAATATTTAGCGTATGAAAACTTCATTTCATACGATGCAACTCAGTTCAAATCTTTTTCAGAGCAGGACTGAGTTGAAATACTATATCCGATTTTAACTTCAATCGCGACTGTACAAATCGCCATTTTCAAAGTGGATAGAGTTGCATCCGATCAGTTACATGGATTCAAAAGTAATTAATTACACTTTCTGGACCAATATTTATACTGGCCGACATGATTTTTTAACATCACTAAAAATGCTGTTTGTGCATTTCATTTAACTACTAGTTATTAAACTATCTATTCACAGAAATGACCTATTACGTCCCATTTTCGAGTACCAGTTTGTCATTTATATTGTGGGATTTATGAAGTACTTGGAATTGTTTATACCTGGCTTTACTCAAATTACTGGATGCAGTAAGTGACGAACAAGGAGAGTGATTTCACTAGGACATCAGGTCAGGACAATGGAGACACGATACCAGGGGCGCTGGAACCAATCTATGATGGGCGACTACTGCTGGATTTTAAAAAGGGAACATTTTACTGAACACAAGAGAAAAAAGTTAAATATTTTATCGCTTTATGGTACCTTTATGTAACATTTTATATTGTTTATTGCATATGGTCCTTAATTAAACGTATTTACTTGGATTTAACATGTTTTCGAGATAAGTGTATATTTTATTCAATATACATTACATTGCAACAATATGTTCTGTTTTTCATCAAACCCCTAACTCCTGTAACAAAAGTTACAGTATTTTGCAATACTTTATGTACAGCTATTTTCATCAATGTTACTTAAAACAAGTTTAAGTTTGATTACTAGTGTAATTAATTATTAATTTATTATTGATGGTCGAATATTGTTAAAATTTAAAAGAAAAATCTAAAAGTACAGTTTAAAATCATTTAAAGAAAAGTGCAATAATCTCAGTAAAATATTATAGTTTGCCTGAGGCTGTATTATTCAATTTTATAAGGAACCAAACAAGCGTAAGTATGTACTTTAATTTTTACTGTCCACAACGTGCGGATCACCTAATTGTTGACCGATTTTAAAAACTAATCCAAGTGGAATGAAGTTAATTTTTCTAGAATGACACACTTTATACCATCTTTTGAAGATTGTTCATCAGTTAGCATTGAACTTAAAGGCGTGGATACATTGCTAGTGTTTACTATTTTTCGCGAAAATATTTTTTTAACCTGTAGCATGTATAATATGTATATTCACTTGGAATTAGTTAGTCAAGACGCTTATCTTGATAGCCTACGAACGTGTGCGACTAGAAAGAAAAATATCTATTTTTAAATTTGATAATTGGATGATTTTTCGAAATATTTGGTATTTTTCCAGGTGTTTGGAATTTCAATTCAATCAATCAGAAAAGCAGATGGACACAGTAGCTAATAATAGTGTTGCCGCTGCGACGGCACTTTGCAAATGCAAGGAATTTTTAACATTCTTTTAGTGCAAAATAATCCAATAAATAATTGAATTGCATTGCATGCACAATTCTAGTTACATTTCTGGAGGATATTGATTTGCCAGTGGTTGGAGAGAGCATACGAGATTTGTAAAGCTAATAATACTACTTCTACGTTAACATAATTTGTTCAATTTATTGACGATAATGTTAGTTTTATTGTTTTTCGTGATTCTTATTGTATTCGTTATTGTGTGCTAAAAGATGCATAAACATAATAAACTATAAAGTTGGCCACATTGATGCCATCAGTAACAGTACTTATCATGAGTAAAATATTTTGGAAATGCAATTTTTGTTGGACAATTTTTATTTCATTTAATTGCATTGCCTGGCTTTACTCCGTTTACAGTTTACAGTGTCTTTTAACAACAACAAATTTAAATAAAACAATAGTATACACTTACATGCTAAATAATTTGTGCGACAGCAAAATTATTCCGATAAATGAGTATTTCATACCAAAGCGTGACCAGACTAAGCGAGCAAAAGACGGCTTGCTCCTAAGATGCTCGCTTTTCCATCTGTTCTCTATTTTGTCTCCACATTTGTCAGAATTTAATGTTTTTAAAACATCGTAAAGATCATCTTCTTCCAAGTCATTTTTAAGAGCTCTTTTAAATAAATTTGCAGTGTATCTGTAATGCAAAATAGTATGTTATAGTATATTACATAACAAGTGTTGAAAGTGACATTTTTCACACAAGTGGGAATGTTGTCGCACGAGGCGATAGCCGAGTGCGATAATCCCACGAGTGTGCGAAAATTACTTTCACACAATATTTTTCCTACGACCACAAAAATATTTACAAAAAAACCTCAATTTCTGTCTTTTAAAACCCCCACTTTCAACACTAATATTTTCATCAAGTGTGCTGAAAATAAAACAAATGTTGACAAGTACTTTTCAACACACGTGTTGTAAAGTACTTTTCAACACGCGTGTGATATAAGGCACTTTCTCGCCACGTTAACCGTGCTTTTTTACTCACTTTCATAGGTGGTCGTAGGAAAAGAATTAAAAGCACTAAAAGCAGTATCTTTTTGCTGCTTGAAGATCTGCGCTTGGAGATGGCTATGAAGTTCTGATCTGTGACTCTGCCGAAATCAGAAACCTATTTACTGACTGCAGTACTTGTGATGTTTTTTGCACGCTCAGTAAGATAATATGTTTATTAATTAGATTATGATTAGGGAACTGTCAAAAATCCATACAGACTATTTTACATTCATAAAATTTTCACCCTTATAATTTCTTTTCATCGGGAATTTTAGTTTTCAAAATCGAGTAACATTCTGCAACTGGTTAGGACACAGCATTCAAGAAAATAATACTTTTTAAGATTTTTTTTTCTGATGAGGCAACTTTTACTAATTGTGTGTTTACTAATTTTTGCTTTTTTAATTTAAGGTGAACCGACACACTACGCGCTATTGGGCACCATCCACAATCTGCAGGCAAGAGGTTCCATAATCAGAATACTCTAGATACGAAATAGCAGAAAATATAATGTTGTGGGCTTCTTTCTGTCAGGACAGTAGAATAATGCATATGTAACATACTTTTAGATGTAAGCAACTCTAAGGAATAAGAGGCTAGTTTTTTTTGAATTGGCCCGTCTCCAAAAGCAAGATAGAAATTGATGAGTATGATGGGCAGCGAGTCGGATAAGCTCTTTTTTGAAGAGAATCATAGATGCGAGGTGTCGAAAACGATGCCACTTCACAGATATGAGAACATTGAGAACAATATTCTAGGAAGTTAAATTTTATTTGGACTGATAAAGAGTGTTGGAGAGAAAAAGTTTGTTTTAGTTCGAAACAGAAATTCGAGCTTTCCAGTAGTTAAATTAAATATATTTCATAAGTTATCTAATTGGTTTGCATAATTTTTTTTTATTATAAAAGACGTAAAGCACATGATACACGTAATATTTTTAATATTAAGATAATCAGAAGAAAGCGGAGATTCATAAAAAGCAATTTACTTACGAAAATGTTATTGAAGACACTATATTAGCTGTTTCTTTCGGATTTTGCTTCCGAATTTCTTTCTCAGTGTGATCCATCTTTAAATTTTGTTTAAAAACACTCTTAGTCACTAGTTCACTACTGCTAACTTTCTACAACGTGTTAGCGCAAAGAACACTTTTAAAAATTTACTATCAATCATTAGCCAAAGTTATAAGATCTTAATTTTTACACAACTTCCATATTATGTTTTATGAAATCACCACGCGCTGGAGGAGCCATTCACAATGAGGAAGAGCAAATCTGTGGGCGCGTTTTTATAAGTCCTTTTAAATTTTAAGCTAAATTGTTAGCTTTATAATTTAAGAGATTAGAGTACGCAATTGACACTTAATTAAATCCTAAAAGCTACTGTTTTTGTGTCTTAGCCGAAGATTGTATTGTAAACATTAGCTCTTATTGTGTTATTTGTAGATAATATATTATTGTTTTATCAACAAACATCATGTGGAAAAGTGAAATATTAAAAGATTACCTATATATTTATATTTACCTCTTTTAAGTGTCGTTTGATATGAATAATTTCCCTTTTTTATACAGGGTTACCCATACCCATTTTTACAAGCTTTTATTTAACTTCATCTGTTACTATGTATGTATGTTAGTATGTCTAATATTGCAATCAAAATTTCGACTAGTTCTAATTAGCTAGAGCTTTGAAATTTTGTACACGTGTATAAGTCCGGTGACAATACAATATTTATTATTGTTCTGTCCAATATGACGGACGCCCCAAGATGGCGGGTAACCTTTTTCTTTACAATCCCCTTGATATGGGTATCAAATGAAATGCTTTGACGAGCAGAATACGAATGTGACGTCATTCTAAACCCAATATGGCGGACGCCACAAGATGGCGGATTACCTTTTTTTCATAATACCCTTGACATGGGTATCAAATGAAAGGGTTTGACGAGTAGAATAAGATAAGCTAGCGTGAATTGGATTCGTGGGTGTATCGAATTTAGATGGTCTAAAAATTTCAGGAGAAGACGAAGACATTAAAAACAAGCTCATTCCTAGAGAAAAATCTAGTCGATGCCCGATATTCTACGGTCTCCCAGAAATCCACAAAGACTTCCCTTTACGACCAATTGTCAGCGCTTTTAACTCTCCAACACATAATTTAGAGAAATACCTGGCTAGTATACCGCAACCCATAGTAGAGAAAGCGGACTCTTATGTTAAAAGCTCTGAACACTTCACTCAGATTATAAACTCCCTCGCCATAGATAAGTACGACATCATCGCCAGTTTCGACGTAAAATCTCTATACCCAAGCATACCAGTAAATGTAGAACTGCAACAAATAGCAGATAATGAACAGCTCCCGAAGCACATAACAGAACTGTCAGAACACTGTCTAGAAAACGCCTATTTCATGTACGATGGACAAATATACCGACAGATTGATGGAGCAGGATGGGGTGGTCACTGTCACCTGCAGTAGCCAACCTTTTATGGTGTATTTCGAAGAGAAAGCTCTTGCGTCAGCGAATCTTAAGCCAAAACTATGGAAGAGAGAGAAACTCCTGAAATTTTTAGACCATCTAAATTCGATACACCAACGAATCCAATTCACGCTAGAGCTCGAAGAAAACAATCGGCTACCTTTCCTAGATATATGTACATGTAATCAAAAATGAACATTGACTACTAGAACACACGGTATACAGGAAACCAACTCACACCAATAGATGATTAAATGCCGAATCACAAATCACAAATACAGGCAGTAGCAAACACGCTGATATCCAGATCCATCCGGCTGACCCATGACAACAACAGACCTCACGAGCTAGAAAAGATAACCGCTGCTCTAAAACAAAGTTGATATAAAGAGAACACAAATAGAGAAGCAATAGAACTGCAACAGCATCCAAGACAGAAGCAAAGGAAGACTCTGAAAGCAGACCAAAAACCATATTGTTATACATTAAAGGAACTACTGATAGGATTGATCGCATTCTTCGTAAGCATAATATATCCATTGTATATAAACCACACCAAATCATAAGAACAACATTAAAAAATCCAAAACAGAAGATTAAACTGGAAAACCAAGGTGTGTACAGTGTAGCATACGGTACCTGCAATAAAATATACGTCGGACAAACCAACAGACGAATTTCAGCCAGGTTAGAAGAGCTCAAACTGGCTATCAGAAACAATCAAACTACATCGGCCCTGTTTCAACATCAGCATCAAACAGGACACAAAATCAACTTTGATAGTTGCAGACAACTGGCCAACGTCGAAAACTACAAATACGAGAAGCCATCGAAATAGAAAAGATCGATCATCTAAATAAAAGGGACGACGCTCTGCGTTTGTCCAGTACATGGAAGATAATAGTAAAACGGCAAGATGAAGCGCATCAACCAGCGACATAGATTAAATTGGACATTGGACTAACAACGCTTGAACCAAGAATGCCTCCTTCTCCGACCGCGCGCAATGCCACAGGAACGCATGCGCAGTTAAAAGGTTACAGAACGGGTCTTAATATTTGTGTATGGTGGTAGGTATATCAGTTCACATAGAACACATATTTATGAAAGTTTTAGTAAATTTTTAGTTTAATACGCCGATGTCCATGTACTCGTAGAAATACTTATTGTAATAGGTTGAAAACTTAAAAAATATTTTTCATAAAGATATGGATGTTACCCACGTAAATTAAAACTATGAAAGTCAGCTGTCTGGATCCAGCAATCGCAAAGCGAAATAAAGGTTGCTAGCAGATTTCCATCAGCGAAAAGGCCGACACACCGCCAAGAACCCTTTTACAGTCTAGATGCAACAAAGTAAATATTATGTTTACGTGGAAATACGGCGACACGGTTTTTTCGTGGCGCCAAATTGAGACATGCCTTCGATGCACCCTTTACCAACTCCAGAATGATACTGACGTCACGACGAGACACGGGCACGAGCCACGCCATAGCATTTAGCGCAGTGAATGAAACAGGGAATGAAAGCCGTGGCGGAGGAAGAGATTTTTTTATTCACGGTTTAAATTTAAACACTTATTTTTGTTCGACTCAGCGGCAGTTAAAATACCTTTGTCATTTTTAGCATGATTTTTGAATTTTAAATTCCGACTTCATTAAATATACATATATTTCCATTTATTAGCAGTACTTATTTGTTTAAAAAAAATCTGTCGCTTAAACTAAAATTATCTAATTTTCCACAATTAGAGAGAAACTTCATTAAACAAAAAGTCCATATTCAATAGGCGACTTTATCGGATTGTACGTACCTAGGGTTAGTATGCATGTACCTATTATTAATTTACATTATCGAATACAGTGACGTAAGGACATTTTCGGTTGAAGTAAGGATGGAAGGACATAAGGGTCAAAGTAAGAACTGTCCTTAGCAAAGAATGACGGGTGACAAATCTACCATGCAATAAAACATAGTTTCTTATTGTTGCTCACGCTACTTCTCACTCTGTTACGCATAAACATCTAGTCTAGTGACTAACGTCTATAACGAAAGCACATAAAGTCAAACGGGAAACTTGAACTACATAACAGTTCAAGGTGAATAACCGAAGTTTCATTCATACATTGTCAACTGTCAACACGGAAAAATGAGCGATTCAAAATCTACTTGGCGGGCGGATTGTTTGGCAAATTAAAATGCTACTCATTTTTTCACCTTCATATTTAGCCTTTTTCGTGCATAAATGGCCAAGTATGCGTTTGGAGTTTTTAAACGAAAAAGTCGTGTTTCTATAAGCGCGGCAGTACAGTAAACCCGTGGCCGTACCTTCGGTTTGAAAAGCCGTGAAAACATGGTAATTACCGTGCCTTGGCAACACTGGTTTACCGAGACGCGACGCGCTACCTGCAGTGTTGCCAGAAGTCATTACAAAAAAAAACAAACTTGAGAGTGCCGCCGAAATTCGTGATAAATCGCGAGCCTGTAATGATTGCACCGGAAGTAAAAATAATAGGATTAAATAATCTTATTCTACTATCATTTATTTTAATAAAACTGAACAAAATTTTACGATATCAAAATATTATTATTAAACAAATTTACAAACTTAAACAAATATCTGTTGTTGTTGTTGTTGTTGTTTTTGGATTAGTGTCTCTGGTTGAAACCAAATGGCCAGCTCTCATTTTTCTCAACAAATATCTATCACTGTGTGCTATAAAAAACGAAATATTTTTTTTATAAATAAAAGTATAAAACTAACACAAAACGAACAAAACGGAAGAAGTTCTTCATCTGTATCACTGGAGTTTCTATCTTATTTTTATCTGAATAAAATACGTGACCACAAACTAACTTTTTAATCGTATTATTTGTGATACAAAAATCGTAGCAATTTTTGTCTCTTGACAAACTTTTGGTATATAAAATGCCTTCTATTGTTTTCACTTTAGGTTTGTTGCGTAGTTGAGTTTTTATTAAAAAAATTTGAAAAAATGTTCTCTCTAGCTTTCGAGTGTGGTAAGCAAAAAATCTGCAAAACAAATCTAAAGACCCGCACATTTTAGAGAGTCATCTGCTATTTTTACTAATGAATTTTTTTCCAAAACAACAAGGTACCTATCGTTATCAAAATGGTTTGGTGGGATCTTGACATTCGCCATTCGTTATTCAGATTTTGGATTTCATTTGGATTATATTGGATCTATTTAAACTACATATATTGACAAAGTGCAATGTGAAAATAGAAACAGAGTTTCAAACCTCAATTGCAGTCAAATTGCACTTTGCAAAGATCAATGTCGTGAGATTCGCTGATTGATATTTCTATAAAGGTAAAAATCGTGAGATTTGGTACTTAATTCATGGGATCGGGAGAAATAACCGAAATCTGGCAACACTGGCCCACGCAAGCAACCCGTACGAAGCTAACCGAAGCAGACCGAGAACGGACTTCGGCTGCTGCTCCGCTCCTGATCTAGATTTGTTCGGTTACATAGATAAAGCTGTGTTGATTTGAATTTACCGGCGGACGAACCCGTCTCGTGGTTAAGAATACTATCTTTTTTTAACTACGTTATCTAAACAAGGAGAGCGCGCTGACCGACTGGAATCGGTTTGTCGTTGATGAATTCGGGAAAAAGACTATTCGCATACTGCGCATGCGTTCCTGTGGCAGAGATTTCGCCCATAGGGGAGTTAAATAGTTCTGCGCAACCTATGTATTTTATGAATGGAACTTTAAATATCAGCAGTCCAAGTATGTATGTCGCTGGCATCAACCCGCAGCCACATCACAACAAACAGCCAACGAAGCAACGACGGGCGGAGTCAACGCCAGCCAACCAGAACCGCTACAACCTTCGGCGCAGGCCATAAATACCGAGAGCGACGACAAAGATCCATCAGTTTACAACTTGACAACAACGAGTAAGCACTGATAATGCCAAGTGAGACATTGGCGAAACGTCTGACAGATTCCAATGGGAATTTAACGAACGAATGTGCTCCCGGATCAGCATTTCTTCATATAATTAAACGGCTTTGCCTGTCAATTTTTAGCCCAGTCAAAATATTTAACTGTCAGTTATACTGTGGGTGTTCAAGATCCATGCACCTATCCCTTTTCCAATCCTGTTGGGGATTTATCCCTTTTCTGCATACTTCCACGGATTTTGCTCTGAAGAACTAGCCCATATAATTCCCCCCTTGACTGTTCCTAACAGAATAACAAGAGGCGCGTTACGAATACATCTCTTTACTGTCCAGCTGCAAAAGCCTAGAACATCCTACTTCTCTCGCTGATTTATTCTTGTGTCTCCAGATTATGGAACAAATTGCCTGCAGATGTTTTCCGTTCTCATCCAAACCTCCAATTCTTTAAATACCGTTTTACCTTTTCCTTCTCTTTAGACGCCCACGATACGTTAGTTTTTAGGCTTGAAGTCTACGTCGCGGCTGTCTCAGATAAAAAACAGACAGTTATTTGCTAGTGTATATGTTACGGTTAATTTGGATACTTGGCTAGTTTACAAACTAGCCAGCTAGTTTGCAAACTAACTAAAGACACTGTTATTTTGAAGAAATCAGCCATTTCTCACAAAATAGCAGACGGTTTATAAACTAGCTGGTTAGTATGCAAACTATCGATTTGCTTCAGTTAAGATGAGGATTTTATTGAGGTGTACCTTAACCTAAAAATCATGTTTTGTTTGTTGTCCAGAAAATCTAGCCGATGGTGGATCGGAGGGCATCCTAAGGTCGGAACAGGGTTAGCACCTGGTTAGGGGCCCTGACCAGTCTCTTTCCTCGCAGGCGAAGAGGGATCGGTGCGAAAAAATCCACTATTGTTCCTTATGTACAGATTTTTCATTACTGCATGCGCAGAGGAACAATAGTGGATTTTTTCGCACCGATCCCCCTTCGCCTGCGAGGAAAGAGACTGGTCAGGGCCCCTAACCAGGTGCTAACCCTGTTCCGACCTTAGGGTGCCCTCCGATCCACCGTTCGCTAGATTTTCTGGACAACAAACAAAACATAATTTTTAGGTTAAGGTAACCTCAATAAAATCCTCATCTTAACTGAAGCAAATCGATAGTTTGCATACTAACCAGCTAGTTTATAAACCATGTGCTATTTTGTGGGAAATGGCTGATTCCTTCAAAATAACAGTGTCTTTAGTTAGTTTGCAAACTAGCTGGTTAGTTTGTAAACTAGCGAAGTATCCAAATTAACCGTAACATATATACAAAAAGACATATAGGTCATTCATTAAATAAATAAAAGTTTTATTTTGTACTCTTCCTTAAAGAAAAGCGCAAAGTAATATTTTGATTTTTTTAATGCATTATGTATGTGTCTGCACCAGAAAGTCGTCGGTCAATAGCAAATAACTGGACGAAAATAATAGTACTAAGCGCTGACTACTGCTCATAAACACCTTGTATTTTGTAGTTTTCTTATTTGGGAATATTTGCACATTGCTTTTTAAAGTACAGTGTATGAGACTTAAAATATTAAAATAAATTAATTAATAAAAAAATATGTATAATAAAAGGCGTCTAATAAGACTACTTGCTCTATTGTCATGTCAGGGAATTTCTCTGTAATTTTAGGGAAATGTCAGGGAAGTTCCTATAAGTTAATCGCTGGTAGCCAAGTAGAGTTATAAGAGTAGTAGACTTATAAATCCAAATAAACGTTTAATGTAATATTTTATTACTTATGGATTTTTTCCTTGCGTCAAATAAAATGTTTTTAATGACAAAAGCGATGAAAAGGAGATCTTTAGTAAACAGCAATTATTTACGACCAGAAAATGAATATGAAATTAACACAAAAAGCAAATTATTTACTTTAATCGTGTATAATTTTACATAAAGTATTTACATTCAAAACGCACATATTTGTCAAGTTACAGGGGTAACCGATATTTCCATAAAAAGAAAATGGAGAATTTAGACTTGTCCTGACAAAAGTAAGTCATCTGCGTTAGGGATGTCGCGAATAGTAGTTTTTACTATCCGGCCAAACCGGAAATTCGGCCAAACGCTAACCGCCGGATCCGGATATTCGGCCGAATATCCAACAGTTTAAAAGGACGAATTGAATTAAAGTTTGTAGCTATGTAAATCGAGTCGCCATGTGTGTAATGCAGACCGATGACCTGCAGCAACCGTGCGCCGACGCCGTCAAGCGTGCAAAGTTGAAAACATTCGCGGGAATCCCCGAAATGACGGGCGGGTGCCTAAGACTATAGAGGCCGAGGTTCAGTCTTATTTGAATTTGCCATTAATCGAAAGAACTGCTTCTCCATATACATGGTGGAAAGGCGAAAATAAAAATTTTCCCATCTTATCGGAGTATGCTTTCAAATACTTGTCAGCACCCGCATCCACAATTTTTAGCGAACGACTTTTTTCGGAGGCAGGCAATGTGTTTGAAGAAAAGCGGAATCGGCTTTCCTCCGAAAATGGCGAAATGTTAATTTACTTGCACCACAATCTTCCATTAGATAATTTTAAATATTAAAAATTTAAGTTCGTATTTTCGTTACATAAATTTACTAGTACTAGTACTAGTTTTCAGTATTATTAGGTTTTAGTTTTTATTTTTATCTAAACTTACCTAAGGTTTTCGTGTTGTATGTTGTTTATTTTAAAATAAAAAATCATTAGTTTTCCATGCAACATAATTATTTTTTATTATAATTTATAATAATAATAAACCGTCTCCATACAATAAAATACATCGGATATTCGGTCGAATATTTAATTATCCGGCCAAACCAGATATCCGGTCCAACCGGCCGGATATCCGGCTCCGGCCGGATAGACCGAATATTCGCGACATCCCTAATATAATGCTATAAGAAAAGTGGAAAAGAGATGTAGGAATGTTAAAACAATAACGGCTTGCAGTTTGAGCACAAGAAGTAATTTTACGTGAATTTGTTTGTGCAAAAGTTCGTTACTTATGGTTTTACTTGTGTGGTAGTTGGTAGTGTTAGCTCAGGTTAGCCTAGCTGTTTGTTTCTATTGTTATGTTATATATTAAAAACCCTGGTCTATTAAATATTTTCTAGTTATCTAGCTTTTTTAATTATATCCTAATGCTTATTTTTTAACTTTGACTAAAAATACTCTGACACATCCATTTAATACTTCCACAGGCTGTTTATGATATGGCGTGTTATACATAGACTGACTAAATAAACTGGTCAACAAAAAAATCGGCAAAAGCGAATTTTACTCGACTTTTCAAACTGCTATAATTTTTTAAAAACTTAACTTTTTTGAGATCGGTTTTCGGATATCGACAGCTCGTCTTTCCCAAATTAAGCAACAAGAAGTGATTTTGCAATGGAAGCGACATTTTCATGCTATACAGGGTAATTAATAAGTTAATGCAAAACTACTAAAAGTTTAGGTGTGTGCCATGTTGCCAATAAATTTTTTTGATCGTTTGGACATAGCACGCTAGTAAGCTGATATCAATATCTCCAGACGTGTTCGCCGGAATTTCGATTAATGGTCTCTGGCGAAAAATACAGGAGGAAACAGAAAAAGCACACAAATTTTGGTAGCATCATTTTTAAAACGCTGTAATTGGAAAACGGATTAATAGACTTTGTCGGGCTTTTTGGGAATTGAAAGCCCCTTTTGTGCAGAGTTTTACCTAATAAACTGTTTTACGTTCAATGTCAAAATGTTTGCGTTGTATAGGGGTGAACTAAAAAGTAAATGAAAAGTATTGTTAAAAATAAATTTTCTTTTAATTTGTACAAATTGAGCAGTATGCGTGTTTTTTCTTTCAGAAATAGGGCGTTTTGTCTAACTTTGGATTAGTTATACAGCGTGTCCCGAAACCATCTTAACAAATGCGGAACTTTTTTATTTTTAACTTTACGAAAAAGGTAATCCTTCATAAAAAGTTCTGCATCGTGAGAAAATAGCATAGCCATTCAAAAATTTGATCTAAGGCATACAGGGTGGCTCAAAAATGTAAAAGTCCTAATCCATTTGAAGCTAAAAAGACACAAAATCGTTATTTAAAGGCAAACTGCCACTGTAAATGTACTAGTGTTAACTTCTTATGTTAGTAAATTAGGTTTGAAATATACAGGAGGTCCCAAAAATAAAAATGTTTTTATTATCGACTTTACAAAAAAGTACCTATATCTTTATAAAATGTTCTACATTGTGAAAAAAGAGCATGATGATTCAAAAATTTGATCTAGGACATATAGGGTGGCTAAAAAATTTAAAACTCTGAACTGGCCTTAAAACAAGGGTAAGCTAAATTTTAATTCAACCAGTATGGTATTTGTGCAAGGTTACTAATTAAGTGATAAGTAACCACTTATACTTAAAATGAGACGTACAGGGTGATTGAAGGTTTACTTGTATTTAATACAATTTTAGTAACAAATGAAATATTAGGGTAAAAAAGATATTAAATAACTAAACATGACTAAATAACTAAATAAATTTAAACCTCCACGTAACCTTCGTCCTTTTCCATACAGTTTATCTTTAAATAAAGATTTGGTGTCTCCTTAACTTTATGTAAATTGAGAATTTCAGCTTTTTAAGCCACTCTGTATTGTCCTACATAAAGTTTTTGATTAATCATGATCTTTTTCACAATGTAGACTTTTTATGACGATATTTTTTTTGTAAAGTCAATAATAAAAAATAAATTTTATTTTTGGGCCCTCCTGTATGTTCCAAACCTAATTCGCTAACATAAAAGTTACCTCTAGTACATTTACAGTGGCAGTTTACTTTTAAATAACGATTTGTGTCTTTTTAGCTTCACGCGGATTAGGACTTTTAGATTTTTGGGATACCCTGTATGTCTTAAATCAAATTTTTGAGTGGTAATGCTATTTTCTCACAATGTAGAACTTTTTATGAAAAATATCTATTCTCCCGTAAAGACAAAAATAAAATGTTTTCCATTTGTTAAGATGGTTTCTGGACACGCTGTATAACTAATCAAGAGTTGGACAGAACGCCCTAGTTTTGGAAGAAAACAAACACATACCGCTCAATTTTCACAAATTAAAAAAAATCATTTTTAACAATGATTTTCATTCACTTTTTGGTTCACCCCTATACAACGCCAACATTTTGACCTTGAAAAAGAAAACAGTTTATTAGGTAAAATGCTACACGAAAGGGCTTTTAATACCTAAAAAGCCCGACAAAGTCTATCAATCCGTTTTCGAGCTACAGCGTTTTAAAAATGAGGCTACCAAATTTTGTGTGCTTTTTATGTTTCCTCCTGTATTTTCCGTTAAAGACCATTAATCGAAATTTCGGCGAACACGTCTGGAGATATTAATATCAGCTTACTAACACGCTATGTCGGAACGACCAAAAAAATTTATTCGCAATATGGCACACACCGAAACTTTTAGTAGTTTTACATTACCTTATTAATCACCCTGTATAGCATGAAAATGCCGTTTCCATTGCAAAATCAGTTCTTGATACTTAATCTGGGAAAGACGAGCTATCGATATCCGAAAACCGCTCTCAAAAAAGTTAAGTTTTTAAAAAGTTATGGCAGTTTGAAAAGTCGAGTTAAAATAGCTTTTGCCGATTTTTTTGTTGACCAGTTTATTAATTTTTTAAAAATATATATTTCAAATTTAAAGGATATTTTTAAAAAATTAGTATGAAGTGTGTGGTATTAATTTGGAGTCGACCTGTTAAAAATGTAATAGGTTGTTCTATTTAGAAAACCCAACTTTGTGTTATATCCGAAAAAATATAATAGATATAGAAGAACTAACTAAACTAACTACGCCACTAGATTCTCCGTAAAAATCTACACAAAAAATGTTAAAACACTTTTTATCTATCTCTAATATATTTTGAGATATAGAGTGACTTGCTGAAATTGGACAAATTTCAAAATCGCCCTATAACTTGAAAAAGGATCAAGCTAGCCATGAGTTATTTGCATCGTTACATTTGTTTTTAAAATCGAGCTCGGAGATGCGTGGTCAATTTTTTTCTATTTACTATACTTTCGCCAAAACCCCGTGTGACCGTCGAAAAAGCGCCTCCCTATTCAACTGAAATAAAAGTCATAAAACCAGCTTGACAGTAAGTACAAAATTTACTACAAATTAATATATTGCTGTTAAAAATATAAACATATCACAAGCAGTTTATATTTAAGAAATTAACATCTAAAAAGATTATTACCAATTAAGAAAAATAGTTATCCGAGAAGAATATGTATGTACCTTATATATCAGTAAATAAAACTATTAATCTATGTATGTACTTGATAATGCGATAATAATAATTTATAATCATAACAATAAACTTAACTTAACCGATAAATATAACAAAAGGAATGGTCGTACCAAAGAAACTTACAGAGGCTTTTAGGAAAAATAATTTGTTGCAATAAAAGAAAACCAATAACTTTGTAAAGCGCATACGGTAATAATCTATTTAGAAACATGATGTAATAGGAAAAACAGCAAACAAGTCGCTTAAGAGTTTTTTTAGAATTATCTCTGCGAAGCAAAAGCTAAGCTAGAGCGGTCCGTTGTGCATTTCTGTATGTGGTGTTGTGTGCAGTGCGTCGTTGTCGACGTACGCACTACGCTGCACATAGAATGCAATGCATTTCACATAGAAACGTACACAGGAACGCATAACGCACCGGCCTAGCTCAGCTTCTGCTTGGCACAGATAATTGCACACGAGTGGCCACATTAACACACTGCTACACATCGCTTCTTCCGCCAGTTGTGTCTAGATATTGGACAATATAATATGACGTCTTCATCGTCATCGTCTTCAAATATAAAAAAATATTGTTTTAAACTCTACCCCAAATAAGTAATATTTGTCTAAACAAAAGTCAAGAAGCGGGATATACACCCCTTGATAGCTTAAAAGCGATGTTTTTAGGTGAATTCCACCATCTTTATGAAGATCTAAGCAATTATCAGGAATGATTTTCTGAATATTTAATATAAGTAACGTAAGATTTAAAAAAACGTTCTCAAAGTATACCGTGGAATCAATCGCGCATGTCTTGAATTATTACTCTTGAAAGGTAACATAGGTTAAAGGTATAAATATGTGAATGAAAAATAAAACTGTTAAGTTCTGAAGTTTTTATTTTTAAGAAAATTACATTATTGTCATCGTCATTGTATAATACAGAATTTAAAAAAAACATACAACAAAGAACCTAAAAATTATAAATTTAAACTAAATGAGTGACGTGTGCACCTTATACTTCCAAATAGTGTTGTAAGAATCCGGATTAAAATATCCGTTGATTCCGAATATCAAAATATTCGGTATCAAAATATTCGGATTAATCCGAATATCTCATACGTAATACGGAATCGGGTATTACCATAGACAAAATATATTTAGACCATCACAACGTATTCGCGACACCAGCTGAATCCGTCCAATGTATGGGCGAAAAAGTGAGTTTGTACGCATTGGGCGCCAGTCAGATTTTTAAACGACGGTCCTCTCGAGGCATGCGCACTCGGGACGTCTAGCAAAAGTGGTTGTTGAACTCAATGACGCAACTCGGCGATCAGAACCGGACCCAGTTGTAATCACTGAAGGAAACACATGGAATACAGCTGTTGTAAATGCTGAAGTTGCTATTTCCATTTGCAAAAATACTTTTAAGTTTTGAGTTATTAAGATTAACTCTAACCAAATAAATTTTGTAACTTTTATCTTAAATGCACTCCGGTGTTGAAGTGAACACACACACGGAGAAGTAGAAATATTTATCAGTGACATATATTGAGTGTGGTCAAGGTGTCAGAAAGGCACTGATGGGGTGTTTGTGTATTAGGGGCATTGTATAAGGGGTAAGATGGTGTAAGAAGGTCATATATAGTGTCAATGCCTCCTTCCCCTATATTGCATAAGGGTGAGTGTGACCAAAAGGCATATTTGCGCTTTCGCCAAAGGGGCACTAAAAATACTAGTGGATTAGGGTAGACTGGAGTATTTTAAAAGGGATGGCGAAAGAAAAAAGTGCTTTCGCCAAAGGATCGCTAAGATATCAGTGGATTAGAAGGGTGTGTCCAAAAGGCATATTTGCGCTTTCGTCAAAGGGGCACTAAAAATACAAGTGGATTAGGGTAGAGGGATTTTAAAAGGGATGGCAAAGGAAAAAAGCGCTTTCGCCAAAGGATCGCTAAGATATCAGTGGATTAGATTGACATGGGGCCGTAAGTAAGTAGCGCTTTCACCAAAGTATCAAGTGCACACACTGTAAATAGGTGTAAAAATATTTACATCTTACCATAGAACTTGGTTTGTTCAATAATTATACAGGATGGGATGCCAATCCAATAAAATATACACATAGTTTTGGTAATTTTCTTATTTACTATTTTACTTCTTAAAACAGTTGCATATTTTATTTCTATTGTTTAGAATACTATGTTTATATTTTATTTCAACTTTCAATTTTGTAAATGTAACGTTTAAAAAATTAAGAGTGGGGACATTAAAGAGACGCACTGTATATGTATAAACTGAGCTATTTTCGAGGAATTAGGAAGTTTCCATTTTTTCATTTTCTCTTAATAAATAGTCCTAAAAATGTAAAAAACATATGTATTTTTTGTTTTTAATTATCTGTAGAAATAAAAAAGTTATCGTCCTTCAAAGTCTGAGATGCTAGTTACCGGACAGGATACAATGCATGAAAGTAAACACGCGAAAGCAGCAGCGGCCGCTAGCCCGGCGACCGTGGGGCGACAGAGTTCTGCATCTAACAAACCCTAATCTATGTTCTGCATTTTGACGTCACGGCCGATAAAAGCCGCGTGCGAAGTTATTAAATAAGAAATTGAATAAGTTCGTCAATTTTGAAGATATCGAGATAATTTTTTTTTGTTTGACAAGTTAAGTGAAAGACTATTAAATGATGTTGAAGTTACTCGATATTTCTGACATAGGAAACTTCCTAATTATCGACAGTTTTGTATAGCAAGAAAACTCAGATTTAAGCCAACAAACTATACAATTTTTGTTAAAATCTCACTAATGCTTACATTTTTATCATTAATAAAAATAATAATTACAAGTAATATATTTAGCATTTATTACTCGATACAAGATTCACGTCATGTGAAATAAACTTTGAAGTACGGTCCTGTCTATCACAAGGCAAACGTTCGACAAGGCGCAAGCCCGCAGAAGACCGTCTGTGTTTACGGATTCAGCTTGGTAAATTTGCCTCATTCGCAAATGACATTATTTCTCTATTATATATTTTCTCTATGGGTATTACTGATGCAGAGTAGACAGAACCGCGTTACAGGCTGTCGAATTCGAATTAATTGTCAATAACCGCGTATACCGCCAAGTTCCGAGCGACCCGCCGCACTATGGACGGAAATCGAAAAAGTTGGTCAAAATTATTTATGCCAATATTATGATTTTACATGTTTTAACAATGCATCTAACGTCATTTTAAATAATTTTAAATCCAGTGGAACGTCTAATATGTAGGGTGATTCAAGTTATATGAACAAATCTTGAACACTAATAACATAGAATTTGTTACAAAATAAAGAAAGCCAAGCCATTAAATACAGATTCCTTGGGCTAAGATAAGGATACTCTCCTTATGCAATTTAGCATTTCAAGACCCCCTTTTCGATATAGAGGGTGTTAAAGTTAAGTTTAAAAAATCGATTTCTGTTAATAACTCCGGTCCCTTTTAAGAAATTTGACTACAATTTGGCACAGTTTTTTTCTTGTTAAACCACATAATTTGTTTAATTTTAGTCAAATTTTTTAAAAAGGTACTGTGAAAGTGGGAGGTCATGAACCCTTTAACTACCCCAACTTTTTTTGAGCACCCCTGTGTTTAAAAAATGTAGTTTTTTGTATTGGGCGTTTATTTATGCTTTTTAAACAAATAAATGGGTTCCTGAAAATCCTGAAATCTTTAATAACTTTTGCGGCCTCACTTTTTCCAAATGATTAAAAAAATTGCTGCAGTGACTTCTTGAGAGCATCATGCTCGTTGACTTGATATCCGGTAGTATTTTCTACCTGATTTACCAAATATTCATACATAAAAACGAACATTGTTTTTGAATGGTTTGACTCGGAAAACCTTAAAAAGATATACAACACCGTATGTTAAGCTTACCCCCTCCTCTCATACCTGTTCGCATTACACCCGCCCCCTTCTGAAATAATGAAAAAACCTCAAAATGTCATTTTATGGCATGATTAAACAAAAACCTATTACCAATCCAGTTAATAATTCCAAAAATTATCAATCCCCACCCTTTTTATCCCCACTCTCTGCGCCATTATAGCTCAAAACCAATCCGAAGCTTTCTTTTATGGCCTAGAATATGTGTACCAAATTTAAAGTGTTTTTTTTATTTCCCTGTTTAATTACATGGTCGAACTTTCTTATGTTTGCTGGAATAAAACTGTCGACCTTCTTGCAAATTTTCCCAAAACTTAACTGTCGACTTTTTTTTTTGGTACGAAGTTCTAATAACCAACTCGTACTCTAAATAGCCAACTCGAACATCCACGGGGGGACGCTCCCCCTATGAGTCCGCCCCTGATTCGGAGAATATTGAGATTTCCAAATCCCTGGAACTCGGCACTACAATAATTATTTTCTCTCCAAGTTTTAATGCATTTTCCGAACACCCTGTATAGGTATCAGATTTTAATCATCTTGCTCAGATTTGTTTGGATTTACTCAAGATTTCTTACAACCCCCGAAAACTGCAACTTGAAGGCGCAGATTTCGACGTGTATGATTTTTTAGCGTTTTCCATTGGCTACAAGGGTTCCGCACCTTGTGGCATATATATAAATAAAAAGTCTGAAGCAGTGCGAATTTAACCTTAAATAAACTGTTTCCTGTTGTTTTCACGTTCAAAGGAGTGACTCACCGAATTAACTATTATTTTAAAATCAATGTAGAAATTAATTATGCCCCACAGTATGTACATGGACTAGCAAAAAAAATGTATCTGATAGTTTCATTCGCCAAAATCTATAACATCTTTTATGAAAGTTCTTTTTGAATGGATTTTGTATTACCGAGCAAAGTATTTTTTCTACAGTCGTACACAAAGTACGTTTTTGCACTTCCAAAAGAGAGAGCAAAATAATTGTTCTTTTCGGAGGATTTTAACTTTACCGCTCTTGAGCGGTAAAATAAGCAAATCACTCGCTTAGCCTTAGCAACAACTAAGATGACTGGTAGGTGTCATTACTGTTTGCTTCTTAGTTTTTATATCAGTTTTAGCAGTAGGCTTTGAACGTTGTGGTTATTGCATTACTTACTTAGTTACCATAACAACCGTATATTTATAACAAACATTTTGATGTATCCTATTTTTTGTTAATTTCTCTACAATATCTTTAAAAAAGGTACCCGCCAAACAATGATTGCAGAAAAAATCATGTGTGTAATTCGAGCGCAAAGCGTCACGAAAACGGCACGATGTCTTAGACATATATTACATCTTTTCAAGCAACGCAATGGTTTTCCAATGGAACAACAAACCTGTCACTAAACTTACCTATAGAACAAAAAATTTATACTCAGTGTGCACCAGTTTTGTCAATAGAAAACGCTAGAAGAATGAAAAAGTAATTGCAAAAAGTAGGAAAAACATAGAAATTCTCTGTCACTGGTTAGTTACAAGAAAAATAGTTTTATCGTTGAAAGTTGACGAAACACAAACATTGGGTGCAAGTATGGACATAAAATAAATAAAGAGGCGGTATTGACAATTCAAAGAACGTAGCATCTTCTTCAGCCTATTTGCTAACTACTATAACGGGGAATGTTTTCGTTTCATCTTTGTCTTCTTTATCGTGTTATTTGGCATCTTTGTCAATTTAGTCTTCTAGTGGGCCTTCTTCCCCGTTAAAAATCAGCTCATTGCACCTGGTTTCCTTAATTTGAGTCGCCGATTCCTCTCGTTAAAAATTAAGCCTTTACACTTCCTGGGCCCCTATTCTCGAAACCGGGAAACCCATTCACCGATGATTTTGTTAGAGTGCAGCCAATCGTAATCTCCATACCTTAAACGTTTTCGGATGTCTTTGGTTTTGGTTGCGGTTTAAATCAAACAATGGGTTCGTCATTTGGTAACCAATTGGTCAACGAATGAAGTTTATCTATTGTTTATGCGTCAACCGCCATCATGATCACAGGCCATCCAAAAACGCTGTTGGGCAACATTACCGAGGGAACGTTAAACTGGAGAATACTGCGCTTGGGTCGATTCTTGAGCTAGAGAATTCTGCAACATTTATCAACTTTATCGGGTGGATGTTCTCTCAGGTTCAACAATTCGGACCTTGTAAATATCAATAAATCGGTCTTCGCGGGAAACGGGACTGCCTCGGCTACACATCTGAGCATCACAGGAAAACAAAATTTATTTACAGTAAAACTCAGATTGTGTCTTTTTGGCTTCAAATAAAGTAAACTCATCTCGTATCCTTATTCCTTTTTCGTTCATGGGTGCAAGATACATTGTTCTGACATTTTTGTAAAATTGACAAGGAGGGGACTTTCGAAGCAAAATGTTATTTTTGAAATTTAGAGAAATGTCTGTTAATAATTTAGTTTAAAAATCTAAAATAATATTTTACATTTTTCTGACAAAATTAATATTTATACTTAATTTATCCAAACAGCATTGTATAGCTCCATTTGCTTGACAAATAATACGCAGGTACTGTTGGTTTAATACAAACAATATAATTCTTAAACTAATAGAACTAAATATAGTTTCAAGTATTTTTGCGATATTAAGTCCGCTTTCTTGCATATTTCTAAATATATTGTTTTCACATTTAAATAAGTTAAACTTCCAGATTACCGGCGCCGCTTGGTAAACCTTTGGCATTATTTTCCGCCGGAAACTTGTACCATTAAATTTGAAACCAAATCTAGTGCTTGTACTCAATAAAGTTGTCTCTGCACTTAAACCCAGACACAAGCAATAAGTTTCGTTGGTACTTTAAACTAGCAATATTGTTTTCAGTAAAGAAAATCATTCAGCAAAAAGAACTTTGCTTTTGAATAAGAACTGCTCTTTACAGTGGCAAAAAATTTATCGGAAAGCTCACAAAGTCACAAAACTACAACCCCCCTCAATTAGTATGAAAGCATGGGAAAGTTCTTAAATTTTTTTATTATCCTTTTCGGGCTTAAGAACTTGTTTGCTATTTTAAAAGTAGGGACAGCATTTCTCGGTGGCGTTCTTAAGGGTAGATTTTTTCTCAAAAACTTTACAATATCGAATCATATTATAGTGTTGAGGAATTTGTAACTTCACTTTGTTCAATCTCCTCGTACATTTCTTGAAAATACACATTTTTGCATCGCATGCGACCAATTTATGCTTATAATATAATTTAATTTTGTGACGTTTACTTACTACTAAATTACGTTTGTACATTTTAGTCAATTGGAAAAACGTTTCCTTATTTAATTAAATAACATGTAATACTCAAATGGGATTTATAAAGGACGCAAATTATGGAAACGGTGAGGAATTAGGCGCCGTCCTGGTAAAAAAATATAATTCGAGTTTTTAAAAGCCTTTAAACAAAATGCTACAATGCATGTTCAACTAATTCAAATTTTTACTTTTACTTTACTCTAACTTCCTTTCATTTACACATTTTATGTTAATCAATATCTTGTGATTTTGCTTGGGTGATTTTGCTGCAATTGTAAAGGACGGCAATATTTTCAGGTGTCTTACTTTCTGAATTTGTTAATTATATTTTTGCGTAAACAGAAAAAAATAGATCTTTTTATGAAGCATCGCAGAAGTTTATCCAGCGTCACCATATTATGTTTACTTATCATTCGATAAAAAAAATATCTTACGATATAGTAGCCCCCTCTAAGTACCTAAACAAAAAGTAAGGCCATCGTGCAAATATCTAAAAAATTTTATGTGTGCTTCTTTCGATTTCTATAGCACTTTTTTCTGCTCTAGACGCATTTTTTTTAATCTTCTGACAGCCCACGAACACCAAAGCCTAAGTACCATACGATGTACCGTGGGAGTACTGGGGAAGTCCGACTCACCCATCCAGAGCTGGAAACATCCATAGGGATTTTACCAGCCCTTTAAGGAGATGTGTGGGGTGGTACGTTAAAATGCACATTATAAATTAGATTTATTTTTCCTACATTTTTTTATCATACCCCTACAAAGGTAGGCAAACCCAATCAAACCTACTAAGTTAATAAAAATAAATGAAATCTTAATTCATCTTTTCCAGATCTTCTATAAAAAGGGTATCTTCCCAAACAGCTGAAAGACTGCTTGTGTGCACCCTGTCCTAAGTAAAAGGTCCAAGTCCCTTGCATCCACTTATAGAACACTTCTCTCTGTTGTTAGCAAAGTTATGGAGAAAGTCATCACCAAGCAAATTCTAAAATATCTAGAAAAACACAAAATCATCTATGACAGACAGTACGGATTTCGTCACCAAAGATCCACAGCTGATTTCCTTACCTTTGTCATACATAACTAGAACAAGTCCCTCGAATTTCATGGTTAATCCAGATTGTTGATCTTGGTATTTCCAAGGCCTTTGACCAAGTATGGTATGGTGCACTCCTCAACAAACAGTCTTTTTACGGTCTTACGGATATAAATCATATTTGAAACCAATTAATTTAAAAGGTTAGTTAACTTACCTCCGGAACCCGTAATCACAAGCTGGGGAACGATTAAAGCAGCGATATTCTACGCAGACCATTTTGAAATAATCAAGGAATTATTTCTGGATATACATACAAGATAACTCACAGTGTATGGTGCAAAGTCAAGAAATGTTAAAAAATCCGGCAGTTGCTAACCAACTTATGTTTATAAAGGTTAATTTTAATTTTATACCGGGCCTTATAGTTTCCTTAGAAAATAAAAAGTTAAGTTTAAGAATCTCTATTGAACTGATTAAAACATTTTCTGCTAATTGTAAAAATGTTCCCAGTGATATAGGTGTTAAAATAAGACAAAAATTACATGTTACTCTAGAAAAAAATGAGAGATTTAAATATTTAATGGAGGTGGTAAATATTTTTGATGGTACATTAACCGAAGAAGTTACCAAAATTACAGTATTGTCCGACTACATCAGTAGATGTTGAAAGAAGTTTTTCGGTTGTTAAACATATTTTTATGGACAGAAGTCAAAACTTCGTAGTAGGAAATTTTGAAAAGCATTGAATTATATAAACTCTTTTTATAATATATCAAATTAAAATTTTAGCTTAGATATAACTGTATTATTATAGTATTCTTGTAATTTAAAAATAAATGCTGCTTATTGCCAAAATCAATTATTGTGTGTTTTTTTATCTTCTAGCCCATATATTTTTCATATTTAGGTAAAATTGCTACATATTTTTGTTAAAAACGATTTATGGCTATTATATTTTTTAATTTAAAAATAAAGGTTTGAATTTGAAAATCAATTGTTTGTGTTTTTTTTTAATTTCATAATTTCTATGCATTTTGCACATTTAGGGTAGATTATTGCGTATTTTTGTTAAAAATGATGCATATTTATGTGCATATTTTGATTAAATTTAGATGCATTTATTCCGCTCTCTACTTATCGCTGATAAGAATCTTAATATGTAATTAGAAAGTAGGATGCCTAGTAGGGGGAAATAAAAATGTGTGACCAGTAAAGTCCGCATCATATGGGATTTTCTTTTATTAATAGCTTTATTCGAAATTTGACTTTGGCATCAATTTCTGCTTCGCTCGAGATGAAAATTAACCAAAAAAATAGTAGTCACGTGATTCGTATTATCTGCCAAATTTTAATTTTTTCCAAAAAAAAATTCAAAAGTGGGGTTATTTCTCAAAATATCGAAAAAAGTTATTAGAAAAAGTTTTTCCAAATGCAATTTTTAGCCCATGCATAAGATTATTTTGATTTTTTGCCCATTTTTTTAAATTGCACCATTGCAAAATAAGACTCAACGCAACCTACATAAAACTTCTTAGTTTTGACAATGCTTTATTCCAGACACATTTTCGTTAAAGTGGCGCCATATTAAATGTGTATTTTTCTACGAAATCCAAATAATTAAAATTTGGTCACATGTGATACAAAGTTTATTTGTTTTTGATCCTGTATAAGGTAACTTAATATAATAACTATTTTTGAAAACGTAGTTTGTGTCTAAAAGTAATACACATTATAATTAAGACAAACAAGTACACAGTGTCATCAGTAACGTCTGCATTAAGTGGAAAATAAATTTTCGTTTAACTTTACGTAAAGTTTATCTACTTTCAACGATTTAATTTAAAACCCCTTTATTACAATTTGTTATATTAAGGTGTATTACTTTTAGACACAAACTACGTTTTCAAAAATAGCTATTTTATGAAGTTACCTTATACAGGGTCAAAAATAAATAAACTTTGCATCACATGTGACCAAATTTTAATAGCCCTATTTGGATTTTGTAGAAAAACACATTTAATATGGCGCTACTCTAAAGAAAATGTGTCTGGAATAAAGTATTGTCAAAACTAAGTTTTATGTAGGTTGCGTTGAGTCTTATTTTGCAACAGTGGTGCAATTTACAAAAAATGGGCAAAAAATCAAAATTATCTTATGCAGAAAAATTGCATTTAGAAAAACTTTTTCCGATATTTTGAGAAATAACCCCACTTTTGAATTTTTTTTTGGAAAAAATTAAAATTTGCCAGATAATGCGAATCACGTGACTACTGTTTTTTGGTTAATTTTCATCTTGATCGAAACAAAAATTGATGCCAAAGTCAAATTTCGAATGAAGCTATTAATAAAAAAAAATCCCATATGATTCGAACTTTACTGGTCACGCTGTATATACAATTTATAAAAAATAACACTTTATTGTATATAATACATAATAAATATCAGGAATCCATTTTCGATTGATTCTTCATCGCATAAAATAAACTATTCTTATTAGCTAGCAACGTATTGGGATTATCAAACTCCGCAATTTTCCCATTATCTAAAACCATCACTTTATCACAATCTAAAATGGTACTTAACCTATGCGCTATCATTATCACAGTACAAGTAGAAAAGTTTTCTTTAATAAGTTTATGGACAAGTTTATCTGCTTCTTCGTCCATGTTGGCCGTGGCTTCGTCAAGTATAACCACTTTATTCTTCCTTATTATGGCTCTTGCCAAAGAGAGCAACTGCTTTTGCCCGCAACTCAAATTTAAGTCAAGAATTTCTTCGTCTAAACTCGGTACCAGGTCTTTAACCCGAACTTTCTCCAGAACATGCCAGATTTCTTCATCTGAGTAAATTTTGTATGGATCAATATTGTCTCGAACTGTTCCTTCAAAAATTATTGGATCTTGAGGAATTATAGAAATACTTTTTCTTAGGAAATTAATTGATACTGACGTAATATCGATTCCATCGATCAATATTTTCCCTTCATAATTATAAAGTCTATAAAAAGTTGATATAATGGATGACTTGCCGGCACCGGTTCTTCCTACAACTCCGATCTTCTCCATGGGATTGACGGAAAAATTTATACCCTTTAAAACTATAGCTTCTGAATTATAGGCGAGGCTTACGTTTTCATATCTTATTGCACCATCTTTAGGCCAGTTGTTAATTGCTCCGCCAGTTTTGTCTTCCTGTTCAACTTGTGTATACTCTAACACACGTTCTACTGAAGTCATACAGTTTTCTAAGTCTGCCCATTGGCGTACTGCCCACTGAAGATACCCAGTTAACATAAACACTTGACCTACAGCTAGACCCACGTTTCCAACTGAGATATCTGTAACAAATTAAAAACTGATTACTTATTGAAAAAAAAAATATTTTTCTGAATGATTTTACTATTCACGATCTCAAGTAACAGTGTTGTGTCTTTGTCTGTAGTTTATAAACGATTTAAATTTTGAGTGATCGTACTTTTATAGTGTTTTATTCTTGAGACTAGAATTCTTGTTTTTGTGTAAATTCCTCATTGGAAAACCAGGTTTTAAGTATATAAATGTCTGTAACCTACATTTTAAATGGAGGGTTTCTGGGTACATTTATTATTTAACTTTAGTAGAATTTTACATGATCGACGGTTATGTTATAAGGTCGTGTTATTATGTTTAACATATAATATTACTTGCCCCTCAACAATGAGTCGCTTACAATCGCCAATACATAATATATTATTATGCAAAATTTACTTCAATTTGTAACCGCCATCTTGTTAAACTGGTGCGGCCACCTATAGTTTGAGATCCCGAATACGCCTAAAAGGCCCCTAAACTTGACTTTCAGTATAACTATTTTTAAGATGTTAATGAAACATTTATAAATAAACTATTACTTACGTATGTCACCAAACAGAAGTACCAAAATAATAAAAATGACGAACATCGCACCAGAAAAATCCATCACAAATCCAAAGGCCCTTGTCGTCGTTGCAAGCATATAATATGAAGAATTTGCCAAATCTTGATGCTTATCAAACTCATCTTTTAATACTTCTTCCGCTTTATAGGCTCTTATGGTCGTTAGTCCCTCTACAGAGGCATTTAGATGGCCCACCAAAGGACTTCGGGCTTTAATTAAAAGAAAAAAACATTATTTACCTATAAATTTTCAGCTTATATATACTTCGAAAATACTACCCTTGCGAGATGAACTTAGGTATAATAATAAATACAATAGATAATAATATTTTTCGAAAAATTTCGTAGATCCGTTTTTGAAAAAGTATCTTTCGACAAAAAACTATTCAATTATTTATTACCTTTAAAAGCCATAACGATCGGGCGCAAATTTTAATAAGATCGTAGTGAATTGTGCAAGAAATGTTTTCAGAAACAATCCAAGAGCATATAAATTAGAAATGCCAAAAAAGTTTTAATTTTTTATATACATACATACATTTCTAGTATAATTCATTTCACAATACCTTAGATAGAGAGCCAATGTTTTGCTTTGGTTATAATATATTGTAGAATTTGCATGAATGTTTGCATTTGTGAATTACAATTTTTTTTGTATACAATTCGCTATACAATTTCTTAGTGGACAAGGTTCTAGGAAGGGGGCGCCCACTGTGCCCCCCGCGCCTCCCTAAATCCACCTCTGGTCTTAATTAAATCATAAAAGAAATCAAAACCATAATTTTAATTTTCTTTCTAGGCGCCCCGAAAAAATTCGATACGTTTGTCGAATTTTCGCGACCCGCGGTTTTAAAGGAAAAGTGCGAACAGAAGATCCGCCCCGTGATGACCTGTCCCTATCGACTCATTATTACCAAATGTTTAACCACAATAAAACCTATATAATTTAATAGTTTTTTCATGTCTATAGAAAATGCGGGGTGCAATAAAAAGCTACCCACTTGATAATAAAAATATAGTATATGTCAGACAACTTAAGAGCTTTTTCTTCATTTGCCTGCTAAATTAGGTCGCCCACTCGTAGAATTCGCGGGAAAACGAAAGGGAAAATAGAATTTAAATGTCATGTTGTCACATTAATTTCGTGATTTGGTCGTTAACAGGGGAAATTTGTGGAAATTTTCCCTGTATAAGCAGGATGACTCTTGCTAAGAAGTAGTTGAAAGATGCTCACCGATGTAAGGTGTTACTCTGCCTGATCGCGAACCAAAATTTTGTCTACGGGAATGTCAAAAAGTCTGGTTCAATGAGTAACGTGTATAGTCGGAAGTTTTGGAGATCGTCGTAATTTATTGACAAATAGCGTAAAAAAAACCAAGAATTTATCTATTATTGGAGGAATTTGTGAAAATTAAGAATTGTAAAAACGTGTATTTTGGGTGTAAAATAGTACAAGTAAAAAAAAGGTTTTACTTACTCATTGCTTCAAGTCTTTTCAAGGCCCTTCCGGTTGGCATGTAAACCATTCTTAATATGTACAAAGCCGTAAAAAAGCCTAACGCAAACAATAGAAATATCCAGCTCACTGTCGCTATTAACACCAGTATACCAGCAATCGATATAAAACTCTGAAAGTAAAAACACAAATCATGTATGTGCAAAATAACAGCCACAGCCTACATGCACAAGGAGAAATGATTTTTTAAATAAAATATTTATTGTAATATTGTACTTACTCTAAAAAATTCCATAAAAATCAATGGAAATTGCTCATCAATTACATCCAAATCATAGGAAAACCTATTTAGTATATTTCCAACAAAATGATTGTCAAGAAAGCTCATTAGACAGTGAACAATGCTATGGCACAGTGCCTTGTGGATTTTGATTGAGGCCCTCCTGCAATACCTTAACATCGAATATGCTTTGACTAGAGACAAAACTGCTGTCACTGCAATTAAAATTGTGTACATGTTAAATGTTCGGTTTTTTTTCTCGACAGCTTCGTCGAAAGAAAGCGTCTCATTTCTTTTACTAGTCACATTATTTCCAACTGAAATATCGTATGCCATCTGCTGATAATCGACCCTTAAAAATAAGTAGTGTTAGACTTAAACGGTGTCCCAGTAGGTAGTTCGGGATTTTAATTTGGTACCATTTTTTAACAACTTAATCTAGAAATTTTAAATTTTGCATGTGACATTTAGAGATCCGGAAATTTAATTACACCGGCACACAAAATAAAAAAAGGGGTCTGTACATTTGACCAGACCCATCTATCTATATGTATTTTGATGCGCTGAATCCAAATCTGAAGTCTGTTTGCCCCGTACACCCTAAAAATTTTGAGTAAATTGCGAAAAACTGCTAAAAATAGCTAGAAATTGCAATTATTCAACTTCGGAGGACTGATTGCTTGTGCCTGTAACCAGGGCACCTCCACGTGGTGACGGTGGGCAACAGAACCGTCTGGCATAGTCCTGGGTTAACGGCGTGTATGCCGTCATGGCAGGCACAAGCGATAAGTGCTTTACGATGCAGGGATTCGGAACCCCAGTATCGGCGTCTGGTCAGGGCGAGAAGGCAGGTCAGCAGGTGTTGTCATCAAGCGAGAGCAGCTCTACATAAGTGAGTAACTTGGCTTCTGTAGAGTAGGTATAATGTTATAAGAAATCACTCCCACATACGTATTAAAAGTCCTCATTGGTACGTAAGGACAATACTATTTTTTGCTATTTTCTGCTACTTCATTGCTATTTTTTACGATTTTTGAAAAATATATAAATGATCGAGATTAACAGATTCTGAATTTGGATTCAGCGCGTCAAAATACATGAGAAGCATACTTGATCTAGTTCAATAAGATTTTCTTCATTTTCATAACTGCAATTTTTCGCAATTTTTAGCCATTTTCAGCGGTTTTTTGCAATTTACTCAAAATTTTGAAGGTGTACGGACCAAACGGACTTCGGATTTGGATTCAGCGCATCAAAATACATATAGATAGATGGGTCTGGTCAAATGTACAGACCACTTTTTTTATTTTGTGTGCCGGTGTTATTGATCGTTTTACGAAGGAAGAACGTTTTAGAATTGTTCAAACTTACTACGAAAATTCCCGTTAAAGAGGCCATGCAGACATAAACAACAAATTTTTTATGTTTCTAAAACGAACCCCAATATGTTTTATAAGAAGTATTGTGAGGATTTAAGAAAGGCTATTAACAATGCTAGGAGAACTTCTGTTGAAAATGAAATAAAAAGTGCAAACAGCGTACCAAAAACATTTTGGAAAATTATTAAAAGAGAAACGGGAAGAGAGTCAGGTGACAAACCAACTAATTGGAAAATACATAGGAAAAACGTCGTTCCTAAAGACAAACAAGTTATTTCAAATCTCTTTGCGGAATATTTTACAAATATCTCATTGCATAACAATCCAAATCTAGGGATACCTCTAATGGTCGACAGCAAACAGTTTTTACCTTACACCAGTGACTATACTTGAACTTAAGAATATAATTTTCTCTCTTAAAAATACAAACTCAACTGGAATACATGAAATTCCCCTAAAGCTGATTAAGGAGGATGCTTACTTAATTGATCAGGCTATTATAGACATGATCACCTGCTCTTTCTAAACTTTTACTTTTCCTAGTCAGCTGAAAATATCTAAAATCGTGTCTAAAATTATACCAATACACAAAAAAGGCCCTGAAGCCGATCTTGGTAACTACAGACCAGTATCTTTTTCCTGTGCTATAACAACAATTATTGAGAAGTCTGTCTACAATAGATTAATGAAATTTTTAAATCATAATAACATTTTGACTCCCTGTCAGCATGGTTTTCGATCTGAACGATCCACTAAGGGTGCTCTGTATGATTTTCTTGGTGAAATTTATGATATATGCAATGAAGGTAAGTCATGTGTAGCAATAGTATACCGCAAAGCACCCCTACTTTGCTTGGGTTAAAAAAAAATTAAAATGACGTGTTTGTTGGGATAGTCTTTATCCAAAGCAAAAATAAACAGTATTCTATTCAATATAAAAATCTTATAAATATAATACCAGACTTACCATGTGGAAACAAGCTTTGTAGAAAAACTGTCAGCAAACTGTGCTCCAATATAAATAACCATTATTAAAGCGAATATTATTACTCCTCCACCAAACTTAAAATACTTAAGATAAGTTCCATAATCTACACTTCCCACTGATTTTTCTTCCTGGTAAATTTTCTTTTTGTCATTGTTTGCGTCCAGTTCAACTTCCATAAATTCCTTTACCTTTTTTTCATGTCTATTGTAATCGAAATGTTCTATTATTTGGCTTCTTAAGTCGTCCAGTTCTTCGGTGAAAATTTCCACAGGTTTTGATATAGATTTAATGGAGCCTCTGTTCAAAAATATGACATTCGTAGCTGTTTTAAAATTGGAAGGATTTTGAGAGACAAAGAGGACCATCTTGTCTTTTAAGTAATTCTTAATGCATCTGTTAAAAATGTCATCTTGCACTTTTACATCTAGAGCAGCAAGAGAATCATCTAAAAGATATATATCGCTCTCCTTGTAAATTGCCCTAGCTAAATTTACTCTGGCTTGTTGACCTTTGCTAAGATTCATTCCTCTATCTGTTACAACAGTTTCATCGCCATGAGGCAGGATATTAAAATCGTATTCCAAACAGCACACTCTAATAACTTCTTCATAACGATATGAATTGAATGGTTGCCCAAAAAGAATATTTTGCCTTATTGTTGCCGGAAACAACCAAGGGTCTTGTGATGCGTAGGACACTGATCCACATACAATAATGTTACCTTTTGTTGTTGGGTAGTCTCGTAAAATAGCTTTAATAAGAGAGCTTTTTCCTGACCCAACCAACCCTGTCACGATATTTAATCCTGAATTGGTTATACTAAAGTTAATATTCTTTAAGATGTTTTCTCTTCCAATTGAAACACTAACGTCTTTAAATTCAATTTTTGTTTTATCTTTGCACGTTAAGGTATCATTATTAGAGGCTCTATAATGTTCTTCAATGTACAACATTCTACTAACTCGCGTTAAACACGCATAAAATTCGGCGGAGTGCGTTAAACCGAGAGGTATAGAAATGCCAACTGAATGTCCTAATTCTCTAAAAAGAGTCATGACGTAAAAAACCATTTCAGTGTTTGTGGAGTAACCTAAAGCCACATACGATATAAGCAGCACAGGAAATGTTATTTTTGATCCCATTATTCCAATTAAAACTAGACATATTTTTAAGTAAAATGCTTTCATGGTAGTATGCATCTCTTTCCTACAAAAAAATGCAGTAATAGGTACAGACTGAATTTTTTTTTAAATTATATTTTAGGTTTAAAAACTTCAAATAAATGACTATAACTTTCTACTAATATATTTTTTCTCTTAAAATTTAAGAATTGTCAATAAAATCTTGTAAAATTTGGTTAGAAAAAATAATAAATAAAATACCTAGGCGTGTTAATTTTTTTTCCAGGTGGGTCAATTCAAAAATTCAACTTTTTTTCGCAAATTACAAAATATTTTTCCATTACCAAAACATTCCTAGTAGGCTCACTATTAAAAAACCTAAACTTGGCATGGGTCCCATAAGTAGCAACAGAGATATACAACTTTAAAATTTCACGGGCCGCGCCTGCTTTAAACATTAATAGAGGTTCTATCTACAGACTACATAAACAACTTTGTTTCAAGTAAACTTTCTTACAGTGTAACCACAAAGAAGGTAGTGTTATTTTTACTGTCTTTCGTCTCAGTTCCCAGTTTTGCTATTTCAGATATCTTTATTCAAGTTTTACCAATTGGGAATGTATTAATCAAGAAGAATATTTTTTTGCATCTATTTATTTTAAATATCATTGTGTAGTTTACAATCAGCTGTTGGTGTCAAAAGTCATTTTCAGATTGCTAGAGCTATATCCGATCAGTTCCATTCACTCGAAAGGGACAATGTACCAGTGGCGGTTGGTGAAATTTCAAAGTTGTATATCTCTGGTCCTACTTACAGGACCCGTCCCACATTTAGGGGTTTTAATAGTGAACCCACTGGGAATGTTTTGGTAAAGAAAAAAAAAACATTTTGAAATTTGCGAAAAAAAGTTGAATTTTTGGTGCGCCCCTCCTAGGAAAAAAATGAACGCGCCTAGGTATTTTATTTATTATTTTTTCTAAACAAATTTTACATCATTTTGTCGACAGTTTTTAAATTTTGAGACAAGAAGATGTGTTGGTAGACAGTTATAGTCATTTGAATTTTTTGAAGCCTAAAATATAATTTAAAAAAAATTCAAATGACTATAACTTCCTACCAACACATTTTTGTGTCTCAAAATTTAAAAACTGTCGACAAAATGATGTAAAATTTGTTTTTTTCCTAGGAGGGGCGCACCAAAAATTCAACTTTTTTTCGCAAATTACAAAATTTTTTTTTTCTTTGCCAAAACATTCCCAGTGGGCTCACTATTAAAACCCCTAAATTTGGTACGGGTCCTGTAAGTAGGACCAGAGATATACAACTTTGAAATTTCACCAACCGCCACTGCAATGTACATGATTGTTAATAGTACTAGGTACTAGTTATTATTACACAGTGTGTTAACTTGAGACTGAGTAATACATAGCAATAGATTTTTTTTCTGTTTCGAGTTAAAACTTACTTTCTCGCACCATAAATTCTTTGTTCAAAATACATTTCCCATGTGTACATTTTAATAATTCTCAAAGCTGACAATGCTTCCTGGGTAAGTTGCAGCCGCTTATCAGCCATTTTTCCAACTTTCAGTCTCATTTTTGTCACCAACTGACTTAGGAAAACTGGAATTAAACAAAAAATTGATAATAAAAGCATTAATCAGCGAGTTCATATTGTTATGAGATTATAAATATCTTTTATCTTGGCAAAATGCCTTAAATACTAAAAAATGGATATTAAACCGGGTGTTAGAGGAAAAAAAAAATATTATAATATAGAGAGATGCTGGCCATTTGGTCTTAACCAGTGCCATTAACCTACATACACACACACACACACACAGAGGAAAATAGACGGGTATCGTGAATTGCGCCCAATTTCATAGGCTAGTCAACCAGATAATTGCCCTATCAAATTCTTAAATTCTTTACTAGCACGCCTCGTTCATTTGTATCATTATAGATATATATCCAAAACATTTTTTCCAGTATGTTGAAACTCAACTTTCTTTTTAATTTTCGCCCAAGATTTGTACTCTGCATTTACTTCTAAGCTACTAAATTCATTTTAGCAACAACTTCCAAGTTAAGAAAATTGAAAACCCTAAGCAAATCGCATCAGTTTTTAATAACGACTTATTAACAGTGAAAAGTCAAAGACTTACAAAACCTTACTAAAATCCTGGAGTAAAAGTTAGAATTTCTTTACAACGTTGAATTATTTCTCAAATCACAGCTTGCAACAATGTTCTTCTCCAGTGATAAATACTCTTTGCAAACAATTTTAATTTATTTAGTACTTACCTTGAATTATTAATCCCGAACCGAGCATACCCATTGCGATAGTGGAAGGTGGACCCATCCTTGCATATAAGAGGTAAAAAATTGTTATTGTTTGCACGGTGCCAATGATCAACTCACTGAGAGTCCAGATGTTGTGCACTACCGTCCTTATGTCCTTTGTTAAAATTGTCACTATGTTCCCCATGCTCGTTTCTGAGATTTCTCCAGGGCGTAGTTTTAATACCTTTCTGTAAGAGATAGCAGGAATTTAAACTAAATTATTGAATGCTTGAAAATTTAAGTCAGAAACTATGTCTGCATGAACGATTAAAGATTCAGGTCCAAAACCACGTGCGCTTCAATATTCCAGTCAGAAACTATTTTCAAACCATAAATGCTTGAAGAATCAGGTCAGGAGAGATTTCTGAATCATGAACGCTTAAATATTTAGGAGAGAAAGGATTTCTAAACAATAAAAGCATAGAAATGCAGGTCAAAAACGATTTCTGGACCGTGTACGCTTCAGAATTCAGATCAGAAACGATTTATGAATCATGAACTCTTGAATATTTAGGTCAGAAATGACTTCTAAACCGTTAACCTCGAAGGGTTAAGTCAGGAACTCTATAATATGAACTTCAAGCGGTTCAATATTTAGGTGAAACCGATTTCTGAACGATGAACGCTTCGAGATGGGGGTCAAAAAAGATTTTTGAACCATGAATGTTTGCAGATTCAGGTCAGAAACAACTTTTGAAGCATTAACCTTAAAGATTCAGGACAGGAACATCTACTGAACTGCAAGCACTTTAATATCTAGGTGAAAAATAATTTCTGAACAATAAACGCTTGAAGACTTAGGTCTGAAATGCTGTCTGAACTACAAGCGCTTCAATATTTAGGTGAAAAATGATTTTTGATCTTGAACGGTTGAAGAATTAGGTCAGAAACGACTTTTGAATCATTAACCTTAAATATTCAGGTCAGGAATATCTACTGGACTACAAAGAATCTAATATTTTGGTAAAAAAACAACTCCTGAACTATGAACGCCTAAAGACTTATGTCTGAAATGATCTTTGAACTAAAAGCGCTTCAATATTTTGGTGAAAAACGATTTCTGAATGATGAACGGTTGAAGACTCATGTCACAAGAGATTGCTAAAACATGAACGCTTGAATATTTAGATCAGAACGATTTTTGCAGCGTGAGTGCTTGAATAGTCAGGTTAGTAACGACTTCTGAGTTATGTGCGCTTAAAGATTTGGGTCAGAAACGCTGTCTGACCATAAACGCTTCAACATTTAGGTGATAAACGACTTTTGGACCATAAACGCTTGAAGATTTCAGGTCAGAAGCGAGTTCTGAACCATGAACGCTTGAATATTCATGTCGGGAACGATATCTGAGCCATAAACGCTTAAATATTCAGGTTAGAATCGATTTTTGATCCATGAATACTTTAATATTCAGGTCAAAAAGGGTTTCTAAACTATAAACCCTTGAGAATTTAGGCTTAAAAAAGCTTGAATCAACATCATAGTTAACTATAGGCGGTTCTAGGCCTCTATTTTTGGGGGGCTTAAGCCCCTGGTTTACATATAGGCTTCTAGGCTACGCAGTTGGATTTGGAGGGGCTAATTCGAGATTTGGGGGACATAGTCCCCCCAAGCCCCCACCTAAAACCGCCTATGTAGTTAAGGAATACTTAAGTGCTTTTAAACTTACCTGTAAACAAGAGAAGTTAACGAAGCTTTTATTTGTACTTCTAACTTGCATTGTAGCATAAAGTAATTATGTGCCCAGAAACAATGAAATATTGATAATGAAATCATAGTCCCTGCATAGAAATAAACATCATTTCTAGAAACTTTGGAGTGCGTCTGAAAGTAGGAGATGAATTTGCTAATAACATGAGGGTGGACAATGCTGAAAAAAAAAATGTTTTGTATTAAGAAAATTTGCATTGCTCTATATTTATTTATATTTTCAATATAAATAATAATAATTAACTTGATGAAGTACAACAGATCCGACGAAAGTTCAAAAATCTGTTATTACCTATTAAATAATGACCATGCTAAGTGAAGACCGGTCAGTATGGAATATCGTACTCCAAACGTCCTCCATATAAGCTTAATTAATGTCTTATTTTGTTTCCACTCTTGCTCGGTCTTGTCCCCACACTTTTTTGAATTACATTCTTTCGGAATTGCATAAATATCCTTTTCTTGTAAATTGCCTTTGATGCCCCTTTTAAAAAGTCCAAAAGTATATCTGAAAATAAATAAATGCAATCATAAATCAACATGTGCTATTTTAATAAATTTTAATGTATCGTTGTCTATGACATATTTTTGGAAAAAGCGAAACAAAAAACTTATTCTTTTTATAAGATCTTCGCAAAAGATTTACTTACATCACAACATCCACTCGTGAATATGGTTGACACGAGTTTCAAAATTTAAATTCAAAAATTTTCGAATATTGTATGTCCCGATGCAAATAAACCTATTTATTTATAACGTTAACGAAAAGATAAGCGATTTAAATTAGTGGGAAGTATTCCTAGAAAACTAACGGATAAAATAAATTTTAAAAAATCACTAAATAAGGAAAATAGTGTGGAATAATGTCGGTTAAAAATAGGATTTGTCGGAAAAAAATCAAGAAAATTCGATTTTTACCCCTTAAATATGCTCCTGGATGACCCACTCGGTATTCATTTTAAAGTATGATTAACCCTTTATAAGATAGTGTTGAAAATTGGGAAAAAATTAGATAGGAAAAATACAGTGATTCAAATGTACCGATGTGGAGGGCAAAAAAAGTTAAAAAAATCGAAATTTAGTCGGCGATTGCTCCGTTCCTATAAAGAACAAAAAAACTAAAAAATATTGATATCATGTATTTCGACGAGCTCTTTCCGTTGACGTATATGGGATTTTAATTTAAACTATTTTGACCACACAAAAAATTAAAAACCGTGAAAAATTTGGGTCAAAAATCGAAATTTCCAGTTTTTCCCAAATAAACTGGTCAACAAAAAAATCGGAAAAAGCGATTTTTACTCGACTTTTCAAACTGCTATAACTTTTTAAAAACTTAACTTTTTTGAGAGCGGTTTTCGGATGTCGGTAGCCTGTCTTTCCCAGATTAAGCATCAACAAGTGATTTTGCAATGGAAGCGACATTTTTATGCTATACAGGGTAATTAATCAGGTAATGTAAAACTACTAAAAATTTAGGTGTGTGCCATATTGCCAATACATTTTTTTGGTCGTTCCGATATAGCATGTTAGTAAGCTGATATCAATATCTCCAGACGTGTTCGCCGGAATTTTGATTAATGGTCTTTGGCGGAAAACACAGGAGGAAACAAAAAACGCATACAGATTTTGGTAGCCTCATTTTTAAAACGCTGTAGCTCGAAAACGGAGTGATAGATCTTGTTGGGTTTCTTAGGGATTGAAAACCCTTATCGTGTAGAGTTTTACTTATAAACTGTTTATATCAGGGTCAAAATGTTTGCCTGGTATATAGGGGTGAACTAAAAAGTGAATGAAAAAGATTTTTAAAAATAAGTTTTTTTTTTTAAATTGAGCAGTATGCGCTTGTTTTCTCCCAGAACTAGGGCGTTTTGTCCAATTTTCAATTAGTTATACAACGTGTCCAACAACCATCTTAAGAAATGGGAAACTCTTTTATTTTTGACTTTACGGAAAAAAGTTATTTTTCATAAAGAGTTCTGCATAGTGAGAAAATATCATTTCCATTCAAAAATTTGATGTAAGACATACAGGCTGTCCCAAAAATGTAGAAGTCCTAATCCACGTGAAGCTAAAAAGACACAAAATAGGTATTTAAAGGTAAACTGCCACTGTAAGTGTACTAGGGGTACCTTTTTTTATGCCAGTGAATTTGGTTTGTCACATACAGGAGGTCCCAAAATTAAAATTAATTTTTTATTATCTTCCTCAAATCTTATTTATTTTGAAGGAGGTTGAATATTTTAAAATAAAGCTTTTACTTTTACTGCTTTACCGTCTGTAACAAACATCCGATGAAGTTGTAGTGTAGCGAAACGCGTCATGTTATAAAGTATTAAATAAAAGTGACAATTAGGCTAAAATTGCTATTCATTATGTGTATACCTAAGGGATTTCCATTAAGTAAAGGCCGAGACTATTCAAAATCTAGAATATCTTTCGACGATGCCTAGGGTCTTCAGATTATGGAACAAATGATAGGGATAACCAACGAAAGCCAATACTTTTGAAATAAAAGTATATTCAAAGAACAATTATGTTACATAAAGGAACGTTTACAAAGAACTAAAATTCATTTCCAGTTGAATCTATACATCTTCAAAAAGTAAACATTCGTCTCGCACTTAGCTGTCATGTCACTACTTTGCCTTTAATTTATAACCATAGCGCCTTACTTAGGTTTGTTTTGGAGCAATTCTTCCCTAACACAAATTGCCTGCAGATGATTCCCTTCCCAACCTCCAATCCTTTAAATCCCATGTTAATAGTCTCCATTTCCCTTCTCTTCAGACGCCCACGGCACGTCAGTATTTAGGCTTGAAGTCTATGTGGGCCACCACAGATAAAAGAAAAATTGGGTTTTCACCAAATTCGTGGTAAAATGTTGTTATAATCGCATTTTCACAGGTAAATAAAGTAATTTTTCAAATATTTTAAAATTACCCATGCCTGACAAATTTCATATTTGCTAGACGATGGTCATTGTTATTTTTTAGCCTTGAATTTTATTAATTTGCGATAGCACTAGTAATTCAACACACATTAGAATTATTGACAATTTAAAAATTCCTAAATTATATATTGTTATATATTTAGGTATATTTTTAAAATATTTTGTTGCATTATTCTACTCATTTAGCATTGTAATTTTGTAATTTATATAATGAGGTAGAATAACCAGTTTCTTCCTTAATAAATTATTTTAATACTAAAACAAATAAATACGATACCTACCTCTCTGTTTTAGGCAAATTTTATTATATAAAATGTACCTACAAGAATGGTTAAAAATAAATAAAATAGTAGTAATGTTAGTTCTACCCATAGATTTAGCAACAAGGAGGAGATACCATTATTTACATTTTAGATCCATCAGAGACTCCAGGGTTTCCCTTAATCTGGCCAACTATATGATCCCCCATCTACTTCCTGAAGGCGGCATATAACACGATATTTTTTTAATTTCATTTGATCGGCTCTCACCCGTTTTTCACGTTAACCCAAGTGTTAAATTATCAAGAATCAAATAAAACGATCTTAAAACTGCTTAAAATAAATTTAGTGTTATTATTTAAAAAAGGATTCTTATCGTTAGTAAGTAGTTACTTACGCGAATGTCAAGAAGGAAAAAATATTTGCCCTTTCCCTTGGATTGCTTTTTCTTTCTTCTTGCTTACCAGTATCCATCTTTCCTCACTTGAATTACACTTCAAAACATTAAAACGTAATTGTTATGTCATCCTTGATATATATTCTTGAAACCTATCTTATAAGGCGGCTATTATTTTCAGGAAATCATACACCAACAAGCTAAAACACAAAAAGATTTATGTTTTAAGACATCAATACATTATTAAATTATGTTCACGGTGAATGAATATTTATTCATTCGATATCTTTCACCCTAGTTAAAGTGTGCAAACAAATTAATTTTGTTAGGAATTCACACCGTAACAATACACTACACACAAAAAATCTATGCTTTAATCAGGAATTATTATCAGAAATTGAGTTTTAAGCTGAAATTAGTCAGTCTTGTCACACCACAAATACAGAAAATGACTGGTGATAAACTAATACTGTTTTAATAGTTGAGCATCCAATATACAGGGTGACAATTTGAAAACGATCAATGGGCGATACGTTTAGAACCAAGGGGAAAGTAAAATTATGTTATTTGTATTGTGGTAGAATTATCCCCTAAGCCGTCCCATAAACCCCCTTAAAAATCCTAAATGGTTAACTGAATTATGCTTAATTATGTACATTGTGACGCTTCGGTTTTTCAAATTGAGAGGCCTTTCAAACAAGGTGTCACTATCCCATTTAAGATTTTCAAGGGGGTGGATGGCTTAGAGGATAATTCTACCACAATGAAAATAACATTACTTCACTCCTGTTTTATCGTATCTAAGAGGATTTTATTCAATCTCGATATGTTTCTTAAATAACTACATTCTAAATCAGAATATTTTAATCAATGGATTATTCAATTTGAAATATCGAAGCATCACAATGTACATAAGGCCTTTCAAACAAGGTATCACTTGACCTATCTTCCTATTTAAGGTTTTTAAGGGGGTGGATGTGACAGCTAAGGGAATAATTCTACCACAATGAAAATAACATAATTTTACATCCCCCTTCATACTACGAGAACAGTTTTAAGCGTCTTAAAATTTCTTTCTTGGTTCTAAACTTATAGCCCACTGATCATTTTCAAATTGTCACCCTATATAAAAGATATCTTTAAAATAGGTAGCTACTTCTACTTTTCCTACATGCATAGGAATGTTATAAAGGCGCTAAACCTAGCAAAGAAATAAAAATCGTCGTCTATTATAATGAACCTCATGGAAGAAAATCATACCAATATCAAGTTAAACCATGGGTAAGGTAAGAACACGTATCTGAGACCAAATTTGTAACTAAGGAGTGCTGTAGTACAGAACCCTTTCAGTAAAATATACGTTATATATAGTATATATAGTGTACAACTTTGTTTAACTTTATGATTAAAGCTGATATTAAAAAAGACTACATCTATTTTATAGAAGGAAAAAATTTCGTCAAACTGGAAAGATGGTGATAAGGCTCTAAATGTTTTACTCAGTTTAGAGGGAAATCCCCATCTTTCTACCAGAACACTGAGAATAGAAAACAACGTTTCACACATGTCCGTAGCCCGTCTTCTGAAAACCGAAAAGTTTCATCAGTACAAAATAAGACTTGTACAAGAGCTCTCAGAATATGATTACGACAGGCGCTTTTAAGCAACGATACATAATATTCTCAAAAGACGTTTTCGACTTTTGGTGGAAATTTGGTGAATGCTTTTGAGTTATTTACAAAAAACTGGTATATTTTGGAATATCAGAAATATCCAATCCAGTTTTGGAAAACCCAAAAAATATAATTATAATTTTAAATAAAAATATGTGCGAACTACTACGATTTTTGCTGGTATGATATGGTTTATTTTTGCACTACCAATAACTTACATGGATTACATAATAATATTTCTTCAGGTACTTATTAAGGACGCTGATTCTAAAAGCATATTTTACATGTGAACTTTACAATGATTTACAAGCTGCAGTTATTTAAATCACGATTTTAAACGATTAGTCTACGTTCTAGAATAGAAAATTTTAGTTATTAATTTTTATAAAACTTATTAGCATTGAATCACGCTATTTATCTCTTTCTCGTTTCTTAATAGCCATTATTTTCCAATGGGAGATATGTGGTTAATATTATTTTATTTAGAAACATTCACATTAATTGCCAAACATAGCTACAAGCTACAATTAGACTGTGCTTATTGGGACGGATTTCTAGATACGTTCTCTTTAAAAATCAAAAAGTTAAGAAAGTCGATTTTGGAACTCTGCTAAGAAGTAACACCTGCCATTCTCGAAAATGTAAGAAGTGAGTTCCAAAACCGATTTTATTACTGCCAAGAAGTTCATGGTGGTCATTTTGAATAACTTTTAAAGTAATAGGATAAATAAAGCTATTTAAATTATTAATTTTTTTCACCATTTTTAATTTTTAAAGGCCATTTAAAAACGAATTAAAATACGGACCTTGGGTTTGCGGTAAAATGTTTCTTTTTTAAAGACCTTTAAAATGATGTACCACACGGCATAGGGTTGCATTTAAAATTTTTGACCCCAACTCCCTAGCGTCACCCCTCAAGGGGGTTGAAAAAGTTAAATTACATAAAAAAGTAGATTTATTAAGCGATAAGATACACCTAAAATTTGGTGTCTCTGTATTTACTAATAGCAAATATATTTGCCCATATACTTTTCTGACACCCTGTATATGTAATTCTGATCCGTTACAACATTTTAAACAATTATGTATATTTCGACTAATTTTCAAATTATAAATTTTTGAAAGCCCTAGAATTTTGATCTGAAACATTTTTTGCTAAATTGTTGAGTTTTTAAAATGATCAACGGGTCCGGGACTTGTTACACAAAGTCTATAGGCTTTTTCTTTTATCTAAAATAACTTTAAAATCACTTAAAATCCTTTAGATTACTTAGGAAATACCATGTACTTTGTGGCACTTACTGACACCTAAGTTATTACATAATTGACTATAATTTTATCAATAGGGCATCACTTTAAAATACTTTTCATTCAATCAATTGTATTTTATAGAGATTATGTGTGCAATATGTATGTAATTGTAATATAAATTTTTATTCACCTTAGTTAGATTTTACATCTTATAAGACCTTTAGTTGCCATTTGTATTGTCGCAGTTCAGTGGTCGCACGTACTGATTTAAATAAAGAGCCTAATAAAAATTATGACGCAACTAGGTCTCTGGTAGTGAAATTGAATGATACACAAAAGACGACAATAACTAGCCCGTACGAGATAATAACAGCGGGTTTGATAGACCACCTACATTTTATTCAAAAAAATGTGCGACTTAAGTTTTAACGGCAATTTGTATTCGGAGACGATGCATATAAAATCACAATTAAAACAAGCTGCGTCAGAGATCTTTTGGGAGACAATAAAAATATAATAAATCTTCTTATAAAGCATTGCAAAAGTTTCACTTACGTCACAACATCCTCATGCAAACAATATTGACACGACTGTTACAATTTCAGTTTATAGCTAAGTTAAAATCAGCGATAAACTTGCCGTCGTCGCTGTATACGTAAGTATATACGCCCATTTTAAACATATTTATAATAACAAGAACTTGTCTATTGTCCCGAACCTATTCTATAATTTTAAGCCGAATCGAAAATTAGAGCAAAATTTATTTAAGAAAATATAACTTTGATCCGTCACAAATTTTTGGACAATCCTGTATATTGCAACTAATTTTTAAAATTTATTTGAAATAAAAGACAAACTATATCTGATTTCCACATTTATTTTCTTATTCTCCGACGCGTTTCGCTACACTGTAGCTTTATCGAGGAGTTACAACTGAATCTAACTCAGTTGTAACTCCTCGATAAAGCTACAGTGTAGCAAAAGGCGTCGGAGAATAAGAAAATAAATGTGGAAATCAGACATAGTTTGTCTTTTATTTCAAATAAATTTTGTAATGAATTTCCATCAAGTAGAAGCCAGCACCATTCAAAGTTAAAAAAAAACTAATTTTTAAATTATAGATTTTTGAAAGCCCTAGAACGTTTATTTAAAATATTTTTTGCTAATTTGTCTAGTTTCGAAAATTACTGCGTTACCACAAATTGAAGTAAAAATCGAGTACCCTCTTCAAATTATTGTGTTTATTTTATGAACTTGCTCTCTTATTATTAGGGATACATAGTGTTTGGCTTTCTATCACGTCCCATTTGTTGGGTACGGTCAACAGCAAAAAAAAAATAAAACTGATCTAAATGTATCGATACCAACTTTTTACAATTTTTAAAAACAAATAATTACACTAGAGTTAACAGAATTATTTTTTAAAATAATAGCATTAAAATTTAAATAAAAAAAATCACTGAACTTGGACAAGAAGTAAGTAATTTTTTAACTTTTTCTCTTATGGATAGAATAATCCTCTGTCTTTAGATGCCAACAATAATCGCCTAACATAGCTGCATTCCAATGACCTTGAAATCGCTCCTCAAGCCTCTTCACATCCTAGTGGAACCGCTTGCCCTGTCCATGGCTCCAAGGTTGGAGGGGAAAATCAAAATGCGAATCAAGAATATGGATCTCGAGCGACATTCTCCATCCCATCTCTTTGTAAGCATGTTTAACAAATTGTTGACTAAAATTTCCTCATTTTCAACTCTATGGTTCCCTAAAAAGCCATTTATAACAGCCTTCAGAGAAATGCAGGCTTCTAACTCTTTGTTATTTAACTTTCGATCGAAACTTGGGTCTTTTTGGCTCTTATCCATTGCCTTCACAAAATTCTTTCTCAAACCTAGATTAATATGCAGTGGTGGTAGAATGACATTTTGTGAATCAATTAAAGGAACGTTCTTCACATTCGCTTTGCCGCACACAAATTCTTATCTCTTGTCATTTTTGGCCAATGTTTTATCAAGTAGTATTTGTCAGACCTCGGTACCATAGGCGTCTCCTGCCGTGAGGGGAGTACAAGAGGTGATTTCTTTTCACGGCCATTAGTGGATATCTTAGATATTTGAAGGAATTGAGGGTGGGTACTTCGTATTTGAGGGGTCATCCCCGACACCCCCACCCCGTACGATGTTGCCAAATCTCAAAATTCCTTAACCTAAGGAAACTCTCTAGAAAGATGGACAGATAACGTCAAGTAAGTCAATTTTACACCTGCGTGTCAAGCGAAGGTAAGTTGCAAATTTCATCGATGTGTGCCTCACAAACGTGACGTCATAGACACGTTTGGTGTTCATCGCCTACCTTCTATTCGTGTTAGCAAACTGGTAAAGCTACCGGTTCTTTGGGTAAAAAAATCGTGTCACGCAGTGAATGCGGAATTCCTTCCACACATTGTATAAATACATTCTTTCAAAAAGTCAAAAGCGCTTTAAACATAATTAATTCACTGAACTCTTTTATATATGGCAAAACTGCCGAAATATATGTATTTCAAGAGGCCTTAACGAAACACTGATGGGGTTAATTCAAGTCAGCTGATATAAATTTTTTATACACAACCAACGTAGGAAGGTTTTTATTTCTTTATTAATATTAGTAAGAATTAGTTTATATATTTTTAACAACATTAGAAATATTTTAAAGGAAATAACGAAGAAAAGGCAATCGTTATCATTGATTTAGAAGAAGAAGAAGAAAGTAAGGAAGAACTATAAATGTTATTTAGTTAACCATATAATAATGTCTCTTGATGTCTCTAAAAAGGCAGGACCTGACGGCATACCTCCTGTGCTTTTGAGAAATTGCTGCAGTTCACTTTTGGAACCTTTAAGGCTACTTTTTCAGAAATCCTTTGTCACCGGCTGATTCCCTTTCTCATGGAAAAATTCAAATTTAATTCCTGTTTATAAATCCGGCGACAGAATGAATGTAATTAAATATCGCTGCTCTCGACCATTCCTAAATTTTTCGAATCCTTGCTTACCGATGAGATCTTTAACACTTTCAAAAACTATGTAATACCGGAGAAACACGGTTTTTTCTCAGGTCGATCTACCGCAACAAACCTAGCCGTTTATCAGGACTATCTTCTGTCGTGTGGTTGTCTCTGGTTCTGTCTCGCATGAAATTTGTGTTACGTCGGACGTTCCCCAGGGGTCACATCAAGTGTAAGACTCCTTTCACACTATCAGGTTTGGCCGGTCTGGTTTCAAACCTGAAGAGAACCGGATAAGTAATGGAGCATGTGATTAAATGTGGCCTTTCACACTATCAGGTTCAGGTTCGGCGACCGGCTGCAGCCGGATGGGTCGACTGGAGCATCAGGGCATCAGGTTCCCTGACGCCGAATAAAGTGCTGGTGGGGCATTGCAGCCAACGCGCGCTTTCACACTTGTCCCGCTTGTCCGGTTTTTGTCTTCAGGTTTAGTCTGCGGTTTTGGTTTAGTCTTTGCTTCAACTCTGACGAGGAAGGTGATTTGCAAGACAATGTCCAGCGAAATTGATATTGAATTGTTAATTTCGGCGGTGGAGGCCCGACCTGTCTTTGGGATAACTCAAGTGAAGAGTATAAAGAAAAAAATAAGACACACATGGGATGGAAAGAGGTGTGTAGCGTCTTAAAAGAAGACTTTAATGATTCAAATGATAAAGAAAAAACAACATATGGTAAGATTGTAATTTAGTTTTGTTGCAAATACAAAGGGTGACACAAGCTCAAGGGCTTACAAGGTGGCAAATTTTTTTTCGTCACTTCTTAGTTCATCATAAAGACTTTTAAAGGCACCGGTCCCATCACGTGTTTGAAGTAAAGGGTGTACCCAAAGTATCCTATTACGATTACGTCGCTTTTTACGCTTTCTGTACAAACACCACAAAGCTATAACAACATTACGATCCATCATCGAAAACATCTAAACGCAGACTAAAGTTTTTTAATAAACATAAAACCTGACCTGTTGAAAACCGGATCGAGTCCGGATATTTTTATTTTACTTCACGATTCCGTCAGGTTCAAAACCTGGCCGGCGAACCTGATAGTGTGAAAGGACTCTAAGTCATTGGTCACATCTCGACTGTTTACTCAGCCGATACGTATTGTTAAAAAACTATTAACATTAAATATGATCGCAAGTTTATTGTTGAATTTGTATTTTTTAGACATGGTTTCAACCAAATCTAGCTGTAAATTTAGGATATTCGAATACAGTGTCAAATTTGTTCCATCCAGCATCCTGTACCCATACAAGACAAAGGAGACAGTTTTACAAAAAAAGCAGATCCTATATTTGGAGTGAAATAAATATAAAAAGTTTACGGTGTTCGCGTCAGTGTGGTGCAGTGAAATGTGTTTTTCTTATAGTTAAATGTTTACAGAATGTCTAAACAATGTATGTTTAATAATACTAAATAGACATTATTTTAAAATACTAAAGCGTGTTTCCTTTGTTTGAAATATAAGTATAATTGATGTAATAGAAATTCTTCATTATATTAAGAGTAATAATTGTTCTTCAAAACACGAACATGATTGAATTTAAATAAAAATGTTTTCTTTCTATTGGAAGTTACATTAAATTAATTACTGTTGTAATCAAAACAATAATAGCTATTTTGCATCAAATGAGGTGCATATTCTTACAAATAAACTTCTAGTGAAACCAATGATAGTTTGCATTGTATTTAGAACAGGGTATTACTGGCATCAAATAATTGATATATTTGAACGATACATTAAAAACCAATGAAACCTTATATTTCAAGCAATCATAATAACCTATTGGTTAACAATGATAAACTAATCATTGAAATAAACCGAATTTGTATTGCGCAATACGGAATAGAGTGTGTCATTGAGTGAATGGGTATCCAATTAATATATTATACTGTAGTGTTTTTTCGGTGTAGAACTTCCCTCTTCTCTCGCTCATTCATACCCAGGGTTTCCAGATTGTGAAACAAATTCTGCGGATGTCAAATCCTTTAAATCCGGTATTAATTTACTTAGGCTAGAAGTATACCTACGTGGGCTGTCTCAGATTAAAAAAAAGACTGTATCGACAAACTTTCAGAAAAGGTGCATCAATGCCAAGTGTGTGGAGAAATTGATTGTTTTCATTCGGAACACTGTCTTTTCACAGGTTTGTTAGGTGGAATACAAAATAAAGGAAAGCCATTACGGTGACGCGCAGAGATGGAGAAGGATTCATTCTTTGTCCTACATACGCACAACATGAATATGAAACAGACAAAAGGCTAGTTATGAATGAACGGCTCCGCCTCTTCTTGCCCAATGACTAATGAGCGTTATATCAAGAATACCACCTGTATTATGAACTAATATTGACGGCCAACAACACTTTCGCTTTTAGAATTAATAAATCATTCAACAGTAAAATATTATTTTATATGTATAGTTCATTTCTACCTACAAACATTTTTAATTTGTATTAATTTTAAAGGCCCAATCGAAGGTCAATAAGAGGCCATCGAATTATTCTATTGACCCTCTTTTCTCTCCATGCATAGAAAACGAATTCACAACCTGTTTTTATTTAATTTTAATCTAATTATTGCAATCAATTCACATCGCAAGGCTGATTATTGTTTAATCGATATCTAGTTTGTTTTATTCCTATTGTTATTACTTATTAGTAGCGACAATAAAAGAAAACGTTTATACATACAATATTGTCTGCATGTTAGTTAAGTATGTATATAAAAATATTGAATGACGCCTAAAATAAAGATATTATACCAAATAGACTGCGTAAAGAACAATAATTGCATCCAGTCAATAAGTATATATTTAAATAATTTTTTGGGGAATAGTAGGATTGAGGGAATCTAGTATTTGATCAAATTTTCAAAATGATTATTAAGGCCAAGTTACAAAATATTAATAATAAATAGAAGCTCCCCGCAGATTTAAACATTCCTATATTCTTCCACGTATGCTTCGAATTAGGTGATCTATGTCTTCTTGTGGCTAACTTAACCTCATGGCGCAGGCGCTGTAGATCCATAATTGGTTGTGACAATCGACTTAGTCTTCACTATTTAGGGTCCTTGGGGGCCAATGACATTAACGTTAAGTTCCAGTTTCTCTGTATGTAAAGCCTGGGGTACTTACCTATCACTTGTATGCCTCTTGAGCGAAAAATATAGTTTTGTTCAAGAAAATTAAGAAATCGACTTTTATTCTAGATTTTTAGAAATTATGTATTTTTTTAATTCTCGTTTAAAAACTGAAATAAAATATCTTGGTCGTAAGGGTAAAACTTTAAAAACCAATTTTTTTCTACAGTTTAGATTAGGACAACAAATCTATATATTATGTATATAAAATAACGACTGACTGACTGACTAACTGATTCATCATCACCGAGCGGCTGAAGCCATAAATATGAAATTTGGTCAGTAATTTTATTTTATAATGTAGAGACTCACTAACAAGGGATTTTTCAAAATTCAGCCACTAGAGGGTCATAAGGGGGTTCAAAGTTTGTGTAAAGAAAAAATAAAGATGGTGCTATTAACTCGAAACTTAGTAGAAGAACTCAAAAAAATAACGTTCAGATTCACTAAGAAGGTTTAAGATTTAGTACTGGTTTAAATTAAGATCTTCTAGTTGATCAGTTATGTTTTGACACGTTTTTGTCCCGTCATTGTTAATAAGTCGTCATTAAAAACTTATGAATTATTCTGGTATCTCAGCGATTTTCTTGGTTTCCAAATGATTTTTATCTTAAAACGAGTTTCTGTAATGAATTAAATTCTGTTATTGTTGAAAGTACGTACTAAAATTGCTCTTTTCTTTAAAAATTTGCAAAAAAGCTCGGAAATAAATTCACACTATGAAACTTAGCTGTGTTATTCCTACACTTTTTACACAGTTTAAAACTTTTGGTTGTCAAATTAGACCGGACTACCGTTGGAGAATCTGACTGTAACGTTCAGATTCACTAAGAAGGTTTAAGATTTAGGACCGGTTTAAATTAAGATCTTCTAGTTGATCAGTTATGATTTGACAGGTTTTTGTCCTGTCATTGTTAATAAGTCGTCATTAAAAAGTTATGAATCATTCTGATATTTCAGGGATTTGCTTGGTTTCCAAATGATTTTCATCTTGGAACGAGTTGCTGTAATGAATTTAGTTCTATGACACAGCTCCACAAAAAAAAGTGAAAGTATTTTCTCCGATATCTGAGGAGGTGTACTTTAGGTTTTCGGGGTTGCTGAATCCGAATCCGGGGTCCGTTTAACCCCATCACATCAGGGTCAAGGGCATCTGAAGGTCAAAGTGCGGAATGACTAGTAAAAAATCTGGAAATATATATATATATATATATATATATATATATATATATATATATATATATATATATATATATATATATATATATATATATATATATACATATATATATATACATATATATATATATATATATATATATATATATATATATATATATATATATATATATATATATATATATATATATATATATATATATATATATATATATATATATGTTTTCGGGGTCGCTAAATCTGAATCTGGGGTTCTCTTGACCTTGAAATGTCAGAATCAAGGTCAAATGCAGGTCAAAACCCTAAAATTTGATGATATGATAAGTTTGACCCCGGATTCTTGAAGAGCAGAAAATTTTACATCCGAATATGTATCCGGGGTCCGTTTAACCCCATCACGTCAGGGTCAAGGGCATCTGAAGTTCAAAGTGCGGAATGACTAGTAAAAAATCTGGAAAAATGTATATATATGTTTTCGGGGTCGCTAAATCTGAATCTGGGGTTCTCTTGACCTTGAAGTGTCAGAATCAAGGTCAAATACAGGTCAAGACCCTAAAATTTGATGATATGATCAGTTTGACCCCGGATTCTTGAAGAGCAGAAAATTTTACATCCGAATATGTATTGACTTTTTTTTTAAAACAGACCTTTGTAGGTCACGTGATGGTCATCCAAAATCAAATCCATTTGCCAGCTTTTGGCTGTAAATTGAGATCTTGGGTCTTTGATGAGTTGATATTTTTCGGGTCGTTGATCCCGATTCTGGTATTCATGTGAGCCAATCACGTCGTAATATAACGATACAATATTTTCTTACTCCGGATTCTGAAAGAGCGAAAAATTTCATCTGTGTGTTTGCATCCAGGGCACCTCCCCGTGGTGACGGCGGGCAACGGAGTTATCCCGCTATCCGGCAAAGTCCCTGGAACAGGACGCGTATGCCGTCATGGCAATGGGAGGAGTGTGGGGGGATTAAAAGGACGATTGACAATTTCTTCCAAAAATGTGAACCAATATGCCATTTGCGGGGTTATTAAGGTCAGAAAATTAATTTTATGTTATAGATGTAATTAAAATTAACTGATGGCAATTTCATCAAAAACGGTAATTAATGTGTCATTTTCGAGGTTACTGAGGTCAGAAAATCCAATTTTATCTAACAGATGTTAAAAAATTATCGGGAAGGGGGGATAAAAGGGAACGGCTGAAAATTTCCCCAAAAATGATAGTCAGAAAATCTAATTTTGTCCAACTATGTTAAAAAAATTAATGGGGGGGGGGGGGGATAAAAAGGAGCAGCAGAAATTATTCCAAAAATGTTAAATGTGTCATTTTCGGGGTTATTGGGGGTCAAAAAATCTAATTTTGTCTAACAGAGTAACAGATTTTAAGCACTCTAGGTACCGTGGGTGTACTGGGGGTATCCGTCTCACACATCCAGAGCTGGAAACATCCGTTTTGGATTACACCAGCCCTTCAGCAGATGTGTGGGGTGTTGCCACGCCTCGGGCGAGGAAAAATCCTCTACCACCTTCCTTGTTTAGTGCGAGACACGGCATTCCCACTATTCCCAGGCGGTCACCCGTCCAAGTAATAATCGTGCCGAGCGTCGCTTAACTTCGGTGATCGAACGCAGTGGCTCGACCACCAAAGTTAAACGTCGCCTGAGGTGGAAAAAAATTAACCGGGGGGGGGGGGGGGGGTGAGGTAGAGCGATGGGAATTTTTCCAAAAATCTTGTCATTCTCGGGGTGATTAACGTCAAAAAATATAATTTTGTGTAAAAGATGTTAAGAAAATTAACAGGGAGAGGGACGATTGGCAATCTCTCCAGCAGTGTTAACTAATGTGACATTTTCGGGGTTATTGAGATCAGAAAATCTAATTTTGTGTAACCGACCTTATAAAAATTAACGGCGGGGAGTTAAAGGGGCGAGTTGGGATTTCTTCAAAAATGTTAACTAATGTCGTTTTTGGGGTTACTGAGGTCAGAAAATCTAATATAACATGGCCATTAAAAATTTAAAGAGAGAGAGAGAGAGAGATAATATGAAGGGAGGGGATCAGAATAGGCGCACTAAAAATATTTTTTATAAATATGAACAAAATTAAGTTCACCATTAACCGCAGTAAAAAATAAGTAACAATACTTATTTTATAATTTTCAGTGCTTTTCCCTTTGACAAGTTGGTTAATTTAAAAAAAAATTAGGAGCAATAATTCATAAATACAACCTGACAAAATCTAATAATAATTTAATTTCATTTACGTTCCTTTTCTATCAGTTACCTGAGTCCGACTCCGATTTTTACGTCATGTAATATTGAAATCCAGTCTCTAGTTATAACTAACCTAACCTAACATAACTGGTGTTTCATATATTCATAATCATGACCTCAAAACTACCCTATTACCCATACCTCGTGGACGAAGTCTCGGGCGAAAGCTAATTTTATATAAAGTGATGATAAGATCAGGGATTCAAAGTCTCATAAAATGACGGGGACCGATATTTAAGTTTTTATTCTAGTACAGAACAATGGTAAAAAAGAATAACACCAGACATTAAAAACCGGTCTCGTAAGTTACGAAAAAAAATTACCACCCAAGCAAGCCATAAGAATAAACTGGTTCATTATTCTTGTGACAGTGGCTGGTAGATCGATGACCTTAAGCATTGAGGTTATTTTCAAATTCAGTGCCTTAGGGGTCGGGCATTTGGCGTTTTAAACTGCTGATGTTTTTCAAAATTTTTTCCCTAAAAGCAATAAGGTCCTGAAAACTTTTTTACTACATTGAACAGCAGATCTTGTTTAATGGCAAAGTTCCATTTATTTTTCAATTGCAAGTCATATGTCCATTTGCCAAGGGTATTTAGAAAGATACGTGACTTGGTAAAAAATCGGTTTTGTTTTGCTTGCTCTATATAATGACAGAAGGGTATGTAGCTGGCTATTTAGAAAATAAACAGAACTTTGCTACTAAACTAGCTGTACTCTTAAAAATGGTGGCACATTTTTATATCATCTTGTTGTTGTTACTGTAGTAGCGTTAAAAACTTAAAAAACTAATACCCGGACCTTAGGCTAATACTGTTGAAGTAACAAAGCTGCTCTTTAGGATGAAATCCGGAATATGTATGACGGAGTGCAAAATAAATATGGGAAATTTTAAAATCTTTTATTATTACTTACTACTAATTAACCACAATATATTCTTATAGTGTTACATAAGATTTTTTTGTGTTACTATTAATATACATGTACAAATTTTTAAATCCTTTTTAAATATAGTTTTTTTTTTGTAAACATTGCTCACTTAAACGTAGTTAAATACACATCAAAATTGAAATTTTTTAGGCGGCATTCTCCACGTGGCGTCCATGTTGACCCACCCCATTTCAGTCATAAAATATCTTAAAACTTTTATTAATACGCTAAAAACTACCTATAGAATATGAATCTTTGTGCAGAATCAGAAAGGAGTTTATTGGCGAGTGAAACTCCCGCGAGCGGAATGGACTAGCAAGATCACGACGTGATGCAAAATATTGCTAAACAGCCCTACACACAAAAAGGCGTGGCGCTCGAAGGGGTCGAATTCCAGGAATTAATATAATTTTTATTCCGTCCGTCGCGTCGCTCCTTTTTATTTCTAATTAGACTTGGGAGATATAGCGATTTTTCGATAACTGTTAAAACAGCGATAGTGATTTGAGAGCAGCCGTTATTTTTGACGGTGATTTTTCACTACAGCGATTTTTATTTTTAATGCGAGACGGAGCAGCATGGTTACTTTTACGAGACTGATATTCGGTATAAAAACTGAATAATGCAGCTGTACCCGTAATTGAAGGTAAAATTGTCACAGGATTGGGTTAGTAACTAGTTATTAGGGTAAAAATAGTATTTTTTCGATACGACCAGTGGCAGAGGCGTGGAGAATATTGATCGAAAATGACCTTTATTACTTAAATTATTATCTTAAATTAGATTTATCATGCTTTAGGTAATTTTGAGTATTATAGGTTCAAAATGTTTTTGTGTTTTTATGACACTGAATCTAAATACGGCAATAATTAATAAAAAATAAACTCTACTCTATTACAAACGTTGAACCCCCATTTTATTTTATTTGATTTAATAAAACCTGTAAAACATTTAGCAATTTAAAATTAAATCAATTAAACATTAACATTAATTAGACATTAACATTAATTAAACATTTATTTTTTAGAGTACTTCTATGAACTTTCGACTTCATGGGGCCATCTAATATTCTGTCTCCATTCAACGTTTGAACCCCTATTTCACCCCCTTAGGGGTTGAATTTTGAAAAACCCTTCCTTAGTGGATGCCTATGTCATATAAGAAACCTCTGTGCAAAATTTCAAGTTTCTAGACCCAGTTTAGTTAGTAACCCACAATTTGATTTCCTTATAGAAAAAGTGTGGGTAACTGGTAATGTCTTCATTTAAAAAGCCATTAGCAGCAAAAAGCTTTGAAAACAGAATGTTTTGTATTTATTGGATTTTTTTTATTAGTAGCCCGTATTTTTTTCGAAAAATTAAATTACCGGTTGTGGAGAATTAATTACAAATTAACAAGATTGCTCGTCAAATTGACTCTGGCCATGATTTAAATAAGCAGTAATAGGAACTAAAGATAAAAGCTTTTGCTTTTTTAATTCCTCGCATTTTTAATAAAACAGTAAGTAACAACAAAATTTTGAAGACATTAACGACAGTTTTGTATAGCAAGAAAAATCCTAGTTTTAAGACAACAAAATATAGAATTTTTATTAAAATCTCACTAGCGGGTTACATTTTTATCATTAATAAAAAGGATAATTATATGTAATTAAAATTAACATGTATTACTCGATAAAATATTGAAGTCATGTCGCGAGTGTATATTTTAATACCTAAATTTTAAAGTACGGTCCTGTCTATCACAAGGTAAACGTTCTGTAATGCGCAAGCCCGGGGGCAGCGACTTTGTTTACGGATTCAGCTAGGTAAATTTGACACATTCGCAAATGCTGATTATTTGTCTATATAATATATGTCTATGGGTTAGTGGCGTTCAACAGCGTATCGACGTTGATTATTTAGTAAAAATAGAGCATTGGTCACGTGTGCATCGCGTGTTCATTATGATTAGTGATGCATACTTTGAGAGTAACGATTCTTACACAATTGCAAGATGAAGATTTTGTGCTCACTTCTATGCTTTTTTAATGACGCCCAAATAAAAATTTGGTGGAATCGTGGGTGCGGAGGTTTAGAGAAACATGGTAGCTGTAAATGTGCAACCCCGTGGTCGCCCAAGGACTACAACGGCTCCTGAGAATGTTCAGGTTGTGCGTGCCGCGATTATTCGAAACCCAAATTTGTAAAACATCACAAGCTTTGCAAATGCACAAATCGTCTGTACACACCATTTTAAAAAGAGTTTCATCCATACAAGAGCCCAATAGAGCAATAATAGAACCCAATTGACTTTATAAACCGTCGTTCTTTCGCTGAAACAATGATAAACCATTTTTTTGCAAACAACCGAATAAACAATATTTTGTTGAGTCAAGCGGCGCACTTTCACCTTTCAGGAACAGTTAATAGCCCATTGTAAATAGTGACGTTGCTATGCGATGCTTCGGGATTTCTTGGTACCTCAGCAACAAGAATTTGATGACTTTAATCACGAAACACGGTTTTAGGCCACAGCGTCTATGAAAGTCGTTATATGCCCGGAAAAGATGATCTCCCGCTTTGGAGATCTCAACTGGCCGGCTAGGTCTTCCGACCTCATCCCACTGTTTTTTTTTTGTGGGGATTCCTCACTTTGCTAGAGTTAAAACAAAAACTACGGGAATAAATTAATGGAATACCATCTGAGATGTGTTTAGAAGTTTTTGACTACATGAAGACGGCATTGCAAGAGTGTTTTGACCGAAATGGAAAGCACCTTGACTCCTTGACAATACAATTTTTACAATATATAATCCGCATATATTCTGTGCATTTTTGCCTTAATAAATTATTTTTAAACCTTCAAGAAAATTTTTGATTAGCGTTCAAAAAGGAAAATCCATTCCTGGACACATTATATGACGGCGTACAAAACAAATATGGGGAATTTTTAAATCTATTAATAACTTCTAATTAACCACAATATATTCTTATGGTGTTACATAAGATTTTTTAAATATTTTTTTGTGGTACTATTTATATGTACAGGGATATCCAAATAAAAGTGAACAGGCCTTATAACTTTTTTATTTTTAAAGATGGGAAAAAATCTTAAATACGAAAGTTTTGGGGATTTTTATGGATCATTTATATATCTTAGCAGCAACATAATTGAGCATTGAATAAAAAAAATATAGTATAAACCATCGATTTTCTCGCTTATTTTAAAATGGATGGTATGATTTTTATCATATTTTTGGATTCTAGGAGAATTTCTAGACATATTTTGTATGCGGTTTTTCAATCGTTTTTTAAATATTTCAAATTAAAAATTATTTCGCATAAATATACTCTAAATCTAAACGTAACTATCCAGGTTGCGAACGAAATACCTGCTACCTTTTTAAATTTTCTTGGGTAGGTAAGTCAAAGTTAATGTCAATGTTGACAATAATACTTTAGTCACCGTGAATTTATAATTTTATTTTTATGCAAAATGAGTTATTCTATTAATGAGAGATGCAAAATGTTAAAATTATATTTAAAACATAACAATAATATTAGAATGGCTCAAAGACAATATGAAGAAAGTATTGAAGAGGGACAAAGAACTCCATCACTAAATACCATAATAAAAACAAATAGAAGACTAGAAGAAAGAGGAATTCTGGGCAATGGAAAAAGAAGAAGAGAAAGAAATGAAGGACGGGAACAGTTCAAAGAACGTTAAAGAATTTTGAGTATAGACCATAGAAAATTATGCCAGTTCAAAAGCTTAGTGCCGATCAAAAAAAACAAGATATACTTTTGTCACAAATATTAACGAAAGAATGCGGCAAGATTTTAATTTCTTTCATACTATCGTTTGGACAGACGAAGCAACTTTCTCAACTGCGGGAATGTTTAATAAACGAAATGTTCATGTTTGGTCGCGTGAAAATCCCTTTACCGTCGAAGATATTGCTTTTCAGGGGCGCAATTCAATCACCGTTTGATGTGAGATACATATTACAAAATAAAATGCTAGGACCATTGTTTTTTCGGGGAGCATTAACTGGCCAGCGCTATCTTAATTTTTTAGAAAATGAAATCGAAGATATTCTCGTATTAAAAATTGCCACTTGAAGAACGTGGACGTATTATATGACAACAGCACTGAAAAAATCGTTTGGACTTTTTTTCACACAAAATTGTAGCAAAGTCTTTGTCGAGCAATTTACTCTAATTGGATTATTAGTTACAACAGTTTTTATACATTTTCATACAATTGTAGCAAATTTTGCTACAAATTGGTCTTGGACGTTTTTGAGAACAAATTGTTGAAAAAAGGTATAGTATAGTTTACATTATACCGTTGACCTTTTCTGCAATAAATCAACTACCTGCTTAAACCCCATTGTGTAGGCCCCAACATCTTCAAACCGCAATAAAAGGGTGCATGGTCGGTTTGAAAATATGAATCTATCATACATAATTATTTATTTTTATTTAGAATTAAAAAGACGTTTTAAACCAAACGAAAATAAATATCAATTAATAATATAAAAATAATAATAATAGTAAAAATAAATATATATATTAATATTAAAATACAGCACAGTGTGTGTACGGAGAAAAGTTTTACAATAATCGACTTAATTCTCCTTTAGTCTAAAAGTTCTGTGTCACTATCACTATCTTCATCTACACTTATTATTAAGGGTTGAATATTAGTACTGATACACATATAAGAATTTTCCACCTTAATTACATGTTGTATACAGTTTCTCCAGCTGTCTGCAGGAGTGTTACTTACTATGTTTTTTTATTAATTCTATTACAGATGTATTTAATGTTGGGGAAGTATTATTCCTTCTAATATTTGATTTTACTTGGTGCCATATTAGTTCGATTGGATTAAATATACAATAATAGGGGAGAAGACGCAACACTGTATGTCCGTTTTCTGTTGCAAGTTTATCACATACGTATTCTTTATTAATTTTAAAAGCCTGTAATACTTCTAACAGATCCCGTTTTTTGTAAGTTTCTTCAAAATATATATTATTGTCTATCGTAGAATCTTGAATTTCTTCGCTTTTTTCTGGGAATGATAGGTTTCAGTACTATATCCTTTACTGAAGATAAAGAAGTACTTGTTAAAGCAGACGTCTCGGATAAAGCATTACTTGAATTAAAATCTCTTTGTAGCAAAGATTGGTACACATTTTTAATCATTTGTTTAGTATCGGGAGATAAATGCTTTCTTTTGAAATTGACACTACAAGATGTCTCACTATCAGCACAAGCCCATGGACGCCACATTCTAATACTAATACAACAAATGTCACTCGTCGGAAAACCACTTATAAATGTTTATTTATACCCATTTATATACGACGACTTTGCACCCATTAATAAGTCATTAGTTATAATTAGGGATGCAGGTAAAGAAAATAAATTATACTCCGGCCCTGCCCGAAAATATGTAAATAGGGATAATTAGGGATTTACGGCAGTCAAAAGATCAACGGTATAATGTAAACCATACTATACACGATTGTAGTGAAATGTCCCACAATGATTTTTCAGTGAGGACGGAGCGTCTCCCCATAATATAATTGAGGTTCGCAATTTCTTAAACCATCAGTATTACGAATGGGTCGGTAGATATGGAATGTTACATTGGCCTGCAAATAGCCCAGATCCCACACCTTTAGATTTAGATTCATTTCTTTGGAGTCATTTGAAAAATGTCGTATACCGCAATCATAATGACAATATTGAAGAAATTAAAAGGAAGGTGAGAAATGAAGTAAGAAATCTGAACGGAAATGATGCTATAAGTATTACAAACACACTTCAGAGGTAGAGAAAAATGTACGAAAAGTGCCAAGAATTACATGACGGACATGTTGAAAATTTCTTTCGATATTTATTCACCAATGTTAACATTTATCTGTTTATGTTATAATTCATTTGTTATTGTTTATAATCACAGGTTATTGCTTTCAAATATTAATAACTAATAAAAATCAACATTTATTGTTTAATAGAATAACTGATTTTGCATAAAAATAAAATTATAAATTCAGGTGACTATAGAGAGAGAGAGAGAGAGTTACCATTTAATATTAAAATAATATAATGAAGATTAAAGAAACACAAAAGAGTTAATTCAAGAATAAAAGTTAAAATACCAAAAAATCACACCCATAAAACAACAGCAGATCATCAGTCCCGTTCCCTGATTCCTTCTTTTGGGATTTTACCAATCAAACTAAAATAGGATGAACATAACCCAACCTAAGCCTTCAGTGTCCTTTCTAGTATTAACACTATCGAGTCTTTTTATGCAAATCATTTCGTCTAACAGACGCTTTGAAAGATTTTTTTGTTTGGATATAATTTTAACTTCATCAAAATTAAATTGATGGCCTTGTCCCTTGCATGCTTGACTAAGGCTGTAGGGTTCACTGTGTTTAATTTTCGAGAATCTCGTTGATGTTCAGAAATTCTCTGTTTTAGGTAGCGTCCTGTCTGTCCTACATAAAATTTCTGACAGTTCCTGCAAGGGACTGCGTAAACTATGCCAGATTCAAGTTCTTGAGTTGTCTGTGTCTTCCGTCTAGTAATTTTTTTTTCAATTGTGTTACAAGATCTTGTGATTATTGTCCATGGCCTTATTACAAGAGCTTTATTTCTTCATTATAACAAAGTATATGCTCAATTTAAGTACACTTTTTTGAAATTGAATAAATTTGTTGTTTTAAAAGTACCTACATGACTTCTAAAAGTTATTTTACACTCTTATTTTGACTTCATGTTACTTCAAACCACATGAAAGTTAAAATTGAGGAGCGTTATATTATATCTATCTTTTTTGTCTGAACCTCTGTAAATTGTTCTGTTTTTTAGACGTAGCTGTGATAAAAAAATAACGATTTCAGTAAATAAAAATGAAGTTAGAGCATTGTTACAAATCAAGAATATTAAACTATAAAGAAAATTACCTTCAATGGTTCGTATCTTTAGCATAATAGCACCTGCAGCGGTGTAAACAGTTGAAGAAGACAATGGTAATGATAGTCTATAACCATAACAAAGGTATTGGAGTAGATAAAACACATTTTTATATAATTAGGCAGCAACAAATCAATTATATTTTATCACATACAGACGGTGTTTGTATTATTATCACATACACTATTGCACCACTGCATAACAGGAATTTTTACCGCACGTTTTTATCGAAAGGTATGTTGTTTTTATACTTTTAAACTCTTCTAGAGTCTACAAGGTATTCTAGCATTTTTGCAAATTATTTTTATCTTTTTTTGATAGTATTTGGTGATTCTGTTTTCTCTTACAAAGTATTGTTGGTCAAATAGGGTAAACTAAGGTAAGGTAGTTTTGGTAAGGATTAATTTAAATAAACTGGGCTTCTCTTTGGAGCAATGATTTTGTTGAGATAAAATTAGTTAATATTATATCTTTTTAGTTCATGGACAGACACACTTAGAGCCCTTTCACACGCGATACGTTTCGTGTTGATACAGTTGCAATACAATTGCAATATGTAAGGAAATGCGATACAGTCGCGATCAATCGCGGACTAGAGATACAAACGCGATCTAATCGCGGTATGGCGATTGCATCGATGCAAAAATATATCATACTTATGTTAGGTTAAAACTAAAACATTTTAAAAATGAAAGAAATAAAAGTAATAATAAGTGGTGTGTCCACATACGGGGTGTCCGAAAAGTCTTAGTCTGGGCAAATATCTTTGCTATTAGTAAAAATAGGGACACCAAATTTTAGGTGTATCTTATTGGTTAATACATCTACTTTTTTATGTAATTTAACTTTTTTAACCCCCTTGAGGCGTGACACTATGGAGTTAAGGTCAAAATTTATAACGCAACCCTATGCCGTGCGGTACCTTATTTTAAAGGTCTTCAAAAAAGAAACATTTTACAGCAAACTCGAGGTCCGTATTTAAATGGCAAGCCTTTAAAAATTAAAAATCGTGAAAAATATTTAAAAATTTAAATACCTTTATTTCTCTTAATACTTTAAAAGTTGTTCAAAATGATCACCGCACCGTGAATTTCTTGGCAGTAATAAAGTCGATTTTAGAACTCGCTTCTCACATTTTCGAGAATGCAGGTGTACTTCTTGGCAGAGTTCCACAAGAGACTTTATTACTAGAAGTTCAAGGTGGTCCTTTTGAACAACTTTTAAAGTAATAAGAGAAATAAAGACATTTACATTTTTTTTCGCTTGCCATTTAAAAACAAGGGGGTTGAAAAAGTGAAACTACATAGAAACGTAGATTTATAAGCCAATAAAATACACCTAAAATTTGGTGTCTCTATCTTTCTAGTAGCAAACATATTTGCCCATACTAAGAATTTTCGGACACCCTGTATACAGGGTGTTACAAAAAGACGTTAAGAAATTATGAGGGCAGATTCTATCTCTAAAAATATGAAAATAAGATTATATAAACATGGATCCTCAAACTTTCTTTTTCGAGGTACAGGGTGTTTAATATTTCCTTTTTTAAATGTTTTTTTTAAATTTATATTCAGATTAAGAGTATGTATTGAAGTACAAGGAAGCCATTTCCAGCATCTACTATAAACTTAAATCAAAAAGCACTGTTTCCTGAACAAAAAATATGTAAAAAAATATTTTTATTTTTTTTTTTTGATTGCATGATTTATTAGATCTCGAAAACGGCGCGTCAGAGCAAAAAAGTTCAGACACTTTTCACGCAGAATTAATTGGACTTTAAGAGAACTATATCAATTCTGCAAAAAATCAGTGGCGTGCCGTTTTTTTCGCTAAAAATAAAGACTACCAGCACGTACGCCAGTGATGTAAGTACATTAGAAAATTTTTGCACGTAAATGTACCCTTTGATTACATACTAGCGTATACCAAATTCATGACAATATCTTCACGGATTTTCGAGAAATTGAAAAAAACATTTAAAAAAGAACATATTAAACCCATCCCGAAAAAAAAAAGCGTTTGAGGATTAATGTATATAAACTTATTTTCATATTTTTAGATGTAGAATCTGCCCTTAAAATTTCTTAACACCTTTTTGTAACAGCCTATATATTTTTTAGAAAGGATACAATGACTTCCCGTTTGGACAGTTTTTAATTCTCAAATTCTTTTTGTTCTATTTCTTAAGGGTCCTTTACTTTCAGTCTACTATTTTTGTATTCACCCTGTATGCTGTCTGACTTAAGGTAATTCTGATAACGGAACATCAAGTCCGTAACTATAGCTGGATTTTATGGGGGGCTACAATGTTATTGCGAAGGACACATTAAATGAACAAAAAAGCTTTCGACCACAAAGAGGCCTTTTTACTTTCTACGAACATGAGGGTTTTTAACAAAAACGATAGGTTTGTTCTGCGGTGCCGTCAAAAAAATCATGATTGCCAGAATGATCGCCAACATCCGCTAACGGATTGGCACATAAAGAAGATTGTGACAAAATAAGCATCACTAAAAAAAGAAATTGAAGCCGTTTAGCCCTGACTATCGGTTAGGACTTCGACCTGACAAATATTATAAAAATTAATACTCCTATAGATATAACAAATAAAATTGTAATTAAATAAATGTTAGGTTTGTACAGCTTTTCTACTATTCGTGCGCACCTGCTTTCGTGCAACACCAATTTGGCAAACACGCTAATGATCAATCTCCGGTACTTATAATTTTATGTTGCTATGTTAGCATTTTTTGAACAAATGTAATCTATTGAATAACTCATAAAGGTGCATATTACCTTTGATTAAAAATGGATTTTGACAACCTTATCCGTCACACAGTGGCCTATTAAAGCGCACTGGTTTTGATTTACATCAACTTCAAATTATAATTAATTGAAATTGCTTCTACAAGTAAAATTTTAAATTAATAAAAAGCGCACCTTGTGTGCTCGCATGTTATATTAAAATTATAATCAGTATTAGGTTAAGGCCATATATTTCATTTATTATGAAATTGGGCATGGCGCGCTCGTCAACAAAGTAGAAAACAAACTACCTTCTTACGGTCTTTCTCCCATTGTCTTAGCTAGGGGAGGGCTAGGGGGCTAGCTGTTAAATCCTCTATAATAGGCACATAAAAAGTTCAAAGAACCTCTACTGCACTTGAAGTAATCTTGAAAGGATAATTCAAGTGCATAACAGGTTCATATTAGTCAAGTCGCTTCCAGTTACTTGAATCATGTAACTTGACTAATGTAAACTCCGCTTAACAGAACAAGAGGCGCGTTACGTATGCATCCTTTACTGTCCAGCTACAAAAGCCTAGAACATCCCACTTCTCTCGCTCGTTCATACCTAGGGTCTCCAGATTATAAAACAAATTTCCTGCAGATGTATTCCCTTCCCGTCCCAACCTCCAATCTTTTAAATCCCGTGTCAATAGACTATATTCCCTTCTCTTCAGACGCCCACAGTACATTAGTACTTAGGCTTGAAGTATACGTGGGCTGTCTCAGATAAAATAATAATATTCAAGAACAAATTTTCACATTCAACCCCCCAGCTGCCGCCCCCCAGTATTTTATTGGCCAGTTACTTTATTTAGCTTAATTTTCTGACTTTTATCTGTAGCACTTCCAGATGATCTGTGGCATATAGTTATAGGACACTTTCTATGATTTATGGGAGATAGTAAAAACAACGCTGTGGTCTCCAGCTTTTTAATTATACGAAACCTTGGATAATACTGAATATAAATAAATGGTATGGGATTTACTATAATGCAGGTCAAACCGCAAAACCCAGGTACTATTATGTATAAGTACCTTGTAGTTGTAAAACATTAAACCACATCGTATTTATTTACTAGTCTAAACAGACTTTCGAATTTCAAGTAAAAAATAAATGGAAATAAGGCACCTATTCCTTTTGGTTTCCAAGATAAACGAATTAAGTACGGAGCACTAAAGATTCTGTCAACTTTGACTAAAGTGATCAATTTTCACGCCACATTTGCCTAATTTTTTCCACTACTCTGCTGGCCTGTTTTTATAAGAAATCTATTGTATTGTAGGCCTATGGTACTGTAGGATTCTTGAAGGAAACGGTAAATACTAGAATGTGAATGGATAATGCATGCAGTCATTTTATAAAGATGTCTAGGTATACAAATATGAATCGGAATTGCTTTGATTTTTCTGTAGAAATTATATAAATTATCAGCTGTTAACAATTTTTTTTACATAATTATTATAGTTCGTATATAGTTTTTCATTTATCTAGCTGTCGCACTTTGCAAGCCCACATAGGGAAACACTTCGTCAGAAACCAATAAAGATATAATGTAATTTAAATGTATTATGGTTCACTTTTTAGGCACGTTTAAGTACTATTTTGCGTACTTTATGATTACCATGATTAAAACAGTGCAAAAACCATGTAAGATTTCCGGTAATATACGAGTATAAGTACGGTTTCTCAAAGCAATTTAATCAAGAATTATCCAACTGGACACTTGTAATATGACAGCACACATATGTCATTGCGGTAGGTGACTCTAAACGTCAATTAAATTTATTACCTATTTGAATTTATTGCTTTGAGATATCGAACCAGGGCCGGACTCAGGGCCACATTTTTAGTGGAAGAAATAATTTTAAAAAACCGGGGAAATATTTAGAGAAAAGGGCAATTCTTTCGGCCTAGGGGTAATATATTAAAAATAGTCTTCTGCAGTAATACAAACCTATAAAATTGTTATTAAATGCTTCTAGATCATTAATCAAAACATATAACAAATGCAAGAATAAACAGAAGTTCGCCAGTAAAGTTCAATTGGAAAGCAGATCTGTTTTATTGGATACTCAATTATTTTGCGAGTTTTCCGTTAATTACTATTAAAATTAAGTTATGAATTAAGTTGGATTAAGTTAGGTTTGTAAAATGTTCAAGAATAACAACAGTAATTGTAAACAGCTTACAAATTTTGGTATGAAAAAGAAGCTGAACTTTCCACAATTTCAAATAAAGTAACCAATAGGTAGAATTTGTAAGGCGTATTTTTGACAATACCTCCAAAATTTAAAAAAAATGCGAAGATTAATTTTCTCGTTAGTGCACTAGGAGTAGGGGCGTATTTATGGGGGTAGGGAGGGAAACGTCTCCCCCCTGCGGATACTTGAGTTGGCCAATTAGCGTACGAGTTGACTATTAGGACCTCGTGCCAAAAAAATGTTGTATAGAGAACGGGACTATTTTTGATTCTAAGTGCCTTCCTGCTATCGCGATGTCTGGGCCATTGCCCTTCGTCAAGGAGGCTTACACCCAAGGTGGTTGAAGGTAGTGTATTCTTCATTCATCCTGGGTGTAAACCAGAAAGGCACAAATTCCAAAAAATATTTTAGATTAATCGTCTCTTGAGTTTTGGGCGGTCGTTTATGGCACTAGCAAAGAGTATATTTTTCTTTGCATTTTTAATAATTAGAGAAGAGGTTAGAGGGTCAAGTCTGACTAAAACTGAGTCTAGGGTCCCCAAATGTATGGTCCATCTGTCCTCCTGTAAAGTCTATCCGGATACGTACGTGTCGGATCTTTTTTTTTTGAAAAAATTGAAACTTTTGAATTAATTTGTTTTCGAAAAAAGTAAAAAAATTCATTACATAATAATTAAAAATCACTTACCGGCACTAACGTTCGTAAAATCACTGGTAACAATAAAATTATGTCACAACAAGAAGAAATAAATTCACCTCGGCGATTTTATATAAAAAGTAAAAAATTATCAGTTGCTTAATTTGCTTCAATTGTTATTTAATGGCAAAATAAACTTCAAACGTATATTTTTTTAAGTTTACTTCAAACTTTTTTTAATCGACGGAAGCGCGTTCCTGCAAAATTGAATCGGCAAACAATTTAATAAGCGACCTCCGGTTAGTTGGCGATGATGTTAATTTCTACCAAAAGTCAAGCTTATGGCTACAACAATTACAATAATTTTAATTGACGGTAGGGGGAGAAGATAACCTTTAATTTATACAGAAAATACCTATGCGAATATTTACTAGCAAATTGGAAACGGTGTTTACTTTTTCATTTTTATATCTGGTTGTCACAACAATAAAAATTTTAAATATTTTTATAATAATTCTGATGGGGAAGTCCACTAAACAAAAAAGAACAGGGTCCCATTATTATATGTAATTTCTATGGCTATCACGTAACAAATTCTGCGATCCACAAATAGAATGCATCCAGTGGCGGCTATTTTTGTATCGCTGAAGGAAAATTCTCCTTCAACTAAAAAATGTCTACTAGTTTTATAAAATAAATTCTTAGACTTCTGATAAACTATGGGCCGTATAAACAAAATTAAGTCTATATTTCAGTCTCAAGAAAATTAAACCTGATAGTTTAAAGTGTAAGGATAAAAAATCGTCCATAGATACCAGCGAGTAAAAACTTGTATGTTTTGATCTCAGCTGGCACAAACACATTACTTCAAAAGCCACATCGGCAGATAAAAAGCTTGGTTTTCTCTTTCGAGCCAGAAAATACTTCTCCGCTTCCAACTTACACACCCTCTATGTTTTTCAAATAAGATCTAAACTAGAGTACTGATCCCACATCTGGGGAGCGACATCACATTCGACACTTAACATCCTTGACCATGGGCGCCCGCGGGGGGCGGCAGGGGGGCCGTTGCCCTCCCTGAGATTGTGAAATTGTCATACTTTTTAATTATTAGTCGTAAAATCTTTAAAAATATATTACTTTTTTTCATTTTGCGATTGCATCTCCCTTCTCCTCAGACGCCCACGGTACGTTAGTACTTAGGCTTGAAGTCTACGTGGGCTGTCTCAGATAAAAAAATATCCTTCGAATTAAGATCAACTTATGCTCAGACAATAACACAACGTTATACAGAGTGTTCGGAAAATGAACTAGGAAACTTGGAGAGGTGATTCTTCATGGAAAAATAATTGTAGTAGTTACATTCAAAAACTGGTAATCTCAATATGTTTCGAGTTATAGCTGCGCAAAGTTTGTTTTTAAATCCTGTTTTCGTCATAACTGGATTGAATCTTTCACGTATTAAATTGAAACTTTTCACACAAATGAAGTTTAGTGGACCCTATAATCCTGAGCTAAAAGTACTTCGCTACTTTGCCGGTAGAGGGACTTTACCTAAAACTAAAAATTTATTTTTATCATAGCATTTTATCATGACAGATAGAGTAAATCCGGAAAAGATGGCCCACTTTTTCAAACTTAATCGTAGGTTTATTTATACTAGTTTTTTAATATGTAGTTTTTTATTTATACTAGTTTTTTAATATGCAGCTTTAATTTATGTTCATTTTCAACGCACAAGACGGATGATGGTCCTAAGGACCTTTTTTAAATATTATTTTTCTTCAACCGACGTCTTATAGTTGGAGCTGGAACACCAACATGTCGGCTAGCTGCTCTTGTTCCCATTTCTCTGCTTCTTATAGACTACAGTTACAGCACGTACCAGCTGGTCCCTAGACCATGAGCCTCTTGTTAAAGCATTCTTTTATTTATAGTTAGTTGGCATTTCTGTAAGAATGAATAATATTAGTTCGATACTTTTTTCACTTTTTTAATTTTAATTAATCGAGATAGATGGCCAGGGGCCATCTATCCCTTATAAATCTGGGCCATCTCTCCCAGCTTCAGTGGGGTGGCCAACTTGATTTTTGTAGGTTAGAATCGAAATCCACGAAACGTATGTAAACACCTTAACAACAAATACAAATAATATAAATACCGATCGTACAGAGATACATTGAAAAACAAAGCTCAATGTGTGAATTACCTGTAAACTGCAAATAAAATTTTTGAACTTCTTTGAATACTGTTCGGAGATTTTTAACGTCAACTATAACCACACGACTGCCATAGAGATATGCTACATTCTCAGCCCTGCTTGTCAGTTTAGACATGGACGAAATAAATAGGTGGGTCGTCTCACCCGCCCAGGCCATCCCCCCGGACTTACCCTATTGCAAAAATGAAGATGTTTAAAATATACTCCTCACGATTATAGAGTCTACTAAACTTAATTGGTGTGCAAACCATTTAATACGTGAAAGATTAAATACAGGGGATTTAAAAAATTAAACTTTGCACAGCTATTACTTGGAAAATATTGAGATTTCCAAATTTCTTTTATAGGACTACTACAACTTTTTTTACATGCAAAATAACTTCCTATGTTTCCTAATGCATGTTACGAACGTCCTGTATAAGAGAATCTACCAAGCTCGGCCCGTGAAATTATAAGTTGTATGTCTCTGTCGCTACTTATGGGACCCATGCCAAGTTCAGGTTTTTTAATAGTGAGTCTACTAGGAATGTTTTGGTAAAAAAAATATTTTGCAATTTGCGAAAAAAGTTGAATTTTGGAATTGACCCACCTGGGAAAAAAATTAACAGGCTTAGGTTCCGATAAAAAAAGTTTTGATAACATCCCTATTTTTCGAATAACTGCATTCGAAAAAATACATGTTTTGACAATATACCGACTAATAATAGAAAATTGTATTAACATAGGGCCTTACTTTTCCACTTTAAAGGAAGGCCTATTTATTGGTAGATCTCGCATTATGATGAACAACATAATATAAAATTCCTTCTTGGTATGTTTTTATTAACGTTTGTATAAGATGCTTTGTTTACATATTAATAAATATTATCTTGGTATTATTGTTTTACCTTAGTCAAGGAAGCCTGCATTTGATAGAAAACAAAATCGTAAAAATCGTTATAATTTTATTATAAGACGACATTGACATCAATAATTTTATTGTACTTTTTCACGTTTCCAATCTGCATAATTTATCCATAAAATGCTTTTTTTTTTGAAAAGTGTGAAATTTCTCAAGGTTCCTACCAGCTCTTAATGCTTTGCTATAAAGTATTATTCTTTAAATAGATATACATAATATGTAATTTAAAAACATTTAGATGCTTGTTGTTTACGGAATTTCCTAATGTGTTTCGTCTTTACCCTATGCCGAAAAAAAACAGACAAAACGAAGAGACATTGTTTTATGTTTCTTTTATTGGTTCTGAAGGTTAACATATCGAGAAATATTTTTTACCCGTGGCCTCGCTCGCGAATATGTTATATCCTTTATGCATTATTGAACACGTAACCACAGTAGCTTGTTTCTTCTTCTAAAAATAGAATCCTATAGGTTTAATGTTTCGTTTCCATTGTATAACATATTATAGCCGTGACATATCCAGTATATGTGTTTAGAATACAATTCACCACAATGATGTAAACCGTCACTATTTTTCTAGAGCGAACAAACACTAAAAAAAAAAAACTGTTTGCGCTTTTGTCGCATACATGGCACATCCTGTATGTATACTGTTAAGAAAGAGTTGGTACAGTTTGAATTCCTTAAAACGAAAGAATTTTCTTTTTCTGTTTATTGATTGTCCAGAATCCTATGTGTAAAAAAAAATCAAATCGATTTAATGATTTTTAGGATTCAGGACATAGTGTAGCTGTGACTAATACACAAAAGCAGTGAAATTCGTTACTATTTTCATACCGAGGACACATTTTCACAAAGCAAAATTTTTTACGCCCTTATCGCATACATTCATGTCTAATACTTTATCGTTGCACACCCTATATTAAAGTAACTACTGTTAAGAAGAATTTGATACAATCTGAAAAAAATTAGTTCCATCTATTGATTATTATCATTATCCAGTTGCTGAGTAATATATCCGAGGCCCATTTTCGTGACATTTGGTGAAGAAGCCAGGTTTGGTCGTGCCAAAATATTTTTATAAATATATATATATATATATATATATATATATATATATATATATATATATATATATATATATATATATATATATATTTATTTATTTATTTATTTATTAGGGTGCTTCGTTTTAGACGACTATTTTTTTTTTGGTCCATTGACGGAATAATGTTATAAACATATAAAAACAAATTTGCACCAGAGATGAGCTCTTAATTTTAATTGTAAGTACTCGCGCAAATGAATTTGAAAATTTCCCATTTAATTAACATGTAAATTTTATTTATTTTTTTTAAATTATCTATAGCTTTGCGACATTTCATGATATTTAATTGGCAATAGGTGAAAATTACAGAGTAATCTTTCCTCTTTAATAGTGCCTGTAGCCAATTTATGTTTTGTAACCGACCTCGCCTTTGAATCCATTTTTTTCTCGAATTTCATGATTTTTTTTATTTTTCTCGTAAACCACTAACTTTACAACAAAATTGTGTGTAAATTTTTTATAAGGAATTTAATTTCCCACAAGAAAAGTTATGTAAGCCATAACCATAGAGCTGAGAGTTTTCGAGATAAATCCAATTAAACATCTCAAAATTTGAAAAATCGCTGTTTTATCCAAGATTTTAGAACTTTTTAATGATATCATTGCTGAAAAAATACATAATGTATAAGAATGAAATATAAAAATATATATATATATATATATATATATATATATATATATATATATATATATATATATATATAGTGACCGGCAAAAAGTTGGACACATATGGGAAAAATTTTTATTATTGGAATATTGAAAAAACTTTTTATGCCGATTGTCTCTGCATGATGGGTAACCTAAAAATTCATTTTGACATTTGTTACGTGATTACTCGTTTGCCGGCAAAATTGAAAAAAATATATATTGTCATGGAAAACTGGTATTAGGTGACAAGATATTGAAAAAAGTTATTAGAAAAAAGTGTTTAGATTTTAATTTTATACTCCTTGGCAAAGTCTGGAGCCAAAATTTAAAAAAAAAATATTTTACATTTTTTGAAAAAGATGTACAATATTAGTTTCATATTCCCATGAATTTAATAAAAATGTGTTAAATGATCGAAAACCAAGGTAATAACCTATTATCTCAACATTTTTGTTATTACTTAAAAGTTTTATTTGATAAAATTTAAAATTTAGCTTTTTTCCATGTACTTGGGTGTGGCCAGGCCCTGTATCTGGCAACCATATTTACCATTTATAGTTACTTCTGGAACAATATGCTTACGAAAGACCGTTTGCTCTAATTTTGAAGAAATTTTAACGTGTCTACCAAAATGGTTGCCAGATACAGGGCCTGGCCACACCCAAGTACATGGAAAAAAGCTAAAATTTAAATTTTATCAAATAAAACTTTTAAGTAATAACAAAAATGTTGAGATAATAGGTTATTACCTTGGTTTTCGATCATTTAACACATTTTTATTAAATTCATGGGAATATGAAACTAATATTGTACATTTTTTTTCAAAAAATGTAAAATATTTTTTTTTTAAATTTTGGCTCCAGACTTAGCCAAGGAGTATAAAATTAAAATCTAAACACTTTTTTCTAATAACTTTTTTCAATATCTTGTCACCTAATACCAGTTTTCCATGACAATATATATTTTTTTCAATTTTGCCGGCAAACGAGTAATCACGTAACAAATGTCAAAATGAATTTTTAGGTTACCCATCATGCAGAGACAATCGGCATAAAAAGTTTTTTCAATATTCCAATAATAAAAATTTTTCCCATATGTGTCCAACTTTTTGCCGGTCACTGTATATATATTATATATTATATATATATATATATATATATATATATATATATATATATATATATATATATATATATATATATATATATATATATATATATAATATATAATATATATATATATATATATATATATATATATATATATATATATATATTATATATTATATATATATATATATATATATATATATATATATATATATATATATATATATATATATATATATATTGAGGTTTGTTTTTGTTTTCTTGGACTTTTCAATATATTTTATTTATTTTTTTATTTATTCTTGGGTTTTGTTAGTCCTGGATAAAAATTAAAAATTGTACGTTGGTCTTTACATACTTTTTATTTATTAAATTTTGACGTTTCGATCCTTTTCTTTAGACCTTCTTCAGAAATATTTATATGTTGCCTGAAGGAAAATCATTGGCAAGTTTCTCCAAACATTCCACAAATTGCCTCATGTATTGGTTTAATTTAAAAAACAAAGAATTTAAAAAGTAAAACACACACACACATTCTTTTAAAATATTGCAACTTGGACAACAACATATAAGTTAAAACTGTTTTTAAACTGAGTTTTAACTTATATGTTGTTGTCCGAGTTGCAATATTTTAAAAGAATGTGTGTGTGTGTTTTACTTTTTAAATTCTTTGTTTTTTAAATTAAACCAATAGATGAGGCAATTTGTGGAATGTTTGGAGAAACTTGCCAATGATTTTCCTTCAAGCAACATATAAATATTTCTGAAGAAGGTCTAAAGAAAAGGACCGAAACGTCAAAATTTAATAAATAAAAAGTATGTAAAGACCAACGTACAATTTTTAATTTTTATCCAGGACTAACAAAACCCAAGAATAAATAAAAAAATAAATAATATATATATATATATATATATATATATATATATATATATATATATATATATATATACAGTGAACGGCAAAAAGTTCGCAACATATGGGAAAAATTTTTATTAGGTGAGTATTGGAAAAACTTTTCCGGGGGATCGGTTCTGCATGTCCGATAACCTAAAAATCGATTTTGACATACGTCACGTGACCACTGGTATAGCGTCAAATTAAAAAAAAAATTGTTAATTTACAAAAAGTGAGGTTAGTTGACGAGATATCAAAAAAAGTTATTTGAAAAAATTGCTTAGAATTAAATTCTAGGTCCTTGTGCAAAATTTTAAGATTTTATTTAAAAAAATTGGAAAACTCAATTTTTTTTAAATATTTTTTTATCGATTTACAAATTTCCAGTCTTTTTCGTTTAGATAGCTTGGCTAATGTAAAGCCCATGTATCTGGATGAAAATAAACGAATGTAGTAGTTTTTTCTACAATTGACAGGACAAAATTAAAAAAAACAGGGTTTCGCCGGACGCTAGCTGTTGCAATGATTTGTATCTAGCAGCAGTGTCAAAATTTTAGAGACATTTCAATGAGATTACATTGAGAAAACCTTAATTGTCTTAAATATATCTGAAGTTCGACTTTTTGTAAAGTTAAGGGGATTAAAATAGATAATAAACAAAAAATTACCTGTTTATTTAATCGAAATTTTATAAACGAAAACCAATGTAAGAAAAACTTAAAAGTAGTCAAATTCTGTACTAACAACACAAAAAATCATTGTTTTTCCTTGGGTGCACAAAATTTAAAACTCAGTATGACCACCATTTCTCTCCATACATACTATTGTTCTCGAGCGCAACTCTCGATTAACATTTCGGAGCATTTTACGATTTATTTGCAATACACAATTTCTAATGACATTCTCTAAATTTTGTATATTCCTAAAGGGTCGATGTTTGTACACAGAGTTCTTTAGGTATCCCCACATAAAGAAATCTAACGGAGTCAGATCTGGTGATCTCGCAGGCCACGGATTTTCAGAAAACTATCCACTGGTTTCCAAATTCTTGATCCAGCCATCTCTTCACCTCATTTGTGGAATGAATGCTAGCTCCGTCTTGTTGAAAGTATAAATTTCTTCTTTCGGCTAATGACAAATTGTCTAAAAAGTCAGATATCTCAGTTTGTAGAAATTCTAAATATCGTTCTGAATTTAAATTGTCTCTAAAGAAAAAAGGTCCCACTATTCTGAGGTTGAAAATTCCGCACCACACATTAACCTTAAAACTATATTGGTCTTTACTCTGAATTACAAAGTCTGGGTTTTCGGTGGCCCACCATCTACAGTTTTGTGAACTGACGGTTCCGTTAGAGGTAAATGTAGCTTCATCCGAGAAAAGAACGTTCTTTGGGAAATTAAAATCTTCCTCAATCATACCCTGGAACCAGGCACAAAAATCGAAGCGGGCGTCATAATCCCTATCTTTTAATACTTGTACAAATTTAGGTTTGTACGGATGAAATTTGTTTCTTTTTAATATCCTCCGCACAGATCTTTCGTGAATGTTAGTGATCTCCGATATTTGACTAACTGCTAATTGGGGTGTTTCTGTGATCGACAAACACACATCCAGAGAACCTTCGTCACCTGTTACCGGTTTTTCATGGGAAACTTTATACTGATTTTCTACCGATCCCGTTTCTTTAAATTTATTGACTAGACGAGATACTGTGGAATAATGGAGGGATTTATCGGGGTGCCTCTCATTAAAAATTGCTGCTGTTTCTCTATGGCTTTTGTAATTATCTCCAGAAATTAAAATAATTTCTATCTTTTCCTGAAGAAGTAGTGTGGGTGCCATTTTAAGGAATAAAATATTAATAAACTTATGTAAAATATCAAACTTAGTAAGATGCGAGACATAAACCAATGACATAGGTTGAAATCAAACAAATTATAATTTGTTTGACATTTTTCTGTTGTTTTTAACCTACTAGATTATTTGGTTGTTTTAATTTCAGAGCCTGCTTTGGTAGTTTTAAGTACAACTAAATAGACCTGGTTGTTAAATTTATGTGCGAAAAATCTTAATAAAATCTTGATACAGTCATTTCATTAGATTCAAACCATTGCAACAGCGAGCGTCCGGCGAACACCTATTTTTTCGATTTTGTCCTGTCAATTGTAGAATTGTAGATCTGACTCCGTTAGATTTTTTTATGTGGGGATACCTAAAGAACCCTGTGTACAAACATCGACCCTTTGTCAATGTCATTATAAATTGTGTATTGCAAATAAATCGTAAAATGCTCCGAAATGTTAATCGAGAGTTGCGCTCGAGAACAACAGTATGTATGGAGAGAAATGGTGGTCATACTGAGTTTTAAATTTTGTGCACCCAAGGAAAAACAATGATTTTTTGTGTTGTTAGTACAGAATTTGACTACTTTTAAGTTTTTCTTACATTGGTTTTCGTTTATAAAATTTCGATTAAATAAACAGGTAATTTTTTGTTTATTATCTATTTTAATCCCCTTAACTTTACAAAAAGTCGAACTTCAGATATATTTAAGACGATTAAGGTTTTCTCAATGTAATCTCATTGAAATGTCTCTAAAATTTTGACACTGCTGCTAGATACAAATCATTGCAACAGCTAGCGTCCGGCGAAACCCTGTTTTTTTTAATTTTGTCCTGTCAATTGTAGAAAAAACTACTACATTCGTTTATTTTCATCCAGATATATGGGCTTTACATTAGCCAAGCTATCTAAACGAAAAAAACTGGAAATTTGTAAATCGATAAAAAAATATTTAAAAAAAATTGAGTTTTCCAATTTTTTTAAATAAAATCTTAAAATTTTGCACAAGGACCTAGAATTTAATTCTAAGCAATTTTTTCAAATAACTTTTTTTGATATCTCGTCAACTAACCTCACTTTTTGTAAATTAACAATTTTTTTTTTAATTTGACGCTATACCAGTGGTCACGTGACGTATGTCAAAATCGATTTTTAGGTTATCGGACATGCAGAACCGATCCCCTGGGAAAGTTTTTCCGATACTCTCCTAATAAAAATTTTTCCCATATGTTGCGAACTTTTTGCCGGTCACTGTATATATATATATATATATATATATATATATATATATATATATATATATATATATATATATATATATATATATATATATATATATGTATATATATTATTTGACACAAAACCAAGTTAGCGAACAGACAGTATTATTGTGACTATTTATAACAAGAAGGGCGTCATTTAAGACTGAAAATTATAGAGGGCTGATATCGTACACGACGAAGATTTGGAAATCAATTATAGAAAGGAGGTTTAAAAAAAAGATAAAACGTCATTAGGAGAGGAGCCGTTTCGATTTAGGGCAGGTAGTAGTATAAAAGATGCAATTCTTGTATTAAAGTATAAAAAGTACAAGGCTGTGGACAAGTACCACTAATAAATAGGTAAGCCCATGGAGGAAAAATAAAATATGCACGAGGTAGTCCTCTTAACTATCGGCTCAATAAACACAAGCCTGTTTAATTATTCGGGCCGATTCTTGAACTAATTCTCATTGAAGTTGCACGCTGCAGTGTATTTAGCAGCGTTCTCTGGTGTCTCCAGCTCAACAATCTGTACCCCTGAAAATAGTTCCCCGCGGGGTATTACTGTTTGTGTCTCGGCCGCACAGCTATGCATAAGATTGTTCATGCGAAACAAAAATTATTTGTTTACAGTGAACCCTCAATTGTACTATAATCGTGTCTTAGCCGTCTCTTCAAAGTGGGTGAACTCATTTCGTATCCCTATTTATTTTTTCATCTGTGGGTAAGCCTTAATTTTGTGACATTTTCAAGATGATTGCTTATTCGTGCAATGTTCTCTTGACAATAAAATTGTGGGTTATACCATTGTTTACAAACTTTAAAGACAATTCGAGGGATTCCTATATGGCTATAAAAATAGCGTTATTATTATGTTTACACATATTATGTACATATATCTTTTTAAGAATCCACTATGAGGCGATAATTGCAAAGTAAAATATTACTGTATTTTAAAGGAAAGTTTCTTATTTATATTAAGCACTACAAGTAGCCAAAAGAACTTTTGATATATATCTATTAGCAACTATTTCAATATCTAGATATATAAATCAGTATTAATGTACAGTAATGGATAAAATACATTTTTATCTTTGATGTTTTTTCTAATGGAAAATAAAACCTTTTTTTGGCCACGACTGTATGTACATACATACTTACAGGTTAAGAGAAGCTTCTTGTCTTTTATGGTACCGAATTAAGTTTCATAAATTAGAAAATAACTTTATTTTTAGTGTTCCGTGAAACGGAACACTTATGGAATCACTTCGGTGTCCGTCCGCCCGTCTGTCACAGACGATTTTCTCTGAAACTATTTGACGTACAAATTTGAAATTTAGCACGGAGATATATAGACGTGAAGTATAAAAAGTTGAATTTTGATTCTGGGGGTTAATTTCAAACGGGAAATTGGGAAATGTAAACAAAATTCAAGAGCATCGTGCAGGGTGTCCAATGAAAGCTTATTGAAGTACGAATTCAACAATAAATATGATGCACCCTTTTTGTATTCATTTTTTTAACATTTTTCGGGAAAAACGCTTAAAAATTTCTGTCCCCCACCCTTATCACCAAAAGGATCATTAAGAGAAATCTGAAAAAGTAATAGACATTGAGAATTAGGTGTAGATTGAGCGAAAATTATCAAAAAAGTTAAATTTTGATTCTGGGGGTTAATTTCAGGGGGTAAATTGGGAAATGAAAAAAAGCTTTTTTCAATGGCATCGTGTAGGATGTCAAATGAAAGCTTATTGAAGCTCGAATTCAACAATGTATATGATGTATTTTTTAATGCATTTTTTTAAACACTTTTTGGGGGAAACGCTTCAAAATTTTAGTCCCCCACCGTTATCGCCATAAGGATAGCTCAGAAAAATCTGAAAAAAAAATCATGAACATTGAGAATTAGGTACAGATTGAGCTACAATTGTCAGGATTGAAAAATTCTAACGCAATCAATTGTTATAAACAATTTGATTTTTTATTTCCTTATAACTGCTGAAGCGTTGGTTTTCGAGAAAAAGATTTTTGGCAAAAAATATTTCTCACGATATAAGGAACAACACATTTTACCAAATATCGCGTAGGGGTCGTAGGGGGTAGGTAAATTATGATGCGGTTTACCAAAACACTTATTTATATTTAACATTAATGACAACAAAGCTATCACAAGATTTAAGGACCTTAACTTATATGTTTACATCCAAGATTATTAGTTGTAGGGCTAGCATCTCACGGGGTGTTGGGGTGGCTACTTAACTCATCTGACGCTCATATCATCGGTGCCAAACGGCACCGATGGATCCGTTGTACCGATACTAATAAGCAACTACGGATGCACTACTACTGATTTAACATTCACCACTTTTTGGGTGGATTTTTCTTATCCCCCATTCTTCATCGCCACAATTCTACAAGATGATGCAAGATGGATGCAGCCGGAAGCGGCTTGCTTTGATAAAGTTATCTCTACTGAGCCCTGGGCCCTAGGGTATTTTCGCGATACAAGGTACTGTTAGGTTACCTAATGTGATGTTAGTAGGATGATCTAACTGCCTTTTCTTTACTTGCGTGCGATGTGGTGACATTGAGTAACAGCTTCTGTTTGCTCAGGTTTAGGTATGATGGATATATTCTGGATTATCTCCAATCTCCACTGCCATTGTGCGATTGTGTCCAGGTCCAGATACATAGAACATAAAGAGAGTGCATATCAATGCTTATGGATATATAAAGTCCTAATTTTACATGCTTTAGGTGCTTATAAAATTATTCCTAACACATTTTTCAAAATTTGTAATCTGGTTGTCGAAACGCGAGTGCTATTGCTGTCCCCCACCCTTATCACCAGAAGGATCGCTCAGAAAAATCTGAAAAAATCACGAACATTAAGAATTAGTTGCAGATTGAGCCGAAATTATCAAGATTGAAAAATTCTAGCGCGATCAATTTTTATAAACAATTTAATTGTTTATTTCCTTGTAACTGCTGAACCATCAGTTTCAGGAAAAGGTTTTTGGACAAAAGTATTTCTCAGGATGTAATGAACAACTTTCGTCCTTAAGCGTTTTTCAAAATTTTTAATTTGGCTCAGTCGATACGCTCCCCACACGCTCCGCTCCACACTTACTGTGCAAGTATAGCTTGCACTTGGCCGATTTTATTAGATAAAATGCAATAATCAGTCTTGTTTTAAGGTGTTTAATAGCTTGTAATGCAAGTAATAGTATATCGCTTCAACCGGAAAGAATAAAATGCCACCTTTAACCCATTATTAAAAAAGAAATCTTTTAATCTTGGATCACTAAACTCTATCAATTTTTAAACCATTTTATCAAATTCCAATGACAATCTGTTACAACCTCAATTTCTATACTTTTGACAGTTTTGACTTCAAAATGGAGAAACCTACTCATACTAGAAAATTTAGTATATTTTCGACTTTATCTAAAGGAGGAATTCGTTCAACTAATCCAAGACGATCAAAATCAAGTAGATATAGCCGAGCATCAAAAGGAACAGTGTCGGTATCGACATTAAAACAAGTGGAGCAGGTCGATGAAGAAGACACCACTAATTACAGAGAAAGTATAACCAATGCCTTTTTTGAATCATTTTTGGACACCATTGTTCTCGAGCGAACTGCAATACACACTGAATCAAATCCAAGTTCTATCACTGTATCGGGTGATATAGATTCTTCATTGGCAAGTCGGGAATCTGTTTCAGGATCAGCAAACGCAATAGAAATTAATACTGGATTATCTGGAACAACGATTAGTAAAGCAGGTAGCAGATCTACTAGAAGTAGTTTAAATGTACCAAGTAAGTACCTACTAAAGCTTGTAAAATTACAGTTCATTCAAAAAGAATGTCAAAATATGGCAAATTAAGATTACAATTAGGCATTTTTTATGGAAGAAAATAACTGTAATATCATCAATCCACCTTTTTTGATTCATACATGTGAGCCTTCCATGATTTCTTTTACACTATTTTGTTTCATGTTGCTGGTGTTGCTGAGAATCACATTATCAACATAATTTATACGAGTATAAGAACACTACTACTAGACTTACAGGAAATAAATTTCAGGTTTACATGAAGATATGTCTTACACGGTTTTTCACCACACAATATAACCAGATCTTTGCATTTGACGCGATTTTAACAAGATTATACTAACATGGTTAGCAAAGCGCTGTTGTATTATACAACTCAACACAACTTAGCACAGTCTACTCAAACTTTTTTTAGTGGCGGACCGGCATTTATTTTTCCTTGCCACCAAGGGACCAGTTTAAATATATATTGACAGTTAGTTAGTAAACTATTAAACCAAATACCATGAATTGCCTTTGTGATCTAGGTCTAGTGCAAACATTTTTTTCAAGATTATTTTTAAGCTATTTCACGGTAGTGATCGCTTACCAGCTAAAACAGGCTCGCGGACCCACGCAGGTCCGCGGACCACAGTTTGAGTAGCACTGGGTTAGCAATGTTAGCATACTAACCTTTTTATCTACGTTATTACTAAGGATAGCATGATTATCGACCGCCACCGGTTTACCCCCAGCGAATTCTGAAAAACGCCCATATCCATACTGCTCACCTGTGGCATAAATTTTGCCCATGATAGAGTTAAAGTGTCTAGTATATTTCAGGATAATTGGCTATGACCTATTAACTGCGATAAAACTGCCTGGTCGGCCCCGTTGTGTAGACAAGTGCGTAAGCACCACTGCAAACTTACGGTACGGGGTAGGGCTTCGGTAAAAGTGCGATTACACAGCCCCACAAAAAAAAAATGTTCGGACCTGTGGGTCGGACATATGTATTCCCATGTATTTTTCGCCGCTGAATCCGATCCCGAGCTTAGAAATGGCCCTCCACGTCTGGAATTGGCCCCAGGGGCCAAAAATGGCCTTTATAGGGTGTCACTATTGCTATCTCCGAAACGGTAAAAGATACGAGGTCAGTTAAATTAGCAAAAATGTGCCTTTTTTAGTCCCGTTTACGGAGTTGCCAAATTCTCTATAGTTTCTTGTCTACAGGGGATTTTTTAAAAATAGTCAAAATTTTACTTCTTAAATATCTCGAAAACCCTTATAGTTGGATAAAAATTGTTTTAACAAAAATCACAAGATTTTTTACCTTCTATAAAGTAACGTTATTGTTTTGTTTATACCATGTGTTTTTATTGAGTTACTGATACTAACTTGTTTTTTTCAAATACGTACCTGGACTTTTTGCTCCATTTTTTCAAAGAATACTTTATACCCTTTACAACTGTCCATAACTTGAAAATATTTTCCGACGTTTTGATCAAAAATAGCAACATCATCAGGATTTTCTAACAATACGGACCTGGGATCTTCCATGTTAAGGCACAATTCACAACCTATCACTATAGTTTGTAGTTTTTGTGGTTGTGAAATGGCGCATTTACCTGAAAAAGGCCAGGTCCGTACTGGTAGAATATTCTGATGATGCTATTCTTCACCAAAACGTCGAAAAAAATAATCAAGTGATACACAGATGTAAAGGGTATGAAGTATTCTTTAAAAAATACAGCAAAAAGTCCAGATCCGTATTGGAAAAAAACAAGTTAGTATCAGTAACTCAATAAAAACAAGTGATATAAACAAAACGATAACGTTACTTTATAGAAGGTAAAAAATCTTGTGATTTTTGTTAAAACAATTTTTATCCAACTATAAGGGTTTTCGAGATATTTAAGAAGTAAATTTTTGACTATTTTTAAAAAATCCCCTGTAGACAAGAAACTATAGAGAATTTGGCAACTCTGTAAACGGGATATGAATACGGACTAAAAAAGGCACATTTTTGCTAATTTAACTGACCTCGTATCTTTTACCGTTTCGGAGATAGCAATAGTGCCACCCTATAGAGGCCATTTTTGGCCCCTGGGGTCAATTCCAGACGTGGAGGGCCATTTCTGAGCTCGGGATCGGATTCAGCGTCGAAACATACATGGGAATACATATGTCCGACCCACAGGTCCCAACATTTTTTTTTTGTGGGGCTGTGTTATTTGTTATATTAATATTTTTAATATTTAAATGCATAGAGTTAAGAACGGCAATAATATATTTATATAAATTGATTCAAATTCAATCTAAAATGATATTTTTAAATTTTTAGTTATGAATCCTCAACCTCCCTACCTTTATTCATTAATTAAATTACACAAAGATGGTTACCCTATTAGACCTGTACTATGTCACAGGTCCTGCTTATAGAGTTTCAACCTTTCTCATAAATATTATTAAAACTTATTGTAACTTTCAGCCAAAATATAGAATAAAAAACTCAATTGAATTGATCGCAAAAATTAAAAATATTGATCTCTCACCAAATTCTTAATTTGTATATTTTGACGTTCAGAATTTATTTCCTAGTATACCACCCTGAAGACAGTAGCCGGAATCAGCTACAACAAAGTATATTAATATGAATTTTAATTACAGAGGAACTTAGTAGCCGCAAATATTCGCACTTTTGTCAGTCAACACAATCCGTGCCGGAGAACGCTTCAACACAAGAAAATAGCAGCTATACAAGTTGCGCATCCAACTGTCCGTGTAATTGGAAAATTGTCTTTAAAAACGGAAATAATTACGAAGGTCATATTAATGGCACCCTCATGCATGGAAAAGGGGTGTTTAATTGGGTTGACGGATCCATTTATAAGGTATATATTTCTGAATTTTTTCTATAATAGTGTGGTGCAATAGTGTGACTAAAACGGATTACCTATTTCTTAAAAATAAGAAAAATGATATTAAAAGCTTAGTAGATTCAATGGTCACACTTTAAAATGGCCCTTTGACTAGCTTCCGATTTTGGTGGAATTAATAACACAGGCACACAAAATAAAAATAGTGCCTTGTACTGCTGAATTTTGAAAATTCAAAATTTTGAGCGATTTTGTGGGTTTTATGAAAAACGCAGACGTGATGGACCAATCCTGACGACAGATTCGAATTCAGCGGGTCAAAATATATAGGAACATATGGGTATAGTCACCAGTACAAGACACTTTTTTATTTTGTGTGCCTGTGTAACACAAAAAATATAATTTTATTCCTTCCTACTTGCTAATGTTGAAACGTATTTTTCTTCGAAAAATTAAGAATACCTTTTAATAAACACCACTGTACTTGTAGATATTAATAGAATGCCAAATTCTTAACTCAGATATTAAGTCTGTAATTATTAATAAGTCATTGTTATATCAGTGAAAGTCTCGTTATTTAAATATTTGTGTACAATCATGAAACGAATGTCTTTACACATGGTGTATGGACTTCAGGAATCTAAACTCTATAACCAAGATAGATCCTAACCCATTGATACCATAGATTGTTTGTCAAGTGCTGGTCTTTTTTCCATCGTGGATTTAGAATCTGGATTGTTCCTGAAAGATCAATAATTATTCGCTCTTTTTTAGATTAATTAAAAACTTCTTATTTAAATTCGAGAATAATATTTATTCTCGGTTTAAATACCAAGGTCATAAAAAGGGTTTCAATACCGTCTGTGTATGGATTTTAGGGATCTGAACACCATAACAAAGATTTTAGCCCGCTACCCCATTTAAAGGACACCGTAGATCGATCGTCAGGTGCCGATCTTTCTTCCACCAAACCACTGATTATTTTTGTAAGATTAGAAAAAAAGCATTATTTAAATATTTGTACACGGTTAGAATAGAAATTTAGTAAAGATTGTGTACTGATTTTAGGGATCTAAATGCTATAACCAAGACAGATCTTAACCCGCTTCCTCATTTAAAGGACTAGATTTTCAAGTTGTGTAAAGATTTATTAGAGGGCAATACGAGTATACACTGACCGGCAAGAAAAATGAACAATTAAATATTTTAAAAAAACTTTAAGATTGTTTTTGACTTAAAAAGACAAAGTCGCATAAGTCATATTGTACGAGGGAAAACAAACAGTTTTTTGGCTGAAATTTTAAACACCGGTGTGAAGTCATTTGAGAGTGTAGGAAATTTAAAAAGTAATTTACCATTACCATCTCAATCATTTATTTTTTGATTCATCTTGATGGCTTTATTTTTTTTGGAGATACAAAGGTTTAAGGAAAGCACTAACGTTCAGATTCACTAAGAAGATTTAAGATTTAGTACTGGTTTAAATTAAGATCTTCTAGTTGATCAGTTATGTTTTGACAGGTTTGTGTCCTGTCACTGTTAATAAGTCGTCATTAAAAACTTATGAATTATTCTCATATTTCAGCGATTTGCTTCGTTTCCAAATGATTTTCATCTTGGATTGGGCTGCTAGAATGAATTTAGTTCTATTGTTGTCGAAAGTGCGTACTAAAATTTCCCTTTTCTTTATAAATTTGCGAAAAATAAATTCATAGTATAAAACTTAGTTGTCTTATTCTTACACTTGTCAGTTTAAATCTTTTGGTTGTCAAATTAGATCGGACTAGCGTTGGAGAATCTGGCCGTTATAGTTTTAAAGTATTTTCATCTGTGGGATGTTAGCATCATTTGAGTATTTTCTCATCATCCGAGCGGTATAAAGTCATGTTTTTTTTTATCTTCTGACAGCCCACGAAAATCGAAGCCTAAGTACTATATACCGTGCCGTGGGTGTACTGGGCAAATCCGACTCACACATCCAGACCTGGAAACATCTGTAGGGATTTTACCAGCCCTTTAAGACGATGTGTGGGGTGGTACCACCTCGACCGAGGAAGAATTTCTCTAATACCTTCAAACAATTACCAATCACAGAACATCTATGGTCGAAGCAGCATTCGAACCCGCGATCTCTCAGTTGCAAAGCTAGCGCCGTACCAACTCGGCCACCGGAGACCCCATGTTACCATATATTAGGAGAAAACTATCTTCTACCAACTGTGTGAGGACGAAAAAAAATGAGAAACAACATAATCGGCTAGATTTCAATTAGGTATTTTTATTGATATTTAGCAGATGTGTTGATTAAGATTAAAAGCAAAGTTAAACAAAGTTAAATAAAAAAATATTTATTTGTTTTTCTCTAAGGACCTAAAAAAGAAATTGTATGTATGTATTTGAGTATGAATGTATATATGTATGTGTATATGTATGTGTGTATGTATGTATGTATATGTGTAAGTATATGTGTATGTGTATATGTATGTATATGTGTGTATATATATATATATATATATATATATATATATATATATATATATATATATATATATATATATATATATATATATATATATATATATATATATATATTTAAATTGAATAATTTATATAATAAAATAATATAATGCTGAATATAAGATTTACCCCCAACAAGCACGTCTTCGGTGGGTTTAGGAAGTTTATTTATAATATAAATATGTGAAATCATGTTTAAATTGTAATTAATTAAAATAAACTTTATTATTATTATTATTAAATAACTGTAAATTGTTAGCGCCTTCTTTAAAAGCATGCATCTCCAACAAAAATACAGCTATCGAAATGAATTAAAAAATAATTTATTTGGAAAAACGTACCTTGGCGACAAATTACTTCTTAAATTCATCGAATTCATTATTAATTAAATTCTCCACTTTTTTATTATTATTTTATTTCTAGGGCGATTTTAGAGACGGTTTTCCTTGTGGTCATGGTAAACTAGTTCTTCCTGATTTAAGCACTTACGAAGGTGAATTTAGCATGGGCTTCTTTCACGGTCATGGAATATTCAACATTAAATCCACTCCATTACTGTATAGTGGAGATTGGAAATATAACGCAAGGAATGGTAATGTGGACTAGAGTAAACAAATTCTAAGTATTCAGATCTAAAAATCAATTTCTCGAACTTTTAACTTAAAGTTATATAATATAGCGAGAAGGGTGAACATTTTTAAAAAACGTAACTGTGATTTGTCAAAAAAGTTTTACTTTTCTATATGCGTTGGATTAGATGGGGACTAAATTAGTATTAAACCTTTTCTGTACTGACATAATAAAATACTTCTGTTTTAAAGGGGAGGGTTGGCTGTTGTATGAAACAAACAATTGGTATGAAGGCGATTGGGCCAATAATAGAAAACATGGAAGTGGATATCGACAATATTCGGATGGAAGTAGATATAAAGGCAACTGGCTGAAAGACATGATTCACGGAGATGGCTGCATGTTTTGGAGCAATAATGATGTAAGATCAGAGTTACTCTAGAAAAGACTTAAAAAAGAAGTTTGTTTTGTTTTCTGTATTAAAGTATGGGGGTCAAAAACAATAGACAACCATGGGCAGACGAGAAATTTTGTATGTGTTTTGGAGCTCATTGTATCTTTTTCTAAATATTTTTAGGCAATTTGTAAGAATTTCTCATTAGTGGCTTATCATACATTAAAAAATTGGTACTAATCTTAAACAATATGCATATCGTATGCAGTAATATTAAGAAAAGTGAGTTCCTAAATTTTTGGATGAGTAAAGCGCGTTAATCACATTTACATCAAACCGTTTTTAAATTACCTACTGCTGAAATTAATTTTAGGGTTTTTAAATTCATCTTACTTTTATCAGATTGCTCATCGGATTCATCTCACTTGAAGACCGATGTTTCTGATGGATGTAGGGGACGCCAGCTGTCAGAATGTGTGGTTATTACCATAATTTTTTTTTATTTCAAATGTGGGTTATAACCGAAGAAAGATTGTAATTGCGTTCTCATCCATTTAATAAATAATTTGAAGCAAATATCTGACTTTAGAAAATATTATTTTATCGATTATCGAACTATCCATCTGTCCATTATTAAAATCTTGCTCATCTGAAATCCATTGACGTTATCTATGACGTCAATGATATAATGTGAATAAATGAATTGAAGTTTCACACTTATAATTTAAAAACTTGCCGGAACAATTAGCTGGACAACTTCGGAGTGCGTAAATATTGGTAGACAATGACATTTCTTCTCTGTGGCACTAATCAAATTGCCGTAAACTATAAGACAACTCCCTTAAGGGCACTGTTGGGGACTCCTCGTTCATTAATGCAAGATCAGATCATTGAAAATTGCATTTTGTAAATTATAAAAATATTTTTTAAGTATTATTCTGGCGAATGGAGTGACGGTTACGAAAATGGATACGGCGAATATACATGGGATCTAATCGCCCACGATCAATTCATTTTTCCAAATTACAGTTGGTACAAAGGAAACTGGGTTTATGGATATAGAAGCGGGGCAGGTAAAATTTTGTGCATTATTATGTAACCAAAAAAAATATCAACTAGATTTTAATTTGTTTACATGAGAACCTCTTGACCTTTACGCAAACTTTGTCTGCAGAATGGCTGAGTTTTCTTCATATTAAAAGTAAATATTATAAACATGGGGCCACGAGGGGATGCAAGAAGATGCACTTGCACCCACCTGACTTGTGAAATAAGAGATTAAGGAGAAAAATCTACAGAAAAATATATTTTTATGTTATATTTTTATTACGTTGGCACTACAATTTTTCTTGATTTATTTAAAAACTTTTCCTCCGATCCTTTTATTGCAAATTATTTGTTAGAGGGAGTAGTTACTTGGGTAGGAAACAATTTTAATTAGTATAAAATTAGAACGTTAATGATGGCTATGCTGACACTGTTTTTGCTTAATAAAGATGAGATTTTTGCAAATGTTGTTTGTCTTTTGCTATAAAATCATAAAACTTACGTAAGTATTTTGTCAGGTTAGAAATTTATTTTTTATGACAATTCCGATTAAACTTTCATAGTAGGCAATCAGAAATACTTACACAAACAAAGCCGCCTGTGATAAAATGTTTGATTATTCTTTTTTATTGGCAACAACATCGTTTTTATTTGTCTTTTACTAATGTCCCTTTTGCTAACAAGGATAGAAAGAAATCGGATTCCGTTAGGATTTTATCAGGAAAAAAAAAGAATTTTGTGATGACTAATTTTTCGAAGTATATAACCAGCAATACACTTCCACAAGCAAAGAAGGTACGATAAGAATTTGAACAAATTCTTTTTTTATTTGTCTTTGTCTAATGCACTTTCGCCAACACGGATAGAAAGAAATCTGATTCCTCCGTGATTATCAGGAAAGAAAAGATGAATATTGTGATCACTAAAATATGTTCTGGTATAAACTGTCCATGGAACTGACCAATGCAATAGGGTAAATTCTTGGTCAATTGTTTTTTCTGTCATCATTCTCACATAAAATTGGATACAATATAGACCTACTTCAGTCACGCTGTCACTGTCGTCACTTAAATTTCTTATTATTGGTTCTATAATATTCGGTACAAAAATATAGGTATTTTCAGTTTTAATGGTATGATTTACAGAATTTTTCTAACTTTTCCCAACCGGCATGTATTTTGTGATTCAATTGTCACTGGAACCAACCCACCCTTTTTTTGGGAGTGTTATGGGTGTCGAACCAAGTTTCATCCAAATAAACGGTAGGGCGGTTTTCAACTCTATATCTTTTTATAGATTGTATGTAATGCACGTATTCCATTGCAGCCCATTTTCACCAACGACTCATAAACGTTTTTTATAATTTGTTTTGCGCATCTGGTTCTATAAAACTTTTTTGATGTCCAACTTGTAGAATTTTTCAAATAATGCGACATTTTTATTTCTTCTTTTTGCAAGTATTTAGCAATTTAACATATAAACGTTTCAAAAGCTTTCAGAAAATTAGCTTTAATTTTATTTTAACACCATTTTTTAATCCTTTAGGTAAACGAAATGTACATTTCTTTTACCTAATTTTTCTTGGAATCCTTATTTAAGGAGGGTACGACCCTGCGCCATCAGGTAAAAAGGACACGATTTATGACTAGCGTTGCGGTTAAGAATCAAGGTATATCTCTGAATAGACTTGATGTATGGGTGGCCTTAACTTACTTGGTTGGTTGGTCACAGAAAAAAAAATGTTTTCCTAAGTGGGAGGCGTACCATCTACAAAGAAACCATAGATATAATCCACAGTCGAAAGGCCAGTTTCCTAAGAAATGCAACTAGGAAAAGATTAGACTGCGCATTAGTTGTTTGATTTTTTTGACCACTAACAACTTGTTAGTAACAAGTGACATTAGCGACATAAATACTATAGTACTAGTGATTGCAATCCCGCAGTGTTTTAAATCTTGCAGGGCATTTGCGGGATTGGTTCTAATCCCGCGGGATCCCGCATAGGTTTTTTAATTTAATAAAATTCCATAAATTAATGTTTATTTAATTAATTATTGAACCAACTTTAATTTGTTACTATAAAATTCAGCAAATAACCGTATTTCAGTTAACAAAATTATATAATTTAAAGTCTAGCATCTCTTAACTCTTAACTATACTACTATGACTATAAATCAATCAAATTTTTTCTTAATTAAAGTAACAAGTATCTTTGGGCAAATGAACTTCCAATGTTTATACGTGGAATCCCGCATAGGTTTTTTAATTTTATAAAATTCGATAAATTAACGTTTATTTAATTAATTATATTAAACCAACTTTAATTTTTTATTATAAATATTAAACATTAACAGTATATCAGTCAAAAAAATTATGTAATTTAAAGTCTAGCCTCTCTTGACTATACTACTGTGACTATAAATCAGTCAAATTTCTTATCAATTAAAGTAACAAGTAACTTTGGGAAAATGAACTTCAAATGTTTATACGCCGGATCCCGCATAGGTTTTTTAATTTTATAAAATTCGATAAATTAACGTTTATTTAATTAATTATTAAACCAACTTTAATTTTTATTATAAATATCAAGTTAACAGTATGTCAGTCAACAAAATTATGTAATTTAAAGTCTAGCCTCTCTTAACTATACTACTATGACTATAAATCAGTCAAATTTCTTATCAATTAAAGTAACAAGTAACTTTGGGCAAATGAACTTCAAATGCTTATACGCGGGATCCCGCATAGGTTTTTTAATTTTATAAAATTCGATAAATCAACGTTTATTTAATTAATCATTAAACCAACTTTAATTTTTAATATAAATATCAAAAATTAGCAGTATTTCACTCAACAAAATTATGTAATTTAAAGTTTAGCCTCTCTTAACTATAGTACTATGACTACAAATCAGTCAAATTTCTGATAAATTAAATTAACAAGTAACTTTGAGCAAATGAACTTTAAATGTTTATTATTTTTTTACCTGAGATAATACGTCTTTAGTTTTTATAATAAATACCACGGATATTTGGCAGATACACATTTTCGCGATATTTTTTAAGTGTTTACGGCTTTTTTATGACTATGCGGATCCGCATAGCTGGTGCAGGATCCCGCGGTATTGCGGGATCCCACTTTGCGGAATTGCAATCCCTATATAGTACATATGAAATATGCAATAGTTTTAATATCTGTGCAACTAAAGCAACACCGAAATCATATAAAATACGCAATCTTGCTTCGATTGAATTATTTAAATAATTATTGTAAACGATTATTTTCTTTTGTATGTTAATTTGTAATTGTTGAAATGCACCCCTTGAAAGTCACTCTGCCGACACCCATAATTATAAATGTGCCTTATAATATATTTACTGTTACTTGTAGGAATCATGAATTTTGGACACGAAAGCGGGGCAAAACTAGCTGGGACATGGCAAATGAACCACAAAGATGGTCCAGGACTTATGATATGTGGAAACGGGATGATTCTTCAAAGAAACCCTCTATTTAAAGACGACAAACCATCCCCCTTTCAAAAATACCGTCCAGAAAACGATTTATCAATTTTTAGTAAAAACTCTGACTGGATAACTCGTTCAATGAGTGAAACGCAAACTTATAAGACTATTTCCGAACAAATTAAAAGTAAAGTGAGTATACGGTACTGTCGTGACTGCAAAAATAGCATAACTTTCAACAGAACAGTATTGAAATTAATCTAAATATAACTTGGACGTTAATATTAAAGAAATATGTGGTGGTAAAGTAGGAATTTAAATTCTTACATATATTAAAAAGTTTTTGACGTGGCCTTTAAAATTATTATTTTGATTAAGAACGAGAAATATAAATGAATTATTATTCTAAACATTTGCTTGAATCTACGTTACTGAGTTAGGGTTAAGAAAATTAGAAGCGAATGATCAACAGACAATCAGACATTTTCCATATAATTTGAATGTCCCAGACAAAATTTCTATTCACGCCAGCACATAAATCTTCTGTCTATCTATATGTGTATACAGTATGTCCGCGGATGGGGTTTAGAAGAGGACAAATGGACCAAATTTTACGAGATACGTGAAAGTGTCACCCCTAATAAAAATTGTTGCTTGTAAAATAAATAAGATTAATGAAAAATTTAATTTTTTATACAGGGGGCATGAAAAACACGAAAACAGTATTTTGCGTAAGAGTAAGCATACCTTGTTTATCATTTTCTACCAAAAGAACAAATATGAAATATGTTTTAAATTAAACCCTAAGCGGAAGAAGGTTCAAGATTTTATTAAAAAATTTAAATATTAAAAGAAACGAGTTTTATCACATTATTTTTTAAAAGTTCCAACTATTCTCTCTCGCTAACCAGAGTACTAGTTTCTACATGTTCAACAATAGTGACACCTATGGACATGTTTGTCAATGTCTTTATTAAATGAAACAATTTGAATTATTTAATTTAAAATACTTCTCATCAAAATGCTATCTACTAAACAAAGGATTTTTATAGTCCAGTGTTATGGGGATGGCCAAGTATCATACCGGCACTTCATGGAACAATTTCGGGAGAAATTTGTAGGAATCCCAATAACTGAAATGACAATCTACAACACAATAAAAAAGTTTCAAAGAACTGATTCGGTTTTGGATCCCAAGAAAAAATGAAGAAATATGACCATAAAGGGTGCCGTAGTTTTAGTTCTTCAGTCTATTAGTGAAACGCCTGTGATGTCCCTTAGAAATCGTGCTGCGATAGAATATCTTACCTACTTAGAAATGCTGGATAAATTTTATAGCGATAAACTCTAAAATTTTCCATTAAATTTTCACCAAAAAATGTATTTTCAACAAGATGGTTGTCCAGCATATTGCGCTGGCGAGGTAACAGAATGGCTTCACCGCAGATTTGGTCCAAGGTGTATTGGTAGAAAATATATATATATATATATATATATATATATATATATATATATATATATATATATATATATATATATATATATATATATATATATATATATATATATATATATATATATATATATATATATATATATATATGTGTATTATATGTTATTTAAACGTTTAATTCAGGAAAATTTAGACCATCTAGACCATGAATCTCTCATAAATATCACGAAAAGTGGAACCAATATAAAAATGAAGCAATATATAAAATTATTGGAAAGAAATACTGGAAATGCACCTCCCCTTCAAATCCCCATTCATAACATAATTCATGAGGTGGACATGAGTTATTTTGTTCTTACTCTTCAACGAGGACATCTCATTTCAAAAGATTCCGACATAAGCACACTTGAAATTAAGCAGTTAATAAATAGGTAGGTACCATTTGTTATGTATTTAGCCTTTTAGATTCCATGAGTGTATAGGGTTGCCTGATCATTGTTCTTCCGCAAGAGGAGACGGATCATCTCATTTATACCTGGCCTTTTGTTTGTTTGATACATTGTGCATGTGTTGCGGTCTCCGCGCGCCACCGCTATGCCTTTCCGGAACCTCTGTATTCCACCGAACAAACCTGTAAAAAGACAGTTCCGGATGAAAAAAATCCATTTTTCCACACACTTGGCACTGATTCACCATTCTTTAAAGTTTATGGATAAAGACCCTTTAAGATAAACCTAAAACCACTTAAAATTTCACTACACACGTATATTCCGACCTGCCTGAAACGTTACACACAAAACATGACGCCTTGATAAATCTTTAAGCCATCAAGGAATGAGACGACAGCACGTGCTCTGGTAAAAAAGCGACATTGCCACTCTAGCTCTAAATTCCGCCACCATGCAATGGAAATAAACTAAAAATGTATTATAACTATTAACCCTTAGTTACATCCTTTAGCCTGTGGTATTTAGGATTGAAAATATTAACCTACAGTAATTGCGATATTTCAGTATAATTTATCAATCTGCAAATATGCAACTGAAATCCTGGCAACAGCCATTCTCAAGAGCTAGGTGGGGGACCATATAGTTGGCCAGATTATAGATAACATTGGAATCTCTGAATACACTAAAATGTACAAGGCGAATGTATCTCGTCCTTGTTTCTAAATCTATGGTTGCCACAATAGTCATGGACCACATTCGGTTGTGAGCTATTGACTGAATAAATTTTAAATCACTGTTATAATAATTATGCACTAAACACATAGGCATACATTTTTAGTTTTAAATGTTTGTTGATCACACAATCACAAAAAAATTTATAATAATCACAGAAAACACATACATGAGGTAAATAAGTCTGCTGTGTGCCAAGTTGTTGACGGGACTTTAAGAAATGACAGTTGCATTGCCGACACATATTCCTGATGACCCCAAAATTTAAGGTCTGTAGGCCTGTAGAATTTTGACCCACTTGTCAACATTTTCGTATAAAATTGTATTATTTATTTTTAGCAAAACCGTAAATATACTACCATCCACTATTAATTATATACCATCCAATTATGAAATATACACACACCTAACGGAAGGATCTGCTAGTCAACACTGTGTGCCAAATGTAAATGAGTTAAAAAATCTTATTATTAATTATTTGCCGCAATTAAGAGACATATACAAAACATATGCCTCATTTTGCGCAAAAGAAGAGGAATTAACTTTTGAGCCGGTACTTGTTCGGCTGTTCTTATGGCAACTTTATCGGTAAGATAAACAAAATTTAACAATTGAAATAGGGAATATGCATATAATCGAAATAAACCTGAAATATATTTTTTTATTCTCTACATAAATTAAATATTTGTAGTGGTTGTTCTGTAACACCCACCACTGATTCCTTTCTCTCTTTTCCTTATCTGGTTGGCGGGCGAGCGGTAACCCAAGAATACAGCTGGCGGTGACAAGAAAGACTTTTGCGTGGAGTCCGGAAGAGCCCCGTGTCAACGGCTGTTAAACCACCTATTAAGTTAATCCCTTATCTAGCCTTGCAATAGACTTCTTAATAATTTATTACTTACTGCAGAGGTTCTTGCACTAAACCCGATTTGTAATGAGATTTTGACTTTTATGTATATATTCTAACTAATTTCTATGTTTTCCTGTTCCCTAACTGTAAAACGCAAAATTCTGGATCAATTAACTTTTATTTCCACAAATTACGGTTGGGAGCCACCCAAAAATTACACTTTTCCCAATGTTCTCAAAATTCACAATAATTTTCCAATAATTCTAGACCATATTTTAAGCGCCCTTACTTTTTCACTTATATTTCCGCGCTTTTTGTCAAAAAATTCGTCGAGCTCCAAAACTTCCGACTAACACCGTATTTTATTTTATCCATACTTTTGAACTTTCCCGTGGACAGAATGGCGATTTAAACCGGCAGGGATTTCCCCTTACATCACGAAAATTCTAACTGTACTGACTGTCGAAACAGGCGTCTTCCTGCTTAAATAGCCAATTTTCCCATAAATCTTTCCCCATTTACGACCCCTTTCGCAGAATCGAGGCCAAAATAACAAGTTTTACGACCGGCTTTCTCGGAAAAGTTGAGGCGTGGGTTGCCTTGTTTTTCAACCAAACAAAGGAAATTGCGTGAATCATCAAGCTTTTATTACTTTTTTATTGCAAAGGGGGCGGTTTTCCGCCCTTCTCTGACAGTTATGGCTTGCAGGTGTTCCTAACATGTTCACAACAAAGAAATTATCTAGGCCATAATATTGTGCAATCTTTCGCAATACGCAGCTGGGTCGATATTTCTGTAGTACGTCATAAGGGCGGTCCTTTCGCTGGCCAATCCGAAACGACACAGCACCGATTTCTTTGTCTTGTTAGGGTAATTAAAAATATTTTCTTTGTTGAGAGGGGGAAAATTTCACCATGTAGCATAGCAGAACAAAGGGTAGTTTTTATTCCGATTTAGAATGTTCGCGTAATTAGAAAAGTTTTAAACTTCTTGGTGAAATTAAATGAATTTAATTCATTGTTCTCAATTGCAATTAAATCAAAGTGTTTGTTCCCTTACTCACGTAAGTTAATTTGAATAATTATTTAATAATTTGTTTAAAACACTTCATATGAACAACCATTTGGCCACTAAGTTGTTTAAATAATTTTAAATCAATTATTTCTGGATAAAACTTCAACGTTTTCTTCGTTGAACACTTCTCTACTAATTTTATTTAGTAAATTTTCTCTAAGTTGCAAATGATTCATTTATTTTAAACATTTCCCTTCGTGTTGCGAATTTTATGTCTTTAGAACTCCTCCGATTATTTTTATAAATATAATCTGGTTTAAATATTTTAAAACAAAATTGTAGTTTCCTTCCTTTATTTAGTATGCGCTATCCCCTTTAAATAAATGCTTAAAGCCGTGTCATGACAGTTCTTGTCCATTTATTTTGATTTTTATTAATAAGAACTTTCTATTACAAATTTTCGGACAACTTTCGAAACTTAAAACACTGTAAATAAAAGTGTTATTATGGCTGGTTTACTATAAATTCGAGTGTTAATTTATTCTCTTGATTATGTTTGTTCAAATCGTCCTAGTCAGTTTGCAAAATATTCTGTGTTGAGTGCGGGCCTGTCGGATCATTACGCCATGCTATACAATTTTAATATCAAGGGGAGGAGTGAAACAGTAAAGCGGACAGGTAGACTTTATACATAGGGCAATGATGTTCAATTTTCGCAGTTATGTGTTGAGAGTGACTGGGGAGGTATACTGCATTCAGATGATCCTCTGGCTAGGTTTCACGACTTATTTTCGTATAATTTTAATACTGCCTTTCCGCTTCAAATCTTAAAGAATATAAAGAAATCCATGGTTTACTAAGGGCTTACCTAAAATATCATCTGTAAATATGCGTTCCTTGCACATGCTCCGCAAGCGTTTTATTGATGATCTTAATTTTGTCTTATTTCAGTAAATACAGCAGAAGTATATTAAATTTAGGAGAACGTCAGAGCTGCTAAACGGACTTATTATACTGCCCGAATGAATAGTGATGGCAAGACTTGAGTAGCAGGAGTAGGTGCTTGTCTGCGGATTCTAATCCGACGTGTGATCTCTTGTGACACTCTTTTCATTATTCGGTGGCAGCAAATTTGGCCTCAAATAATACACCTACTAGGGATCCTCTTAGTTATCTAAATGAAGTGCAGGTCACGGGCACATTTTATTTTTATCCGACTGATGTTCATGAAATAAGGAGTGTCTTTACTGAAATCAAAAACAAGAATGCCTCTGGCTGGGATAGTATATCTCTGGAGATACTTTTAAGGCTTCCAGATATATCACTGTAAGCACTTGCAGAACTAATTAATTTATCATTTCTCACAGGCACTTTTCCCTCGTCATTGAAACTTGCCAGAGTTATTCCGCTTTTTAAGGGAGGAGATACTGAGTCGGCTTCAAATTTTATACCTATTTCCTTGCTTCCGACGCTGGCTAAGGTCGTTGAAAAGCTTGTGAAGTGCCGTATCGTCGAGTACATTAATGGACGTGGCCTCTTAAGCAAAGCACAGTTTGGTTGTCAGGCTTCTAAAAATACAAGTGATGCCATGTTCTCTTTTTTTACAAAACCTGCACCTCACACTAAACGACGGAGAGGTTGCCGCGGCGGTATTCTGTGATCTGGCTAAAGTTTTAATTGTGTAAATCACAGCGTACTGCTGGACAAACTTGAAATTTACGGGTTTACAGGTGCTGCTTTGGTCTGGATAACAGGCGCGGCCCGTCCATAAGGTCATTTGGTCAATGACCCACCTAAAATTTTCAGTGATCTACCTAATAATTTATTTTTTAATTTTTTAAAACCAAAAAATAATCTTTTGTTTCAAAGTTCCATGCGAAAAGTCCCCAAGAAAGAATCAAGCCAAGACATCGTCAAAGGATATCCAAGCTTGCTCCGGGCTGGGTCATATTTTAAATTGATCTTATAGGTTTATATGGACGACATAAATTCATTAAAAGTAAGAGAGAAGCAGACATACGCCCTTTAGGAAGTTAAAAAGAGACACAATTGGTCGACGGCCCACCCATAATATCTGGCCACTCCCACTATGGAAATACTCTCAAACCGCCCCCTAAAATATACTATTTCCAAACATTTGGTTCGGAAAAAGAAAAACTAATTAAGTACCTAACATGCGAATTGTATTTGCATCGTATTAATAATATTAATTATTAGTGGTTAAACATAAAATAAATACGATTTCTGTCAGGCCAGCGCTAGGCATCAAATTTAACGACATCGGACCAATTTCCTTATATAAGGAGCGTAGTGCAGCGGTATCACCGCAGCGAGTTGATCTGACTGTCGCGGTTTCGAATCCGTGCTGGGGCAAGAACTTTTTTTTTAATTTTTTGTTATTTAAAAAATTAGATCGGCTCTAAAAAGTGTATTGGCAACAAGTTGTTCCTCGATAAAATATTTTTAAAATTGTTAGATTGTTGGCAATCTCATATTTACTACAGCTTAGAGCCTGCACGTGCGTAGACAAATATCGTATTACTATGTCTAGTCGCCAGCATTGTATTTATTAAAGAAAACCGAGTTTCGGCAGCGTCTCTAATTTTATTTTACAAATAATCATGCTTTTATCTCAGAATTTTGTTCTGTTTATATTCTGGGATTTTAGTACAAGGCGCGACATCTATTGAAGAGACGCTAAACTTATCACAACGGAACCCGCTAAAATCTACTATTTTAGAGTATTAAAACACATAGAAAAAAAGCCATAAACAAAAAAGTGATACTAAAAGTCATAAACATCAAGAGTAGTAATGTTCAATATTCTGCAGTACCTATTTTATAATTTTTGCAGTGTTTATTTGTAGGTAAATAATTTCTTGGCACATTATTAAAAAACCTTTCTTAATTAAAAAAGTGTATTTTGCTTGCTGCGTTGATATCACTAGTTGGCCACAAAATTTTGACCCACCTGTAAAAAAACTCACGGGCCGCGCCTGCTGGATAAAATCGTATTTATCAGGGCGCCATCAATCAGTTGCTTTTAATGATAACGAATCTTTACAAGAAATTACTTCTAGTGTCCCACAGGGGTCAGTCCTAGGCCCACTGTTGTTCTTGGTACCACCTCGGTCAAGGAAGATTTCCTCTACCACCTTCCACTCCTTCCTCCTTCTACTTAAATTTGACAATACTAACACTTAATCATATTTATGTAAAATTTTAAATTAACTTTGCATACTTTCTTCTAATTTCGGCTGTTCTTGGCACATGACAAAAGAGCTTGTTAGGGACACTTGCAGTGGTATTTTTGCATATTGACACAATACAATACTTATAGAAATATGATTGTTTAATAAAATGAAATTCACACAAATTATACTAAAATCATAAAATGAACTATATGCAAACAACAAATATTCTCTATTTACATCATAGATGAATGATTCGGGTAAGGTGCGGTGGGTATTGGCAACTGAAAATACACTCCAGGTCAAGCCATGGTCCTTATTTTTTGACATGCACGTGACTAATTATTGTAAACAATACGATTGATCACATGGCTGCTAAAAATTCCGAGCAAAAATTTAAAACGGATGTAATATAAGAACGTATCACGAAACAGCGACGCGTGCTTTAGACAATATCTGGCGGCATTTACCATTGCTCACGATTGAAGCTTTTTAAATTGTAATAAATTATACCGAAAAGTAAAAAAAAATGTTGGTTAAATCCCAGTAATTTTCATCAAAATAACATTTTTGGGTTTGCAATGACTTGCTTGAACGATTTATGAAATAAAAGGACACATGCATATTCCCTATTGCACCAAATACTTGGTACTTAGTTAATTGCATTTTTTGTTATTAAACACCTATTTCTTTCGTACAAGTATGACATATATGTCGGGGACAGTGGCGGCTGGTGAAATTTCAAAGTTGTATATCTCTGTTCCTACTTACAGGATCCGTATCAAATTTAGGGGTTTTAATAGTGAGCCCACTGGGCATGTTTCGGTAAAGAAAAAAATCATTTTGTAATTTGCGAAAAAAAGTTAAATTTTTAGTGTGCCCCTCCTAAGAAAAAAATGAACAAGTCTAGGTATTTTATTTATTATTTTTTCTAAACAAATTTTACATCTTTTTGTCGACAGTTTTTAAATTTTGAGAGAAAAAAATGCATTAGTAGAAAGTTATAGTCATTTGAATTTTTTCTTAAATTATATTTTAGGCTTGAGAAAATTCAAATGACTATAACTTTCTACTAATGCATATTTTTCTCTCAAAATTTAAAAACTGTCGACAAAAAGATTTAAAATTTTTTTAGAAAAAATAATAAATAAAATATCTAGATGTGTTCATTTTTTTCTTAGGAGGGGCACACCAAAAATTTAACTTTTTTTCGCAAATTACAAAATGTTTTTTTCTTTACCAAAACATTTCCAGTGGGCTCACTATTAAAACCCCTAAATTTGGCATGGGTCCCATAAGTAGGAACAGAGATATACAACTTTGAAATTTCACCAGCCGCCACTGGTCGGGGATACTACCCCTGAGCTAGATCAAGGTCGGGGCCAAGGACACGCCTCTTACCGGTGTCTACACACTACTTATTACTTATTATACTATAATTTTAGGGATATAGGTGTAACAGATAAGAATGGCGTATCCATAGTAGAAATAGACGAAATGCTAGTCAAGAATTCAAAATGCTGTTTAGAAACAGTATACTATCCATGGGAACCCATTTATTTCTGGCAGTTTTTACAAGCTTTAGTTGGCGTCGCATCTCTCCTGTACACCCATATCCATAAACTGGATTATACACCTATTTGTGGGTTTATGTATCATATGTTTAAATCATTTTTGGAAATTAGGCTTTTCCCAAACGCTGGAAAATTTGAGGGTAATCCTTGATAGTCAAGTATACCGGGTACCACACAACAGTGTTGCTTGCTTATAGCTTGCTTTCTGTACTTATAACATATTGAAATAAAATTTTAGGTAGTCAAATGGGGCATGTTTCGCATGTTTTGATTATGCTAATGTTGCCAAATCTAGTTTTGTTTCGGAGTTCTTAGTATAAAATTTTGATTTTTAAACGAGACACCCTGCATATAATATCACACGTATATTTCGACCTGCCAGCGACGTTGCCACTCTAACTTTAAATTTCTTCACTATTTTGTTACAAACTTATCAAGAAAAATAATTGTATGCTGGTATATTTTATTAATCCTTAGCTATATTTGGGATTGCAGATATTAACCTACCTAGTAATTTCGTTATTTTAGTATAGTTTATCCATCTGAAAATATGCTACATAACTTAAAGCGTGGCAACAGCAGTTCTCAGAAAGTAGGTGGGGACAATACAGTTGACCAGATTAAAAGTAACTTTGGTATCTGATTGCTCTATACTATAGAATGTAAATAACCGTATCTCGTCTTTGTTTATAAATCTAGGGCTACCTACAATTTTATTTTGATATTTTGTCTGTGAAGAAAGATACTATAAGGGTGATACGGAGACACCATTTTGTCGCACCCGGCATATTGAGTGACATATTTATAAGTATCATATCATTTTACCAGTGGCGGCTGGTGAAATTTCAAAGTTGTATATCTCTGTTCATACTTAATTACAGGACCCGTACCAAATTTAGGGGCTTTAATAGTGAGTCCACTGGGAATGTTTTGGTAAAGAAAAAAAAACATTTTGTAATTTGCGAACAAAAGTTGAATTTTTCCTGCACCGCCCATGGAAAAAAAATGAACGCGTTTAGGTTTTTTATTTATTATTTTTTCTAAACAAATTTTACATCATTTTGTCGAGAATTTTTAAATTTTAAGAGAAAAAAATATGTTAGTAGAAAGTTATAGTCATTTGAATTTTTTTAAACCTAATTAATTAATTAATCACATTTTTTTCTCTTAAAATTTATTTCTCGACAAAATGATGTAAAATTTGTTTAGAAAAAATATTAAATAAAATACCTAAACGCGTTCATTTTTTTCCCATGGGGGGTGCAGCAAAAATTAAACTTTTTTTCGCAAATTACAAAATGTTTCTTTTCTTTACCAAAACATTCCCGGTGGGCTCACTATTAAATCCCGTAAATTTGGTACGGGTCCTGTAAGTATGAACAGAGATATACAACTTCGAAATTTCACCAGTCGCCACTGCATTTTACATAACTTAATTTTAGTATGCTAAAGTTTTTTTCTTCTATATTTTAGGAAATTGCTTAACACATTTGAAAGATCTCGTGCCAATATCATCTGTTTACCGATTGTATAAAGAAATTGGGGAACCCCACACTACGGAAGAATTTTTAAAGAATACGTGTTTACAAAAAGGTCAAGGTCCGCCTTGTTACAAAGTAATTAACTCTGAAGACAATGAAGAATACCCGGTACAAACCGGTACCAACATAGTATGTTTAAACAATGAAGTACTATTTTCAGGTAAAGGGGATTTTCTTTAATATGACAAAATAATCCATGACAAAAACACAGTAAAAAATTGCTGTACCAGGCGAACAGTTTCAAGAAAACTTCGAAAAATAAGTTTTAAAAAAATTGATTTTTGATAGTACATTTTTTCAAAAAAAAGGGGTAAATATGGGAGATATGCCGCATGGGGATAGATGCCACAGGTCACGTGGTACGCGTGTTGGTACCTACAAGACTGGCAACAGTGACCTTGGAAGTTATCTGGCTAGTAAGCGTTGCGCTCGGTGGGTTTTTCCTAAGATGGGTTTTTCCTTTGCCTTGTGAGTTCCTAATTTAACAATTAAAGCGACAAGTATCATTTTAATTGCCTAATATTGTATGGGGTACTTTACAAACTTTAGTAGCACATTGAATTTTAAGGAAAATCGGGTTTTAATTTGTATCATTCGAGTGAGATAGGCTATTTTATAGATTAATATACATATTTTAGTTTGTTTTTATTTTGGTTTTTGCAAAGTGATGCGACGTCTGTCCATACCGAAAAGCATATATACCACATATTTTGGATGGGAGAGTTGCCACACATTGTATTTTTGAGTTGAGATGAAAGTGAGAGCTAACAACCAGGCTTTAGCACATGCAAAATAAAACAAAAGTAATAATGTTCTGTAGGTTTACAATGCCCATCAGTGTAAGGCCAGTGCCAAACCAAAAAAAAAAAATGGACAGAAGAATTGGATTTGTTGTGTCAGAAGTGCAAAAATTGCTACATGAGATCAGCGACATACAGATTGAGATCGGACACCATGTTTCCCGCCATATGCAACATACACATAAAATATTACGCAAACGAGAATAGAAAAAAAAATAAGGCATCTGTCCCCTATGGAAAATGTTATGAGGCATCTCTCCCTATAACTCTAGGCATCTCTCCTACATACCAGACCTTAAAAGCCAGTTTTAAAAATATTTTTTTTGTAACCTTCAATTCACTTATTTTTGGTTTTTTATATTTCTATTTGTTAATGCTTTAAATGTCACTTTGTTATTTTTGTAAAAAAATATATGAGATTAACGATTTTATTTGTAAAAGCGTGGCAATTGCCCCACATTTACCCTACAGTTTTGTAAGATTTTTTTTCGAAAACGCATTTTTCGAACACGACTATTGAAAATTTAATTATTCTGAAATCTAACCTCGGAGTTCTCTAAAAAGGTGGAAGACAAGGAGACCGGTAAACAAACACAAAACTGGTTACCGATTTTAATGAAATTTGGTATAAGTACCGGGTGAGTGATTGCGCGGAGTAATTATATATATATATATATATATATATATATATATATATATATATATATATATATATATATATATATATATATATATAAAAGAGAGGAGAATTATTGTGGGCATGTCCGCTAGCAATGAACAGTAAAATGAAAAGTTAGAATGGTAACCCGTACGACACGTGTTTCTGCTCATTGGCTTCATCAGGCCCACGTATGTGACTGTGCCTCTCAACATAAGTCGAGATGCACAAAGTCACATACGCAGTTACGGGTGTAACCTTAAGAAAAGGGGAAAAAAAATATATTTAACGAGGACCACAAACAGGAGCCAGTGCACCAATTTGTGGCTTCAGCCAAAAGACCCCTTTTTTTTGGGGGCAACAATTAGCGTCGCCGACGGAGGCAACTATAGCCAACTGTCGTGGTATCCTATAAGCCCAAGAGAAGAAAAACAAATGCTAGAAACTAGCGCGGATCGATACATAAAAAAGAGAGGAGAATTATTGTGGGCATGTCCGCTAGCAATGAACAGTAAAATGAAAAGTTAGAATGGTAACCCGTACGACACGTGTTTCTGCTCATTGGCTTCATCAGGCCCACGTGCGTATGTGACTTTGTGCATCTCGACTTATGTTGAGAGGCACAGTCACATACGTGGGCCTGATGAAGCCAATGAGCAGAAACACGTGTCGTACGGGTTACCATTCTAACTTTTCATTTTACTGTTCATTGCTAGCGGACATGCCCACAATAATTCTCCTCTCTTTTTTATGTATCGATCCGCGCCAGTTTCTAGCATTTGTTTTTCTTCTCTTGGTCTTATAGGATACCACGACAGTTGGCTATAGTTGCCTCCGTCGGCGACGCTAATTGTTGCCCCCAAAAAAAAGGGGTCTTTTGGCTGAAGCCACAAATTGGTGCACTGGCTCCTGTTTGTGGTCCTCGTTAAATATATTTTTTTTCCCCTTTTCTTAAGGTTACACCCGTAACTGCGTATGTGACTTTGTGCATCTCGACTTATGTTGAGAGGCACAGTCACATACGTGGGCCTGATGAAGCCAATGAGCAGAAACACGTGTCGTACGGGTTACCATTCTAACTTTTCATTTTACTGTTCATTGCTAGCGGACATGCCCACAATAATTCTCCTCTCTTTTTTATGTATCGATCCGCGCTAGTTTCTAGCATTTGTTTTTCTTCTCTTGGGCTTATAGGATACCACGACAGTTGGCTATAGTTGCCTCCGTCGGCGACGCTAATTGTTGCCCCCAAAAAAAAGGGGTCTTTTGGCTGAAGCCACAAATTGGTGCACTGGCTCCTGTTTGTGGTCCTCGTTAAATATATTTTTTTTCCCCTTTTCTTAAGGTTACACCCGTAACTGCGTATGTGACTTTGTGCATCTCGACTTATGTTGAGAGGCACAGTCACATACGTGGGCCTGATGAAGCCAATGAGCAGAAACACGTGTCGTACGGGTTACCATTCTAACTTTTCATTTTACTGTTCATTGCTAGCGGACATGCCCACAATAATTCTCCTCTCTTTTTTATGTATCGATCCGCGCTAGTTTCTAGCATTTGTTTTTCTTCTCTTGGGCTTATAGGATACCACGACAGTTGGCTATAGTTGCCTCCGTCGGCGACGCTAATTGTTGCCCCAAAAAAAAAGGGGTCTTTTGGCTGAAGCCACAAAATTGGTGCACTGGCTCCTGTTTGTGGTCCTCGTTAAATATATTTTTTTTCCCCTTTTCTTAAGGTTACACCCGTAACTGCGTATGTGACTTTGTGCATCTCGACTTATGTTGAGAGGCACAGTCACATACGTGGGCCTGATGAAGCCAATGAGCAGAAACACGTGTCGTACGGGTTACCATTCTAACTTTTCATTTTACTGTTCATTGCTAGCGGACATGCCCACAATAATTCTCCTCTCTTTTTTATGTATCGATCCGCGCTAGTTTCTAGCATTTGTTTTTCTTCTCTTGGGCTTATAGGATACCACGACAGTTGGCTATAGTTGCCTCCGTCGGCGACGCTAATTGTTGCCCCCAAAAAAAAGGGGTCTTTTGGCTGAAGCCACAAATTGGTGCACTGGCTCCTGTTTGTGGTCCTCGTTAAATATATTTTTTTTCCCCTTTTCTTAAGGTTACACCCGTAACTGCGTATGTGACTTTGTGCATCTCGACTTATGTTGAGAGGCACAGTCACATACGTGGGCCTGATGAAGCCAATGAGCAGAAACACGTGTCGTACGGGTTACCATTCTAACTTTTCATTTTACTGTTCATTGCTAGCGGACATGCCCACAATAATTCTCCTCTCTTTTTTATGTATCGATCCGCGCTAGTTTCTAGCATTTGTTTTTCTTCTCTTGGGCTTATAGGATACCACGACAGTTGGCTATAGTTGCCTCCGTCGGCGACGCTAATTGTTGCCCCCAAAAAAAAGGGGTCTTTTGGCTGAAGCCACAAATTGGTGCACTGGCTCCTGTTTGTGGTCCTCGTTAAATATATTTTTTTTTCCCCTTTTCTTAAGGTTACACCCGTAACTGCGTATGTGACTTTGTGCATCTCGACTTATGTTGAGAGGCACAGTCACATACGTGGGCCTGATGAAGCCAATGAGCAGAAACACGTGTCGTACGGGTTACCATTCTAACTTTTCATTTTACTGTTCATTGCTAGCGGACATGCCCACAATAATTCTCCTCTCTTTTTTATGTATCGATCCGCGCTAGTTTCTAGCATTTATATATATATATATATATAAACAAATGCTAGAAACTAGCGCGGATCGATACATAAAAAAAGAGAGGAGAATTATTGTGGGCATGTCCGCTAGCAATGAACAGTAAAATGAAAAGTTAGAATGGTAGCCCGTACGACACGTGTTTCTGCTCATTGGCTTCATCAGGCCCACGTATGTGACTGTGCCTCTCAACATAAGTCGAGATGCACAACGTCACATACGCAGTTACGGGTGTAACCTTAAGAAAAGGGGAAAAAAAATATATATATTTAACGAGGACCACAAACAGGAGCCAGTGCACCAATTTGTGGCTTCAGCCAAAAGACCCCTTTTTTGGGGGCAACAATTAGCGTCGCCGACGGAGGCAACTATAGCCAACTGTCGTGGTATCCTATAAGCCCAAGAGAAGAAAAACAAATGCTAGAAACTAGCGCGGATCGATACATAAAAAAAGAGAGGAGAATTATTGTGGGCATGTCCGCTAGCAATGAACAGTAAAATGAAAAGTTAGAATGGTAGCCCGTACGACACGTGTTTCTGCTCATTGGCTTCATCAGGCCCACGTATGTGACTGTGCCTCTCAACATAAGTCGAGATGCACAACGTCACATACGCAGTTACGGGTGTAACCTTAAGAAAAGGGGAAAAAAAATATATATATTTAACGAGGACCACAAACAGGAGCCAGTGCACCAATTTGTGGCTTCAGCCAAAAGACCCCTTTTTTGGGGGCAACAATTAGCGTCGCCGACGGAGGCAACTATAGCCAACTGTCGTGGTATCCTATAAGCCCAAGAGAAGAAAAACAAATGCTAGAAACTAGCGCGGATCGATACATAAAAAAAGAGAGGAGAATTATTGTGGGCATGTCCGCTAGCAATGAACAGTAAAATGAAAAGTTAGAATGGTAGCCCGTACGACACGTGTTTCTGCTCATTGGCTTCATCAGGCCCACGTATGTGACTGTGCCTCTCAACATAAGTCGAGATGCACAACGTCACATACGCAGTTACGGGTGTAACCTTAAGAAAAGGGGAAAAAAAATATATATATTTAACGAGGACCACAAACAGGAGCCAGTGCACCAATTTGTGGCTTCAGCCAAAAGACCCCTTTTTTGGGGGCAACAATTAGCGTCGCCGACGGAGGCAACTATAGCCAACTGTCGTGGTATCCTATAAGCCCAAGAGAAGAAAAACAAATGCTAGAAACTAGCGCGGATCGATACATAAAAAAAGAGAGGAGAATTATTGTGGGCATGTCCGCTAGCAATGAACAGTAAAATGAAAAGTTAGAATGGTAGCCCGTACGACACGTGTTTCTGCTCATTGGCTTCATCAGGCCCACGTATGTGACTGTGCCTCTCAACATAAGTCGAGATGCACAACGTCACATACGCAGTTACGGGTGTAACCTTAAGAAAAGGGGAAAAAAAATATATATATTTAACGAGGACCACAAACAGGAGCCAGTGCACCAATTTGTGGCTTCAGCCAAAAGACCCCTTTTTTGGGGGCAACAATTAGCGTCGCCGACGGAGGCAACTATAGCCAACTGTCGTGGTATCCTATAAGCCCAAGAGAAGAAAAACAAATGCTAGAAACTAGCGCGGATCGATACATAAAAAAAGAGAGGAGAATTATTGTGGGCATGTCCGCTAGCAATGAACAGTAAAATGAAAAGTTAGAATGGTAGCCCGTACGACACGTGTTTCTGCTCATTGGCTTCATCAGGCCCACGTATGTGACTGTGCCTCTCAACATAAGTCGAGATGCACAACGTCACATACGCAGTTACGGGTGTAACCTTAAGAAAAGGGGAAAAAAAATATATATATTTAACGAGGACCACAAACAGGAGCCAGTGCACCAATTTGTGGCTTCAGCCAAAAGACCCCTTTTTTGGGGGCAACAATTAGCGTCGCCGACGGAGGCAACTATAGCCAACTGTCGTGGTATCCTATAAGCCCAAGAGAAGAAAAACAAATGCTAGAAACTAGCGCGGATCGATACATAAAAAAAGAGAGGAGAATTATTGTGGGCATGTCCGCTAGCAATGAACAGTAAAATGAAAAGTTAGAATGGTAGCCCGTACGACACGTGTTTCTGCTCATTGGCTTCATCAGGCCCACGTATGTGACTGTGCCTCTCAACATAAGTCGAGATGCACAACGTCACATACGCAGTTACGGGTGTAACCTTAAGAAAAGGGGAAAAAAAATATATATATTTAACGAGGACCACAAACAGGAGCCAGTGCACCAATTTGTGGCTTCAGCCAAAAGACCCCTTTTTTGGGGGCAACAATTAGCGTCGCCGACGGAGGCAACTATAGCCAACTGTCGTGGTATCCTATAAGCCCAAGAGAAGAAAAACAAATGCTAGAAACTAGCGCGGATCGATACATAAAAAAAAAGAGAGGAGAATTATTGTGGGCATGTCCGCTAGCAATGAACAGTAAAATGAAAAGTTAGAATGGTAGCCCGTACGACACGTGTTTCTGCTCATTGGCTTCATCAGGCCCACGTATGTGACTGTGCCTCTCAACATAAGTCGAGATGCACAACGTCACATACGCCGTCGGCGACGCTAATTGTTGCCCCCAAAAAAGGGGTCTTTTGGCTGAAGCCACAAATTGGTGCACTGGCTCCTGTTTGTGGTCCTCGTTAAATATATATATTTTTTTTCCCCTTTTCTTAAGGTTACACCCGTAACTGCGTATGTGACGTTGTGCATCTCGACTTATGTTGAGAGGCACAGTCACATACGTGGGCCTGATGAAGCCAATGAGCAGAAACACGTGTCGTACGGGCTACCATTCTAACTTTTCATTTTACTGTTCATTGCTAGCGGACATGCCCACAATAATTCTCCTCTCTTTTTTTATGTATCGATCCGCGCTAGTTTCTAGCATTTGTTTTTCTTCTCTTGGGCTTATAGGATACCACGACAGTTGGCTATAGTTGCCTCCGTCGGCGACGCTAATTGTTGCCCCCAAAAAAGGGGTCTTTTGGCTGAAGCCACAAATTGGTGCACTGGCTCCTGTTTGTGGTCCTCGTTAAATATATATATTTTTTTTTCCCCTTTTCTTAAGGTTACACCCGTAACTGCGTATGTGACGTTGTGCATCTCGACTTATGTTGAGAGGCACAGTCACATACGTGGGCCTGATGAAGCCAATGAGCAGAAACACGTGTCGTACGGGCTACCATTCTAACTTTTCATTTTACTGTTCATTGCTAGCGGACATGCCCACAATAATTCTCCTCTCTTTTTTTATGTATCGATCCGCGCTAGTTTCTAGCATTTGTTTTTCTTCTCTTGGGCTTATAGGATACCACGACAGTTGGCTATAGTTGCCTCCGTCGGCGACGCTAATTGTTGCCCCCAAAAAAAGGGGTCTTTTGGCTGAAGCCACAAATTGGTGCACTGGCTCCTGTTTGTGGTCCTCGTTAAATATATATATTTTTTTTCCCCTTTTCTTAAGGTTACACCCGTAACTGCGTATGTGACGTTGTGCATCTCGACTTATGTTGAGAGGCACAGTCACATACGTGGGCCTGATGAAGCCAATGAGCAGAAACACGTGTCGTACGGGCTACCATTCTAACTTTTCATTTTACTGTTCATTGCTAGCGGACATGCCCACAATAATTCTCCTCTCTTTTTTTATGTATCGATCCGCGCTAGTTTCTAGCATTTGTTTTTCTTCTCTTGGGCTTATAGGATACCACGACAGTTGGCTATAGTTGCCTCCGTCGGCGACGCTAATTGTTGCCCCCAAAAAAGGGGTCTTTTGGCTGAAGCCACAAATTGGTGCACTGGCTCCTGTTTGTGGTCCTCGTTAAATATATATATTTTTTTTCCCCTTTTCTTAAGGTTACACCCGTAACTGCGTATGTGACGTTGTGCATCTCGACTTATGTTGAGAGGCACAGTCACATACGTGGGCCTGATGAAGCCAATGAGCAGAAACACGTGTCGTACGGGCTACCATTCTAACTTTTCATTTTACTGTTCATTGCTAGCGGACATGCCCACAATAATTCTCCTCTCTTTTTTTATATATATATATATATATATATATATATATATATATATATATATATATATATATATATTAGGGTGGTCCTTATTTTGGAAAAGTCCCGATTTTTTTGAGTGCTCCCATTAAATCAAAAGTAGAGGCCGAAAAAATAATTATGACGCAAAAAAAAGTCGAAAAAAAAATAATAAACCGTCCCCCACGCAGGTTGAATTTTAAATGGGATTTAACATGGGTTTGCCGGTTTTTAGGTTAAACCAAGCGTTGCGCACTTGATTTCCATCGGTTCAAGGTGAAACTTGGTATCCTTATGTTTTCGATACCGCTGAATCCAAATATCATGTCAAAAACCGGTTTTGACTCATGACAGCTGTCAAAAAAGCGGTCAATAAAAATTCATTTTTTGATTATTCAAATGTAAGGTTTTTTATATTCTAACACAAATCAAGTAAAATTTCGTCGTAAAAAATTATTAACGTGTTTTTCGCTAAATAATAACTGTCAATTAAGCTGTCAATGAAATTTTTAGTATTTTTCAATTTCTCGATTCTATTAAAAATTTCATTGACAGCTTAATTGACAGTTCTTATTTAGCGAAAAAGACGTTAATAATTTTTTTGCGACGAAATTTTACTTGATTTGTGTTAAAATATAAAAAACCTTACATTTGAATAATCAAAAATGAATTTTTATAATTTTTTGACAGCTGTCATGAGTCAAAACCGGTTTTTGACATGATATTTGGATTCAGCGGTATCGAAAACATGGGGATACCAAGTTTCACCTTGAACCGATGGAAATCAAGTGCGCAACGCTTCGTTTAACCTAAAAACCGGAAAACCCATGTTAAATAGTGTTGGGAATAATCGAAATATTAGCTCTCGAATGATTTTAATAATCGAATGATCATTCGAAATAATCATTCGAATCAAAAAATATAGCAAATAAAACTACACAAAAATCATCTCTTGAATTTTTTTTGCTTGGATTGGCCGTTTTCGATAAAAACAAAAAAATGTTATACATAACATTATACATAACATTATTTATTAGTATAATTTGTTAAAAATAACAAAAAAGTAAGAGGTCCATGAAAACAAAAACACTTCTTTAAACAACAATTTGGCAACTAGCATGACTCCCCTTTATGCATTAAAAATTGTCACCAAATTTCAACGTCAACTTCAACTAATTTGCGTCCTCTAGTTATTTAGGCAAAACCTTTTACAAACATTCAACGCCCTGTGTATTAAAAACAAAGTCTTTTAGGACCTATGTTTTGTCTTAAAATTAAGTAAGGAATAATACCCTCAAGTTTGGCCACATACTTTCCTAACACCCTATATATATATATATATATATATATATATATATATATATATATATATATATATATATATATATATATATATATATATATATATATATATATATAAATGCTAGAAACTAATGCTAGAAATTCTCCTCTCTTTTATATATATATATATATATATATATATATATATATATATATATATATATATATATATATATATCATAAAAACATGCAATAACACTATGCGTTGTCGAGAGATGAAATAATGCTCGATCGATATCGAAGGATCATTCGAGATAAACAATCATTCGAATGAAAAAATCATCCGAGACCCAGACAATATTAAAAACATGCTATGCGTTGTCGAGAGATGAAATAATGCTCGATCGATATCGAAGGATCATTCGAAATAAATAATCATTCGAATGAAAAACACATCCGAGACAATCGCATCGTAACGCAACGTAGAGTGCCGAGTCGGCGACGGCATCATTTCGTATTTCGTCGCGTCATTCGAAGCGGCGAAAGGCGATTATTATTATATTATAATCTCTCGGCTAAATCATTCGAATGATCGCGCTGACCTCTCGAGATATCTCGAGTGATTTGAATAATCGACTGATCGATTATTTTTCATTCGAGATATCCCATCGCTAATGTTAAATCCCATTTAAAATTCAACCTGCGTGGGGGACGGTTTATTATTATTTTTTTCGACTTTTTTTTGCGTCATAATTAGTTTTTCGGCCTCTACTTTTGATTTAATGGGAGCACTCAAAAAAATCGGGACTTTTCCAAAATAAGGACCACCCTAATATATATATATATATATATATATATATATATATATATATATATATATATATATATATATATATACATACCTTGAAGATAAGATTTGTGGATAAGAAGCTTTTGTGTTAAGGTATGATTGGATATTCTGCACATTTTAAAATATTTTGAATTATACAGAGTGCGTTCAAAAAGTAGGGTGTAGGGTGAATGAATTTTTGAATTCTACGTGAAAATCCCGAAAAATCAAAATATTTCAAAAACTATTAAAGATAGGAATTGGATATTCTTTACAAAATGTGAAGAGTTTTTGACGAGCTATAAGATGGCAGAAAAATATATAGGGTGTTCCATTTGATACAAGTGGCAATTAGAATTTTTTCTGACTTTGAACCTATAAATAAAACACTCTGTAAATGAGATGTCAAATATTTCATGGTGGATGATTTTTTGACTTAATTTACTGAGGATACAAATTATGAATCGCTTGAAGTCAAAATTCAAAGTCTTTTCACAACAAAGAGATGCTTGCAAACGCTAAATTTTCATTACAAGTCGAATTATCTTGAAAACTATGACTTTTTCGTATATTAATCCAATAGTGAAACAGTTATGAAATTACACGTAGAATTCAAAAATCCATTCAAATACAGGGTGTCCCACTTAAAAATCTAACTTTGTGCCACCCTACTTTTTAAACGCACCCTGTATAGTTCAAAATATTTTTAAAATGTGCAGATCCAACCATACCTTAACATAAAAGCATATTATCGACAAATGTTATCTTCGAGGCATAAAACTACTCCGCGCAATGGTCGACTCACGCGATACATTTAGCCGTAATAGTTTAGAAAATGTTGGTGAAAAAGACAGCGACATGTATGTCGCTGGAAAAAGATAAAAACTGATCCGGAGCTCAGTGGCGGTTGGTGAAATTTCGAAGTTTTATATCTCTGTTCCTACGTACAGGACCCGAACCAAATTTAGGGGTTTTAATAATGATCCCACTGGGAATGTTTTGGTAAAGAAAAAAAACATTTTGTAATTTGCGAAAAAAGTTGAATTTTTGGTGTGCCCCTCCTAAGAAAAAAATGAATACGTCTGGGTATTTTATTTATTTTTTTAAGTCTAAAATAAAATTTAAAAAAAAAATCAAATGACTATAACTTTCTACTAACACATTTTTTTCTCTCAAAATTTAAAAACTGTCGACAAAATGATGTAAAATTTGTTTAAAAAAAGTAATAAATAAAATACCTAGGCGTGTTCATTTTTTTCTTAGGAGGGACACACAAAAAATTTACATTTTTTTCGCAAATTACAAAATGTTTTTTTTTCTTTACCAAAACATTCCCAGTGGGCTCACTATTAAAATCCCTAAATTTGATTCGGGTCCTGTACGTAGGAACAGAGATATACAACTTCGAAATTTCACCAGCCGCCACTGCCGGAGCTAACCTGAACTATTCGCCCTTTTTTGGGTTTACTAAGGCTTTTTTATCAACAAAATCATTAAAATCTGATACATATTACAAAAAAGTAGCCAGAACTATCATTATGAATGTTTTTTTAATGTATTTTTTAAATGTTTTTCGCAAAAAAAATTCGAAAAATTGCATTTTTTTAAATATTTGCAGACCTAAAAAAAGCAATTTTCTACAGTGGATAACAAGTAAAATCTATCTAAAAACGTTCACTTATTTTTAGAAAAAAGTCGAATTACTTTAAAATACGAACAAGGCACCAAGTACGAAAAGCAGAGTTTGTACACCTTTACGCAATTGGGGAGGAAGCAAATTCTCAAATGTTTAGCTAAAATTTGTCCTCAAATTATCACGGATTCTGGACGCACAGTACTACACTACAGATTATCATTTATAGAATTTTACGAAGCAATTCTTTTACTTGCGTTTGAAAAAGTTGAACAAGAACGGCTTAAACTATTAGACGAGACAAAATATGAATTAAGAGAATACAAAGGTTTCAGCCGGGAAATGTCAAAGATGTCTCAACATTCAGCAAGGAAAAGAAAACTAAGGAAATAAAGAGATATTTTATTACAATCTATCTTTGATACAAACTTATACAAAATAAAATAATGTTAATAATCAGTTGAAGGGTGAAACATAAAAATTTCTTATGAACTTATAATTATTTAACTGTAACACATACAGAGTGTGTATAAAGTTTCAGATGGGCTGATAATTTTAAAAACTAGACAAGTTAGCGAAAAATGGTTCAGATAAAAGTTCTAGGGCTTTAAAAAATCTATGTTTCAAAAATTAGTTGGAATACACAAGGTTGCTCAAACGCTGTGAGGGAGAGACGTTGTAGTTCTTCAGTGGAAATCCCTACTTCTTGCAACTTAGTCGGGAGGAACGCACCAAATTCTAGGAGTGTACTCTACACGCAAATATAAGACAAAAAACTCAAAAGTTGTAATCAGATTTATATTTTTTTCCAATTACAATTTTTAAAATTATGATAAAGATGCCTAATTTTCATTTCTTGTTTTTTTTTTGTCGATGCTTAGACGATAATCATGCCGCTGCAGTAAAGGGCGTCTTTGAACATTTATTAAAAAATTATTATTAAAGAAAAGCATGTAAGGTGGTTTTTCAAAACGTTGTAATTTGAATAAAAATGAAAATCGGATTACATCTTTTGGGTTTTGTTGACTTATATTTACGTGTAGAATACACTCCTAAAATTTGGTGCGTTCCTCCCGACTTACCCTGTATATAGTCGGAAAAGAGCATGAAATAAATTGAGTTGATTATTTTAAGAGCAATAATTTATTTTGCTACCTAATACTTATTGTAGTTGCATGATATATATTTTCTGATGTAATTAAATTTGTTTTTTTGAAATGTATTTTGAATTGTACTTTGTACTGTACCTACTAGATAAAAATAACAGGTATTTGGAACAAGTATGAACATGGAACTGGAACGTAACGTACCTGGTACCGAAAAATACTGGCTTGTATCAACTCTAAAAAATATAAATCTTACTTTGTCTTATATCTGGTAATAAAGTTATTTGAGATATTTATTCCTATCTTGTATGGAAATTTCATGGAAATATTAGGAAACGAATAAGAAAATAATATTGAAAAGTGTTGTTTCACAGTTTTAATTTTAATGACAAATAATCTAAGTAGTTTTCTTTCATACTAACCTAAAATTAACAGTTTTAAAGAGAGAAGTTAATAATCGTTACAGTGGTAATACTTATATACAAAAATTAAATATGCGTATTATTCCACAAAAAGTACCTGGAGTTGAAGAAAATAATTTCGGAAAAAGGGAATTCAGATTTCTTCCTGAAATAAATTTCCAATATATGTCTTTTATATTTTGAAATCTTTTAAAAATGGGTTCAAATAAAATAAATACCAATTTAAAATGTTAAAAACTCTACAAATTGTAATGAACTAAGCAAAAAGAAGTGACATTGAAGATATAGACATTGGTCAGCCATAATTTTTGGGCGACCCTGTAGGATTCGAAATTTATTTCAGGACAAAAAATTTGAATTCCCTTTTGTTTTTTCCCGAAACTTTTTCTCTAACAGATACTTTTTGTGGAATAATGTGCTTATTTAATTTTATACTAATATCCCTATATCTCTGGAACTATTAGGTTTGGGTATGGGGATAAACTTTAGTGGCGGCTCGCCAGGTGAAGCAAATTTTTACCTAAAATATTGTAGTAAAAATACTTAACAGTAAACTCAATTAGTTAATTAAACTTATAGTATTATGAATATTAATAATTGCATCTTATTGACATTCACATTTATTATAACAAGATACCTTAAAAATTCTGCGCTCCAACATTCTCGTTTTTAATCGCGCCGCCACACTATGTTAGCGAAGCAGAATTCAACGTTGCAGTCACGATACACCGATACACTCACAACGGCTCACAACTCACAACGGTATGCCGATGCGCCGATCGACTGGCCAGGCTCCTCCCATTTTGACGTCACTGCGATGGATTTTGCCACGATACACTAACAACGGTATGCCGATGCGTCGATCGACTGGCCAGGCTCCTCCCATTTTGACGTCACTGCGAGAGATTTTGCATTAATCAAGCGGCCTAGTCACTTTGATGTTCCCTCGAAGTAACGTCATCTGCGCAGCCACGACGTGTTTTGATTCATAGCGTAGCATACCGCTGTAAGTGTATCGTGGATTTTGCATTATTCAAGCGGCCTAGTCACTTTGATTTTCCCTAGAAGTAACGTCTTCTGCGCGGGCACGACGTGTTTTGATTCGTAGCGTAGAATACCGTTGTAAGTGTATCGTGGTTGCAGTGAATTTGCTTACCATGTTGTTCTAACTTGTCTAGTTTTTAAAATATTTAGCCGAATTTTTATACACACAAGTAGTGGTCTAGCCTTGGTTATGTAAAATACGAGGTATATTTTGGTATCTATGGTTATGGTTACGGTTAAACAATGGCTCAAACTTCAGTTGTCAACCAAATTGGTGACAACTGAAGTTTAACTTATTGTTTAACTGCCCACTGTAACCCTCACCAAAGACGTCAAAATGTGTCTAAGGATATGGTCAACCTGGTTAACCAAACCCATTTTTTCACGCGTAAGCTGCTTCTAGCGTCTTATGTCGAAACCAAAGTGAAAGTTATTCCTTTTCCTTTGCATTAACGTCAATTTTGACAATTTAACATAGGACGCTTAGAACCGCCAACAGCCTTATTTGCTTTGATATTTTTCAAATTGAATACGTTTTTCTCCTCCAATGAGCTTTTTTTTATCCTGAACCTGAATTTTACCATTTCAGCCGACATCTTAAATTAAGGTGTATTATATTTTCTTTATGATAATACAAAGACTCCTGAAGTGCTCCATAATTTTTAATGGAAAAATAAAATTCAATCGAATTAAAAAATTACATATAAAAATAAAGTAGGTGACAGCCCATTCTGACTAGTTTTTTTTTAGTTCTCAATAAATTACCGGTGTTCACCAATCAGTTAACCAGGTTCATTAAAGGGACTTAAGTCCTAAATATCACCCCTCATTATAATCGCAAATTTTTATCTAGAAATTTTTTCACTTTCCTTCCACAGCCATTCTTTAGCTTCCAGTTGACCTTGTTTTTCTAAAACGGGTCCAACAATATCTCTACATTTCTGATGATACTCGTTTAATTGGTCGATTTCTTTGTCAGCTAACATATCAACTTTAATTAGCTTAATATTTTTTGGTACTAATGTTATGGTTTCAAAAGTCAGAAAACCACGATTATTAAAGTTGTTCGGCGGATTTGCCTCTACAATTTGAACAATATCCTCGATCCGCATACCAAATTTACCATCTTCGTAGTAACCAGGTTCATTAGACAAAAACATGTTGACTTCCAAACCGGGATCCTGATTGATTGGTCTCCAAGAAATGCCCATGGGCCCTTCATGAACGTTCAAGTAATGTCCAATCCCATGTCCTGTGCCATGGGCATAATCCAACCCGACATCCCACAGGTATTCTCTAGCAAAAGAGTCCAAATGATTACCTTTAATCTTGCTAGGAAAGATGCGTGAAGCTAACTGCAACTGCCCCTTGAGTACCCTTGTATAGCATTCTTTTTCATACTCGCTTGGAGTGCCAAAATGTAACGTTCTAGTTACATCAGTTGTACCATCTCTGTATTGTGCTCCAGAATCACACAGATAAAGACAATCTGTCCTTATAGGAACATCGGTGGTTTCATCAGGTTTATAATGGATAATAGCTCCATGAGGGCCCACCGAACTGATAGTATCAAAACTATCACCAATAAAGTCAGCTTGCAATTTTCTAAACTCGTGTAACTTATTAGCCCCAGATATTTCAGTAATATTGCTACTCGCTACATTTTTCTCCAACCAAGAAAAATAACAACAAAGAGCTGCAGCATCTTTAATATGAGCGTTTTTCATTCCTTTGGCCTCGGTTTCATTTTTAACAGCTTTCATCAATTCGACCGGCGTAGTTTCGGTTAACAATAAATGCTTTTTGGGTATAATACTTGTCAAAGCATAGCTTGAAAATTCACTGAACCACACAAATCCATTTAAACACGAACAAATTTTATCAAGGGCTTCTTCTATTTGACCATATGGCTTAATTGTAAATACATTTCCAGCTTCGCGTGTGAGATGCTGTTTAACTTCATCAGTTGCTTGTCTTGGATCAATAAAAAGTGTAAAGGTCGAGTTTGAAGAAACAATTATATAAGAAAAGAATACCGGGTTAAATTCTATATCTGAACCTCTTAAGTTTAAGAACCAAGCAATCTGATCTAAAGCAGTTAATATGAGGTAGTCGGCCTTCTTATCCTTCATGGCATTAACGACTTCATCTAATTTGCTTTTAACACTCTTGCCCGTAAACTCTAATGGAAGCGGCACTACTGGATTTAACGGTCTTTTTGGCCTATCAGTCCAAACTAGCTCAATCAAGTTCTGACTAACTGGAATGAGCTTGTGACCAACTGTTTCAAGCTCTCTCTGTAGAGGCTCAAACTGTTCAGTAGTTATTAATTTGGGATCTACGCCGACCAGAGATCCAGAAGGAAGATTTTTTACCAACCACTGACCTGAAAATAAGTTACAAAACAATTAGCTAATATAATATATTTCTTTCTTTTAATATAAGGTGGTACTACGAATAATTTGACACATTATTAGCTAAAAAACACTATTAACGTACCAAAATTAGTTTATAAAATATGTAAGAACCATGATGGAAGTAATTTAGTTTTTATATGTATGTTGTTACACCCATTAATAGTCGTGTGGTGAAAAATTAAGTGTGCATACATCTACCTACATTTACACTGAAGTACATAAAAACGATTTAAATCGTTATATTTTAACAAATTTAATATTGCCAAGTTCAGTACCCGAGGTTTCAAAATGGTTCTGACTTACCGACCGCCGCGCCGGCGCGGCGGTATTTTTAATTAATACAAAAAATACCGTCTTCCAGTGGCATGATCTTCTTACGAATAAGGCTTCTTATGAAGAGAGGACTTAACGACGAATTAACTAAAATTACACAATATGCTGTAATTAAAGACGAGCAACTAACAGTCGTGGTCAACCTCGTTTTGCCACTGTTACATATAATACAGTAAAATTATTTTAAAAATCTATGAGGAGGAAGTACCACCCGTTTCCAATACATCTTTTAGAGCCGATCAAATTTTTTAAATGACAATTTAAAAAAAAAGTCCACCCGAGCACGGCCTTGAACCCACCATCTCTCGGTCCATAAGCGGATACTCTACCTCTCTACCACTTTACAGATGCAAGAAAACATGTAAACAAGTTACTATAAGTCTGTACACCGAACGTACGGAGTCGGAGTAACAAAACTACCTGATATTCAGGTTCAGGTAAAATCAGGTCAAATTTTCGGAATTTAAGCGGTCCTCTTTACACCCTACAATATTCAATTGTTGCGGATGTTTCATTTATATTCTGAGTTCTGTGGCGTACGGTCTATAATTTTGTTTGTTGGTTGAGTGCTTTTTAAAAATATTGTGTTGCTTCTTTTTTCGGTGTGCTTTCTTTAAAATCGGGATATCTGGCAGCTCTATTTGAATAAGTAACATTCACTATGAATATCGTATTGAATGAGCCTCAATTACCACCAAAGAAACGGATAAAACGATCTTTGTCCGTTTATGAAAAAGGGAAGGGAAAGGGAAGGTAGGAAGATATATTACCTAGACGAGACTTGGGTCAATGCGGGACACACTGTTAGTAAAGTATGGGTGGATGCTTCAATAGAGCATCCCAGGCAAGCCTTCCTGGAAGATCTTTCGACAGGATTAAAAAATCCTTCAGGTAAAGGGAAACGCCTGATTATTTTACATATCGGATCCGATTGCGGCTTCGTAGAAGGCGGCTCATTAGTTTTTGAGTCAAAGCAGATGGGTGACTACCACGCAGACATGAATGCTGATTTATTTGAAAATTGGTTCAAAAATATTCTAAGCCATCTAGAAGAGAACGCTGTCATTGTTATGGATAATGCTTCGTACCACAGTAGGCGTATTGATAAAGCTCCGAACACCGGAACAAGAAAGGCCGAAATACAAGAATGGCTAAGAAGGCATATTATTTCATTCGAGGAAGATATGGTCAAGGCAGGATTATTAACTCTTGTTAAAGAAAATAAAGGTGCTGACAAATATGTCATTGATGAATTGGCCAAATCCACCAATCGCAGAATTTTACGCCTGCCGCCATACCACTGTGAATTTAATCCTATCGAGTTAATCTGGCATCGTGGCACAACAAAAGTCCACAACACAAAGAAAATCATTTCAATTATTCAGCCTGCTTAGTTTAGTAGTAAAGTCACTATTATAATATTAACCATTATATTGTGGCAAACCTTCTAAAACAAATTAATATATTTTCATTAATTTACCTATATACTACGCCACTGATGATTTTCGCATTATCACTTCTGCAAGTACTTGTGCAGTGTAAACCGGGCCGTCCGGCACCGCCTTGTCTGCTCATGATTACTCCGTACGTTCAGTGGATAGACTATAGTGCATCATATACTTATATTTTTGATGTTACGGTTGTTTTCGGCGGCTTTCTTATATGTAAGACGGAAGATGGTCTTTTCTGTATTAATTAAAAATACTGCCGGCGCGGCGGTCGGTTAGCCTGTATGTTTAAAAATACTTTTTATAATGGTTCCAATTATTTTCGCTAGGAGTCAGAGTTCGTAAATAGTCGTTTAAGATCGCGAATACTGTTAGTTGTTGGGGGCACTATACTATAAGTAATACTTACAAAACAAAACGCTTCCCTCATGATACAAATAAAAGAAGGTATGATACCAAACCGTGTGAAATTCGTCCGGGTTCGCGCATGACGTCACGCTGTGTCCTATTTTTGAAATTTATAACGCGCAATATAGAGGTTACGTTAGTTATAGGCGATTTTATATAAATTCTATTGGCAATATACTTTGCCTCCTGCTTATAATACAAATTTTATAGTGTATGATTTAAAATAATCATATAAATAACGGGATAAATGATAAATACATACATTGATTGATTGATTGTCCACATCACAACCATACACAGCACATCTCATTTTTGCTTTTAAACTCCTAAAAGTAATATAAAAACACCAAAAAATAGTTGAAAACACAACGCGATCTTAAAAGATGTGTTTCGTTTACAAAATATCGCGGAACTGGTCACGGCGTGACGTAAATGGCCACGCCTACCTGCGCGGTATCATATCTTCTTTTATTTGTATCATGCGCTTCCCTTAGGTATAGGGGTATGCAGTTTTTATTGGCGCATGTACAACACGGATGGGAGGGGCCACATACAGAAGCAAGACGAGGTACAGATTGTCATTGTTGTCATTTATGGTATCAGGTTATTTCAAAGTTATAATCGTTTAACTACTACCTACTACTTAGATCAGGTGTAAATAAGCTATTTCTTTCTAAACTACGAGAAAAGCCAAAAGTGTGCGTTTTCAGCCCCAAACGTTGCTCTTAGAGTAACATGAACATTTTCTGTTCTCCTTGAGTTAAGGCCGTTGTTTGAGAAGGTCAGGTCGACAATTTTTATGTTTTTTTATTAATACAGGCATTAATTAGATTATTATTTCATACTTCAGGTAAGTATATAGCGAATTATTTATTATAAAGCACAAATAACACAACAAATTCTTTATCTACACCATTTCCGCTATATCAAGATCAAAAGCCGGGCTTCTCTTAATCCGTATTTGTTGGGTAAAGGTCCGCCAGTTAAAAAGACAGGCTGATGGAAATAAAGCCCTCCAAGGAAAGAAAATATAAACGGTATTCATGCATAACAGCCTAACGAACACCAATGCGGTGAGAAGCAAAAAACAAGGTCAACATAATACGGTTACAGCATAGCCTTCTCGATGTGCTTGGCTAGACAAAGACAAATTTGTCTCTGTCTGGCGAAGCACATCGAGAAGGCTATGGTTACAGCTTTATTGCTAATTGTTTTTGTCTTTGTTGCTAGCGTGGCTCTTTCTGTAGACAATCAGTGTATATTTTATTATCATATTCAAATCTTTATCTATTATCAATATTTAATGTACCAGGGTAATAACAATATAGGCAAAATACAATTATTAGTATAATCTAAGGCTTACGCTTAATATCTACGAGTATTAAATGAATAAAATCATTAATCACTTTAAAAAAAAAGATGCAAGATAAGAGTGCAGGGTATAAGTATAGCTTAAAGTATCAATATTCTTTAGATTAGACCCTACTTTAAAAATAAAAAAAAATGTTTAGATTGCTCTTAGTACATGTAGGTATACATATTATTATGACGGTGTCAATGTTCAATTTTTGAATTATTTATGACAATAAATGCAGTATTATTATTATTTTACTGTATATTACAGTAAAAATATGTATGACACTCTGTCACCTATTTTTTTTTATTTCTTTAAGTTTGTGTATTTGCTTGCATGCCTTTGGGGCAAAAATGTAATTACTTATCTACATTTTTTGTAATGAAACGAAAATTTAAAAATTAGTGTCAGTTTAGACAAATTTTGGTAAATTTTTCATAACTTACCAGTGTTAAAAAACTTACAAACCAATATCTTTAGGAAGGAATGTTCAGACTGATGAAAGCCAATTTTGATTCATTTGATTTTAACAAGAATATCACTGACCAGGTTCTCAGCGATTTGCTAGAAGGAAATTCCCTAACACTACAGAGACATTCCCTGACATGAAAATAGAGCAAATAGTTTTATTAGACACTCTTTATTATACGTATTTTTTAATTAAGTCCCATATACTATAGTCAGTCAACAAACTCTAAAAAGCAAACTATGAATATTCTAATACCCAAGTAAAACTACCCAATACAAGGTACATAGTTAAGAGCAGTGGTAGGTGGTTATTACTATTTTTTAACATTACTGTTGTTCAGTTATGTTTCTGGTGTAGACACATAAGAAAGACATGCATAACATATATAATACAATAAAAAAAATCAAATTATAAATTCCACAAATTGATCGAACTTTATCGGCCGCAGTTTTACAGGAAGAGTGCAAAATAAAATGTTGATTTTGTTAAATAAATTATGTCTTCTTTGTATAATATGCACCATCAAACAACTGTCTTGAACAAGTTTCCCAGAAACATATACTATATCGTAAATGTGACTCTATTAAAGAAAAATAATAATAATAATAACAATAATAATAATAATAATAATAATAATTTTATTGTGTTAAAGTTCACAAAAGGAAAAAATATACCCATGTGCTATTAAAAATGTTGCGCCGAAAATAGTTACAGTGTTTTAAAAAATAGTATAAGCAAAACTAACTATAAAGTATAAATAAGTATAAACACCGACTCTAAACCTAATTAGGTATTTAAAGAAAAAAAGTACTAAAAAAGCCCTAAATCGATGCCCCTGGCGAAAAGAGAAAAAGTATCATCTGTCATTGCATGACTTATTTTATTTTTGAGATTAACGCGCGAGTCAGGATATTTAGAAAGAAGGCTGTTAGCTATGACTGGTGCAAGATACCTGGACCCAAAAGAGCTGGTGCGATACTTAGGCACCTCAACTCTTCTCAGTATGTGTCTCAGTTCCCTCTTGGAGTTAATTTGTTGTGTAGATATTTAGGTGACTTGTTAGCGAGAATTTGTTTATTAAAAGATACAAAATGTCTACTTTCTATGAGCTTTAACATTTAGATCACGGATGAAAGGAGTGAGAAGCGAGGAATATCCACGATAAAACGAACAGCTTGGTTTTGCATTTTTTGAAGGCGATTCTTATTTTCGACAGTTAAGCAAGGCACGGCAAGATACGACATCCATATATTATTATGTAGCTGAAATGAGACAAGACAAGGGATACAGTTAAAGTCTTTCTTATGGTCATGTGTAGCGACCTTTTAAATGGAAAAAGTTTTTTAAGACTAAGATAGATATTTTTGCAGATTTGATTGACATGGCTTTTAAATTTTAATTGATCGTCCATATAAAGGCCCAAATTTTTAACATAGTTGGTTTCCATAATTAGCTGTTGATCTATTTGATTTCAAATGAGCCTATATTGTTTTTTATTCTTAATAGTACCAACTAGCATATGTTTACATTTTGATGGATTCAAAAGAAAACTATTTTTATCTGCCCAATTTGAGGCCAGTTTAGCACTTAGTCTCTGTACCTGTCCCTCAAATTTCAGTCTATACTATCTACCCAGAATACCTTATCTACTCTATATAAAGCCACAGAAATCTATTTTCAGTAAAATTATTTACATGATTCTCTGAAAATACGTTATTCAAGTGGCATGTAAAGAACATAACACTGGTCTTAGTAATACTAAAGGGGATCTGGTTAGTTTCACACCACTGCTTAACATTTGCTAAGTAATTATTTACTCTTTCGTCAATGACTGCGACTTCTAAAAATAACTGCTACACTACAGCTTTGCCTTCAATATTTTAATCCAGTCAAAACCAAACATTTACCTTTCAGTTATGCAGCAAAATGTATTCAAAAGAATATTGGCTCTTCAATGTGAGGACAATAAACCAGTAAAAAAAATCCTTTTAAACAAAAAGCCGAATCAAGAACTTCAAAAAAGATGAATCATATTATTTATAGATAAAAACAAAGGAAGTTGCTATTTTCCCTGATATTAGGGAAAAAATCTTAATTTTTACTGACTACTACTGAAATTTTCTGTCTTCCTTGACGGTTTTTTAACTCCCTGGCATTCCCTTGTTTTACCTGATGCAGGGTGGGAACCCTGACTCAAGGAACATAAAAAGGTTTGATTGGGATTGCTTTGAGTGGGCCCTGACTGGCCCTGGGATCATGCAAGCAGCAGAGAAACATGTTTGGACATGATACCCAGTGTAGCCAGATTGGGCGATTCAGCGCAAATTAGCCGATTTTTAGATTAAATTGGCACTTAAGATTTTGCAAAAACCGTGAACTGCAATTTGGGCGATTTTAAGAAAATTAAATTGTGCAATTTGGGCAATTTTTTCTATTATTTGTTAGTTTGTTCCTTCATCAGGCTAAGGCCCAAATTGACTGAATTACCTTTAGATTTTATTCCACAAGATGAACTAGCAGATATTGAAACGCAATAATAGACAGCTTTTAAGTGTTGACTGGGAACAAGTCTTTGAAAATATTCCAGAAGATACACTACAGTTCTGGCTAAAAGTAATTACTTTAAGAAATGCAATGGGCGAATTAATGTTTGATGTTGATGATGTTATCATCTCCAAATGCTACTGTCGAGAGAAGTTTTTCTTTAATGAATGTTATTACAACAAAATTAGGAAATAAAATGATTTTAAATCTTTTAAATTCAATTATGCTTGTCGGAGCTCATTTTTATTCTCACAATGCTTACTGAAAAACGTTTGAGCCACCCAAAGACATGTTTTCAAGGTTTAATTCGAACATGTATCAGTCTCAAAATAATAAAGATGAAGATAATACAGATAAAGAACTCGGAAAAATTATCTACCTATGTGATGATATGCAACTTACTCATGTTTAAATAAAATATTTTTTTATTTTTGATTTTTTTAAACCTATTATTTTCAGCAAAAAAGCAAGTTTACCATATTATAACACTATAGGTAAAAAAAAATTACATAATAGTTTAAAAAGCAGAAAACTAATCTTAATTAAATGAGGGTAAAAAATTAAAAAGTTTTTTAAGATTTCCTTGACCAAGTTGCGATTTTGGGCGATATCCAACTGGTTTGGCTGGTTGCAATGTTGGGCGATTTTTGACTCGGAAATTTGCACCAAGAGATTTTAAAATTTGATAACACTAACAGGCGCGGCCCGTAAAATTTTAAAGTTTATATCTCCGTTGCGTTGCTACTTATGGGGCCCATGCCAAGTTTAGGTTTTTTAATAGTGAGCCTACTAGGAATGTTTTAGTAAAGGAAAAAATATTTTGTAATTTGCGAAAAAAAGTAGAATTTTTGAATTGACCCACCTGGGAAAAAATTAACACCCTTAGGTAGGTATCTTATTTATTATTTTTTCTAAACAAATTTAACATAATTTTGTCGACAATTCTTAAATTCTAAGAGAAAAAATATGTTGGTTTATAGACATTTGAATTTTTTTTAAAATTATACTTTAGGTTTAAAAAAATTTAAATGACTATAACTTTCACATTTTTTCTCTTAAAATTTAAGAATTGTCGACAAAATGATGTAAAGTTTGTTTAGAAAAAATAATAAATAAAATACCTGGGTCAATTCAAAAATTCAACTTTTCTTCGCAAATTACAAAAAACATTCTCAGTAGGCTCACTATTAAAAAACCTGAACTTGGCATGGGTCCAGCAAGTCGCAACAGAGATATACAACTTTAAAATTTCACGGGCCGCGCCTGGACAGAAGGAATTTACATGTAACATATAACTATAATTTTGCAATCATCAGCAAGGCACATCAGCAAGGCACCTCACTGTATAACCAGAAAGAAGCAGGATTATTAATTTACCATTTACCTAGAATAACAGACAGAGAATCTGATTACAGTAGAACAGCTGTTTCTCTTTGCACTGCACAGGCTATACTCTGGGTATCTCTCAACATAACATACATTATAATAGGTATAGTATTTTCTTTTTTGATAGTGCAACACACTATTTTAAATTCTAGAGTAAATTAAATTATATAAAATGGTGCTCTTACCTCTCTTCTGGGTACTAGGAATGCCTTCTTTCATAAGAGTCCAGTTGGAATCCATCTGTTCTGATGCCTGCAAGTAATATCTTCCATCTGTCCACATGCAGGCATCTTGTGTGGTTACTATAGCTGTTCCAGCCGATCCATTAAATCCAGAAATAAAACCTCTAAATTTGTCACATTCTGCTAAGTATTCACCATTATGAGCATCTGCAGAAGGGATTATATAAGCTTGTATGGGTTCTTTTACATGGTTTTGATTCTGCATTAATGTTCGAAGCTGTTTAAGCAAGTTGGTTGTAGATTTTGGGTTGGGCATGTTCACTGTTTTTCGTAGGTATCCTCTTAAAGAGCCTAAAAACAACTGCAATTTAAATTCTTCACACTGCTAGGTGAAAGCTGAGTGTGAAATAAATAGAACAGACAAATTTAAACAGTTATTGTCTAGTGGTTAAGCATTTTAATCTCGGCACTTATCTAATCTTGTTTAAAATAAGCTTAGAACAATAACATATTTTTTTAAATTTTGTCTGGCTTGTGGGTTTGTTTTTATCACTGATTTTTGGTTCATTAATTAATTTATTTTCTTTACTTCTCTGTGGGCTGTAGCTCGGGTTGTAGTGGCAAAGGTGACAAACATATAGAAAAACAGACACAAAACGGAGTACAGAAAATCAGAAAAATGAATAATCCTCTATTTGTATTTTTTGGAATAATCGATCAGCTGACGATGTTGTGGGCTCACTTCACAGAAAAAAGCTTGGTTCACTTGTCAATAATTTTTGGTAGATTCGCACTTTCGCGACAATAAAACCTGTTCTGTGTTCGCGACGTAGCTTTGCGACGCCGACGTCCCATCGCTTTGTTACCCAAATTGTGCGGCCCTCCGGAGATAACACCATTCTATTCGGTAAGCAGAAGATTGAGCACATAACCCAAAAGTCAAGTTATTTGTTATTTCAATTTTTGACACAATCCTGTGATATGTGTCAACTCAACTGCATTTATGATTAAAACTGTGATTAAAAATAGTAAAAAATAAGAAATGCTGTTCCTTTTATTTTGAAAAAATTCAAAAAGATTTTGAAATGTAGTTTCAGTATTTAGAATCGTTATGATAAGTCAAAATTTTAAATACTTTTTAATCATAATTATTATAGGTGCTGTTGCAACAATTTATCAGATACAACTAACAAAACTTCAAGAAAAACTTATTAATTTGGGTATATTAATGTTAAATAATACAGCTAGTAATTAGAACAAATGTATTGCTATAAAATTAAAAACAATTAACAAAGTAAATGAAAGCCTATTATACATTTTTAAACAAGCAGACATCGACTAAAGCCAGTTGATTTAAATCTTATTTTAATTTTTAAAGAAAAAAAGCATATACTAATCCCTCTGCAAGATTTTACCATACATTTTATGTTTCTTTCCTGTATTATTTTCTTTCTTTATAGAAAACTACTACAAGTATAAAGAAAACAAAGCAGATTTGCTGAAAAAATCAAATATTCCTAATAATGAATTGGTAGTCCTGTACAATCGAGTACCTAAAACAGGGTCAACCAGCTTTGTTGGAATAGCTTATGATCTGTGTAAAAAAAATCAGTATCATGTTTTACATGTTAACATAACTGCCAACAGTCACGTACTGTCTTTAAACAATCAAGTTTCACTCATAAAAAATGTGACTGAATGGAACGAAATGAAACCAGCTTTGTACCATGGACATTTTGCATTTATTGATTTTTCCAAGTAAGTGTGATTTATCCTGCAGTACTTTAGGGCTTATTGTATTTGATGGGATATTGTTGGTATATAAGTAATAATATAAATCCGGCTTTTATTTTATTATCTGAACGAAAAATTTCAAAGACTCTCAGAATCTTTGTTGGAGATAACAAAAACAAAGCCACCAAAGAAGAAAATTGTAGTATATCTAAGTAAAAAACTGCTCTAGTAGAAAAGTAGAAACCAGCCGAAACAAGATACCTCAAATTTTCACATACTTATTGCTTTTTATAAACTGCAAGCCCGTTTCATTTAGTCCAAAATGAACCAACACATGAATTACAATTTTTTACACCAGAAATTAGTATATGTCCTTATCTTATTACCCTATGCCATTATTATCCTTAATAAGTTAAGTATGTATTGTTATTGGAAGATTATCTTTTAGGTTTGGACTTCCTAAACCGCTATTTATTAATATAATTCGAAGACCACTGGATAGGTTTATATCATATTATTATTTTGTGAGATATGGGGATAATTTTAGACCATATTTAGTAAGGAGAAAGGCTGGCAATACTATGGTGAGTCTGAGGAACTACTAACTAAAAATATTTTTTTTTGCCAATGTCTGATCAGTGGCGTACCCAGACTTGAGCTTTGGGGGGTGATATTGTCATGTGGTATCCGGCATCTCCACCAAAATGTCTCGGGGTACCCGGCGCCTTCACAAAAAATGATACGCGGTACCCGGCGCATCCACCAAATCTTTCGTAGGGGTTGATAAAATATCGTAAAGTTTATCAAAACACTTATTTTAAGCAGGTACAATATGATCACTTACATGGTAACTCATATATACGTTGGCGTAGGGGCAGCTTTCAACAGTCAATATTCGGCCTAAAGGGTTAGCGCTACCGGTACTGCTAGCGCGACACCACAGCACCGCCTCCCGTCGCGAAGCGACAGTGCCGCTTTCTTTGGCATTTCGCTGGTACTCTATAATATGAATATCTCAAGAACAGTTTGTACAAACAGCATAAACCGGAGATTTTCAACCTTTTTTTTTATCATAGGGCTAGGTTTGGGATTCCCTATCGACCAAGGTGGGCCAAGATCAGTCGAAAGCGGTCAAGCGAAAAATCTTCGGGGCCACGCCCAAATTTTGCCAAATTTCGGAAATTAAATTATTATTTTTTTCAGTTTTCGTCTAAACAAGGTAATAGATCTGGAGTAGGCAATATTTAAGCTTTGGGTAATTTATTACGTATTTATCGAATTTGTTTTTTTTTCTATGCGGGCCGCAAAAAAATGAAAGCCGGGCCGCGGGTTGAAGACCCCTGGTATAAACTGTACAGGGTTCCTAAAATCATGAGGGGTTTTCGAAATATAAAATAAATAATATGATAAAATGTATGGGAATTTGGAGAAAATACGAAAACCAGGAAAATATGACAATGTGAAAAATTAATTAAAAAATAATTAAAGAAAAATATTTATTTTTTGCCATAAAATAAGTATTGTATTTTTCCCAAAAAATATCTTAAAGTCAAAAAAATTAGTACGTATGATTTTATTTAGCCCGAGTCTATGGCATGGGGGATATATCCCCCTTATCCCCCACGTAGGTACGACACTGTGTCTGATGATTACCAAACAGCTATATACTTGTTAAAAATTTTTTAGACTTTTGATGAATGTGTTCAGAAGGGGCTTCCAGAATGTGATCCAAATGCGATGTGGTTGCAAGTTCCATTCTTTTGTGGTCATGCAGCTAACTGTTGGTATGCTTTTACGTTTACTGTTTTTAGGAATATTTGGACAAAGCATATTTTTATTTTTTACTTATAAATTAATATGATATTAACATTAATATCATATCATATCATATCATATCTTTATTTGGTGCTTAAATACAAAGTACTTACATAAGTCAATTACATGGTACGTGATAAACAATACAACTGTTACATTGCATGAGATTATAAAATACTAGAACAAATAAAATTTAAAATAAGTCAGTTCACAACATAGATAGAACATTACAATTAAAACATGTTTAAAAATTTATATTACTAAAATTGCACTGAAGGAACTCTTCATGAGAATAAAAAGCTCCATGGATCAGCAATTTTTTACATTTATTCTTAAATGAAGAAAGGGGCAACTCTTTAATTTCATTGGGAAGTTTATTATAAAATCGTATCGCCAGACAATATGGTAATATACATCGTTTTTTTAATTTAAGGAAACCCGGAAACAAATGGGCTCTTAATGAGGCCAAGAAGAATCTTGTTAATAACTACTTTTTAGTAGGAGTAACAGAGGAGCTGGAAGATTTTATTGCTATTTTAGAAATATCTCTACCAAGGCTTTTTAAAGGAGCAATGGATTATTATGCCCATAGTAATAAATCACACTTGCGACAAACAGTTCAGAAAGATATGCCCTCAGAAGAGACAATGAAAAAAATTAAAGAAAGTACTGTGTGGCAAATGGAAAATGAATTATATGAATTTGCTTTAGATAATTTTCATTTTGCAAAAAAGCACACTCTAAGGAATAGACGGCAAAACATTATGTATGAAAAAATACGGCCAAGGCAATCATAACTTAATATTTAAAAACTTAAGCAACTACTTGACTAATATAAATAGTTTGCTAATATTAATAATAAGACTGTAAATAGTTTATGTTGTTTTTAATAAATTAAAGAAAAAACTGATAATTTACTTGTGTCCTGTGAATTGTTTTTACATATACATATATGTTTATTTTATAATTTATTTATTAAGTCAACAGGTTAGGCCCAATTAGTTAGACTAATTTTAAACCTTAGAAACGTAAGGTCAGCATATTAAATAACATTTAAGATACTGTAATAATACAAGTAAGCAACACATAGTAACATATATGGTCGGCCTAAGTTAACAGTACCCATAATATTTAAAAATAGGTGCATACAAATTTAAAAGTATAAAGTTAGGGGAGAAGGGGGAGGTTTCGGCCAGGGGGAGCATTCGGCCAGTGCAAATATTTCACCCGGTTTTTAAATTTCCCGCAATATTTGGCCGTTGGTCGACACCATGTGACTGCCGTTACGGGTCTCTAGTAAATGGTTAAAATCAGAGCTAGTGTTTGTGCCCTGCAACAATTTGTTTCGTTTTGACCGCTAAAGGTAAATATTTTGCTGGTTAATATTTTGTGATATCTTTTTAACATCTTACTTTTGTCTTAGTTTATTATTTAGAACATAAAACTATATATTTTGTTGTAATAATTAACAAGTTAAACATTTACATTTCCGATGCATGTGGTGAGAATGGCCGCCATTGTTGATTTTGTACCCTCGGGGAGCATTCAGCCAGTAGAAAGATGGGAGGATTCGGCCGATTTCTAACTGGAACTGGCCGAATCCTCCCGGGGTAATAGTCATAAACGTTTAGCTTTTCTAACACTTTGGTTATTATGTTTCTTAGATGCCAAGGGTATACAAGAGAAAAACCAATAGAGAAGTTGATGAGAAACGTGTAAGAAATGCTTTATTGGCCTACTTCAAAAAAGAATGCGGCCTTAATGAAGTAGCAGCGATAGTGACTCATCCAGCACTCAACTATATCTTTTTCGGAGCAGGATTCTGATGACTCGGTTCAGTCTTTGAATGGTTTAACAGCTGATGATCAAGAATTAAATAAAAACGATTTTGTATTTGTAAAATTTCTCAAAGAAAAGACTAAAACTGATTTATGTTATTTTATTGGTCAGATTTTAAATCGTAATGAGATCAAAGTCCAGATTAAGTTTTTTAGAAGGTGAGGAATATCTTCCAATTTCCATTTTCCAGCAGTGGATGACATCCTTCTTAAATTACCTTCCCCATCTAGAAGCGGCACCTCGAGAACACAAGCTTGGTACCGGTTTAATTTCAATTTTGCCGGTTACGACCTCGGATAAATTTAAAACTTGTTTTAATTTTTCAGATTTTTCATATATTATACTGTAGATATTTAAGTTTTTTTTTGAATTAAAAGAAATAACATAGATTTTGACATTTTTTATTTATCAAGCCGAAACCTCCCTTCCCCCCAGCCGAATCCTCCCAGGGGGTAGGGAGGTTTCGGCTGTAGCAAGACTTTAACAAAAAAGCTCATAATTTTTTTAATATTATTTTTAAGGCGCTCTTTGTGATAAATATTGGTTCACAAATCACTGAACTGCCGAATTATGGACAAAAACTGCTATAATGTCAAATAATTTATAAAATATAATGTATTAAACAGTAAGTGGCCGAAACCTCCCCCTTCTCCGTATTAATAAAAAGAGAAACCAAAGGTTGACACTGTAAATTAGAAGCTGACACAAATTATTAGCAAAGTCTGTATTCAATAAATAGTTCTATTTTTGCTAAACATGTTGGAACACTACAAAAGGGAAGCAAAAATACAAACAGAAAGGGAAGTTTCCTGCCAAAGAAACAAATCAGGTTGTTCCCTGCAGTTTATCCATAATTAATAATACCAAGAAATCGTTGATTCTGTGAACAGGTAGTCAACAGCGCGTTCATATTCTCCCTCCATGAGAAACGTGGAGTACCCGATCTTGTTCGTACTTCAGAAACTTACTCCACCCTAAAGCTCGTATGACACGGTGCAGGTCTTTTCGAATTTAGTTTTTAAAATCGTTTGTATACAAAGGCAATGCTAAAATTCATAAAAAATATAAAACTAAGTACAGAGGTTCACTAACAAACCACTTCTAGAGTAGATGTCCGGATTCGGGTAATTATCCAGTACCTTTTAATAATTTGTAAGGTTAAAGTCACAGAAAAATATAAAGTTTGTAAAGCAGAGAACTTCTCGGTTGTAAAGTGTATTTAAAAAAATGTCGTAAAACACAATTAAACCATGGAATCTTCCAGAGAACCAAATTTCCAGCATTTCAGTGCTTCAGAATTTATACCAGAAAAATACGTACGAGATATTTCACAAAACTATGTGGGTGGTTCTGAGCTTCAAAGTATCAGAAAGAAAATACAAGCTTTATCAGATGATACAAGCCATAACTTAAAGAAAAATGTGTATCAAAACTATGTACAATTTATTGAAACCGCAAAAGAAATTTCACACCTTGAAAGTGAAATGTACCAGTTGTCTCATCTACTTTCCGAGCAAAAAACTTTATTGAGTGCACTATCCGCAACATCTATTTTAGAAGACAGGACCCACGTTAATATTGAGAGAAATAATAAGTTAGATGAACAAGAGATTGAAGAAGAAAACAAGCAAAAGTTGGCAACTATTCTTGAAAAGGTTGAAGGTTGTAAAGAAATAGTAGAAGTGCCTGATCGGACTTTTCTGTTTGAAGGAGACTTGCTTGAAATTGATGCTACTGAAAACACAGCACTAAAATTTGTCCACGTTTATTTATTTAATGATAGTTTAATGATAACCAACAGAAATTCAAACAGCAGAGGTTTAATGAGATATGCCTTTGAAAGTTTGTATGAGCTCAGTAGCTTAGCGGTTGTAAATGTCAGAGATTTAGGAAATATTAAGCATGCCTTTAAATTGCTTATTTTTCCTGATACTAGAGTGTTTCAGTGTTCATCGAATTCCAATAAGGTAAATGCGAGGGTAAATGTTTATTAATTTACTTAATGTTGATGCATATATTATTTTATTTCCAAAAATCAGCAAACAAGTAGTTTTATCACTGTCACCAGTAAAGTCCAGGATTTTTTTCTTGAATGATTTTTAAAGACTGCTCTCAAAAAAATTTTTTTGCAAAATTTTGAAAAAATAAAACCAAAATTGTTTCTATTTCAATCTTATAGGTGCCTTACATTGGGGCAATTTTTATTTTCATAGTAATTAAGTAGTGTTCCAGGCAATACATATGTATGTAGGTATAACAATTACATCAGGTGTTCCACAGGGAAGCCATTTGGGGCCCTAACTGTTTCACATATTTATTAATGACCTACGGCTGTTGTTCTTTGGTGATGATTTGAAATTGTTTGCAATGGTCGGCTCGGTTGACGACGATGTGAGAATACAGGATGGCTTGGATAAAATGAGTGAGTGGTGTGTTCAAAATAAAATGGACCTCAACATTAAAAAATGTAAAGTAATCACCTTCCATCGCACAGCACATCTGCTTGAATATAATTATAACCTAAATGACTGTGTTTTAGAGAGGGTTACCACTGTGTGACTTGGGTATACACTTGGACGTTTAAACTAGGTTTTCATCTCCACTATGAACATAGTATTAACAAGTCATTGAAGCTATTGGGTTTTATGGGTAGAAATACTAGAGACCCAGAATATAGTAACCTTTAGTAATGTATACAAAGCAATTGTTAGGTCTTGTCTCGAATACCTGTCCTATGTGTGGTCACCGTCTTACTTGGTGTATATTCAAGGCATTGAAAGAGTGCAAAAAAAAGCTAGGTTTGTATGATTTAAGTTTAGGTTGCCTGGTGAATCTGACTGGGTTTGGTGCCACTTTCTGAACATAGAATCAGATCGGATATCTGTTTTTTATTTAAAATTGTAAATGGAATGATTGAATGTCCTGATCTCTTACATATAGGGTCCTGCAATAGTGCGCCAGGCTTCCATAGCTCCTACACGAATTAAGTTAGGAATTTCATTCATATGGTGACTTATACTGTATTACAGGCTGCATTTTAGGAAAATATTTTCGCATATACAGGGCGGACCAAGAAAGTGTGATAACATAAAGTTGTATTTTTTTTAATGGGACACCCCGTGTTTTTTTGCATATTTAGGTTTGTATTAGTGTCCTTCATAATTGCCTAAAATTTTATTTAATTTGCTTCGGTACTTTAAGAGCAATAAATTAAAAACTAAAAAAAAAAGTTTTGCAGCCCTGGAAAAAAAGGTAAAAAAAAACAATCTAAAAGCATTTTTTTACCACGGCATTGTGTGAGATTTATAACAAGGGGCCTAGAAACACCATGAATTAAATAGTTTTTACCTATTTCATACAGGGTGTTCACAATAAGATTTTAAAAATGACACATTTTGAACTAATTTTTCTCAAGTTTTTTAAATGGAACACCCTGTATATTATTTTACCATTTGATGAAGAATTTCAAAACAAATATTTTTTGTAATTGCAATTTATTTCAAATTCCAAACCGTTTTCAAAATATTTATCAAAAATCATAAATGTCGCTATTCGTAATAAAGTTTTATGAACAAAATAGCTAGGCGGCCATGGAAAAATAAGCATGTTTAGCAATTAAATACTTTTTGACATTATTTGTCAGAAATGAGTAGGTGTACTTAAACAAATTATATTTTGTTCAAAAAATGAATTTTTCAAGGGAAGAGCTCATTGATATGGTTTTCGTATTGGGTGAGAGTGAGAAAAACTGATTCCTCGCTAGTAGAAATTATGCAGCTCGGTTTCCGGAAAGGCGACACCCAGAAGCGTTAAGTTTTAGCAGACTTCTTGAGCGCTTTATTGAAACGGGAAGCGTAGACTACAAAAAGGTGGAATGAACAAAGACGGCACTAAATGCGGAAAATCAGTTAGCAGTTTTATTGACAGTTATTGAAAAGCCAAGTATTAATCAAGAATGTGTGGGACAAGAAGTTGGAATAAGTGAGAGGTCAGTCCAAAGAATTTTGAAAAAACATCAGTTTCATGCATATCACATTCAATTGCATCAGGCTCTGGGTGAAAATGATTTTCAGCGAAGGGCAGAGTTTTGTGCCTGGGCACAATTGCGCCTCCAAGAAAATCTTTTTTTCTTTATGAACGTCCTTTTTTTCCGACGAAGCAACTTTCCACAACACTGGATGTGTCAACAAACATAATTTTCATTATTATTCTGTCGAAAATCCAAGAATATTTCGGCAAATAGATCGCCAACAACGTTGGTCAATAAACGTTTGAGGAGGTATTGTTGGAGAACATGTGGTGGGCCCACATTTTTTTAATGGTCACCTTAACGGTCAAATGTATTTGGAATTTTTGGAAAACGACTTGCCAGGATTGCTTCAGAATTTACCTCCAAACATCCAGGCACAAAATATGTGGTTACAACAGGATGGAGCCCCAGCCCATTTTTCGCAACAAGTCAGAGACCTGTTAAATAATGAGTACGAAAATCGCTGGATTGGAAGAGGAGGACCAGTTGGATGGCCTGCGAGGTCGCCCGACCTAACAGAACTTGATTTTTTTCTATGGGGGCATGTAAAAGACCTCGTTTATAGGGAACCTCCAACAACCGAACAAAACATGCGACATAGAATTATTGACGCGTTTGCCACAATTACACCTGCAATGCTCAGAAATGTGGAAAGGGCCTTTCAAGCGAGAATTGGTAAATGCCTTGAACAAGATGGAAGACATTTCGAACATCTTTTAAAATAAAGTGCTTGTTTTTCCATGGCCGCCTAGCTATTTTGTTCGTAAAACTTTATTACGAATAGCGACATTTATGATTTTTGATAAATATTTTTAAAACGGTTTGGAATTTGAAATAAATTGCAATTACAAAAAATATTTGTTTTGAAATTTTTCATCAAATGGTAAAATAATATACAGGGTGTTCCATTTAAAAAACTTGAGAAAAATTAGTTTAAAATGTGTCATTTTTAAAATCTTATTGTGAACACCCTGTATGAAATAGGTAAAAACTATTTAATTCATGGTGTTTCTAGCCCCCTTGTTATAAATCTCAAACAATGCCGTGGTAAAAAAATGCTTTTAGATTGATTTTTTTTTTATCTTTTTTTCCAGGGCTGCAAAACTTTTTTTTTAGTTTTTAATTTATTGCTCTTAAAGTACCGAAGCAAATTAAATAAAATTTTAGGCAATTATGAAGGAGACTAATACAAACCTAAATATGCAAAAAAACACGGGGTGTCCCATTAAAAAAAATACAACTTTATGTTATCAGACTTTCTTGGTCCGCCCTGTATATGCGAAAACATTTTCCTAAAATGCAGCCTGTAATACAGTATAAGTCACCATATGAATGAAATTCCTAACTTAATTCGTGTAGGAGCTATGGAAGCCTGACGCACTATTGCAGGACCCTGTATGATAAAATTTCGAGTTCCACCCAGGGACACAAGAAAACACTCTCTTTGCTCTTGACCACCATAGGTGCAACTACGGTAGGACTCCTCCCATACCTAGAATTGTTAGCAATGGTAATAGAATTGACCTTGACTTTTTTTAACTCTTCCTTCAAATCAAATCAAAAATCACTTTAATCAAAAAATTGCAGTTTTTACAAACTCCGCATTTGAATGATGCGGCGTCATGTGTACAGTACACTAAAATACTCCCAACATACTAACATAGATTTAAAAATTTAAAATAATAAGACAGAAAGCTTACATTTAAAATATTCTAAAATAAACAGTTTAAAAAGTATAATATAAAAAATCAGTCACTGAGTAAGGCTCTATTTCTAAAATCAATCTAAGCAAGGATTTTTTAAAATCAATAAAATTAGTCATAGCCTTAAGATTTGTAGGCAGCCTGTTAAAAAAATTTTACACTCGCATATGCAGGTCCCCTCTCTGTACTAGACAACCTGTGCAGTGGCACGTTTAAGCCTAGATATCTGGTGTTAAAATGGTAATTTGTCTCTAAATGACAAAATTGGTTTCTGTTTGATGAAAAATATTAGACACTCACATATGTAAACCCTGGAAGTGTGAGGATGTGGAGGTCCTTGAACTTACCTCTGCATGATTCTCTATATTTTGTAGACTTTAAAATCCATATTGCTCTTTTTTGTGCAACGAACATCCAGTGGGCATCAATGGTCCCCCTCCCCCCAGAATATGACCCCAAACCTTAAAGTAGAATGAATGTTTGCAAAGTAAATAATATGAAGTGTGTTAAGATCCAGATATTTTGCCATTATTCTTAAGGAATAGCAGGCTGAGTTGACCTTACAAACATTTGAGACTTGATCCACCCAGTCAAGATTTTGGTCTATATCACAAGTAATTTGTTTTGTCATTATTTAGAATCAGTCTGTTTTCACAGAAACAAACCTGTGCCTTTCTCACTATAAATGCCGAGGAGTTTGGAAAAAATGGTTAAAATGTTTGTGCCATCAGCAAACGAGACAAGACGGGAGTTTTGGACAAGAACTCCTGATGCTAAATTGTTTACATAAAAAATAAACAACAGAGGTCCCAACAAACTATCCTGGGGAATCCCCAATTGCAGCTTTCCATCTCCAAAGAAGTATCGCTCCCCATCCCTCTCAACTACAACTTTTTGCCTATGTTTGGACTGGAACTGTAATTATTGCTCTAATGTTAGAATTGTTTAAAATTTCATTAATTTTAGTATACTAAGTATAATTGTAAATGGGGTTTTTGCCCTTTGTTAAATAAATAAATAAGTACCTGTAAAAAAGTTCATGTTCCTAAATCCTGAATTTTTTGTTGGACAGTCAACTGTAAGCATTTATTATACCTATTCCTCCATTACTTTTTTTATAATCGATTACTTTCATTTTAGAAAGAATGGTTAGACAAAATAGATCAAGCTAAAAAAACAAGACTAGTCCTTGAGCAACAAAAAAGGGAATCTTCAATTGAAAAAACTTCTCCTATTCGTTCTGTTTCTGTAGACCTAAGTTTGAACAGTAAACCTGAAGATGTAAGTGTGGTCCACGCAGAATGGTTTTTGGACATACCAGATGAATTAGATGTATGCATAGCCCAAAGACATTTTGAAGATGCTTTAACTTACTTGCAAAAGGCGCAAAATTACATTAACAAATTTACTACACACAATACAACTACAGATAATGTAATATTGGAAACTCAAAAAAAAGTGGAGCAAAAACAGAATAATCTTGTTGAAATGCTTATAAAGGAGTTAGAAGTAAATCCAGAGAAGTCTTTGCAGGGTGGCCTAAGAGCCACTAGAAGGGCAGTACGGTTGCTTAATCATCTTGGAAGATCTACACAGTCATGTGATCTATTTCTAAAACTTTGCAGTAGCATGTTGAGGATCCAGTGTAAGAGAGTGAAACGGGAAGGATCTACAACTACATACGTTCGCCATCTAGCCAGTGTAGTTTTCACAAATATGTGTCATATGTCCGAGGAATTTTTAAGAGCGTTTCCAGATTCAGCAGATTGTGCTTCGGCATATGTGGTGTGGGCCAGTGGGGAACTATCTGTTTTCACTACACATTTTGCCAAGCAAGTTTTCATGCCTCAAGTTAGCCTATCTACTATTACAGAATGTGTTGTTTTAGTAAGATCTCAGTGTGAAAGGCTATGCACTTATGGAGTTGATTTTCGTTATCAATTGGATGGTACTTTAAGATCGCCATTAGCTAAGGCTTTAAGGGATGCAAGAGATAAGTCAATTGATTCTGTAAAATTGAGAGCCATTGAAGATAAATGGATACCAATGAATTTTGTGACCAAAAGTGCTTTAGCTAGGTAAGTAAATTTTAAAAAGTCTAACTTAGTTCAAGATGAATGATTTAAATATAAAAATCAACTCTCGCCGTCATTTTATACCATAAAAGAAATCATAAATTCGATATCTAACGACAGCGGCATTGAAGAACAAAACAATTATTTATTGGTGTCAAAATTTGGATATATCAAAATGGATAGATTTTTTTAAATTTCTCGAGAGGTGTTTGAATCCAGGTTACCAGGGCGCAATAATAGAATACTTACTTTTTTACTATGTTAATGTGGTCTATAATTTTTTTACTGCGCTTTAAGAGGGTTGTACACAAGGTACGTTTTGGTATTTATTAGTAAATCTCCAATGTGAGCACTGCTTCCTGCATTTTTATTTTTCAGGAATTTTTAGGTTATAGGTAGCCTAGTGATTAGTGATGTAAATTAAAAAAAATTTAATGTTTTTTTTTTTCAAAAACCGTGTTTTTTTCCCAGAGCTTGGTTTTTTTCAAAATCGCGTTTTTTTTTTTCACAAAATGTGAAAGGTTTTAGAGGAAAATAATTGAAAATTCATATGTGATTACATTTTTAACGATAAAGTAAATAATATGCAATAAATAGGTACGTCAGTATTTGTCAGTACATCATACATCAATACATACGTTTAAAAAAAAAACAAGTAAAACCACTTATTTATGAACATGAGGACACCAAGTCTTGTGTCATGTCTCTAGTTAAAATCCAAAGTAGTCAGGATAAGCGTTTTTTACAACTACCGATATCTTGAGACGGTTTTCAAACTTATTTTCACCACAAATGTAACAAAAACACTACAGGCTATTTACACACGTCCTCCGCAACGATGCCATTTCGCTAGAGTGACAGAAACTCGTCGATTGCTAAGTAACTGACAAAAATATCCAAATAACTTCAAAAATTAGTTATAATATCTCAAAAACTTGAGCTGATGACGGGAAACTAACAGTACATTTAAAATCAGCGGCCACTATTTATTCAAAATCAACAGAGAAATCTGATGCAACAGACAAAAAGGTCAACTTTGTTGTGTGATGAAGTTTAAAGAAACCATCTCAAGATATCAGAATTTTGCAAAAAACACTTATTCTGACTACTTTTGGTTTTAACTAGACAACCTGAGCAAAAAATTAAACACACCAAATGAGGACACCAAGGTTAGTATACTTATTTTGTGACCACGTCTTGTTTCATGTCTCAAACTCTAGTTAAAATCCAAAATAGGCAGAATAAGCGTTTTTAACAAATTCCGATATCTTGAGACGGTTTTCTTTAAACTTGTATTCACCACAAATGTAACAAAAACACTCCAGGCTATTTACACACGTCCTCCGCGACGATGCCATTTCGCTAGAGTGACAGAAACTCACTAATTGCAAAGTAACTGACAAAAATATCCAAATAACTTCAAAAGTTAGTTATATTATAATATCTCAAACACTTGAGCTGATGACGGGAAACTAACAGTACATTTAAAATCAGAATCCACTATTTATTCGAAATCAATAGAGAAATCTAATGCAACAGACAAAAAGGTCAATTTTGTTGTGCGGTGTTATCAATTTGGAAACAAAATATATTAAAAGCTCCTTTTCTCAAAAGGCGCCCCGCCGATCATTTTAATTTCTTCGAGAAAATAACCTAGAAATATTATAGATTCAAAATCTGAAAATAACTTTCGAGTGCAAGAATCTTTAAGTTCACTTAAAGCTCACTGTGCAATGTTTTAATCATTCGTAATTTAACAAGATTTTTTTTCCAAAGTCATTCCGAATTTAAACCACTCTTTTCAGAATTTTTAAATATTTATATTTACATTTATTTAGGTACTTACCATTTTGTCAAATGGCTACGAAAGAGCTTGAAACGAGCATTATGCCTGTCTAATATTAATGTCATAAGTACCTAACTAAAATATTTTTCAGGTGTCTACAAGAACATGCCAATATGGGACTAAAATTAGATTCCTACGTCACAGGCGATGTATGGCTACAACTTACTTCAAGCAACATAGCGTTTACGAAAGTGTTCCTTACACTTCTTGACGACTGCCTGAAGCTAAAAACTACCGAAATACTGCATGCAATTGATGAAACACTGTATGCCGTTTTTGAGGCTCAAATAAAATATAACGAACAGGCCTTACGGAATGAACTACAACTAGAACAAAAGAAATTAATTTTACGAAATGTGGAATTCTTATTTGTTAATCTTATAGACTTGACGCAAAATAAGTATAAAAATGAAGTAGGATATGAATGTGAGCATGTAAACAAGCTAAGAAATGATTACTCTGCTTTATTAAAGACGCCAACCCGAAGTACCAAAACAAAATACTCGTCGGAATTTTTATAGTAGATTGTTTTTATTAACTAATATTCAATTTATTCAAATTATCTGACCTATTTGGCTTACAATTAAATATAATAAATAAAATACATATTTAAGTTCTTGGAACAACAGGAAACCAAAAATTATTATATCCTAGACCCTATATAGGAGCAAAAAATATATTATTCCCTAGTACTAATCATACTTTTTATCACAGTAGACCTAAAATGATAGTAAGTATGGATAAAATAAGAACAACGATTATAACAAATATTTTACAAAAATAATAAAAACAACTGAATAAAAGCAAGCAATAATCATAAAGTAAAACAATGTAAAATACTTGTTAGAAAATGAAATACATTAACAATTTAAATATACATATGGCTTTTATCTCAATTTTATCTTTAATGTATTAAGTTCTTTGTTACAATCAGTCTTTTAAACCCAAACAAGAAACAGCAATCTGAGTCTTTATAAATATTCGCAATTAAACATTATTTTAAAGAAAATTCCTAGAATACTTTTTTGAACAGCTTTTTAAATCCTTTCCTTTCTTTTTTAGGGGTTTGTTCGTTAACGCTGGATATACTTCCGTTTAAAGATAACACAGGGCTGGGTTGCCTTTTTCTTATCTCATCTATGTTCTTAACTTTTCCATTTCTTAACGACGATCGACCTAATCTGGCGGTAGTGGCTGTTTTTAGATAAGCAGGAGCTTCTATTGTATTTACTTCAGAAGGAACTGGTAAACTTTCTAAAGTAGAATTATCTGATTCATCTAAAGCGAATGGAATGTCTTCTATTACTTTTCTACCCTCCACCCAATCAGGGTTTAAAGGTTTAGACATCCATATTCTGCTTGAAGTGCAAGTGGGTGAAAACCTACCCTCGCTATTATCATTGCTGTATGTATCCGATGGATTAGAATTTTTCTTTTTCCTCTTTCGAGGTTGTTTTTCTTGATCTCCTGATGCGGACGACGCTACAATTTTTAAAGCCTGGTCACTAGGTCGTCGTTTCTTTTTCCTAGCCGTTACTCTAGCTACAACATCCACAGAATTGCGGCGCTGTATCTCAATAGATGTTGTAATAGGGGCTGTCGGAGGTTTAGATGCTGAATATCTATTAAAACAATACATAAGAAACGTAAGACCAACGACAAAAAACAACCAACATAATGTGTTTTTCCAACTATTTCGTTCGGCCAACAAAGTTTCAACGGCGTTTGTTAATAACTCTAATTTTTCTTCTAATTGTTTATGTCGTTCTTCGTGCTTATTAGTAACATCACTTAGTGTCTGCTCGGTTTTTTCTAATACTCGTTGCATTTCTTCAACTTGCTTTTTGTATCTTTTACTTAATTCTTCCAAATATTGGCCAGATAGTGACATGTTGCGTTCCAAAGCCTGAAATATAAATAGATACAGATTGGTAAGATAAAAATTAACTTATTTTTCGTTAAAAAAGCTTTCTGGTCAACAAATAACATTTTTATTTCCCAAACGCACCACGCTCTGCTGTGTAAGGAAATGCAAATTTTTCGACTTCCTATCTTTGACATATCCTTACATTTTAAGGTGTTCTGACTATTTTTGCCGTTTGACTATTTTTCGAGTAATTTATCTATCAGGGGCGTGCAAAATTAATTTTTATGAAAAAACAGTCTTGGTGTCCGTCAATATTAGTTAAAAAAAAACTAAAAAACACGCTTTTATAAGTAGCGCACTAAAAAGCTAAAAATAAATATTTTCCGTTTATAGTTAGTCTGTTAACTTGTACAGCTATAAAACATTTGCGTCCAGATTCACTAAGAAAGTTTAATATTTAGTACTGGTTTAAATTAAGATCTTATAGTTGATCAGTTATGTTTTGACAGGTTTTTGTCCTGTCCTTGTCATTAAAATCTTATGAATTATTGTGATATTTCAGCGATTTACTTGGTTTCCAAATGACTTTCATCTTGGAACGAGTTGCTGTAATGAATTTAGTTCTATTATTGTTGAAAGTACGTAATAAAATTGTCCTTTTCCTGATAAATTTGCGAAAAAGCTCAGAAATAAGTTCATAGAATAAAACTTAGTTGTCTTATTCTTACACTTACACAGTTTAAAACTTTTGATTGTCAAATTAGACCGGACTAGCATTGGAGAATCTGGCTGTTGGTCTTTAAATATGTAATTAAATTTAAAAGCGTGGGGCGCACTTACATTATATAGAGGTCTAGGCATACATTACATTTTGTTTATTATGCCTAGACATGCAAACAAAGGTCTTTTGATATAATTTTTTTTATGACAATTCCAATTAAACTTTCAAAGTAGACAACCAGAAATACTTGCACAAACAAAGGCGGCTGTCATAAAATGTTTGATTATTCTTTTTTGTTGGCAACAACATCGTTTTTATTTGTCTTTTACTAATACCCCTTCTAACAAGGATAGAAAGAAATCGGATTCCGGTGGGAATTTTATCAGGAAAGAAAAGTATTTTGCGATGACTAATCTTTCAAAGTATACAACCAGCAATACCTCCACAAACAAAGAAGGCACGATAACAATTTGAGCATATTCTTTTTTTATTTGTCTTTTTCTAATGCACTTTCCCCAACATGAACATAAAGAAATCTGATTCTTCTGTGATTATCAGGAAAGAAGATGAATATTGTGATTGCTAAAATATGTTCTGGTGTAAACTGTCCATGGGACTGACCAATAGGGTGAATTCTTGTTCAATTGTTTTTCTGTCATTCTCAAATTAAATTGGATAGAGTATATATAGCATATTATATTATAAATCTAATTTATATCGCCTATAAATCAGAATAGTTAAATCTACTAAATCACCACCGTTTCGTTTAAATCAGGCTAAATCTTTTTAACTTACTTTAAGTAAATCAACTTAAATCTCATAAATCATGGTAAATAATTACCCGCTCTAAGTCGTTACTAGCCTAGATGGTTAGTTAAAAGCCATTTTAAATCCTTTTAAATCAAAATTAAATGACTTTCAATGCGCTTACTTAAATTAGCTTAAATCCGTTTAAATTACATTTAAAACTAAAATAATTTAAAATCTGTTTTACATACAAATTTTTGTTGAGTTATTCGCTTATCATTAAACAAACCAAACTAAATTTATATGAGAACAAAACATCAGTAGCTAACCTTTATTCTGTTGGAAAGTCTCAAAAATACCGATTCCTTCTGTCCTTGAAGACTACTGGCAGTAGCAGAAGCAGTAATAACTGACGGGGTAGATTCATTATTTAATTCAGTCATAAGCTTATCCATATTTTCTTCTATGCTACTTTCTGTAACCACGTCAGCTTCCTGTTGTGTTTCAGTAACTGTTTCTGTGATAGTTGGTTCAATTATTGGCACTTCTGTAGGTCTTTGGTATTCAGGATTATCTGTATGTTGACTAGGGCTTTCTACACTACTAACCGATGCCGTATTTACTTCAGAATGTACTGGCAAATCAGTGCCAAATGATCTCGATGGCTTGATCTGAGCGGCATAAGTCGAATCAGTTGAACAACTTGACTTTGCGTTAATTTCTGGATAATCTATATTCAAAGGTTCTGTTGGTTTTTGTTGCTCTATGGCTTCATCTGAGATATCTTTAAGTTCGCTCTCAATAACTGGCATTATTTTTGGATCTTCATTTTCTACATTTACAAAGTTGTCTGCTGGAATATTTTCAGTGGTATTTGAGTACTGATGACTTATATTATAGAGTACTTTGTTGAATGAAACAGCCAAGGCATTGCACATGGCACCAAGATACTTTGGAGAAAAAAGCGACTCTACACTTTTAGGAAACGAATTCTCGGTTATTGTGTCAGCTTTATTTTTTAAATCGAAACCGAATTTCTCACAAATCACAGAATTTACTAAAGCTTTGCTAATAAAAGGAATACTGACTAGATTACTAATTTGTTTCTGGCTGCAACTGAGCAACTCATATACCTGTCCAAATAGCATATCAGAACAATTGTTGCAAACAACATAATGACTAGGAGAATTGCAGGATTTTATAATGGGTGTAAGAGATTTTGCGTCGTTGCTTGTTTGACTAGATCCTTTAGTTTTGTTTACTTTACTTCCAAGTACTTCAGCTACATTCTTTACCATGGAAAGCACTGCGTCTGTCGCTGAGCTTAGAAGATTGCCAGACGAATCTCCTTTAGGTGGGTGATCCAGTGTTTCCTCATCATCATCATCTTCAATAGGTTGTTCATGAGCTGGATCATCCTTCTGAAGAACCTCAAATACCGAAGTTCCATATGCTCGAAATAATGATAGTGGACAATAATGCTCGGAGCCATAATGAGATTTTATTTCTACCTTTATATATTTTCCAAAAGTCTCAGTGTTAATGTCAAAATTTTGTACATCTCTTTCGTCTTTTGCTGTGAACTGCCCTACCATAGACCAATCCCTGGTTGGAAACCTGTCGCTAAGCGATACTGTAAAATCTTTAGGGGAAGAAGAAAATAATTCATAATTTGCCAAATCTATCTTCTTGACTTGAATTGCCTCACAAAGTTCGACGATAAACCATATTCGACTAGTGCATGGGTTAAGTTTGTACTCATCACGCGATGGAGATAAAATAGCCCATGTATTTTGTGCCTCTGGGTTTGCTAATATTACTTTAGCCCCACAATCTACAGACGCGTAATTTTTCCATCGCAGCTTTGCTCCAGAACCTTGTTTAGTTGTATTAATAGTCTGGCTTGGAGCAGAAAAGTTTGCTTGCTCTTTTCTCTCTGCTTCTTCAAGATGTTTTTGAGCCCATTCTGAGAATGAAGGAATATCTTCAGTATTCTTATCAGTTAAATTTTTTGGCATAAATTTGTCATCAGTCTCAAGAGTAGTAGTGTTAAGATCAGATCTGTCTTCTTCAATACTGGTTTCTGGAGTAGTTATATTACTTTCTTTTGTGCCTACATCTTCATTTAGGTTATCCTGACTAGTTAATGAAGAAGCTAAGTTCGCTGCTCTCTCTTGCAATTCTTCAGTGGCCGAATCGATGTGAGGAATGACGGTTGGAGTATCATTATTTATAATCCTGAAAAAGATATACATACATTAATAACCAATTATTTGATCGGACAGAAGAAAAATACATTGTAATTAATTTAAACGAGAGAAAGAGGGTAAAATTCATGTAAATTCGATTAGCGCTCAGAAAAATGTCTAATTTTTCGGTTAAATCAATAATATTCCATAGAAGTGGGAATAATGTAATAACGATGTTTTTTTAAACAAAGAATAAGGGTCTATAAAGCGGGTTTTTGGCACTGAAAACTGTTGAAAAACTGAAAATTTTAGGAGGCCCAGTGCAATTGCGCCCATTCAGATTGTATTGACCTTTTGACTGCCCTCGTTAGACGAAGTATTTTATTTGCGAAAAAACCCCCTCGAAACCTTTTCAGATCACGTAGGGGGGTCCCTGGATCACGAAAAACATGATTTCCGATTTTTGCCTGTCTGTCGGTGTGTTGCGGCTAACTCAACAATGATTCATGTTATACAAAATATATTTTGTACGCTAAGGCTTTTACCGCTGATATAATAGTATTTTTTTTTATTGTTGCTTCAATTCGAAAACAAGTTTGAAAAAAAAGTATTCAGACGAATTCAAAGCATTTAGTTACGACTTAGATTTCACACAATGTGAAAAAGTAAAAAAAAGCCTGTTTAGTTTTGCAATAATTTTAGAACATTAGCTTAAAAGAAATAAATACGCAGCTAGCGATTTTACATGGAAAATGAACTTCTACATTTTTATACAAGGTGGGAATCCCACTGGAACTGTGCGTAGGTTCGCAAACATATGCAGGTGCACATTTTACCTAGTATACAGATCAAACAAATACTATATTTTTACTTCTCTTGCTATTTTTTCATATCTTCAGTTTTTGGAGTTTCTAAATCACGAGAAAAAATGGGTTTTCATTTCCGTTGGTCTGTCTGTCGGCGCCAAAACTTGAAAAGTACTTGAACAAAAAATGAAATTTTGCATATATGTAGATTAGGCTTTGCCCTGACTCGAAACGGCTACATTTCCGGTGAAATATATTGTACAGAGCGGGCACCTTAAAAAATTATAATTTGTATGTTTTGCGTTTTATCAAATATCACATTTTACAAAAATTGCGATTTGTCTACAACAAGGCTTTAACTGTTGATATAAATTACGGCACTTTTGATGTCGTAGATACAGGGTGGGCTACTTAAAAATTTTAATTTTACTAACTAAAAAATTACTATTTAAAAAATAGTATAAAATTAAGCAAATAAAATCCGTTTTAACACTAATTAAAATCGTTTCTCTAATCAAAAGCAAAAGAAAATTAAACTAAACTTTATTATCTTGATTTCACTGCTGCTTATTTTTATTTACGTAATACTAAAGGTACACAGCCCCCACTATTCAACGTGTATGCGGATCAAGATGAAAACATCATTTTTCATTTGTGTTTACGACTGGTCAAGGCCTTGCTGAGCTGTCTTCAATTTTAAGTTACATTTTGTGTTTAAAACGATGTCCTGCTGGTTTCTTGAGGGTTGAATGAATTCGTTTCAATCATTAATGGTATGTAAATGCTCATATCCACTAGATATTTCAATGCCTCTCGATGCCATTATACCCGACATTTTGAGCAAATTATTAAGTCCCTTTCAACTGTAATATAATAAATAGTTAAAAACATTGTAGCACATTGTATTCACATAGTTCTAGGCGGATATTTTCAAGAGTTCCGCAAAATTAATCTCAGAAATTGCAAAAAAACCCTTCGAAGGCGCTAACGTCACGCGGCGCCGTTTTTTCTGAAAGAGTTCTGACCGGCTTAATCGACAGAAAAAATAGAGTTCTAGAGTTCCTGATGGTTTTTGGCAATAGATCTGGCGATTTCGCGAGGTTCTGCAAATAAATCTTTCTGCAAATATCACCGAAAATTTGACAAAAATCAGTCTAACAGAGTTCTGATTGGAGATCTGAGTAGCGCCGAAAGGGTTCTACAAGACTAAGGAGTCACAACTCTGCTAAAAAAATTGTTGCAACTGTTATTAACAAATTTAAGATCCCAATTTCGATAATTTCTGATTATCGCGCGATATATTTAACTTGGAGGATTCTGATCGGAGGTCTAAGTAGCGCCGAAAAAGTTCTATAAGACTGCGGAGTCAGAATTCTGCTAAAAAATTATTACAATTGTTATTAATAAATTTAAGATCCCAATTTCGATAATTTCCGAGTATTGCGCGATATATTCGACTTAAAAGGAGTTCTGATTAAAAAATTACAGGCTATTTACTTCGGTAGTTTAATTTTATTTCAGAACGCCTATAATATTTTCCCACGAGCCGCCACTGCACTATTTTGCCCCAAATAAACCCTGCCATTGCAAACCATTGGTGTTTTGATATAAACCAGTGTGTTCTTATGTTCTTATTCTTGAACCAATCATAATCTACATAATATAACAAGAATAAGTGAAGACTGAATTATAGTCGCTCAAAAATGGCGAACATAGTCTTCCATTGATTTAATGACTGTCTCTTTGATACTACAGTAGTATTTTTGTGTGTATAAAATAAGGACTAGGTAGGAATTTATTCCTACCTTGACGCCCCTAAGAGTTTTGAGCCCTAAGCCCGGGCTTCCTAGGCTTGTTGGATAATACTCCCCTGGGCAGCAGTAATCAAATAAAAATAAAACAATTACAAAAAGTTTAATAGTAATGTGATTTTCGTAAACAATTTTTTTTTTAAACTGAACAAAAAAAAAACGGCCTACTTTTGATCTTCACTATATTTAGTCTAACATGCTTAATAATTTGTAGAATATCAAAATTCCGATTCAAAGTTTCTATTTATCTCAGGTATAATTAGGCAGGCAAATACCCTTGAAACTTTTTTTAACTTAGTTTGAAGGTTATACAGGTATTGTTTGTTAAAAAACAAGTTTTTATGACACTAAAAATTTTTATCTTTTTAAAAACACGTTTAATTTGAGAATACATCATCTCTCCTCTATATATGTAGATGAGTTTCTCGGAAGTTCCACATAAAATTTATATCAAAATTATAATTAATAATAATACTCCTTCAGGTTTATTTTATTATTTTGGCTATTAATTATAATCGTGGCAAATTTTAGATTCCGCAGAATTCAAAATTTCTTATCAACAAAGTTAAAAACTATGGCTTCAAAAATAATAATATGACGTGCGATAAATATGAAATTAAAATATTTATCAATAATAAACTAAAAATAAATTATACCTAAATTATACAGTGGGAAAGTAAAGGTTGGAATAAATTCATTTAAAATTCAGGCATGTTTTTCTTAGAAAAACGCTAGGACACGTCAAGTTTTGATTTTAGGTGCGCATTGTTTAAACTAATTTTGATGTGTACAGGGTGACCCAAAAAGAAGATATCATGTGCACACTTAATTTTTTTAAATAGAAACCTCTTTTTTATTTCATTTTTGAATTCTGCGTAAAATTTTAATTCTATTTCATGTATCATATCCTCTGAATCTAAATTGAACCGTTTAAAAAAAAGACAGTTTTTTATACTCGCCCGGTGCGTGAATACCTAAATACAGTTTTTCCTGGGCGATGGATTGGTCGACGGGGTCCGAAAGAATGGCCGGTCAGATCCCCCGATTTAACCCCGCTAGATTATTTTCTGTGGGGCTACTTCAAATCCAAAGTGTACGTCAATAGACCAAATATTTAAAAGATTTATTGTTTGGGTGTTACGCCACTTTACTGTTAAGGAAAATTAATATTTTTAAAAATAATAAAAGTCACTGCGTTTAAACAAAAAACAAATCCTGAAAAAAGAAATGTTCTGTACACTGTCAGTGACTTTTAATTATAAAAAGTATGCCTGACCCTAATCTATCTCTAGTGTAGTATACCTATATTCGGTCTAAAACCTAATCTGAATAAAATAATTTTTCTGACGTTTCGAGACCTAATATCTAGTCTCGTTGTCAAAGAATCTAATAAATTCAAACTAACTAAATTAAAAATGAACTAAGTAATTATAAAAAATAATTAAAAAAGGATACAAGAGTTTTCTGATAGAATTCTGATTTTCTCGAAAATATTTCTCTGATAATGGTTTCGTGTTTTTCTGTCAGCATGAGGTTTGACATTAATAATTTAATAGACCAAATAATATTGACGACTTGAAAAACCGAATAAAGCAAGAAATTAGATTAATAGAATCTCAATATATTCAGAATGTTTTGCAAGAATTCGAAGATCGTCTCGGGTATTTCCAGGACGTTGGTGGAGGTCAATTCCAATATTTGTTGAAATCATTTTTCCACAAGTTTGCCATTTAATATTTTTATTATTTTTAAAGGTAACGTATTTTTTTCAAAATCGGTTCAATTTAGATATAGGGTGTGATACATGAAATATGATTGAAATTTTATCCAGAATTCAAAAATTAAATAAAAAAAGAAGTTTCTATTTAAAAAAATTAGGTGAGACATCTTCTTTTTGGGTCACCCTATAGGTATACATCAAATTTAGGTTAAACAATGTGATGTGTCCGAGCGTTTTTCTATTTCTAGGTTAAGATATCCTTTTACGCCTGGCTAGTTTAAAAAAGTGCCTTCGATATCTAGTAAGAAAATATAAACATTACTATACAGCTCAATTCATCTTGTGCTATAAAAACTCATTCAGATTACCTACAAAAATCTTTTTTTTGTTACTTATTTTTATTAAAATACGATACCAGGGGAGTGACTTAACAGGATGGGGACAGGATTGAATTACATTTTTTTACTTGATAATCATCAATAAAATAACAGATAAGTTTCCAATGACCTAGCAATGTTAGTGTTTAACTCATTTTGATATATTTCTAGTATATTAAATGGTAATTTCCTATTAAAAAATGGCTTTATGTCCAGGGGAGAGACAATTAGATGTGCCAGGGGAGGAGAATTTCGACTATATTATCCCGGAATTTTCGTATTTCACTACTTTTTTTTCATACTTTGCAATACTGCCCCAACAAAACTAATCACTTACTTACAATCTATTAAAAAATAAAAGTATTACTTTGTTTTCTTAACACTTAAAAAGTCTCGGGACATGCGACATGACATGGACGTCTTAACTTAGAATCACCCGTATATTAATTCGTGCTTCAATAAGCTTTCATTTGACACTCTACACGATGCCCTTGAAATTTTTTTTGCATTTCCCAATTTACCCCCAGAATCAAAATTGAACCTTTTATACTTCACGTCTATAATTGGGCCATCACACTCTATCTCTGCGCTAAATTTCAAATTTTTACGCCGAATAGTTTCACAGAAAATCGCCTGTGACGGACGGACACAGAAGCGATTCCATAAGTGTTCCGCTTTGCTAATTTTAGCACGGAACACTAAAAATGCCTGAATTTTAAACGAATTTATTCAAGACTTTCCGTTCTCATTGTATATTATAAAATAACAATTATTCATATAATATTTTAATAAAATGACTTCTTAAAAACAAAAATTTAAATGCAGCAACACGCATGGCACAAAAAAAGTGTTAAAAATAAATTCTCACTAATAAAAGTACTAACACCTTAACTAAGCAAAATATAACAAAAAGAAATATGTTACAGAACGTACAGAAACTTACAAATACACAGAACAAACAAATGTCTTTTTATAACCGGTAACATTTAGAGCACTAGTTTTTCATTAACTTTACAAAAATTTTCCCCTATTGCGCAGTTTTTCTTGTTTACTTTTATTGCTATAAATGAATCACGAACGGCGCAATATACATATTTTGTACCAAATGTTAATCAAATCATTTTTAAAAACAAAGCATTTTTGGCTACTGACTTTGCAAAACTTTGTAAATAAATTGAATCCTTTCATACAAGAAAAAAATCATAGCATGTATAGAATATTTTTCACTTAAAATATTTAGTTTTATGTACAGTTCAGTAATTTCTGTAAAAAAATTTGCATGATTCCTAAAACATAACGGACAAGAAAACGGGCGAGGAGCAATATTATATCATCTCAACATAAAAAGCAGATAGATGTAAAAATGATCTAAAATACCTTTTTAATAACAGTGTGGAAGAATATTTCAAGAATGAGAATTTTTGAAATTTTTAAAACTTTCCGATATTTTACTTTCTGCCTAATAAGGTTTGTTCTTTTGTGTTGCACGGAACTGCACTAACTTGCACTGCTTTTTTTTCTAATAGGTGTTTTCTACAATTAAAAAAAAAGTGTAGGTTAATGCAGTTTCGTGCAACACAAAAGAACAAACCTATGGTTTTGTATTTTTACCAGACTTCACAAAAGGAGGTTAAGGCGAATTTACACTTTTACACTTTGGATGTGCATCGCAAGTGATTCATCCGCAGTTTAATGTGAAAGATGAAAGGTGGAGTATTCATTGTTATAATTCATTTTATTCATTTCAATAGTATCGAAGATGTCGGCGACTGAGTTAGTGAATGTTGGGATAGAGTTAATAAGTTTAGACCTTGCAGAAGAATGTCGCAAAATATTAGAAGTGAGAACAAAACGTCGACTTCGTCGGTGGTGGTTGAAACCTTTGATTCGACGACGAGAACAATTGGGAGCATTGGAGCATTGACAAAATAATTGTCAGTGGAACTTGCTTCAGATTGAGAAGATCCATGAGTGAAGCTCAGTTTGATTACCTTTTACAGAAAATTAGTCCTTTAATACTTTTATACCTACATATTGATAGGCATCAAATAGAGAGACAAGTAAGTAGGCACCAGCGACATACATGTATGTCGCTGGTAGGCACATGCTCAGAATTCTCAAAAGGGAGGCTTAAAAATTACTATTTCTTCATATGGCTGTAGTATAGCAAATTTGCAATAAACTAGACTATGTTCATACAAGTATCAGCAGATTTAAATTAAGTTGGGCATTTTGTTTTCTATTTCTTGAGTAACACTTTCCAAAAACTCCCCTTTGAGGGGAGGTTACAAACCTCCCAGTTGGCCAATCACATTTGTTTTATAACCTAGTATGCAACACTCTACTATCTCGATTTTAATATGACAAATAAGAACAAAGAAACTTTCAAATATGACAAAAAGAGATAGCATAATAATAACCTTGCATTTCTTGTCAAATTTGACATAAAAATGTTGCCAAGACAGGTGAAATGCAAAAAAGGTAATGCTGCCAACCTAAATTTTCATTGACTGTTTTAAGGACAAAAAATAAGTATTGTGTTATTTAAAATATTTTTGCCCTTTTTATTTAAGATGTTATTAATGTTCTGTCTTCCTCAACTTCATTAACAATTTGTTAATTTCTTTTTTTACATAATGTATAAGTACTTAATAGGTGAAGGATAAGTTTTCACTTATCATTTTATAGGTATTTACTAACCACTATTAATAAATTTTCATAAATGATTTAATTTTAAATAAGGTGTGTCCCACTGTGATATAAATGTATATATCAAGCAGGTAGCAGGTACCTATTAGAATACCAAATTACAATAACTTGATTAATTTTGCTACAAAACTAGATCATAGCAAAGATAGAAAATTAGAATCATATTGACAGCGAGACTCTTCTAGAACTACGCATTCATCTTGAATAGTGGAGATAACTATTTGTAGTACAATAATAGAAACTTACTCATTTGCAATGTGTGAGTTTTCTGTTAAAACTTCAGAAAATACTGCTTCTGGTACTCCCTCTAGTTTATCTGTCGGTATCACAAGGCTAGCAACTTCATCAGATTGGGCTTCACTACTAGTAACTATACTACCTTCTTCCTCCACAGGAACTGCTTCTTGTTCTGAACTGGTGGAAATGTTATTCAAAACCAGTATTGTGGGCTGGATATTCAAGACTGATTCATTTAAATTTGTGGAGTCCGAAAGGACACTAGTTAATGGAAAAAAGCTAAAATTATAAAATCAAATTACGTCGCAATAATTTCTTTCACTGACAATTTTCTTACCTCAAAAATAAAAAATAAATGAAAAAATAGAGTAAAATTGTGTCAACTTTCTTCATGTTAAATTGTTGGTTTTAAAGTTTATTTTTAAAAGCGTCTTTATACGCATTTTAAAAAATTTTTAGGCGATAATAACACTCTTAAATAACATAAACATTTTTAGCACGTAATTTCCACTTTAAACAAAAGTTTTTTTTTCAGTTTATAACGATTTCAGTTCCCTGTCAAATGTAAATGTCACCGACAAGCACACGTCAGTGTATTTTTTTTGGTTATGGGCTCGCTCTTCTGCTTTACCCACAGAAAAAAGCGCTGTGAAAAAGGGTTCTTTACCCAGCTTCCAGCTTTAAGTGGACGAGCTATCTATCCAAAACATATGAATTACGTCGAACTACCTTCTCTACCCTTTTACATTTGAAAATGGGATATTATTTCTAAAGGGAAATATTATTATACTTCGTCCCTATCGCTGATACGAGTGATACGTCAGCATTGATTTAGAAACGAGGGTATTTCAACCAGGTTTGTTCTTTTGTGTTGCACAAAACTGCACTAACCTGCACTTTTTTTTATTCGTGAAAGATACACAAGTAAAAAATCAGTGCAGATTAGTGCAGGTACGTGCAATGCAAAAGAACAAACCTCAAAATTCGGTAATTAGATTTGGGGTTGGTAAAGAATAGAAGGTTTGTTCTTTGTTCTGCACGAAACTGCACTGTTTTTTGCTTACGAATATCTTCCACGAATAAAAAAAAGTGCAGGTTAGTGCAGTTTGGTACAACACAAAAGAACAAACCTAAAATGAAGGAAGAGTTTGCATTTGGCTTCCGTTTCGTTAACATCTCTTGGTCGATTACAAAGTTTGATTTCGGTTTAGATCACCTGGTGGCGGTGACTAGTGTTTAGTGACGGAATACAAAGGGAAGCTCCACGGCCGCTTGAGGGGAGTTTTTTTTTACCCAAATTGGATAACGAGTAAGCAGAGAAAAATAAGATAGAGAGAACAATATCTCGTACGGATTTCATTCATAAATACGATTTGCTTTCTATGACCTCCAAACCGACGTCGAAATAAGCTGCCATGGGTGTGCGATGCAGATTTTGGCCTATTATCAAAATCAAAATCAAAAGCATAGCATAAAGCACAGTGAGAGTGAGTATTGAGACGCGACGCAGAAAACCCTCTCTACTCGCCGTGTTGCCACCGCACTGGCTAATGTCGGGGTGTATTGTGAGAATTCTACGTGCCAATCTCGGGGTGTTGCCGTTTGAAGGCCATAGCGTGGTCGAGCTGGCGGGAAGAAGAGATATTATTCTCTCTATCTTATTTTTCTCTGGAGTAAGCCATCCCTAAGGATTGCTGAGACTCTGGTATACGCGCCATATCGGGTGGTGAGCTGGCCAACCTGTCCCGTGGATAAGAGCCAATAATATTTAAAGAAAAACAGCGAAGAAGACTTAACCTTAAATGGAAACTGATTTCAAAAATAAATATACACATTATACACAAATTTGCATTGTTTCTGGGATGGGATAAAGATAATATGAATTTTGAACTACAAGACAAAAGCTTAAAATTTAAAAAAAATAAAAAATATGATTTTACAACACTATCTGTTTTTTACGCAGAAGAGTTATGTTACGACAAATTTTTTGACAATGTTTTTAACAACTTGCCGTGTGTAATAAAAAATGTTACAAAAAACTGGAATGCTGCTCAACAGTGGCTAAGAAATGACAAACCAGATTTAGATTACTTAGAAAAGAAGTATGGGCATACCAAAGTTATTATTTATAATTGTTCCGATAGATATTTTAACTCTCAGAAATGTGAAGAAAGCACACTCTCAGAATACATTAAATACTGGAAGGATAAAGAGAATACTAACGTTTTATATTATTTAAAGGATTGGCATTTAAAACTACAGTGTATAAATGATAGTTTCTATGAAGTGCCAATTTATTTTGCTTCCGACTGGTTAAATGAATACCATACACAATGCTTAGATGACGATTATAGGTTTGTTTATATGGGGCCAAAGGGCTCTTGGTAAGTGTCACAACATGTTTATTATACAATAATTTAAATTTATTTGTTTTGTCCATTTTATAAGACATTTTAAGAGACATTAAAGATTCGTATAAAATCGAGTATAAGATACACTGCGTGTACTCTGTAGGTTTTGCATGATGGCACAGTGTTCAATATAGCAATTGAAGAGTACTTTTGAGTCATCTTAGCAGTGTAGGCATACCTAGAGATGTAAAATTCTCGAGAACAAAAAAAAGGAGAATATTCTCCAGAATATTCTCAATTTTGAGAATTTTCCGAGAACAGTCTTTAAAAATGGTTTTAAATCGGTACCTATACATCACAACCTATATAATTCGACGGTGAAATAACCGAAAAGTTCCTAGTTTGTTCTTTTTCAAATAACTTTCTCACACCAATCAGACATTTTAAACATTTTAATAAATGTTTAGTCATTCTTGTAGCATTTTTAACATATTCACTGGGACAAAATTTACAAACATACCGTATTTTTCGGTTTACTTTTTTGTTTGTGAAGTAATTCCACACATTACTTTTTGGTTTTGTTATTTTTTGTTTGCATCGATTTATTCTGCCTGCCGCGTTAGCGTACTCACATCAAAGCATCTAAAAAAACAGCTCAGTAATTCGTTTACTAAACGTTTATTTCTTGATTAGTATGAAAAACGCTTTTGCCTGGGATTCCCTGGCACCCTGGCTCGTAGTCGGCGACGTGACGTGCGGTTCGATCGGTCAATTTATGAACTTACCAAGAGAATATTCTCTAATAGAATAATCTGTTAGAGAATATTCTCGTTCTCGAGAATATTCTTTTGGGAATATTTTCTCCTCACATCTCTAGGCATACCTAAGGGGGTGCTTTAGGGCCTTGGCCCAAAACTAAAGTTAGCCCCTCAAAAATTTATTACTTACCAATAACCCTGTACCTACTATAATATCTTATACTAATCCCCAAGGCCAGAGGCTCCTCTTTTTGTGTGGTGTTAAAATGTCACATAGTTAAGAATGTTGGCAAAAGAAATATGTTAGATATGTTGTTTGTTTTATTTTTTTTGTTGTCACTTTTCAATGAGCGGTAAAATTGTGCACCATTTTGACTTTTTTTTTTGGTTTTCTTTCAAAAAAAACTTGCTAATCCAATAACCCCGAAGTAGCCCCCCTAAGAAATCGAAGCTAGTTACATCTATGCTTAGCACTTTGAATGTTTGATACCTATTTATTTCTGACTTGTGAAGACACAAACCATTGATTTAATAGATAGGTAATACATATGGCTAACCAAATAAAATTTATAGTTCTTTCTTACTTTAGTTTAAAATATGATGGTAAGTTTATTACAAGTCTTGTCAAAAATATTTTTATTATTTTACTTTATTATATCTGTGTATATTGTCTATCCAATGGAATCCGTTCCTGGAATGTATTATTCGAATCCGGTCTCTAGTCACTAGTGTTACTAGCAACATAAATTTTAATAGTGTTATTTTTAGGACACCATTACATGTAGATGTATTTAACTCATTTAGCTGGTCTGTAAACCTTTGTGGTCAAAAAAGGTGGATCTTCTTTCCTCCAGGTGAAGAAGAGTTTTTAAGAGATAGCTTAAATAATCTGCCATATGATATAAATGAGATATCCCATTCAAGAAAGTGTTTTGAGGTAATTCAGAATCCTGGGGAAGCTATTTTTGTACCATCTGGCTGGTATCATCAAGTTTGGAACCTCAAAGACACTATTTCTATAAATCATAACTGGGTGAATGGTTGTAACATACTCATAATGTGGGAAAGTTTAAAACAAAATCTGGAAAACATAAAAAAAGAGATCGAGGACTGTAAAGATATGAATAACTTTGAAGAACATTGTCAAACAATGCTAAATGCTCTTTTTGGTATAAATTATCAAACATTTTTTGAGTTTTTAAAGTTTATTGCTCAAAGTCGTATAGACATGCTAGATAATAAATCTAAGAGAGTATTGTTCCATGGTCACATTATTGGAACTAACCACATATATTTCGACTTAAAACGAATCCAAGACGTGTTAGAAGATTTTCTATTTTGTGATGATGTAAATAAAACAGATTATTTTTTACATGGAAAATATTTATTGGGTGAAATTATACAACTTTTACAAAATATAAATATTTGAAAGACAACAGTATTTGCATAAAATATGCAGTTAATAAAATTTTATAATATATTGTCAGACTATTATTTATTTGAAAATATATTTAAACTGAACAGATATTTGCACCCATTTGTTACATATACAGGGTGTTTCTAAACAACTAGTAAATATTTCAAAAGGTCATTCCTGGGATGAGTTAGGTTGGGTTGGGTTTGATGAAAAAAAGTTTATATAAACATTTGTCCTAAAATGCTTCCTCTTCAAGATACAGCATATTGAAATTTTGATTTGTTTCTAGTTGTTTCATTTCGGATCGAAATCACGATTTAAATTAAGAGATTTTTTTTAAATCAGTGACGGTAAACATCGAGGTACGCGCAGTGCCACAGGAACGCATGCGTAGTTGAAAGGTTTACTACATCTTAATATTTGTGTATGGGGTTATATCAGTTTACATAGAATACCTACATTTTTATAGAAGCATATACTAAATAATACCTAGACGAACACTACCGTGCAACGAAAAGCGGGTCTCCCTTGAGACATTTGGTGGGTTTACTGGTTTGTGGTTTAAAAGTTTGTCTACCGTTATATAAATCTGTATACTATGTATCTACATGTATATATAATGGTGGATAAACAAACTTTTAAATCATAAACCAGTAAACCCACCAAATGTCTCAAGGGAGACCGGCTTTTCAGTGTATTCGAGAGTCTGTCTATATTCTTTATAGTCTCTGATAGAAGTTTTAATAAATTTTTAGTTTAATCCAATGTCTATGTACAAATACTTATTCTATTCAGTTGAAAAGTTAAAAGCTAAAAAATATTTTTCATAAAGATATGGATGTTAGCCACATAAATTAAAACTATGTGGTTAATTCTATGGATCCGGCAATCGCAAAGCGAAATACAGGTTGCTTGCAAATTTCCATCAGAGAAAGGGCGAAATACGGCCAAGAACCCTTTTACGGTCTCAATAAAGTAAATATTGTGTTTATGCGAAATACTGCGTACAGATTTTATCACCATACTAACATGAGATTTATTGCATTCGACGCGCCTTCCAAGATGATACTGACTGACAAACAAATAGCAGCTAGGGCAGCGTTGCCATGATTTAAATTTCCACTGTGATGCAGGTCACCTCAAAATGTGGTGTACTGTGGTACTTGACAGACTTGAAATAGTGGTATATTTTTTTCTAAGCAGTGGTACACTTTAATCACTCCATTCGACAGAAAAAAATATCAATCAAATAAAAATGTTGGTAAGAAAAACTGAAACAAAAGTTCTCGTAAGAAATAAAAACAAATATTTGAATAATATCACAGGATAGAGACTTTTACTCCCTGTCGATAAATTTTTTGAGAAGAGAAAAGTGGAAGAGGCATAAATTTGCATTCATATTTAGGAAAATGTTGAAAACGATGAGAGTGGTAAAATAGTGGTGCGAAGTAAATTAATTACGAAAAAGAGTGGAACCAAAGAGCCAATAGTGGTGCAAACACCACTTAAGTGGTATGATTGGCAACACTGAGCTAGGGAGACGCTAAGGCCAGACTGGCGCTATTGTCAGATTAAATTTAAGAAATCCACAGATTTGCCTGTCATTTCCCCTATTTGTAGTTTTAGGTTTTGTTATTTGAGGATTGAGAATATAATAAAAGTCTAAATTTATAAATAAACACTAATACGATCTTATGGCGAAATAAACACAAAACAAACTAAAAACTAGCTTTAGAAATAGCGAATCAACGTAAACAAAACACAATAGGTTTCTTGTCCTACATTGTTTTATTCATTTTCTTATAAAGCTCATTATCAACTGGAAAATTTTAACTCGTTTTAATTTATAATAATTGTTTTGTATGTATAATTCCTTCTGATGTTTCAGGTGATAACCTGTTTGGAAATTTGTTTTATTTATTATGTAATAAGTGTAAACAGTAGCTATTATATTACTTTTATATAATATAATGTTTAAAATCATTTCTTTTATAATTGACAAAAATACCTAGATTAAACAGACTTTCGCGAAGAAAATCCCTTGCGTTCCAAAGTCCTTAAAAATCCCTAGATTCTGGATAAATCCCTAGACATGGCGACACTGCTGCCCGTGACGTCTATATTAGAGCAACTTTGCAATCAAGATCTTTGATGCCAAAAGTCGGCCAAAAATCCGATTTCAAGATAACGCCCTCGACTGATAGTGGTGAACCAGCATAATTTAGCACGTCCTGATCAAGTTGAATATATAAAATCACTCGTAGGAACAAATTTATCAATAAAAATGGTCTTGTATATATTTTTAATACAACAGTGCGCCTGTTTGTAAAACTGTAAAACCATTAATTTTTCACCAAAATTCCCAAATTAAATGCCTTATGCGCAAATTGAAAATCTAGAGCACGATTTTTTCTAAAATGAAGAATGTTGACGCTATTAGATGTCGGAAAACTTAATCTGTAAAATTTGGGCGTTAAGGTAATAATTAGTGTTTTTTGTCATTTTGTCAACTTTAGGCCCTTTGCCCGAACTGAAGATTAAACATAGAAATTTTTAAAATAGTTTCCCCTTTTTGGCATGCGAATAGGTAACTTTTCCGCACTATTAGAATTCGATACACGAAAAATCACTTTTCGACCCACGCTATTCTACAAGCTTTTTTACCTAAAATTGGACCAGGAATCACCCTAAAATATTTACCTAAAACTTAGGGACGCTCTGTATAACACTTTAATAACTATATACACAAATCGTTTCTGGTTTTTATTCTAATCTGTCCCAAGCAAGACTAAAGCTAAATAATCTAGCAAAGCAAAAAGACGAGAACACTAAATTGGTTCTACAGAAAGTCTATGGTCGGTTCTCAAAGTAATTTAACCAATAATTAGACAACTGGACACTTGTAATGCGACAGTTAAATTCATTACTTGATTAAATGCTTTGGGAAACCGATCATGAACTAATTGCTATTTCCTATAAGGGGCCATTCATAAATTACGTAACGCTAATTTTGAGTAATTTTACCCCCTTCTCCACCCTTGTAACGATCCGTAATGCAGCCTTTAACCCCCTCCCCCAAAGTTACTTAACGACAAAATCCTATCACCCTATAATTTTATAAAATGAATAGCTTTTTATTGGTTATTACATTACCTTTTATAATGTAATTAAATTTATTTTATATTAATAACTTTGATAATTTATACATTTATCTATAGTATTTTAGGTAAATTTTTTAAATTTTGGTACAAAAAAATCATTTATTATTTTTATTCATCAGGACTAGTAATCAGTATACAGAGAGTTACTTTTATTAAAAATCCGCAATACGCGCATGAAGGGGAAAAGATAGTTCGAATTTGAACTTGAATCTTGAAGGTAAAGTTACGTAACGGTGCCTTAAACACCCCCAGATCTCTCCGTCCGTAACGACTAGTAACGACCGGATGAACGCCCTTCCCCTCTTTCAGCGTTTCGTAATTTATAAATGGCCCCTAATCTGCGTTCGGTTTGTCTCGATTGGTCAAACTGGACCTAAGTAGTCAACCAAAAAGAAATATGGGATAATATTATCATTAGTTCTTAAGAGCACACTTCCATATCTGGGATTAGGCATTCATCATATCAATTTTATGATATCCTAGTTGGAGCGGTAATTGAATTATTAAACAAAGTTCATTACATAACAAGTGTATTTGTTTAAATCACAGACGGTATACCCTGAAAGGGCATAAATTAGGCACAAACTATATATGTATGTACAAAATAATTCTAGGTCCGGTTTATTATGAATGGGTTCATTCACAGCCTAAGAGAGCCATGAAGTAGATGATCTGGCAACATAGCACAGTGGCTGTAAACAGTTTAGAGCGTTCGTATATGCACGTGAAAAAAATACCTACAAGTTTAATAAAGATAAAGATATTTTCTTTTTATACAATTTGTATTTACTATTTCCCCCTGTGTCAGGAGATGACGATGACAAACTTTAAGGTATGATTATACATAAAAAAATATGAAAAAAAGTTCATAACATAGGTCTGCAAATGCTTCCCTATGGAGCTACAGGCCCTTGAAGATGGTGTCATAAAAATGATTTTTATTAAATTTATTAGGATCTACTTACAATACAGAAATGAACTTTTAGGCATAAGTTAGTGTTATTGGAAGTCACTTTTTAAAAATAGCAGGAGACCCATATTGCGACCAGTGGCGTGAAAATAAAAGGGTGGTTGGTTATTTAAGGTCATATTTTTTTCGCCCAACCACCCTTTTGCTCCCACGCCACTGGTTGCAATATGGATCACCAATTTTTAAAAAGTCACACTAGTATACACTTTTCATATTTTTTTATGTAGAATCATACCTTAAAATTTGTCATCGTCATTTCCAGACACCCTGTATAATACATATTATTAACCAAGTAAAATCAGCCCACGGGCGGCGCCATTTGCGACGTTGCCATTTGTGCTTCATGGCTCTCTTGTTTAAGAAGGCGGTGGTTCATTTCAACCCAACTAAAGTAATAGTATACAAAATTAGATTAAGAGTTCCATAAAGGCAAAATTACCATCAGTTATTAATTCTTAATAAAACCTAAAATCCAGGGACCATCCTACAAAAAAAAGCTTAAAGGGACATATACGGTAAGCTAAGTTTAATTTTTAAATAACATTAAATGTTTGTAATCTCGCCTTTATAATAATCTTAATGGAAAGCACCCTCCGGTCATTATCCTTTTTAGGATTTACCGAAACTGTTCAATTATTATACAAGAAATTATATGCAATTAATTCGGTTTTCATCATCATAATTATAATCTGGATTCTGGTTATCACATCTGACATGAAAATTAACAATATATTCGGCATTAGTTCTTTGCACCGATACTGCAAATGGATCGGTAGGATGAAATGTAAAAGCTACCAACCGTCTCGCCGATGATCCGGGGTGTTTTTGGTTATCGACGTACATTCGAAACTTTAAGTAGCCCGAATCTCTGGCGTTAAATCTAAAAGAAAAATATGAAGACATAAAGGATACTCTTAAGGGAATAACTTATTAAAATTACAACTAAGTGTAACATTTTTTACAACCTGTATGAACCTGTGTAATTGCTATAAAAGTACAATTTTTAAGCAATTTTCGTCCTACAGAAAAAAATTAAGAAAAACGCGCTTTTAGCTCTGTTTTGTTGTACGACGACCGGTCAAATATAGTTAATTTATAAATTATTTTATCAATAGTGTGGTTTGTAATAATCAGTTTGTAACTGTACAATTTGCACAGAAACTGGCATTTACGGGGTAACGGATTATGGCGAGTAAACTTTTCCGGAATTACACTGTCGACCTTTCTGTGGATTTTGCAAAAACTCAACTATCGACGTTTTTCGATACGAGGTCCCAATAGCTAACTAGGTAACTCGAACGCTTACGGGGGAACACTCCCTCCCCACACGAATACGCCCGTGCTTGCAGCAGAAGGGGGTAAACGATATAAAACGTGTTTTAACTTGAATACGCGATATCGCCATCATATTAGTCCATATTTTACGATGACACCAGGCGTCCATGAGGTCATTTGGTCAATGACCCACCTAAATTTATTTTCAATGATCTACCTAATAATTTATTTTTTAAAACCAAAAAATAAACTTTTCTTTCAAAAAAGTGCCAGTTCCATGCGAAAACTCCCCAAGAAAGAATCAAGCCAAGCTTGCTCCGAACTCGCTGTATTTTAAATTGACCTTATAGGTGTATATGGACTATATAAAATGAATTAAAGCTAAGAAAACAAACATACGCGCTTTAGAAAGTTAAAAAGAGACAAAACTTGTCTACGACCTATAATATCGCTTTTGGGACGTGCGTGGCCGTCAACGCCGCCGCGGCGGTTGTCGGGTTGTCGCAAATTCTGGGTCACTAATTTAAATCTGACCAATTTATTATTAGAACAATATTCGCGATATATTTACAGATTTAATATAAGCTTACCTAATTTTATTTTAAGATATTTAGGTAATTACTAATAATAATAATTGTAACTGTGCCTATAAAACATTAAAACCTACAGTAATTACGACTTTGACAATAACTTGGCAAAGCAGCACTCGACAGATTAATATTTCAGAATTGTATCCGTGCTACCGCCAAGCTCTTGTTCATCGTTTATCATTATTAGTCGCCGGCATTGGTTAAGTTGAAGAAGTGTTTCGGCTTTTGACATAATTTTATGTTTTGTTTGGATATTATTTGAAAAAAGAGGTTTAAAGTACGAAAGCATAATAAATTTTCTTAAATATATCTCGTATACTTGAATATCCAAACCGAGGCTTTGAATTTTTTATTTATAATTCGTTAATTTCAATTTTCTCAGCGAGGAAACAAGATGAATCACTTTAGGGGCAATCGCCCACAACAGCAATTTGTATTAAGAATCCAAATGTACTTACCTAATAGGATGCTCTCCGCAAGGTTTAGGTCTTTCCATAACGGAGATCCACTTATCGTCATAACTAAAAAGAGAATAGTCTAGATAAGGAGAGCTTGTATACGACTGCGCACTTATGGGTAAATGGGCCAAAATTCTTCTTACTGCCTCCGCTCGTCCACCAAACTTTGCTATCATGATCGTGTGCTTATATCTAGACGAAAAGTTAAAACGAAATCTAAATACTATTATTTTAACTGATTACATAGCGGGAAAAAACGATTGGTTTGGGACTGGTTCGTCCTCTAAAATTTTAATACCTTCTCAACTGCAACATAGATCTAATGAAAAAAATTATATATCTGAAACACATCAATATTGCTTTTATTTTGCAATTTTTCAATGCGACGATTTTCACTCAAACTTATAGGTAACTAGAGTGCTGGCTTAAATAATCGAGTGATGTCGATAATTTTAATAATAGAGTGATTTTTCATTTGAGTGATCCCAACACTAGTCGTATGTCTTAAATTATTACTCTTGAAAGGTAACATAGGTAAAAGGCATTGATATTAAATAGTTTATAGTCTATGATAAAAGGTAAAGATGAATGAAAAATAGAACTGTCAAGTTCTGAAGTTCTTATTTTTAAGAAAATTAAATATGGTTATCACGGCAGAACAAAAAGCTTTTATGATTGAAAGTTACTTTAGAAATGGTAGAAGGAGTGATGGCCAGTGGGTCTATTCAACACGGGACGCCATTTAGGACTTTCAAACAGAATTTTCACGGTCCTCCCTCGGCGCAGATGTTTAGATCAAACGTGCCGCCTGAGAGTTATCCTTCTGGTATATAGTTATTCTTGTGGTCGGATGATACTTTTTCTCTTTTCGCTAGGGGCATCGATTTAGGGTTTTTTAGTACTTTTTTGTTTAAATATCTAATTTGGTTTAGAGTCAGCTTAGTATCTTATACTTATACCGAGACTTATACTTTATAGTCAGTTTTGTTTATACTATTTTTTAAAACACTGTAACTATTTTTAGGGCAACATTTTTAGGAGCACACGAGTGAATTTTGCCTTTTGTGAACTTTGACACAATAAAATAATTACTATTTATTATTATTATTTTACTTTAAAATTATTTTTCTGTAAATTTATCATTCTAAGCAACTATTTTTTAAAATGTAGTGACATAATTACTACATTTACGACTTATTAATACTAAACAATAAATTACCTAGAGTGATGTAGCCTTGAATATAAATTATTGGACGGATTGCACGTGAATTGTGTCTCACTGTGAAGACAGGCATTTCGGAAAGAATCACTGAAGTTCTCATATAAATTAACCAGCTCTGTTGAACTATTCTCATAAACTGCTATTACTCTGCTATCAACAATATTGTAAACTACAAAGAATTGCGGTTCACTGCTATTGGCATCACCTTGTTTCAATGTGACAACTTCTTCACTGGCATATTTAATTAAAAGATGATTCTCATCCAACAGTTGCATCTTCCACATTTTTAAAGAATTAAAATTATCAAAATAATGATAAAATTTTCGTATTTCCGTTGGATCTCCAGTGAATGCACTTATATTTGCTGCTCTCTTGTATAAAAACGTTAACAGTCTGTGTTTTAAGGAATTAATGCATACATCTTTAAATGCTCTTTCACTAGGATATACTAAATTATAAAGATATAAATCGTCTTCATAGCAAAACCTTCCTATTTTTCTAACGTCAACAAACATACCATCTAATATTTGAAAAATGTGAATCATTTGGTGTTGCACAGACAGTACTGCCAAAGTATCCTTGTATAAATACAATCCCTGATTATGAGATAAGAATATTTTGTCTACTTTAAAATGCCTAGTATCACAGAGTTTTCCTAAATGCAAGTCTACCAGGTGAAGAGTGTAATCTTCTAATGGAGACCTAGAAAATAAAAAAAATGCTATATTTCATGTGTAACTTATTTAAAATATGGGGTAACTGTAACTGATGGGTCATAGAGCTACTGGGAATGGTGATCAAATCAGAGATTGATTGAGTGCCTTGGCACAATGTGACTGGTTGATAGTACATTACAACAATACAATATTCTTTATTTGCTTATTCATCACATTCCCATTGTCAGAGATTTGAAACAAAATATTTAGATTCCAATACAAAATAAACCGGAAAACCTATTACCAATTCTCTTAACTAAAAAACTGCTAGACTGATTGGTCTAAAATCAGTTTTCATCAGGATTTAAGACTGATGTACTTAACTGAAAAATATATTCTTCAATATGAACAAGTGGAGTATCAAATTTTTGGTCCAATCCCCCTATTTTGATCCCCATTACCTCTATACAGCGTGTCCAGAAACCATTGTAACCAATGGCAAACTTTTATTTTTGACATTATGAAAAAGTCCTGGAAAAAGTTATTATTTATAAAAAGTTCTGTTTATTGAGAAAATAACACTCAAATTAAAAATTTTGACCCAGTATATACGGGGCGTTAAAAAAAGTAAAAACGATAAATGCCAGAGATGGAAAACTGTCTTTAATTTTAATTGGAAAATACAATAATGTAAGAAAGTATCGTCCAAAACTGAAAAGTGATTGAATATGAAATTTGTCAAAATAACTTTATGATCATTCATATGTACCTTTGAATTTTTTCAAAAAGTGTTTTGACATACATGTTTTTTAAATAACATAACATTACAAAATTATGAAATACTACACTAAGCTTCAACATGACCACTGTTTCTTTCCATACAAACTATCATCGTGAAAATTTCGCGGCTGCATTTCTAACCATCCGAGGGGAAATTTCTTGGGCCCATTCTCTGATAATTCTCTCTAAATGATCTATTTTTTCGAAAGGTCTGTGGGCATAAACCTTTTCTTTTAAGAATCCCCATAAGAAAAAATCTAGGGGAGTCATATCTGGGGAACTTGGTGGCCAAGCAAATTCTGACCTTCATCCAATCCACCTCCGTGGAAATGACTGGTTTAAAAATTCTGTCACTCTTGCAGAGCTGTGACATGGAGCACCATCATGTTGGAACCAAAGTGTGTTTGATATATCCAGTGGTAGTCAATAAAAAAATTCAAACATTTCCGTGTTCAAAAAGTTCAAGTAAATTTCACCAGTAATATTTTCTTGAAATAAGTATGGCCCTACAATTCTGCTCTTAAAAACACCACACCAAACGTTTGTCCTGAAAGAATACTGGTCATGACACTCAATTACAAAGTGGGGATTCTCATGACTCCACCACCTTCGTTCTGGACGACACTTTCTTACGTTATTGTACTTTGCAATTAAAATTAAGATGTTTTCCTTCTACGGCATTTATCGTTTTTACTTTTTTTGAGACCCCATTAAGTACCCTGTATAAGCTGGGTCAAAATTATTTATTTGGGTGTTATTTTCTCAACAAGCAGAACTTTTTATGAAGAATGACTTTTTTCTGTAAAGTCAAAAACAAAAAAGTTTCCCATTTGTTAAGATGGTTTCTGGACATGTACAGTTGCCCTATGGCCTATTAGTTATGGGACACTCTGTATACGCTGCATAATTATGGGAAGGTAATGTAAGTACCTCATTGTAGGTGTCACAGACTCATTATTAGTATAAATTTCATAAAAATGAGGCCTGATTTCATCTGGAATGTAAGTAGCTGATCCGATTATAACATACCGTCCATCATCACTAAATAGACTACATTCCCTGTTAAGTTGCTCTGTTGTGGTAACAATTATAAAGTGCTTTAGCTAAAATAAGAAAAATCTGACATTAAATTTTTTAAATAATATATTTACACAATTAGTAGAAGGTACTATTGTTGCTTAAAACTTGTAGTTAAAAATCTAATAATGGCAGTTTATACTTGCTTTAAAAAACCTTAAAAATATATTTTTCTTGATATCTTCTTGAACTTGGGGGTTTAACGTATCATAATTTCCAATTTTTTGCAATAAATCTGCAGCTGCAGCAGGTCCTTGGTACCAATAAACTTCTAATGAAGTCTGATCAGACGAAAAGGCTATGGCAAATTTTCCATCGGGACTAAATTTCCTAATAAAACAAGGTGGTCTTTCTACGTTAATAATAGTGAAATTAGGAAAAACGTTTTGGTAAAACTGGCGGTTCCCATGAAGTTGGGTACCGTGCTTTCGGCAACCGTGGGTCTGTCTATTTGCTAACCGAATAACTATATTTTCTGGATGTCTTTTTTTCCTAACAAATTCCATTTTGTACCAAAATCATTGTTCAAATAAAAGTAAAAGAAATTGGGCTTATCACAACCAAAACAGATGTTAAAAGTTTCAAAACAAACTTTGGGGTTAGTTTTGTGTTCATCTTCTTTATGGCCTGTTTATGGTCTAAAATTGCAAGGCTTGTAGCCCGAGACGTGTGCAGTGGCACTCTGTACGAAAAATAGCGATAGCGATCGGGCCCTATTCGAAACATACCGAACGGTGATAATTTGCAAGGATCGTTATCGCTATTTTTCATACAGAAGCTACGTTCGGGATTGCCAACGGATTTGGAGTGGAGTGAAAGTAGATTTTTGTCACATGACTTTGGAGTTTTGGGAGACGAACGCTCTACGCCAAAAGTGCAAAAACATAACCTTAAAAATAAACATGTGTTTGACTTGCACATGGGTTAAATTTTAGACAAGGATTTAATTAAAATTATTAAATATGTTCAATTCTCTCATCCCCATTTTACACTTTGCCAAGGAAGAATTTTCTGAAAAGCTCCGAAAACGAAGAAATTTCTGAAGAAAAAGTTGAGAATTCTGCGGAAATAACGACCCCATCAATGACGGACCAAAACTTTAAAATGCATTTTAGAATGAACCCAGCTTAGAATGAATACATTCCAATTTAACCGACATAAACAAAAAATTAACTTAACCATAAAATTTGCAAACGCAGTTGCGCATGCCCGCTCCTAAAGCACCTCTAGGCGAGACGGGACTTTTGGAGTAAACACTTTTCACTCTGTTTTCGATACCCGAACGCCAGCGGATTCACTCTTTTTGCGCCGAATTTAATACTCGAACGGACTGAGTGCACTTAGGTACGGCCGGAGTAAAAAGAGTGCTAATCTCAAACGCACCTAGAGTGTCACTGGTGGGAACAATTTGGGTACGCGGGGTACGAAACAACGTGTACCGTTGTCAACTTCGGTTACGGTTTTGTGTCCCGTAAGTATCGGTAATCTGAAAAGTTGGCAGATTGGAAACGCAATATCTGTCATTAATGTCACCGAAGAAACCGAGCGGTTAACCAGGTTTGACAACGGTACACAGCCAAACCCTTTATCTTTCTGTGCTTCGGCGGTAATAAGGAAGAAGTCAGAGCGAACCTAACCTCTAGAATTTGTTGGTTAAAAACACAAACCTGTTTTATTTTTCTGTGTAGGTAAACAGGAAAAAACGTTTTTACATTTTAAAACGAAATGAATCTCCTTCCTAAATCCAAGGAAGAATTTAGTCAGAAAGAATACTGGGATGCGTTTTTCAAAAAGCGTGGAAATAAGGCCTTTGAATGGTAAGAATAGACGAGTTATGGTGCTTGTTCAAAAGTACCTAAAGAATTCGATTTATAACACCCTAATCTGTTTAAATATTTTAAATGAAAATTCAGCTCGAAATTAACAGTGTTTAGTTGATGACATAGAATATTACATAGGTACAGGATCTAAATTGCATTGCATTGCATTGGTTTAAACAGGATTTTTTTGTTTACTTGGTGACTGTCTATTTAATTGGGTTTTCTTGTTTTCTGTGTGTAGATTTATTGAAAAAAAATAAGTAGGTACTCACTTATCAAGAGCACTTATCATTTTATCTATTATATTTAAAGCAGAGTGTATTACAGGCAGAGCCAAGGAAACTGGACCTACAACTGTCTTGGCCTAAGCTTGTTTCTAAAATATCAAAAATAAAAGAGCCATAATAAGTAAGAGTGATAAAAGTTTCCTTTCCTATAAAGAAAAGTTTCCTTTCCTAGAAAAAAAGTTTTATCTTATCATCTAATTTTTTGCTTAAAACTAGCCCAAGAAACCATGAAATATTATACCCAATTTATACAGTAAAATTAGTTTTAAAAGTTAAATGAGAATTTCTTCACTACTTACTTAACTTTATTCAGAAAGTTTCTTAAGATATTTATTTAATCACTGTTTTTTTTTGTTCAATACAGGTATGGAGAATATCCAGAATTATCTGGGTATTTACATAAATACCTAAAGCTTCAAGATGATATTTTGATTGTTGGATGTGGTAATTCAACTTTGGGAAAAGATTTATATGATGCTGGCTTCAGGTATGTTAGAAGAATTTATAATCTATAGGTACTACTATAGTAAAGGAGTGTGAGTTTGCTTGGTAAGATCACTCGGTTCTTCTGAGGAAGCTTGCAGCATTAAAGCCACGACCCTAGAATGGTTCAAGTCATATCTAACAGGGAGGGCTCAAAAAGTTTTATTTTGGGGTGAATTGTCCAAAAGACAGAGTTGAATGTGGTGTACCCTAGGGCTCAGTGCTGGGCCCTCTATTATTTTTAATATATATTAATGACTTATTAGATATTGATATAAATGGCACCATCATGGGCGCCCACAGGAATTTTAAAGTTTTATATCTCTGTTGCTACTCACGGGACCCATACCAAATTCAGGCGTTTTGATAGTGAGCCTACTAGGAATGTTTTGGTAAAGAAAAAAAATATTTTGTAATTGCGAAAAAAAGTTAAATTTTTGCTTAAACCCTGAGAAAATTACAAAATATTTTTTTCTTTACCAAAACATTCCTAGTAGGCTCACCATCAAAACCCCTGAATTTGGTATGGGTCCCGTAAGTAGCAACAGAGATATACAACTTTAAAATTCCTTTGACTAGGAAGCAAGAGTAGACTCATTTAAGATTTTTTTGATGCTCTAAACTTTAAATTCAAACCACTAACCCCCATGTGCGCCGCAATGTTTAAACTTGGTTCAGATGAATCCTCGTGTAAAAGGTTTACTTTTTTCTGTAAGATGTGGGTATGTAGATTCTTTTTTTATTCTATACTAAATAAGGCCGGGTTTATAATAATAATAATAATTTTATTGTGTCAGAGTTCACAAAAGGACAGAATACACTCGTGCTATTAAAAATTTTGCTCTAAAAAATAGTTACAGTATTTTAGAAAATAGTATGAGTAGAGTATAAACAAAACAAGATACATAAAACTAAGCTGACTAAACAAAATTGGGTATTTAAAGAAAAAAAAGTGCTAAAAAAGCCCTAAATCATGCTCCTGGCAAAAAGAACAAAAGTATAATCCGACATTGCACAACTCTTTTTATTATTTATTTTGGTATTTGTACTTAATCTGAGGCACCTTGTACGTATAGAATATATAACCTACATACTGAAAGAATTTCTCTATGTGCCCGTTTCTAGGAAGATAACTAATATTGACATATCTAACGTAGTAATCAGACAGATGTTGTCACAAAATGATAAAGATCGGCCAGGATTGCGATATATTCAAATGGATGCTCTAGATACAACTTTTGATAAGGAAGAATTTAGTGCAATAATTGACAAGGGTACATTGGACGCACTAATGGCTGACAATTCAGAGGAAACCAATCAAAAAGTAAATCAGTACTTTTCGGAAATGCAAAGAGTTTTAAGAGTTGGTGGGAGATACATTTGCATATCCTTATTACAAGAACACATTTTAGAGAAATTATTAGATTATTATCCTTCAAACGATTGGATGTTTAGGGTTGTAAGGTGTTTTGAGCCGGAAGCAAAGTCGGTGGAAAGCGGTGAAAATCCTATGCCAGTGTTTATGGTTGTTTGTACCAAGTTTAAGTCGCTGCCAAGAAAGGTAATTTAGAAAAAAGTGAATTTTAGGTTTTTTTATTATCTAAATGTTCTAATTTGACGTTTTAGATAGTTTTCCCCATTGTTTTTTTATTTTCTTATTAGAAGGTTTGGTCAACATTTTTTGCAAAAATGTTTTTTTTGCCGCGCTGTTACTTAAGTATTTATCCCTTTTCTGCTGATACTTCCACGGTATTTGCTCTAAAAACTAGCAGCTATAATTTCCTCCTTGACTTTTCCTAACAAAACAACAAGAGGCGCGTTGCGTATGCATCCCTTTACTGTCCAGCTACAAAAGCTTATAACATCCCACACAGCAAACCTATCTTTGCTATTTTTATTTTTAAAATTATCAATAATGTCTCGAACCCCGTTGAAGCATGAAAAAATAATAACTCCACACTAATAGTGATGTTAAGGTTTTTAAAATATTCCAGTGGATCAGTATCAGAGTTAGGTACCTATATTTTTAAGTAACTTAAAAATGTTGACCAATCGCTTTTTGTGTACCTTGAGACCATTAATAAACATAACTTTAATAATTAATTTATACAGATTTTAGAAATTAATTTAGGTTCCGGAGATAAAATGCAGAAATGCGAAGCCATAGAGGAAATAGCATCTCAGATTCATAGTGTTCAAACAGCAGCCTTTGTCTGTTCTTCATTAAAAAAATCAAATATTGGCGAAGATAGTGAAATCTCCTTGGACCTGTACGAGCCGAACAATCCTATAAAGCCAAGGTACACTGTGTATGTTGTAGAGATTCCTCCTGAAGCTAAGAATTCAGCCTACGCGGCATTTATTGTCCCAGAAGGAAGGTAAAAATAATACCGGTTAATTTTACTTTTTACTCGGCCACCGGAGACCCAGACGAAAATTCTGCTGCCTAATTTTTGAAAATTGGTACAGCGGTTGGGGAGTGACAATGGTACAAACATACGAACGAACGAACATATCACCTAACCCCAATACCCTCCTCCTTGCGTGGTTTTGTTTGGATGGATTAAAATTGTTTTTAGGGAGGCAGAATGGCTGTTTTCAACAAAAGCTGGAAGAAAGAACCTTGTTACCATGACAAATCACAACAGGTTGTCGATTGTGACGTTGCACAGAGGGCAAAACTACGAATCATTAGATGGCATAAAAAAGGAACTTGAAGATGTGGTATGCAATCTGGCGCCATCAAACTTAAAAAATCGAAAGGTATGACAAATTTCAACATATAGGTACAAACAAGGACATATAAAAACGGGAGAACGTTCAATCTTTTAAAGATTTTTGTCACCTGTTTGTCTAGCTTGGAATTATACAGGGTACTTCTAAATCTCCGGTAAATATGCCGGTTTCCTGGTCCAGTTTAGGTAAAAAAGTTTATATAGGGTGCCTGAAAAGTCGTAGCGTAGGCAAAAATATCTTTACTATTAGTAAAGATAGAGACACCAAATTTTAGGTATATCTTATTGGTTAATAAATCTACTTTTTTATGTAATTTAACTTTTTCTCCTTGTGGGGTAACGGTAGGGAGTTGAGGTCGTGTTGTACCTAGTGTATTAAAAAAACTTTTTTTTTTCAGTCTCAGGAAAAAACCAAATAAAAAGCCGGTCCTTTTTCGAAAAGAGCGTTTTTTGGGAAAAGATCATTTTTTAGATTTATTTGCAGTAAAACAGCATATAATTTTAATTAACAGTTATATGGAAGGCCAGGGTTCTATTCAAGATCTATTTTATGGGATATTGCATCCGATGATATGTGGAAAGGTCTTTGTGCAAACCAACATCTTAAACCAGTGACTACTCGTTTGTTACAGTTGATACCCACATCGGCAGGATCTAAAAGAAATTGGTCATCATTTCGTGAAAAAAATTAAAAATTTGAATACCTTTATTTCTCTTATTACTTTAAAAGTTGTTCAAAATGACCACCATGAACTTCTTGGCAGTAATAAAGTCGGTTTTGGAACTCTACCAAGGAGTAACACCTGCCATTTTCGAAAATGTGAGAAGTGAAGGTTGAACGTTTTCTTCTTCCCATAAATCTTGGCAAAAAATACCCATTATTATTTCTAGATTGCCTGTTTAACATTAGGACAAGACCTTGGAAAGCGAATCATTAAATACGAAGGAAAATCGGATTATTCCGGTGATTATGTCATAGAAGATGTCGAAGATGACGACGGTCAAAAATTCAGAAGATTATTTTTCCTTAGTTCTCAGTTAGTCATTCAGTCTGAAGCAAAAATTAAAAATATAAAATCAAGACATGGAAAACCAAAAGATATAATTGATTTAACAACTTTGACTTGTCAGCACCATATTTACATGAGCATAGCGGCAAGTATGATTCGAAATAAGAAACAAACTCCTAAAATAGTGGTGTTAGGATTGGGTGGCGGAGGATTATGTTCATTTTTACATAAATTTTTGCCCAATGCGGTGGTAACAGGAATTGATGTAGATCCGGAAATGTTAAAGATAGCAACAGAATGGTTTGGTTTCATTCAAAGTGACAAATTAAAAGCAAAAATTGAAGATGGTTTGGAATTTATTAGGCAGTTGAATAAAGCAGGTTAGGATTTATTTTAATTATTAGCATTTAATATACTTAACTGTTTGAATGGTCTCGCCAAGTGACTTAATTTACTCCTTATATTATGTTAATAAATTTTTATTGTACAGAGCAACAAAAAATATAATTTTTAACTTTCTTAGCTCTTAATTTTGTTAAAGTTAAGACCCATAAGTGAAAGTTTTATTGCAAGAAATTCTAAAAATACATTTTCAAACCGCACTTCGCTACGATAAACCCTTACCGAGATACGGCAATTTTGAGCTGCGCACGCCTTGGCTGTGACGTCACACCGGCTTCTTACTCGCCAACACAGTTTTCTGTTGTAAGCATTTGCGTTACTAAGTTCGTATGAATCGCAGGATGCGGCGTGTGAGATAATCACGTACATACGTTATTTTATAGTGCTCTTAATTGCTATTTTTAAGTAGCACGATTTATGAATAATGGCTTTTGGTTTTGAACCTAAGTATAGTAAAGAAGAGCTTAAATAGTTAAAGAAAAGGAGGAAAAACAATATAATGTATAAAGCAGCAAAAGTAGCCATAATGAGATTCTGTTTTTCTCAAGACAATCACAAGCGGTTTAACGACAAGCGTTTTCCAAATTATTGTATTCTCCATAGCCATAAAAATAACGGGTTTTGTGTCGAATCCCGCTCATTATTTCCCGTTTTGGCAAATTCCCTGAAACATACAAGTAGAAAAAACAAAGCCCGTTGTAAAAAATTAAAATCGCGTCGAGCTATAGTCGTCTGGAATTAGCAAAGTAAATTCTTAGTCAATCAGCTCTGATCCTGCTAATTTCTAAATCCTAGTGATACCGTGAAAGATTCGTAAATTCTACGCGGAAGGAAACGGACGCTTTTAGAGTGGAACTTAGTCTTTTAAAGTGTTAGTTATAGCGTGAACATAATTAAAATAGGTAAAATGCTGTTGCACAGTAGCGGATTGACTGAAAGTCATATTAAGTAATTTAGTTTAGTGCCCTTTAGGTCTCTTAATTAGCGTTGTAAATATAGGCAGCTTAGGAGAGACATCGCGGACGAACAATTACTTAGACGCTACCTTGAAATTTTAATTAAACAAGAAGGCCTTCCGCGAATTTGAAAAAATCTAAACATTTTGAATTTTGTTTAGGTTTTAAATAAATTAGAAAGTTGGACGCGCCCGTACCAACAGCTCTCTTAAAAATATTTACCTAGCCCTAAGGTTAATTAACCTTAGGGTTAGGTAACGATAGATTAATCCCTTTTTTCAAAATTGAAAAAAAAAACAAATATTCGTCATTACTTTCCTTGGTGGAAGGCTAGTAGCTTTCAGCTAGCGGGGTAAAAAGGAGGTAGGACTACCCATAGACAAATACAGACGCGCCGCGCCGCCTGTTCTTTTGCACATTCGATACTTTTAATTACTCGGCAGTGGCATCCCGGACAAATAGAAACTCAGAAAAAGAATTAGGTAGGGCCTCCTCGAACGATTCTTTTCAGGCCGTTTTCACGACGCTGGATATTACACGAGCGTACGAACGCCACCTGGAAAGATAAGCAAGCCCGGAAACGCTCCTCAGACGCGTACTCCCTTACGGCCTGGTTGGGATAATTCGGACCTAAGGGAAGAATTTTATAGGGACAGAATTCCAACTAAAGTTCTTACGTTAGATTCAGGGGTAGTCGGTGGCAGTCGGGATGACTCTCCCGGACTTGAGAAGCTACGGCGCATTTACGGCTACATTTACGAACAAAACATGAACGTATTAACTGCTCTCTGAACACATAAACACAATAAAAAAATCGGTCAAGTGCAAGCTATATTTGCACAATTAGTGTTTCGTGCCATCAGTTAACCTTAACCTGAGCAAACCTCGGCCGCCCGATCTCCGCCCATCTGCCGCACTACCCGCCGCCGATGGCACCAACGACGTATCACATCGCGTATGCGCGGAGCTGAGTGGGGAGCGATTCGACTGAGCCAAATTAAAAATTTTGGAAAACGTGTAAGGACAAAAATTATTCCTTACATCGTGAGAAATATTTTTTGTCAAAAAACTTCCTCTGAAACCAATAGTTCAGCAGTTATAAGGAACAATTAAATTGTTTATAACAATTGATCGCGCTAGAATTTTTCAATGCCGATAATTTTTGTTCAATCTACACCTAATTCTTAATGTTCATGATTTTTTCGGATTTTTCTGAGCAATCCTTCTAGTGATAAGGGTGGGAGACAGCACTTTTTAAGCCTTTTTACCAAAAAATGCATCATATATATTGTTGACTTCGTGCTTCAATAAGCTTTCATTTGATACCATACTCGATGCCCATGAAAATTTTTTTTGTCCATGTCCCTCTTTACCCCCTGAAATCAACCCTCAGAATCAAAATCAACTTTTTATACTTCACGTCTGTAATTGGGCTACCACACTCTAGCTCTGTGCTAAATTTCAAACTTTTACGTCAAATAGCTTTAAAGAAAATCGCCCGTGGCGGACGGATGGACATCGAAGTGATTCCATAAGTATTCCGTTTCAAGGAACATTAAAAACAATGACTTAGTTACTGTGAAGCGCCACAGCATGACACGATAGAAGACGGGTCAACGACTGCATAAAACGGCCGATTAGCCGGTGTGACATCACATGTCGAATTACACTATTTTTACCAGTCATTATGTCCGTTATTATTTTGTAAAAATGTGCGGTGTTCACGAGAGTGATTTAAAAAAAACTTTTTTTGGGTCACACCCCCTTTAAGTATTTTTGACAAAAAAAAACAAAATAAGTCTTCTTCTCCAAGGTCCAGATTTTGTTAAGATTATATGCTCTCTTCAAAACGACTTAGTAACATTATTTTTATTAAAATGCACGGATCAACGTTAAAGAAGTTGTTTTAGTTAAGTCTGCTTTAACTCTCAAACAGACTAAGCAACTAAAACAGGTTTATTAACGTTTCTAGGTACCTTTTGTAAAAAAAAAACATTTAAGCTAAATTTTTTAAAGGTAGTGTGTAATCGTAGTAGTTTTATAGGACTTAATTTTTTTTATTGTCTCGAAAAATACTAAACTAAATCAAGAAATATGAACTTCGAAAATTGTATTTTCCTCTCGAAAGAGCAGACGCTCACTGACGAAATCCAATGTCATTTTTTAAAGTCAATTGAATTTGAATAGGTTTTTATTTCTCGATTCAAAAAATATGGGACGGATATTGTTGACAATAAAGTTATAAAATTCAGATTGAGAAAAAGAGCCCATTATACAGATATTCTATTCTATTTCAGGAGAAAAAGTAGAAGCTATTCTTTGTGATGTTGACAACAAAAATTCCGAAGTAGGAATGAGCTGTCCACCAACAGAATTTTTAGCTCCCGATATACTACAGATTGTTTCTGAAATACTTACAAATAAAGGTATGATCGATTGCTCAAAGCATTTAATCAAGTGATAGATTTAATTATGATATTTAGAGCCATCTTTAACAATGACATTATATAGGTATTCCTAAACCTCATTTAAATATTTCAAGGTGTGACTCCTGGTCCAATTTTATAAATGCTTAGTTTTGAAGATACAGGGTGTATAATAGCTGAGTTATGTACCCTTTGACCAACTTAAACTATTTTTCGGGATTCCACTGACTTTGCTTGATCATTTATTTATATTTCTCGCGTCATTTAATAACTTTTTAACTTTTAATTAACCTAAGTGCTGTTAACCCTGTACAGATTTTGAGACAATTATCTCAAAAAACGTTTAAATCAAAATGAAAAAACTAGAATTTTTTTAACTCCCTCTATTTTCAAAATGAAGCATTTACAAAGGATTTATTTTGTTTTCAGGGATATTTGTTGTAAATATCGTTTTGAGAGATCGTACTCTGCGACCTGGTATTTTGGATCAATTTAAAAAAGTTTTTAAAAACGTCGTTTCCTACAAACTTACTGAGGATCTTAATGAAATATTTATTTGCACGAATATGCAGGTAAAAGATGAATATTTTAAGGAGGGACTCAAAGAAGGAAGTGATGCAGTAAAAGCATTTTTTAAGAAACATAGCGTAAAAGCCAATATCGACGTTATAGAATATATGAAAGGTTTAAAAATAAATAGCTGACAAATTTAACTATTCTTTTTATCAATTATCTTTGCTGATACCTACTGGATACGAATTGGTAATGTGGAATTGATGTAAAACTGTCATTCTTAATAAGGGTAATTTAACGTCTTGACATTTGACAAGTAACGTTTATCACTGTATAATGTAAAAGTCAATTTTGATCATTTATAAGACTCTTAAAGCTGCATATACGCGGAAAAATGACCCAGATTCTGACAGAATTTTAGGGAATACTCACCGGCTTCCAGAAGTTTACCGGCATCCATCGTCAGGATAATATTAACCACTGACACCCAATCAGCTGTGGTTGTGATTGGCGTTGGTGATTGGCATCAGCAATGTAATATCATATTATCAAAGTAATACCGAAAAACACATAAAAATTCGGTGACACGCCCAGTTAAGATAATTATAATCTTTGCCAATGCGGTTGCCTTTACATGAGAAGGATTGACTACAGGACATTGGACATGTTTTCTGATGAATGTACATTTTCTGCTAATGAAACTGTAGCATATCAGGTACTGGTCTCAAGAAAACCCCGAATTTAGTGTAATGAGCCGAGACGAAGACAATATTTTACGAAAGTGAACGTGTGATGCGCGATATCTGTCCATGACATTATAGGCCCAAATTTACGGAAATTTAAGGTAATTTATTTTAATTCCTCCATTGTATCATAGGTGGAGCTTGGAGCATCTTTATAGTTATTCTTTTCTGTGTTGTTTTAAACAACTTGTTTAGACATGCTATTTTATACAATGCGTTTCTGAGTTGCGTTTTATAAGTAAAGTTGCTCCAAAATAATGGAAATAAAAATTTAATTTGTCTTTATGTTGACTAAGATGCATCGCATCACGTTAATTTACAATTTAAATATTTTCTAAATTAGGTATTGTGCATGTGCAGTGCTATCTCTTTATTTTCTCAGATAAAGTTATTGCAAAAACTACTTTGGGTAAAAAATATGTTCTCCCATGTTATGCAGTCAAACAAAACATAAAATTCTCCAACATATAAAGAAATTCTCGAGAATGTTCGATCTCTACATCTCCTTAATTTTTTCAGATAAAATTATTGCAAAAAACTACTTTTGGTAAAAAAAATATGTTCTTTCAGTTTATGCAGTCAAAACATAAAATTCTCCAAAATATAAAATAAATTCTCCAAAATTTCCGATAAATTCTCATTGTTCTCGGAGAATATTTCCCAAAAATAAATTTTCGAGGATATTTTCATCTCTAACTGAACCTACCTACATGTATATAATAATCTTAACGACTGAAGTATTAAAGCACTTTATTGTAAACATTTAGCACATTTAAACAAAAACAACTGAAGTCAGTTAATAAATAACAATAATTTTTTTACTATTTTCTTTTGGAAACTTATACGTACAGCCGTGTTCAATAATGTGTTGTGCAGTGATTCTTAAGTGTTGTAAATCAGGCTTTTTGAAAAATGTAATTAAAAGTTTCACTGGCATTGACTATTAATCAAAATCATAATAGTAAAATGCCTGAAATAAATTTAGTTCAGAGAGCACAAATTATTGCTTATATTCAAGATGGGGTACCTATTCGAGACATTGCTCATAATGAAATTAATAATAACGTAAAATAAATACCTTTATATTTGAAATATTTGCCATTCTTTTGTAACTTCTTACTTAACTAACTAATTCCAACTTAAAATCTTCAATATTCACCATAAGACATTCTTGTACCACAATTTTTGTGAACTTTTGAACATGACAGGCAGGTTCACACAGCACAGCTGTTGTACAACACTTCATTGAACACAACTGTACACATACATATAGTTCACTATTTAAAACCTTGTGTCGAGATTTTTGCGTTTGAAGATTGGCGCTGTTGCAGGTAAATCTTCCCATTATCTTAGTAAGAAACACTATAACAAACATAAAAAGAAATAAATAATATATAACATAGGAATTATTCCTTTGTACAAATTACATAATTTTTGCTATAACAGAAACACTGGTGTTTTATAAATTTACGTAGTCGATTCCTACATGTTTTGGCTTGACTTGATTGGTTTTTCTACGCATAAGGTTTTTGGCAGAATTTTTAAGAGACCACGTGACTTTTATTGTCGGAAGCTTGTTATGCTATTGATTTGCGAACGTTAGATGACATTAATGACAAAAAATGTCAGCTTGTTTGACGTTAGCGACGTAATAACGGTTTGTTTCTGTTTAAAGGCCCCCACCCACTTCGTTCTTTTTGAACCATCTTAATCGCACATAGTAGAAAACCCATGATACAAATAAAAGAAGGTATGATACCAAACCGTGTCAAATTCGTCCGGGTTCGCGCATGACGTCACACCGTGACTTATTTTTGAAATTTATAACGCGCAATATAGAGTTTACGTTAGTTAAAAGCGATTTTATATAAATTCTATTGGCAATATACTTTGCCTCCTGCTTATAATACAAATTTTATAGTATATGATTTAAAATAATCATATAAATAAATGGATAAATACATAATATATTGATTGTCCACATCACAACCATACACAGCACATCTCATTTTTACTTTTAAACTCCTAAAAGTAATATGAAAACACCAAAAAATAGTTGAAAACAGAACGCGATCTTAAAAAAGACGTGTTTCGTTTACAAAATATCGCGGAATTGGTCACGGCGTGACGTAAATGGCCACGCCTACCTGCGCGGTATCATATCTTCTTTTATTTGTATCATGTAGAAAACCTATAATTTTTCTTTCTAGACGGTCATCAGTGTCATCCATACGTTCACCGACTAATGACCGAACTCTTGTCAAATCACGTGATCTATTTAATTTTAAAACGGCAGAGCGCAGAAAAAAATCTCGAGAAACATCCTTCTAAGAGTAGTATACAACAACTTCTTGTAGTAGTTTCTCAAAATTATTTTCGTCGATTATTACAAATCTTTTAAGACCCCTACTGAAGTAATAAATTTCTCCCGTGTAAATATCGAACCACAACGCATGAATGTGCAGTTGATGTTGTTCTAATCTCTTTTTTAGAAAGCCATAACTGGCGATATTTGTTAACTGCTGTAGTGTATTTATTTGGGAAAGTCTGTCTTCTATGCTGAATTTCTTCTCGGGATCTATATAAGCTATGAATTTTCTAATAGGCGTTTCTGCTTGAAAAACTAACGGTTTGTCAAAATTATGAGCCTGTAGATCATTAAATTTTTCTATACTGGAATGTGCATGTGTGCATAACCATGATCTCAATGGAGAGAGTCTTCTGTTTTCCTAAAAGAATGAACTTATTAAAGAGTAGAAAAATGGGTATTGTTAATAATTATTTTTCCAAAACCCATCAACCCATTAAAAATGTGTATGTAACGTAAATAAGAAAAAACGCTCTCAAAGTATGCCGTGGAATCAATCGCGCATGTCTTGAATTATTACTCTTGAAAGGTCATGGGTAACAAGTATAGGTGAATACAAAATAAAACTGTCAAGTCCTGAAGTTTTTATTTTTAGGAAAATTACATTATTGTCATTACATAATACAGAATTAAAAAAAAACGTATATAGCAATGACCTAAAAATTATAAATTTAAACTAAATGGGAGACGTGTCCACCTTCTACTTCCAAACATGTTCGCCTTCTTCGTTTTACAGCATCAGAAACGTTGTTAATCTCCTGAAATTTATTTGTAATTCTAGCCCGAAGGTCTTCTTAATTCTTCTTCTAAATTTTCACAAGGGGTTTTGAAAACCGAGTTTTTAATCTGTGACCATAAAAAAAAGTCGCACAGGGTGAGATCGCAGGACCGTGGTGGCCACCTAACTGACCTATTACGACTAATGATTCGGTCTTCGAAAAATTCTTCCAAAAAATTTAAATTATCAAGAGTTACGTGAGTTGGTGCGCCGTTCTGCTGGAAGTAGTCTTGTCGCATCTCTTCATCTTCTAACGCGTTTACAAAATTTTCTAAAATTTCATTACGGTATCGCGCCGAATTGAGAATCCAATCGGTCCAATTAAGCCTTTTATGACCGCCCACACTACAACTTTCTGTGAATGCAGAGGCTTCTCTATAGAGAACTGAGAATTTACATAGCAGAGAGGTAAAACCGTGCCTCGTCAGTAAAAAGGATTTTTCAAATTCGTTTTCATTAGTATGCAAATAACCCATAAAACACTCTGAAAATTGCATTCGCTGCGGTAACAATTCTTGGACTGAGCTGAGACGATAAGTGTGCATATGCAGGTCACATTTAAGGATTGTATTGCAGGTTCCGTAGGATACATTTACTGGCTGGCTTAAACGCCGAATAGGGGTTTGTGGGCGTTCATTATCAATTTGCCTCAATTCTTCTATTTTTTGTGCAGTTCGAACTTTGGTTCTCACAATTTGCACAATACCAACAGTGCGAAGTCGTGCCATAGTCATCAACGCAACTTTAATAGTAGATATCAAGGGGGTGAGATTAAGGGTCACTTCCATTGCTCTAGTTGGTGTGGTTTTCATGACTCCAGTTACATTGAGACGCTATTCTCTGGATTTGATCTCGCTTTCGTGAGGCTGTGGCTTGGAGGGTTTTTGGTCCCTAGGCTATTGCTCCGTATGTTAGCATGGGTCTTATGATGGTCGTTTAAGTCCATGCGACAACTTCGGGGGATAAACCCCAGGTTCGGCTTACGGTCTGACGGCATTGCTCGTGAGATATGTATGCTTTCTTTACTCTGTTTTGCAAGTGAGAGTTCCATGTTAGCTTGCTATCAAAGATGACTCCGAGGTATTTCACCTCTGTAGAGAAGCTTAGTTTAGTTTTCAGAAGTTTCGGTGCTTTTGGTTCCTTTTCTTTGTGAAGAGGACCATCCCCGTCTTATTGGGATTTACAGAGAAGGAGCGATCTTTGCACCACTTTTTTTTATGGTTTTGAGGACAACCTGCATCCAGTGTACTCTCAAATCTACCTGTTAACAGAATGGCCAAATCATCTGCCTCAGCAAGGGTGTAGATGCTGTCTTTGTTGAGGCGGCTAATCAGGGAGCTAAGGACCATATTCCACAGTAGCGGCGATAGCACTCCTCCCTGTGGACACCCCTTCATAACCGAGCCTTGTACTGTGACACCGCCTACATGTTTTATTGCTGTTTTTGAGCATATTGAATATTCATCCGCTCACCGTTTTGGGAACGTTCCTGGCGGAAGGAGACTCCGATATTTTGGGGAAGGTGGGTTTAAATCGGCCCAAGAAACGCGTCATGTTATAAAGTATTTAATAAAAGTTAAAATTTCCCTAAAATTGTCTATTATTATGTGTGTAATGGATTTCCATCAAGTAAAGGCCGACACCATTCAAAAATTAATTGCGATTGGAGCCTTTCTGTAGAGTTACTTACTTGAGATGAAAATTCAGGATCCCTAAGTTTATACAACAGATTAATTGCTTTACAGTCACTGTGGCCACATACGATAATATGTCTTATGTCGTTTACAACGCAACCTAGTTCTAAAGCTGCAGGTTCGTTTGAGTTTTGTTCGTCAGGAAACTTCTGCGAGTGTGGGACCATATTTCCTGCATTTCTAACTACAAAGTAGAAGAAGCCATACATCAGTATATGAATAGTAAAAAATGCAATTTAACATCTGTACTAACTAAAACTATGTTATATAAAAAAAGAATAAATTAATCAATGCAAAACAAGTTTTACATAAAATAAAGTGTTTGAGACCTAGTACATAAGTAAAAATGATGTTGAGCTGAAGTTGACTCTTTTGGATAGAATCAAGGATGTTAAGTGTCGAAGGTAATGCCGCTCCCCAGATGTGAGAACAGTACTCTAGGTTAGGTCTTATTTGGAAAACATAGATAGTATGTAAGTTGAAAGGGGAGAAGTATTTTCTGCCCCGAAAGAGAAAAACAAGTTTTTAAGCTGCTGATGTGGCAATTAAAGTAATATGTTTGTGCCTCCGAGATCATGTTCGAAAGCGATGCCAACAAGATCGTAAGGCTTGGCCATTCATGTGGATGGGGTAAGTGTTGCCGGATTGAATATAGATGAACAAATTCCCCGATTTCAATAAAAATTCCCTGACATTTCCCTCACTTTTCCCTGACTACTTAAATTCCCTGACTTTTCCCGGTGTTTCAGGAAGTGGCCACTCTGATTAAATAAAGAACCATTTCGTCAGTTTTGGAAGAAATATAATTCTAAATGGAAATTGCCCGGCCGAAGTACGTCGCAAAGACATTTACCGGCTATGCGCAAACGACTTCATAATCCTTTGGTAAATCCTTGCGGATGGTAGATGACGCGACAAAAGTGCTACAGAATTTAAATGACGAGACAGGTATTTATGTTAGAGAAAAATTTTACAGTGTAATAAGAAAAAATCCAGATTTTGTCAGACTAAGACATATTTATATTTATAGTAACAGTGTCGATAAGGATCCATTAAATAAGTTCAGAGACTATTTCAACTACGCAAATATAACATCTGCAGAAGTCGAACGGTCGTTTTCTTTATAGAAAAACATATTTTCGCCCCATCGGACATCGCTTACGGAAGCGGCTTTGGAGGCATACAGCAAGCTGCAAATGTTCAGCCTAGCCAATCCGGATTTTTAATGCAAACTGGGTAAGTATTAGATATTATATAAAGTATTATTATCACTTATACGTAGTTGCTTATATATGCCGCCTCTCGGGTGGCATTCAAGTGGACAGCCTCGGTCATTAATGTGAATAAATAGGGTTGGGGCAAGGACTGAACCTTGGGGTACGCCAGCATTGATAGGATGGAAGTTAAATAAGTGACTCTCCACCAAGGCAGATACTGGCCGATTAGCATGATACAAATAAAATAAGATATGACACCGCGCAGGTAGGCGTGGCCATATACGTTACGCTGTGAGTAATTCCGCCATATTTTATAAACGATACACGTCTTTGTTAAGATCGCATTGTGTTTTAAATTTATTTTTTGGTGTTTTTATATCACCTCTAAGAGTTTAAAAGTGAAAATGAGTGTGTTATGTATGGTTGTGATGTGGACAATCAACGCAAGGGCGTTATGCCCGATATTAAAGTTTTTAGCTTCCCCAAAGACAAAGAAACACAAAATGTTTGGAAGCGTCTATGCAAACGAGAAAATAAGTTTAATGTGAAAAATGCTAGAATCTGTTCTAGACATTTTAAAGAAAGTGATTATGAAGGTAATTTACAGCATAAATTGCGTCATGTCATGAATGTCAAATGTGTTTAATGTTTTTCAAGCTCGTTTCAATAAAGTTTACTGTGACAAACAATTGCTAAACATCTCCACGGTAACGAATCACCAGACTTTAATCGAGACAATACGACAGAGACTGAAAAAAAGGCTATTTTCTTAAAAAATAATTACTTGATTTACCTAATTTCATAAATTTATATATTTTTGTTTTGTTTAGAATAATTTTTGGCATTTTAAGATTTTTTAATTTCAAAAAATACAAAAATACAATAATTTTTAATAATATACTATTTAAAGTGTAAAAAACCTAAAAAGCTGTCCTAAAAAACATGTTTCCGTCGCAAACATACAGATGTTGTTCACCGCAAAAAATATTTGACAAATTATAGGAACAAACAAAATTCTTATAACATATTTTCTTAAAATACTCTGTATGTCCTATATTTTAATAAGAATATGCCTCTAAATAAAAATTATTATCTTAATTATTAGGCATAGTTTTATTTTATAAAATTATTTACCCTGTCTTTTTACATAAATAAATACATAGAACGCAATTGGCGGGCAATTTACTAATATGTATTATTTTAAATTAATTTATCCATTTATTTACATGATTATTTTAAATTGTATACTTTAAAAGTTATATTATAAGCAGGAGGCAAAGTATATTGCCAAAAGAATTTATATAAAATCGTCTATAACTAACGTAAACTCTATATTGCCCGTTATAAATTTCGAGAATAACTCACAGCGTGACGGCATGCACGAACCCGGACGAATTTGACACGGTTTGGTATCATATCTTCCTTTTATTGTATCATGGCCGATTAGAGATAATACTGATCCAGGTACGTAGTTTGGGAGGAGGACCGTAAGGATGTAGTTTGTTGAGGAGTCGAGAGTTGATCAAAGGCCGTGGAAATATCAAGAGCAACAATCTGGGACTCGCCATGAAATTCGAGAGACTTGTTCCAGTCATGTATGACAAAGGTAAGGAGATGAGCTGTGGATCTTTGGTGACGAAATCCGTACTGTCTGTCATGGACGATGTTTGTTTTGTTTTTTTAGATATTTTAGATTAGATTTCTTTCTCCATAACTTTGTTAACAATAATATTTTTGTTGGGATTTAGATTTTACCTACCTACAAACATATCTCCTACATTGGTCTGCGTAAATCTTGTAGGAATCATTCTGCTGTCTATACAAGTGAAAAACACTGCTTTAGGCTGAAATTAAGATAGGTTATTTCATTATCGTTATTTTAAGAGCGATATTCAGATATTTTGATTTCCTAACATTATTATTATTCCGTTTTTTACCGTAAAAATCAATGTTATTCCAGAAAAAAACATACAGGTCATTCAATAAATCAAAGTTATATTTTGTGTGGCGCACAGTGTAACGAAATCGAAAATTCGTGGACATTGGTACTTTACTTCGCTGTTTTGCAAAAATTGTGGCATTAAAAGCATATACTGGAGTACGTTATTATATACTGTACTAAATTTAGACCTACCTAGTACCTTATTGGGTACCGGTCGCTCAAAAAATATAATTATTTTTCGACAAAATAAATTTTAAAAAAGTGATTTCGGTTTAAAGCAACTAAGTTTAATAGACTTAAATCTTAAATACTAATTATAAAAAACATACTTTAATTAACCTAATTTTCACAATCTGAGCTGGAGACTGATCTGTCAGAATTGTCTTCCTTAACGTTAGTTTCTTTAAAAAGTCTTTCGGTTTCTGAGAACAGATAATTTTTTTTCGCAGTATATTTCGGTCTAATAAAGGAAATAAGGAGATTTGGGGAAATTAAAAAGTTGTGCAGTATGTCCTCAATATTCTCGGTCCGCCCTTGCTTTCACGCATAATGTTCTCGGAATTTACGAAACTTTATTTCTAGCTTCTGATGCCTCTTCAGATAAATGTCCAATAGGAATATAAGACATTTTCTCGCAAATTGCTGCCTCATGTATTAATAACATGTGAACACTTGATGGCATATAGTACTAACTATAGTAACTATAATGACACATACAGCTTTGAAGTATCTTTCAAGTTTTGACCCGAAGAAAGCGCTTAAAGAATGACAGCAAATTTTTTAATTAAATTTTTGTTCAATCCAGTGATTGCTGCTGATATTTCGTAATGTCGGAAAAAAGTTCCAGCAGTGTTGACATCGTTTGTAGTGCTCTCACTCTGTTTTACAACGTCTATTAATATCCCAAGTTCATTTCGAAAATTATTTTGTATTTCCTTTGTTCTTTGCTCTTTTATTAATTTGTTTTCACCCTTAGTGGCATCCTTAATTAAATTACAAAACATACTTAAGGAGTTAACTTATTACCTAGGTCCTTCTTAGACTAATATTATGTTTAATAAAATATCAATTTAAATCTGGGTTTAATATATTTTTAAAACTATGTAGATAGGTACTTACATAGATTCATGAATATTTTATTTAATATTCTAGCCTTAGTAAAAGTTAAATTAGTTAAAATTTACTTGTAACTTCTTAGAAAATTTAATATAATTAATAACTTACCTGGAAAATCTTCAAAGCGGCATTAAAAAGCAATTTTGGATTCCTGCATGTGCGACATTATACCAAAGAAAAATATATATTTTTTTAATAAATCGGACAAAGGCGGATAAGCTTATTCAATATGTATAAAAGTTGTGTAATCCTCTAATGTATGTGACAACTTATAGGCATATTTAGGTATTTTTTAAAAGTCACAAAAAAAATTAGTTTTTCTTTCAACTAGGACCACGGCTCTTTAAAATTCCATATGTAAGTAAACTTTACAAATATTTCCACTAAAATTTGGAAATATCAAGAGTATTTAGCATACTATAGCTACAACAAAAATTGCTTACAAATTTTTTATAGATAGCATATTATGAATTTTTAATGTTGAACTTATTTTCGCATCATTTTTATTGCTCTCAGAAAAGTCAAGTTTCTGCTTAAAAAGGAAGTATTTTACGGTGATACATTTGAAAAAAAAAGTAGTAAACGACTAAACTACAGACATTTTACGAATAATCTAGAGACAAAGCAAATTAAAATTCGATGGTCGCTGTTTTGCCCTATGTCCACGAAATATCAAATTCGTTACACTGCGCGGCGCCCCGCAAAAATTTGATAAATCTTGAATTCGGCATTAGAGGTAGCTTTATAAATATGGGTAAATACACACCCTGTATATTATTTATAAAATTATGGGTACAGTCCTGTGCAGTGGCTCAGGTGCGCGAACACTAGTTAACATAGCTAGCGTGCGCACTGTTTACATGTCTTACTTAATTTACAACTTAAACTTACCACTGGGTTATCCTTGACTTGTAAAAACTGTTGTACCATATTTTCTTTCACTGTACACCTATACTTCATTATACCTTTTAACAGTTTATCCATTTTCAACATTCTGAACTTCACTCATTTAAGTAACAAACGATTGGTGAATGACCTCTATCCGTATTCCATAAATGGTCAAGGTCTCACAAAAACACATGTTTAAGCTGTAGTTACAAACAAATCACGATAATGATTTTACTTATTTTTCTATCATACTGTCTGCGTCTGATTAAAAATGACGAATACCCACAAAAAATGTAATTGCAGTGCGTGTTACTCTCTCATCTCGCAGTGTAATCTTATCTTTGATTCGGAACAAATACATAAACTGCTCCAGAATTGAAACTGTCAGAGCCGTGTCAAACTCTTGCAAACTTTATTTTCGAAGGCTGAGGTTGCATCCTTATAAGCGGCGCGGCGTCGCCTTACTTGCCCTTAGGGCTCTGGAAATTAATTTTTTCGATAGTTTTTTGGTTTATTTATCGTTTTCTTTAGTTACGTTTGAGTACAAAGTCGACTTCTAGCGTACGTAGATTGACTGAAAAACGTGTGCGATGGACTGATCAGTGATCACTGATCATCAACCTTTGAAATGAACCCCAGTCAATCGTTATTCACGTCACATGTTTTTAGAAGCACCTTATAAACCTCTCCCCGTGAACAGTTTCCATTACTAAATTAAACTCCCCCACCCCCGGCGCACTGTTAACCGTTTGCGAGAATTATGTGGACCAAGCTCGTATTAAGTCTTAATGACCAAAATGTGGTAGGAGAGTATGTACTTAAGTAGTTTATTCATCATTACTTATGTAGTTTCTACCTATGGGCGTCGGCTTTAAAATTTTCCAAGGGGTTCAAAAGGTAAAAATACTAAAATGTTATTAAAGCTTATTAACACGATGCCTAAGTGTGTGATATAAAGCAAACAAAACGTCTTAATGCATCGACAGAATTTATTTATACAGGGTATTCGAAAAGTCTCAGTATGGACAAATATCTTTGCTATTAGTAAAGCTAGAGACAAACTAATATAATCTTACCTGTAGTTATTACATCTATCGCGATTTTTGTCCCTTGCAAAATCTATTATACACCTTATATACCTACGTACGACTATTTGCATTGCCAAACACAGACTGAATAGCTGCCGCATAATTTAAGAGCATTTTGCCAACCTGTATCTTCATACGTATCTACTTCAATACAATAATTTTGTGAATTTAAATTACCTAATGTATGCCTATTGAGGTGACCTAATTGCTTTTACGTTATCTTTAAATGAGTTTTGACCACCTAGTTTTCGGAAAAGGTGCACAGTGCGGCGATCAGAGATTATGAGATTATAAATTGATCTTAGTGAATGAATTAAATTAGACACCAGTATTAATGCACTTAATAATTAAATTTTCGAATTTTAGAGAGAGCAAAACACTTTTAGAAGGGGGAGTAGTAATGTAGGTTTCTAGAGGAGGCAACCTTTTCTAACAGAGGTCAGTGCCCCTCCTGGCCCCCATAGCTACTGGCTGCTTGGCTCAACAAAATTCGGCTATTTTTTTGAGCATGCTTCTAATCAAATGACTGCATATTCTCTTAACTCTGTCAAAGTACTTGGTGAGTTAGGCGGTCTGCCGAGTCCAAAAAGGCCGAGTCTCTTCCCCACCATGCCTCATACGTGTTCTATTGGGGAAAGCTCAGGAAAGCGTAGAAACCAAGAAAATACATTAACTAATCAATAACTGTGACGCGAGCGTAATACTGTGGATATATTTGGCGCAACGCGGTCAGGAATTTTTCGGGACGAAAGTTCAGTTTTCCTGTAGCTAAAGTAGTAAAACAAACTTTTGAAATCCTGCCATTCACCAAAGCACCCTCCAGCAGGGTACAAACAGTGGCGGCTCGTGGGATAATATTATAGGTGTTCTGCAATAAAATTAAATTAGCGAAATAAATAGCATGTAATTTTTTAGGGCCCATTTTATCAATAATAAACCCTACTAAATTTTAAAAAAATACTGATGAGATTAAGATATGGGTCTATAAAATTATTATTGAAATCTTACCTTATTGCCATATCAGGTCGATTCTACGATCCTTCTTTGAATCAAATTTGTCAATAACTCTTTCATTAAACTCCGTAAGTTTTGATATGAACTCTTTTTCAATGGAAAGCATTCCAAATGCAGTTAAATGATCTTGAGTCATTAAATTTCGGAGAACGGTCTTGATCCGTTTAAGGGTAGAAAAGCATCTTTCGGCCTCTGACGTTGACATGGGAGTTGTTATTAAAATGTCATATATTTTTGGTCTATTTTAATGTGTTTTGTAAATTATTTTGTATTAAAAATTTCAGAAGTGGTAAGCTACCGTTTAATGATCTGCAGTCTCCCCTTGAATAAATAACGAATAGCTCAGTTTTGCCGTTCTTTATTAATCACCGGATAAGCTAAGCAAGTAGCATTCAATTGTTCATCAGGAAATTGAGTGGAATTCTTGGCAAAATGTTGTATTTCCTGATGATATATAAAATGCGCGCGAATTTACCAGTAAGGACTGTCAGGAATGCAGTGAAATGACTAGCAGAATTTCCTGTATTAAATTTTATAAATAGCCGACGGTGGAGCCGATTTCTGCCCTATATTCATTAGGTTGAAAAGTGCTGTGCACGAATAAAAGCAGTTCAGCTCGGTTCTCGAGTAACATCGCGAGAGAATTATATTAACTTTACTTGGTCAGCTGTACGTGAGTGCCGGGCCGCGCGGAGTGTGTTGACTAGCGCTGGCCTATTATTTTTATTTTAAGGAATCTTTAATTATTTACTGCAGGTATGAAACAATTAGTCAAGTGGTTTGAAAATTTATGTACCAGCTGCCCCTGGCACAAAATATGATGATATTACTAAGTACGAGTCTCTTCTATTTATTAAATATTTTCTCTGTTCGTGGCTTATTTAAAGGTACATAGGTACTTGTACATTATTGGGGGCTTGGGGGGGGCTAAGGCCCCCAAATCTCGGATTGCCCCCCCCCCAAATTCAACTGAGTGGTCTAGTATATGTATAGCCATATGTAAACCGGGGGCTTAAGCCCCCCAAATATGTAAACCGGGGGCTTAAGCCCCCCAAAAATAGAGGTCTAGAACTGCCTATGCTGATACACTACAGTAAAATACCATACCATTACAAGAAATGCAATACTTGGGTATACTTGTATATCGGATATATACCCAGATTTCAATATACCCGGTATTTGCCCCTCACTGATTCTAGCTACTACGAAAGAGTCCTACGCATTTACAACAATGTGACTGTTATAAAAGATAAGTACTATAAAAAATATCTTCATGCCCCGCTCTCCAGATAGGGACCGAAAATATTTGGCATGTCCATAAACCCTCTATCAAAAATAGTTAAGTGTATACAAAACTGAATATATCTTTATTTCAAAAAACCTTTAACACTTTTTTTATGAAATTCGTATTTTTCGGACTAATTTATACCTTTAATTTTGAAAATCGAGTTTTCCCTAACGCATTTCGTCTTTTGTAGTTATTTTCCTAGAGAACTATTATGGAAACTTTAGGGTTTCGTCAGATTTCAAAGGGGTAATCATTATAATATGCAATATCTTATTTTATAGATTTATTTCACGACACATGCGTGACATAGTGAAACTGCCCCAAACTATTTTTGAGATCACCAAAATCCGTTATTGTCTTATCTATGTTTTTAATGTATAAAGGGTTGCTATGGCCCAAAAAGACTGCATGTTTTATTACTTCAATAAAACGCAGGATTTATACAGGCTGTCCGAAAAGTATGGGAAAATATCTTTGCTATTAGTAAAGATAGAGACATCAAATGTAAGGGATTAATAAATCTACTTTTTCATATAATTTAACTTTTTCGACCCTCTTAAGGGGTGATCCAAGGAAGCTGAGGTCATAAATTCTAAATGCAACACTATGCCGTGTGGTACCTTATTTTAAAAGCTTTGAAAAAAAATCAAATTAAAATATTGTATGTCTTACTGGCTAATTCTGGTCCCCACTTGAACAACATAAGTTGATTAAATAGTCATGTAATTATCAGTTATGCACTAAAAAATAGCTAATAGCCCCTCAAAAACAAATAAAACCAGTATTTAATCAATCGTATACAGATTTCTATACATTTATTAAAATATGTTTATTTACACAACAATAAATTCCTTTACAATATAACTTAATATACAATTTTATATATTTTAAATAAAATAGATGCACAGCAGAAAACAATTAAAAATGTACTTTTAGTTCATTATTTGGCACTTTACATAAGAAAAAAGATAATTTAACGTTGAAATTGAAACAAGAAGAGGCAAACTTGGCCCCATAAAAACATACTTTTTAAAACCATTTAATATAACAAAAAATATACATGTAATTAATTTAAACTTGTAACAGCCATAGACATATACATATATTTACAGATATTAGCAAACACTATTACCGAATGTGGCGCAAATTTGGCGTGCGCTCAGCTGATATCAAATAGGACCGTACTTTAAACTTTAGTAGTTAATATACGGTGCCTGTGATTTACAATCTTATTAAGTAAATGCTAATTTTCAGTTTCATTCCTATAGATAAAACAAAATGCGTATTATTTCGTTATTAAAAACATTTTAGGAAAATAGAGAATACCAAAGAAAAGATAAACTAGAAAACTGGCAAATCAAAGCAAAAAGTGGTACATTTCAATACAAAGGAAGTTTAACAGCAGAATTTCGATTAGGTTTTATTAGAAAATGATTAAAATTGGTGCTTTCGGACTCATACACTAAAAAATTGACCTTATCTAGGATGGTGATGTGTAAACGCCAATGAAACTTCAACTGAAGTTACATTACCATTCTCGCATCCCTGTCCTATGAAGTGGCCCAATAAGAAAAGTGTAGAACAGTGATATGGTAGTATCACTCCAGTCTAAGCCACTTTTTCCCTCATGAATTGGAGCATTTTCAGTCCACGTAGACTTCAAGCCAAGGGGGCGTCTAAAGAGAAGGGCAATGTAATCTATTGATATGGGACTTGAAGAACCGAAGGTTGGGAGGAGAAGGGCAAACATCTGCAGGCAATTTGTCCTATAATCTGGATACTCTAGGTTTGAATGAGGGAGAGAAGTGGAATGATCCAGGTTTTTATAGCTGGATAGTAAAGGGATGCATATGTAACGGGCTTCTTGTTCTGTTAGAAACAGTCAAGGGGGGGGGGGGAATATTGCAAGCAATGAGCTGTGCTTGTACACATATACATATCTGCCTATGGAAACAGCTTAAAATTGCAATACATATAATGAAAATTTACAAATTACCCTTTCATAGCTCAAACCTTACAAGTTAATAACTTGTGACCAACTCTCGTTATCACTAAAATACATAAAATATTATTTTCGACTATGTATACAGGGTGAGATTGTTGGGGGTGGGGGTAACTTTGGAATTTTAAATGGGATGATCTACTTTTGTTTATAAAATTCGAATCTACGTAAAACACGTGTAAAAAATTTTTTTGATTTGCTCTTTCTGTTACGGGATTACAGTTAACTCCATTTTGATTTAATTTCAAAAATAAATAAATTTTACCAATAAATCAAGTTCACTTATTTGAGAATTATTCCTAATTGACATGGAAATGCATTATTTTTACTTAAATCAGTTGAGAATTTTGACCTTTAAACGATCAATTGGCCTGCTAGATGCCCGGATTTGACTCCCCTTGACTTTTTCTTGTGGGGGTTTTATAAAGGACAAAGTGATGGCGACCGCACCTACAACTTTAGATGATATGAAAGTCCGAATCCGCTTTGCCTGCTTACTAGTGTCACCAGAAATATTACACCGGGTTTAGAAACAGAGTGAGAAAGTGGCTGGAAGTTGAAAGGGGACATTTCAAACAACTTTTCAAGCATGACAGATGATAAATAAGTTTAAATTAAATAGCAAACATTTTCTTTATTTTATAACCTAATAAAAATAAATACATTTGACCAATAAATCAAGTTCACTAATTTCAGAACTATTATTCGTTTCCATGAAAATGCGTTATTGTTACTTAAGTCTAAATAAATTTTGTTCACATACATAGTTTTTTTTACGTAGATTCGATTTTTATAAACAAAAAGTCAAAATCATCCCATTTAAAATTCCAGAGTTACCCCCACCCCTCAAAATGGAGAGGGGGTAAATGTCAAAAATATGTCCCCCACTTGCCCATTAATTCTCCAAAATTTCATGAAAATATTTTAAACCATTTGCGAGATATCGCCTTGTAACACTTCTAAAATCTCACCCTGTATAGACCAGGACAAAGTCTACATTGAGTATGCCAAAATAGGATTTGCAATGCTGACTTAAATAAATATTGGTAAAATATAAAAACCTTGCTTTTCTTGAAAACTAGCCGGGTCAGATTCACTAAAAAGATTTAAGATTTAGTACTGATGAGCTTTTAGCTTGTCAGCGTGAATAGTTGTCATTAAAAACTTATGACCGATTCCAATATTTCAGAAATTTACTTGGTTTTCAAATAATTATCTTGGAACGTGTTACCAAAAGAATTTAGTCCTATTATTGAGGAAAGTACATAATTAAATTACCCTTTTCTTTATAAATTTACCAAAAACCTCCAAAAAAACATTGATAGCACAAAACTATAAGCTGTCTTACTCTTACACTAGTCAATTTAAAAACTTTTGAATGACAAATTAGACCGGTTGTGCTATAGTAAATCTAAACGTCTTAGTCTAAAATTTACTCAATATGTGTAAAAAACGACGTAAAAATAACGCAGAGGCAATATTTGTTAGGGATTTAAGCACATCAGTTTCAACTTTGTAAAAAAATATTTTTTATGGGATATTTAACATATACAAGTGTGAACTAAAGTTTTTTATACATGTCTCCATCTTATTTCTTCCCTTTCTTATTATATAAGATTATATCTCTATTATAAGGAACACATTTAATTTTTTTTATTAACCAAATTGGGACACTTTGAGTTATATTCTTTAGTAATCATTAAAGCATACGCTTAGATATTGAAAAAGATTTAAAATGGGACTTGGATGCAGTATATGGCAAGATTTTCCTAATCTAATATTAGCGTGTCATGGAGGAATTTGAAACTTTTTCTAAGAGTTCAAAATGTTTCCTAGCATTCCTAATATTAATAAGTGTAACTTCAGATGGAATTTGTGGGTCTGACATGCAAACCATTACGTAAGTGTTACTAGTAAACATATCAATATATGCTGCAAAAAGAGAATTTCTAACTTCCATACTTTGAAATTGAGCGGCTAACTTAGAGCAAGATAGCTTAAACTGTTTTATTATATTTGAAACTTTCTCAAACCTATGAACATCCCTATGTTCTTTTCTTTGACAATGAGAAATAACTAAAAATGTAGCCCTTTCAAATAATAAAACTTCATCTGCATCAACTATGCTTGCAAATTTTTGCAGGCTAGTTTCTAATTCTTTTACATTTGGTATTAACATATAAACTATACTAGACCATGCTCGGTAAAGAGTTTCATCCCAAATTGATGTTCTAAAGCAGGTGCAATCCAATGGTTTAGACAGTCTTATCAAGTCAGCTTCGCGTTCTTTAAAAATGATATCTCTTTGTTCTTCTGCAACCAAATCCATCTTGTGAATTAAACAGAACACCTTAGCTTCTCTTGAATTTTGTAGTATGGCCTCTAAGCATGATTGATAGTAATGCATATCTTTTTCAAGTTCCCTACTCTCAACATCAAATACATAAATTAAAACTTCAACATTTCTAAATATGTTGTCTCTCTGAGATGCAAAGTAGTTTTCCATAAAAGCTTCTTGTCCTCCACAATCCCAAAGATTTAAAACCAAGTTTCCAAGAAACCTAACGTGGGAATGTTCAACATCAACTAAAAAAAAGTTACATTTCATTTACAGCTAGAAAAAAATTGTTTCCTCATTATGCTATACCTATATAAGTGTTTGTGCAGAAATAAACTCATAAAGAGTATTTAACATCAAAAATAAACTGCATTAGGGAAGTAAGAATTACAACAAATAAACATTAATAACCAATGATTAACATACTTGTAGCTCCTAGCCGTCTTGTGTCCCTGGCAATATAATTCGCGAAAATTATGGATCTCATGCTGGTCTTACCAGATCCGCTCTTTCCCATAAGTAACACCTAAAAAATAAATTTTACAAAACATAGGTCTTTTAACATTTTAAGTACCTAAGCTACAGACAAAAAAAATGAGTGTGAAACTTCTCTCTCTCTTTTAAAATAAAAGAATAGTTTAAAAAGTTTTCGGAAATGATAATTCGGATTAAAACATACCTTTTTCTTCATTTTTGTGTGGTTTTCTTCACAAAAACCTAACAAACTATAACAATTTTCCCTGATCCAAATAAAAAAATAACCTCATTAGCCTTTTCAAAACACAAATGACAAATGCGAAATGCATAATGACATTTGTATCCTTTGACGTTTGAAAACTCAGGGCGACAAAATTACAACAATGAAAACTTGAAAACCCTACGGCATTAAAGTCAACATAAGATTTATTTGTTTCTATCTCCTTTATTTGTATTGAGAAGCTGTAAAATTAATTAGGAGGGTACGTCTGTGCTATAGTCAGTGACTCTTGTAGTTATGGATGACTAAAATGGTGGTCATCACAAATAATTTCGGATTTTAGATAATTATTTTGTACATATCTTCTTTTTAAATGTTTCCTTTTTAACTTTTATTAGTTCATTTAAGTGTTGAGTCACTTTTTAAGTGTTTTTGAACCTAGTGCCTGTCATTTTTTGGTAAGTATACCTGTGGAAATAAAGGACTTTTTAAATGAGGCTGACGCATTGTACCGGCCCGCCCATGTAAAATTATTTTTTTCGAATGCCACACTTATCTTTTTCTTCGTATGTTATCGACAACACACTCCCTGTATCAGTTATTTCATTTTACCAACATCTTTTTTCAGTAAGGATGTCTTCTGATGATGAGAAACCTCCGGCGCCCCCTGTTCGATTGACTTCCAACAGAGGCACTGATTTTGTGAATACCATAACAGTAGACCGACCCCTTCCAAAAGAACCTGAAGATGCAGACAGAAAGAAGAAAGCCCTTAAAACCAAAAAGGCCTCAACGTTGTCCAAATATTCTTCTGATAAACCTAACATCTCTTATCCAACAAATTTTGAACATACAGTGCATGTTGGCTTTGATCCAGTGTCTGGGGAGTTTACTGTAAGTATTTTTCTGAAGACTTGGTGTGAATTGTGAAATATATAAGGTTTTAGGTTGGTTAGTTAGAAGAAGTAGGTGCTTGTTATTATTTTGTGTTAAGTTTAATAATAACGTACATTTTTTTACAAGCTGCCTTTGAAAGTAAGTAATACATACTGCAATCACTAAGATGATTTTTGTTTAGTTGCATTGAGAATATTTTTTTTTAATATTACTGCGGTAGTAGAGATATGAGTCACGAATATTTCCAAACAAAGAATGTGAATTTTTGTAAAAAATTGGGAAAATCCTCTAAAACCATTTCTTTTATGCCACTTGGTTATAAACTTCTTTGTCGAACATTACCGAAATGTCAACTATCACTATTAAACATTCTGGTTACCTGTATAATGAATATTAGTGAATTTTCACCAGTGAACATTCTTGGAAATTTTACATTTATATGGTAGTTATAGTGGTTTTCTTGCATGCTTCCCTGTAGTTACAAATGCATTGTGAAAACTCATTATTCTTAAATTTTCATATGTTCAAGCAATAATTTTTAAACTTCAATTTATTTGCCTTAGAACCATCTTTTAAAACTATATTTTAGGCCATTTTAGGGTATAGCTAGTTTTAATTAGGGCTGGAAAAAAGCGTGATTTTTCTGTCACAGTTCCGATCTGTGACTGTTCCATGTGTATCACTGTGACTAAAACCTGTGATTTTGTCACACCAAAAGATGAATCGCAATTTGGCTCGGCTCGGTACAACTGCATTCAGTGCTACCGGTTTATTTGGTATTTTACCGGCGACAAAGGCACCTCTGTCGGCGTGGCACTAATAGGCGGCCGCGCTTACAAAATTAATTTTTTTTTGAATGAGTTTGCCGAAAGATTGTTTTGTCTATGCGACTGGTATTTTTATTTTATTTTTACTTTTACGACTTCCTTTAAGACTTCCTAGTGGATTGCGCTTTTATGTTAGATTTGGTACTTTTTTTTTAAGTTTTTACTTTTTATTAAAATGTCTAAATCTCGGGTTACATCATTAAAAAGAAAAACTAGTGTAATATGGGACTTTTTACCCCTATAGACGGCGAAATGGCTAAGTGTATTATATTTAAAACAAAACAATTAATTGCCCTCAAAAACTTTATAGCAAGCCTACAACTAAGTATTTACTTGACTCCGCCTGCTCTCGATTATCGTTGAACCGGTGATTGCTCATATTTACTCGTCGCCGTCGTATCTGTCCCGTCGCCCGCAAAGCGCGGCGTATAAAATGAAAGCGTGATGTAGATGTGATCGGTCACCGTTCGGCATCTTCTTGCTATATACCGGACCGGACCCGAGAACAACTTTTAATCGAACCTAGTTACCAGCGGTGTCGGTGTGACCCCGTCACTGCTTCTTTAGTTGAAGCGGAGCAGGTCGTGACTGTGACAGCCCTGGAGCTGTGACAAAATCACAAGTTGTGAAATCACACCACAGCCCTAGTTTTAATATGTGAAAATATACCTAAGACCAGACAAATGCTTAATTTACAATATACACCTTGACCAGTTAAGGCTAGGGAGTGGCTTTATCTCATAAACTACCTTATGTAGTAAAAAATTATTAGCAAAAATGGCCAACCAAAAGCAGTTGTTTAAAAATATTTTTGAATTTCTAACTACTACCTTATGACTAGGGGGTGCCTTTGCTATGGTGTTACAAGAACTCCTTGTCAACATATCTTGAGTGGGTACATTGTGGGCCAGAAATTAACTTGTTAAAATCTATGTTCAGTCCTCTAAACATTTTATTTAAACAATTTTTTTCTAGTTAGAATGGCAACGGCAGGGTAAAGGACAATTTATAAAATCATAAACGATTTGAAAGTTAACTTGTATGCTTAAGGATATTATTTATTATTTAAAACAATGGGGACTTGTTGGTAATGCTTAGCGTTATTTTCAAATCGCAAAAAATCTCGAGACCTGGTCATAAAATATTGTAAACATGTTTACCATTTTTAAGAAGTGCTCTTCTTCCCAACTAGCTGAAAATTTCATTTTCAAAATTAGCTATGCCAAGATTTTTGCGTTTAAAGTTTAGCGTTAAGTGGAAGCAAAAAGGAAATATTTGTGCCTGTTAATAAGGGTTTTTAATTATTAAGTACTTTGTCAAAAACAAAATATTCCAATGGCTGTAGATGAATGTATTTTTGTTCTAATTAGAGGCCTTACGTGAAAATTTATTCACCCTTTCATTGACTTGACAAGCTTATTACTGACTTATCACATTAAATATATTATTATTTTAATAAAAATACTAAAAAGAGACATTTTAGTAAAACTCTTAAGATTTTATTTCACAAATATTTCTGAAGAAACATGTTTAGTTTTCTTGGTCAACATACAAAAAATGTCTAAAAACCTTTATTATTGTAAGTTTAATGATATATCTAGGAAAATATAGCAACTTCATTCTCATTGCTTATTGGGCTATATGTTTAGATAGTTCAGGACACTGGTCTAAAATGTATAAATTCTGGGAAGTTATTGCTTTATCTGCTTAGGAAGTAAACAAACATTCTACAATAACATTTATAACAAATTTAATTTATCAGTAAACTACACTACTAATGATTAAATATTATTCTAATTAAATTATCATCTATGTTATAATATAATCAGTCTACAAATTCTTAAAACATGCGTCATGTCTGATTTTTGACATAACTTTATAATTATAAATAAACTTTAGACTGACATATGTATGTATGTACATATTACTTAAATGATTAGTTTAGTCTAAGTAAAAACTAAAGTAACAAATCAGAAGACTGAGCACAGGGAAACTATTATTAACTCCTTTTTGTTAGCCTGCATAATTTTATTACTTTGGGGATTTCTTGGCTAATGTTTGGAAGGCCTCTTGCTTCTCTGTCCTTTTATGTTCCTAAATAACAACATAAAATAGGACGAAATGGAAATAAAATCTAGCGTTTTGCAATACAAGGAAATATCTACCTAAATAGTATTATGTTTCCTGATAATCACTTCATATGACCGGTTCTCAACAACCAAGGTGTACAGTAGACATCAGTTTATTTTTGTTTTAGTAATTTCTATTTAGGGCAAATTTTTTTAAAAAAATACAGTCATACAGACGGTCAATTTTCAAAATTACTTAAAATATTAAGAATAGTGGTACATCACAATATTACTGTGTTTATCTGCGTACAGGTTTAATAATCGCCATATGGTATTTGTATATTTCATGTAGTATTTTAATTACAAGAAATTATACTGATAAATTTTAACAGCCAAATTCACTATTGCTAATACTGGTCTTATTTGATTGTTGGGTTTAAATTGACAAGTGTACGAATAAGACAACTAAATTTTGTACCATAAATTTGTTTCTGAGTTTCTTCAATTTTTATGCAGTATGTCTGCAGATGGAGTTTAGAAGAAGACAAATGGACCAAATTTTGCAAGATACATAAAATGTCACTCCTGATAAAAGTTTTTGCTTATAAAATAAATGAGATTCACGTTATGAAAAATTAAATTTTTAATGTATTTTCAACAAGATGATTGTCTAGCATATTGCGCTCGCGAGCTAATAGAATGACTTCACCGCAAATTTGGTCCAAGGTGTATTGGTAGAAATGGCCCAATTTTGTGGCCCCCAAGGGGTCCCGACTTAACGTGGGCTGAAATGTTTCTATGGGGCCGTTTAAACCAAATTGTTCATGCCACTCCAATACCAAATAATACTGTTCGTTTAATATCCCAGGAAGAAATAAGAAATTCCTTCAGATATCTAAGGAAGCAATTAGAAAAATGTGTTGAATATGGGGTGGAGTTTTTAAATGTTGATATATTTATTGTATTGATTAGTTTATATCATATTCTTTTGAGTTTTATTAAATGTTTGTATTATTTAAAAATTGCACTTGAATAAGAAGTATTTTGAATTAAATAATTGCTTCATTTACTAAATACATTGACAAACATGTCCATAGGTGTCATTATTGTTTAATATGTAGAAACTTGCACTCTGGTTAAAGGTGTGAGAGAGAATAGTCGGGACTTTAAAAAATAATGTGATAAATCTCATTACTTTTAATATTTAAATTGTTTAATGAAATCTTGTACTCGGCTTGGGGTTTAATTTAAAGGAAATGACTCCGCAGCTGGCGCCGGCAGCCATCATGGATGCCGGCGCCGGCAGCTCTAACGGTAGCCTTGCTGGGTGCCGGCACCGGCAGCCAAGGTCTACAAAGATATAATTTTAAACTAAAATACAAAAAAGGAAAATAAATGTATATTGCAGATACGTTATCAAGGTTAACCAAAGAAGACACAGCCAATGAAATATACTCGTTTGAAAATATTAAAGAAATATCAGATATTAATCCGTTAGAAAATTTAAAAATTTCTGATAAGACTATTATAGAACCAGAAAATAAAACTGAAAGGGACTATGAGATGCAAGATCTTAAGGAAGTTATTATCAAAGGTTGGCCAGAAAATAAACAGATTGTGAAACAAAATTTACATAAATACTGGAAGTATACAGAAAAATTGACAATATTTGAAGGCCTAATACTAAAACAAAATAGAATTTTGGTACCAATTGAACTAAGAAAAAATAGTTTAAGAAAACTACATTCAAGTCATCAAGGTATAGAAGCCACAATTAAACTATCACGAGATTCATTCTTTTGACTGAATATTTCAAAATTATTAAAGAAACAATATCAAACTGTCATACATGTATGAAATATTCAAATAATCAACAAATTCCTGAAATTATATCACACACTGTACCTAGACTCCCATTTGAAGTGATAAATATGGATGTCATGGAAATAGATAAAAGAAATAAGAGGACAAAATATTTAATAACAGTTGATCAATATTCAGATTTTTTGAAATAGACAGGATTAAAGACTGCAAAATCAGTAATTGATATACGTTGAAAGAATTTTGTTCAACATGGTATACCAAAAACATGTGTGACTGACAATGGAACAAATTTTCAAAATAACGAATTTACGAAATTTGCTAAAGAATGGAATTTTATACACAAAAGTTCAAGTCCTCACCATCAACGAAATGATAAAGCCGAGACTGCTGTAAATATTGCAAAACAGTCAATAAGAAATTCTGAAGAAGATGGAACACATTTTTATAGGAAACTTCTAATTTGGAGAAACACACCAAATGAAATAGTATCAAGCCCTATACAGAGACTGTTTTCAAGAAGAAACACGGAGTGATATACCTATGATAACATATTTATATGAACCCAATGTAATAAAAAATGTCCCTGAGAAAATATCAGAAGGAAGAAACATTTCAAAAGAATATTATGATAGAAAAAGTACACAAATTCCAGAATTAAATTAAGGCGATTTTATTTATTTCAAGAATAAATTTGCAACATCTGATAAATGGATCCCCGGAACAATAGTAAAAAAATACAATACTTGATCATTTATTGCAAGAAGTAAAAGTAACGACATGGAGTACAGAAGAAGCCGAGTACACATCAAACCCAATCAAACACTCAAATATCAAGTCCAGGGAATAAAAATATTGAAGAACGAGCCAATGAAAACCGAAAGAAAACCAACACATTTGACTAAATATATATTGAAGGAGATACAGATATAGAAACAAACAAGTTTGATAATGATAACGAACCAGAAGACACACAGGAAGATCAAATGACTGAAAAAGTTAACAACAAATCAAACCATGAAGTGGAAGAGCCAGAACAGGATCAATTTGCAAAAAAATAAATGAACCACAACCATCTACAAGCAGGTGTCAAAGAAAAATAAGACCTCCAGACAGATTCAAACACTTCGTTTCGGATCCCGAGAAATTTTGTATTCAGGTGCCGGCGCCGGTATCCAGCATCAACATTTTGGGAACCGGCGTCGGCAGCAGAGTCACTTCCTAATTTAAAACATTTCATATTTGTTCTTTTAGTAGAAAAGGTTATGTTTACTCTTACGCAAAATAACTTTTTCGTATTTTTTACGCCCCCTGTATAAAAAATTAAGTTTTTCATAACGTGAATCTTATTTATTTTACAAGCAAAAACTTACTAGGAGTGATATTTTTACGTATTTTACAAAATTTGGTCAATTTGTCCTCTTCAGCGACATACATACTATATATACATGTACATATATATATGTCGCTGGTCCTCTTCTAAACCAGCGACATAAACCCCGTCGACATACTGTAGAAAAGGGCAATTTTTTAAATGTGCAATTTTCAGTCATAGAACTAAATGCATTTTAGCAACAAGTTCCATGATCAAAATCATTTGGAAACTAAACAAATCGCAGGAATAATACGTTTTCAATGACCACTAGTTATTACCAATGACAGCAGGCGCGGCCCGTGAGTTTTTTTTACAGATGTGTCAAATTTTGAGGGCAACTTGTGATAACGCAACAAGCAAAATACACTTTTTTAATTAATGAAGGTTTCTTCATAATGTGCTTAGTTCTGCCAAGAAATTATTTACGTGCAAATAACACCGCATAAAACATAAAATATTAAAATTGCATTTTTGCTGACTCGTCACTCTTTCTTTTAAATGTTTGATGCCAGTAGCGTACAAAACAAAATACACGGAAAACAAAAAATGGAATTTTTTACGTTGCAACCGCAAATTCAGTTAGAAATATTGTACATAATTGACTTAAAATACCTGTTGATGTCTTTCCCTCTGTCATTCGTGATCTATTTTAGATCCAGAAAAGGTTTAGGGCGTCCTTTTTCTTTAAGTTGTAAACGATTTTCAAATGTTAATAATGCACTACTTATTTTACACTGCAGTATTTCTTGCACTGTTAAAGCCATTGTTAACATAAGTACTCGAGTACTAGTACTACACAAAGGGCACAACATAAATATCAAATATTATCCAAACAAAACACACACTAAACAAAATTAGGTCGAAAATACACATTTGAACTTTACAGAAGCCACCATGAACGATAAACACGAGCTGGACTACGGCGGCATCACAAATGCAATTCTGACATATTGTGTCGAATGCTATGTTGCAAGTGACTGTCAAAGTCACAGTGAAAGTCGTGATTACCGTAGGTTTTAATGTTTTATAGGAGGCAGAGTTACAATTATTATTATTATTATTAGTAATTACCTAAATATCTTAAAATAAAATTAGGTAAGCTTATATTAAATGTATAAATGTATCGCGAATATTGTTCTAATAATAAATTGGTCAGATTTAAATTAGTGAGCCAGAATTTGCGACAACCCGACACCCAGCGCGGCGGCGTTGACGGACACGCGCGCCCCGAAAGCAATTTTATTGGTAGGCCGTCGACAAATTTTATCTCTTTTTAACTTCCTCAAGCGCATATGTTTGTTTCTCTCTTAGCTTTAATGCATTTTATGTAGCCCATATACACTTATGAGATCAATTTAAAATACGGCGAGTCCGGAGCAAGCTTGGCTTGATCACCGTTGTATACGGTGACTTGATTCTTTCTTGGGAAGTTTTCGCATGTAACTTGCACTTTTTTGAAAGAAAAGATATTTTTTGGTTTTAAAAAATAAAAAAAATACATTATTAGGTAGATCATTGAAAATTGTAGGTGGGTCATTGAATTATGGACGGGCCGCGCCTGAATGACAGGACCTGTAGAGGATATTATAGGCAAGTGGGCCTGAGGACTTGTGGCCATAGACCATGAGTAATTTTCTAAGAAACCATTCTCCTGCCGAATGCATTCTAAATCAGGAAAACCATTACTATTTCGGCCCTTTCTAGGTGACTGATACACCAATCCTCTTCTTTTTCTTAAATCAAGCGCTTGTGATTTTTAAGGGCCCTGGGACTTGTCAATCAAACCTATACTAGAAGATTTAAATTTAAACCACTACCAAGTCATATTTAGGGATTCCTAAGGTTAATTTTTTTCTATCCTGTGGGATTAGATTTTTACTAAGAAGAAATTGTCTATTGTAATAACATTTTATTATTTTTGAAAGTCAACTTGTTAAACAAATTACAATAAAAGGTAACTAGCCGGTAAGTTGTTAAAAAATGTACATATTTTTATAACCTAGATAAGTAGTACTTGTTACATAGCACGATCTAAAATCTTTAGAGTAAAATGTTCTCAACAGTGTCTTACAAAACAAATTTCTTTGTTATAGGGAATGCCAGAAGCATGGTCCCGATTGCTGATGAATTCCAACATTAGCAAACAGGAACAGAAAAATAACCCCCAGGCTGTCTTGGATGTTCTTAATTGGTATGATACCAGTTCAAAAGAGCCACCAAATACAAAGTATATGACCAAAGCTACTACGACTACACATTCTGGTAAGGGTCGTTGACATTTTTTTTTGAAAAACAATTACTACAAAAAATATATAATATTCATTATATATATTCAACCAAGATAGCAAATCTGAAACATGAATGGCAAAATTTTCTTCTACTAATAAAATTCACAAAGCATTCATTTTGAAGAAAAAAAGCAGTCGTCTTAAAATCACAAGAATAAATAAATATCCAGAAGGATAACTCTCACTTTCGAGCGGCACGTTTGTTCTAAGCCTCCAAAGCTGAGGGACCTTGAGTTAGTATTGAAGCAAAATGTTATGATATTGCCATAGGCGTACCTAGGAAATAATATGTTGTAATGTTGTTAGTAAAAAAACATGATTTAGTTAACAATGTGATTAGTGGGTTGTCTTAGGTAGTGCGCAATACCTTAAAATATACTGGGTATCTATATCCCACGTTATTTTGACGTATTTCACACAAATATTCTCACTAAGAGTATAATAACCTTACTCTACCATACAACCCAATCAAATTTTGGATACGTGTATTATCATATGTGTATTTACAACAGTACCTAACACTCCGAAAATTGCTACCGCACTGACTGTTTCAGGGTACGTTTCAGGATATCGGTAGTTTGGGGGGCACCGGTCGTCGCGCTTGACAACAAGACGAGTTACCCTTCTGGTTATTTATTTATTTTTGTGTTAAAATGATAAACAATTTACATTTTATTGTGTTTAGGATCTTCCATAAGTAGAGTATCAAGTTCCAGCCCAAGCAGTACAACTCCTACTGACATTGAAGGGGGCCCACATTCATACCACAGTCCGGCACATGCAGCAAGTTCGGAAATTGAAGATGAAGCCCCGCCACCTCCGATTGCCAGCAGACCCGAACGTACTAAAAGTATTGTGAGTACATTTTAACGAAAGATAATTATTGATTGTTGTTATTATAAATTAACCATTTTCTCATTTAGTATACCAAGCCAATTGAAGATGAAAAACCAGCCAATGCAAATTCAACATCCGCCCCTCACAGTGTAAGTCCCTCTCATACAAATGCCTCGGCAACAGCTCCGAGCACAGCCAATTCAAACAGTGCTAGCATTGGCGCTACTGTACTGGACCGTAATAAAGTAAGTTTTAGCCATGAGCACTTCTAAAAGGATGGTAAAATGTTCTGAATGTATGAATGTTTGCAACTATTCTATTTGATTCTATTCTAATTAAGAGGTTTTGATCATAAGTGTGAACCTTGCAATTTGTATGGGGTGTTCTAAAAACCAGTGCCATCATTCATGGGGAGAGTCCTTGCCCAAAAATAAGACAACTTTTTATCAACAAGGGTCTTGCTTGGTTTCTGAGATATGAGTTGTTAAAGATTTTTTTGTTTCGGTTTTTTCAAAATATCTCCTCCGAAATGACTTGAATTGGAATGAAATTTGGATTCTTCTTAACTTTTCTTGCTTTTTGAGTTCTTAACTTTTTTTGCTTGGCTTTTTGGATCAGACCCCCCCGGAGATGTTGAAAAAAGAAATGAAAAAAAAAACTCAGAAGCAACGAAAGTTCAGACCCATGTTGATATGAATTATTTCTCTTATTTTTGGTCGGGATTTCTCCACGAACAATGACATATTTCTTGAGATACAGAGTATATATTTTTTATTTTTATAGAATCCACCTGGGCCTGAAATGTCCCGAGCGGCTTCAGAAAAACGAAAGAAAAAAATGACAGATGAAGAGATATTAGAGAAATTAAGAAGCATTGTATCTGTTGGAGATCCGAACAGAAAGTATACAAAATTGGATAAAATTGGACAAGGGTACGTAACAGATTAAATATTATATACATTGTGAGCATTTTATTTTATTTTTCGATTAGACCCCTAAGTGACCATTTCTTATTTCTATTTTAGAGCTTCAGGTACAGTTTACACGGCAATTGAGACTGGTACGGGCATGGAAGTAGCTATAAAACAGATGAACTTATCCCAACAGCCCAAAAAAGAATTGATCATTAATGAAATTCTAGTCATGCGAGAGAACAAGCATAGTAATGTTGTCAACTATTTAGATAGTTATTTAGTTAATGAGGTAAGAACAAGGAAGAATAACTTTTTTTACAGTGTATTAAAGGGAATAATCTAAAAACTATTTTTAATAGTGTGAAGAATTTTTTTATATATACTGCCCAGCAAAATTAACGCACCATCAGAAATTTGTCACTGAAGGTTTATGCCTCAAAGATGCCATTATGGATGTACTGATCCTGCAATGTTCCTCAAAAGTTCAGCCAAATCGGTTCACAGGTGGAGAAAATAGAATCACAGTTATGGAAAATTTCTGGTGGTGCGGTAATACTGTTGGTCAGTGTATATTAATACCTATTTTTAAACTGTTCATTTTAGGAGTTGTGGGTTGTAATGGAATATTTACCTGGTGGATCTCTGACTGATGTAGTAACGGAAACTTGTATGGATGAGGGTCAGATTGCGGCCGTGTGTAGAGAAGTGTTGCAGGCCTTGGACTTTTTGCATTCTAATCAGGTCATTCATAGGGACATCAAGTCAGATAATATTTTACTCGGACTGGATGGATCTGTTAAATTAAGTAAGTCCAAAAAAATTTAGTTTGTTCAGCCAAACATCAGTCTGACGATATTTTTACGTAACATAACCTTACAATTTGTAATTGGTTATACTGACAAATATGTTATGGTATACTAAAAAATATGTTATCTATCTTTTTAGCTGATTTTGGTTTCTGTGCTCAAATTAGTCCAGAACAATCAAAGAGGACAACAATGGTCGGTACTCCATATTGGATGGCACCTGAAGTTGTTACCCGAAAACAATACGGGCCTAAAGTAAGTACTTTTTACTCTTTTTAGATAATTTAATTCAAAACTTTGAAAAAGGCGCTAAAATTTGAAATTTCTCCATCATTTATTGTTGGCAATGATGGTACCTACGCGCTGTAAAAATTTTTTTCTTGAAACTTTATATCTGGCCATCTGAACAGATGATATTATATCACAGAAGTAACTATCTGCCCCTTTTAAGGTTGACGTATGGTCACTCGGAATAATGGCCATAGAAATGATTGAAGGGGAACCTCCTTACCTGAACGAAAATCCACTTAGAGCTTTATATTTAATCGCAACTAACGGAAAGCCCGAAATCAAAGAGAAAGAAAAACTGTCGGCAGCGTTTCAAGATTTTTTAGATCAGTGTTTAGCTGTCGAAGTGGATAAAAGATCTTCGGCGAGAGATCTTCTTAAGGTAAATTTAGATATTTTAAACGTTAATAACGATATGCCCATTATAATGTGATATTGTATAACGAATTTGGGTCTGTGTCAAAATTTCCTTTGTTTGCTTATTAGAAAGTGCTGTCGTAATTATGTATAATAGCTATTACTATACTTTTCGCGAAACGGAGTTCAGTCAGCAGTCGAGTGCGGAAAAGACACTTTCCGCACGTGTTGGGTACAGTGTTATTTCTACGAGCGTGAGGAAAATTAGTGAAAAAAGTGATAATACATTTAAAAATTTATGCAAAGTTTTTATTGGTTTTATATATTGAGCTGTTGGAAACCAAACAGCTGTTAAATATTGAATATGGCGGTGAACAAGAGAATAATAATTAATTTTATTTAGATGGTATTCAGTATTAGATTAGGATACGGTGCGATTCGTCTCAATTACTAGATAGACTTAATTATTATAAATAGAAATATTTTCATTAACTTATTTCATTAAAATATTCGTTTATCTTTTGTATATAACGTAAGATAAAAAAAAACTACCTCGCAGTAATCTTTGAAATTTTTCCGCGTGTCTTTAATTAAATCATTTTATAAAACTATCCCTTAACCTGTTACCATAAATTCTTATTACCTGTAAAATTTTGATTAATTCATAACAGCTAATTTAAATTCTTTTAATAATACAAATTCGAATTCTTTTTTTTTATAGAATCAAAAACATTATTCAGTTTTTCGGGAGAATTGTCGATTTCCTCAAATTTTAAAGTGATTCGTTGCAGCTCCTCCAACATTGGACATGGGGTTTTAAAAACTAAATTCTTAATATCAGACCATAAAAAAAATCGCATGGGGTAAGGTCGCATGATCGAGGTGGCCAGCTTACTGGCATATTCCAGCTAATAATTTGGTCCTCAAAAATTCGTGCAAGAAATTTGGTAAAAGTAAATAAAATAAACCAATTTCCTAAACTATAATAAAGATTTTGTTTATTTATAGCATCCATTTCTGAAACTTGCACGACCACTAGCAAGCTTAACTCCTCTGATCTTAGCTGCCAAAGATGCAGCAAAACAACACTAGCGTTAAGTGCATCAGTCCGTGATGGACTGATTATATTAATGTTGTTATGTGACAGACTATATACCATATTGCTAGAAATGCACTTTTTCATATAATATAAAATGAGTAAATACGTTTTAACGCATTGAATTTCTATTGTATAGATTGTGTTTTAAAAGTACAGCGAGGATTTGGCGGTATCTTTGCTGATAGTTTGTTTTAGCAGGTTTTATAGTATAGAGACTTGCATTTTTGTTATTAATCCCTTGTTAATATTTAACGGAAATTAAGTGCTAAAATATTTTTTAAATTTTGCTTGCAAAACTAACGCGATTTTAAAGGAAGAGGGTAAATAAGGGCCATTTTCCGTCTATACGAAAAAATGCTTAATTCAAACCATTCTTAAATTTTTCTGTGTATTTGAATATATGACCTTTATGTTTATACAGGGTGTTCGGTAAAAGAATAGGTCATACCCTAGCAGTTGCTTCACCGGCTCAATTTAAGTCGGTTTAACCTAATTTATCTTAGTACAAAAGTTGATAATAAAGTTAAAATTTTATTTTACATTTTTATCGATGTTTCGAGATACTAAATAAAATCGCAAAATTTGGTAGACGGGGGCTTTTTGGGATGAGAAAAGCAAATCCGTTCTCAAATTTGCTGTATTTTGTAGGGAGCGCCTACCTATACCGCATTAAACGCCATTTTAAAACGTCCCAACTTTTTTGTGCTTCAGTGAACACAATTTCTGAATAGAAATTCTTATTCGTCTACCTTTCGTTTCATCAAAAAGTACCGCGGAAATAACCAATAAGATACACCTAAAATTTGGTGTCTCTATCTTTACTAATAGTAAATATATTTACCCATACTAAGATTTTTTCTGACACCCTATATAGAAAAGTTTAAGAATGATTTGAATTGAAGATTTTTTTAGTGTAGTTGACCCTTATTTACCCACCTCCTTTCATCAATTTTGATATGTGGAATGTGTATATTGGACGTGCAGTTCTAGTAATATAGGTAAATTTTTCTTAGGGATGTAAGCATTTATTAGAGAGCTGTATGTATAAATGACATGAGACTGTGCCTAATTTCACAATAATACGCGCGCATTAAGACGATGGGGCCATCCCATCGTCTTCGTCCCTTCTTATTTTAATAACCGGCTGACAAGTTCGTTCACATTAACTTGGTAGTGTAATCTCAAATTTATGTAGTATAATGGTTTGTTATTGATTTTATTCAGTTGACGGAACTGCTATATATTAGAAAACTTACCTGTACTGTATCATACAGGGGGTTCGGAAAATGCATCAGGATACTTGGACAGGTGATTCTATGTGGTAAAATAAAGGTAGTAGTTTTTTAATGTTCCGAGAAAAAAAATCCATGGGATAATGTCGGGCGAGCGCGGTGTCCAAAGTAATTGTCCGTTTTGTCCTACCCACTTGTTGATAGGATATGTTTCCAAGTAAAATCGCCTTACCTGTTCTGCATTCCTATTTGCTCTCCCATAGCAAAAATGCACGTCACGATATTCAGTATTTGAATTCTTCTCGAGCCATTTCGTAAATAAGTAAATACCGTTTTAATTTCGAGATTATTTTCACTAATTTCAGGACTACTAATACCGAAGAAAGTTTTACTATTGTATATTCTTTATCTGTCAAATAACATTTCGATTAGGTTTTTTTACTTAGCACGTTCGTTTTTGCGATATCTGTCAAAACAAAAAAGATATGCGAAACATAAAATTTGGGTTTCCGGCAAAGTGCCCTCTGGTGGCACAGCAGAGAAACACGTTTGTGACAGAATGCTATAAATTACCAAGCTGAGTGTCTGTGCTAAATATCAATTTGATTAGTTAAGAAATAATTGAAATATGTTAAAAACAAGAAAAAAAATTGAACTTTGCTGTAGTCGGAAAACATTGAGATTTCGAATTTTTGCTAAATGGCTTACTACCTTTATTTAACCTGTCCAAGTATCCTGATGCATTTTCCGAATACCCTGTATACTGTTTCTAATAGTCACTTTTAGAATGCTATATGTTTTTTTATTTTAGTCTGAAAAACTTTTCTTTCGGTACTAGTGCAAAAAGAAATTTAGGAGATCCAATCAGAATTTATTGAAATTGAAACAGTTCGCTCGATGATCCTCTTGTTTAAGAGGAGTAAGTCCTATCCCTACTATTTCGGTTTTATTAACATTCTTGTTGCTCAACTCGATGGTATCGAAAAAAAGGCTTTCATGTATATACGTATAAAAAACATATAATTTATCCAAAAAAAAAGTAGAACTTTATTTAGTACTTTTCCTTTAAAACCGCGCCGTAAAGTTTTGGCTGCTTGAGATTTTAAAAGGAAAGTAAATATTTCAATTTTTTTTGTGTCTGCGCTGGACTCATTGCTTTTTTTATACCAAATGACTGAGCAACAACGTTTAAAAAAACAAAATAGTACAGATTGGAGCTTATGACACCTTTAACTTTTACCAAAATGTAGTAATTATTATTGCTATTTAAGTAGTAAGTGACAATCTCTTGACGTCTACATTTTTGATACATTACCTCTGTGAACTCATTTGTCAGTCTAATCCTAATGGCCTTTTTATTATATCTTTTACCCCATTATGAACATAATATGACAGGACCGTGTTAAGAGCGGGGCTGAGTGGGGCACGGTTCCAAAAAAAAGGTAGACATTTTTCCTTTTACTCCACTCCTTAACAGAGTACTTTCCATAGGAGTTACAGGCGCTTCACACTGTCCAGCCCTAGGCGTTGATAAACCTTAACACGGTCCTGAATATAAAGTGGGGGTAATTAAAACATCACAGTTTATAGGGGTGTTCGTTTGGCCTGCTCGTGTTGCTCCAAGAAGATATGAAAAATTGATTTCGGGATATTTCGAATATAAAACACACATTTATTCCTTACAAACCTTAGAAGCATTCAGCGACCATTACTACCGTTTTGGTTCTGAAAGGTAGACTGAATAAACTGTTTAGTGAAATTACAATAAAAATAAGTGGTTCTGGATTACCAGAAATAATAGAAATATTCGGTACAATTACAATTTATTATTTTATGTGAATTACATGGTTATTCACACACAATATGTGATTTTACAAAAGGATTGTAAAAATAATACGTTCACCTTTTTTTGGCATTTTGACATTATGACATTTGTAAAATTTACCAAAAATATTCAGTATACGTTTGCTAATAACTGAGCAAAAACTGTTAAAAAAATACAAAATAGTATTGTTGAAACTAATAAGATCATTCTACATTATTAAGGAAATTGGAATTAGAGCAAATAGAGCAGCTCTAAGCAGATACAAACGAACACTCCATATGTTTATCGAAATTTGATGTTAAAATATTTCGTTGGGATTTCGTTACAGACGTTTGAGCAAAAAGGTAGGTTTTTCTCATGCTGGTGTGATTAAGGACCAACACTTGGTAGTTAATAATGTAAAAAAAGAAAATAACGCATCAAATTTTCGTTAGGCACTTAAACTGTCCACAACTATGTTAAATGGTGGCCCTTGCTTGAAAACTCTCGATGTTATATTTTCATAGGTAGCTCAAAAATCCAATGTGATATACATACATAAAAAGTAGCTTAGAACAGAATTATAGGATTTTCTGAAGTGATGTAATTTGCTGTTGTGTCTGTCAAAAACCGACGTAAAATGTAAAATACCGTGTAATCAGTTTACTAAAAACTATCTTGTTTTAAACATGATATAGGAAGGACTACGCCCAATAGTCTTAATAGCCACATCTAATGCGCATTAAAAAATATAATTTGGTGCCTCATGAATTATTTCACCGACGTTAAGTATATTAATGTATTATTATTAACAATATGTGTTAGGACTTTCAGATGGAACCAAGACATTACCAAAAAAACTACTCGTTTTAGTTTTTGATTTAACGTCATATAGCTTTTAAATGCACTTTACATCACGTCTACAATTTACAACTTACTTTAAAATGGTTTAAATGATGACTTGTCACTATATTAGTGATTATAATTGTACATAGTAATAGTTCAAATTTCTAAAGAAAATTTTACGAAGTAATGATTTAAGTAAAATAATAATTTACTTGGAGGAACATTTTTAAAATACAAATGTATTAAAAGCTTAACTTTTTGAACAACCAAGACCTTAGATTATGTATTGAAGAACAGATAAAACTATTTGTTCATAAATCGTTCTATCGCCACGCGTCAACATATAAGAAAATTTCGCGAATGGGTCCCCAATTTGGCAATGCTTGTATTAATCAATTTAAAACACCACACTTATTGCAGCGACTGTGGCGTATTGTTGACGGCAAAACAGATATAAATAAATGTATTATTACGGACAGAAAATATTTTATATTTATAAATGTAGTTCTGCTTGGGAATTAATGATATACGCCTACCATATAAAAATAATGTTAATTTACTTATTTCTTAGTTTGTTACTTAACCTTTATTTTACTTAAACCAAAAATTCGTAAGATTTTTCTCATTTTTTTTAACAAGTGTCACCATTGCGTTGATATTTCCGCTTTAACCGAGCTTTATTTGTTAAAAATGTAATGCTTAACAAATCCAAAAATTGTTTTGATTTTCTTATTACTTTACCTTCTAAGATATTAATTTTCTATAGAGTGCGAATACTTTAATTAATATTATCTATAGATTTATTTAGTTTGGAAAAAATGGCAATCTGAAAGTTTAAAATATTATTAGGTATAACCATTTCTATCGTTGAATAGCAGTTAAGTAATCCTTAAGTCGATAATTGGTTGACAAAAAGCTTTTTAATAAGTTTTTGATCAAAATAAATTGACATTTTATTTTAATACGCAGCAACTTTGCAAGTTGTCTAAATATTTTCATAATGTTCAGTAAAACATTTCTCAATATTGAAAAATATAAACTTAACAAGTTTTTCTTCACTTTATGTATATACGAGAGTTAGACTATGTAATTATTGAAACGCATTTTATGACCTGAATTTAAGGAATGAGTCATGTGAAAGATACATACTATTTTTTATTATTGCATAAAATTTAAAAAACGTGTTCTTTCAATATAAACAAATATAGAGAATGCTGTTAACGGTGTTAAATGATCTACAGTCGGGAGATAAATTATTCGTCCACTTATAAAATTTTTAAAAAATTGGGATAAAATTAAAACTAAAGTTTATTTGCTTTTCATTAAAAAAATAAAAACAACTATTCATGTACTAAAAACTGTAATATAAAGTCCAACCTAGACAATGCCTTTCAAAAATATAATTAATAATAAAACATAATTTCTTAAAAACCTAGGGAGAAAAATTATTCGTCCACCAACATTTTTTTCGAAATTCGTCCAAACATGCCAAAACTAATAACGTGTGGGGCACCCTTTTGATTTTATAATTTGTTGTAACCTGTTAGGCATTGACTCTACCAGTTTTATAACGAAACCTACTTCAATTTTTGACTATTCTTCTTGACATCTTGCTTTTAACGCCTCTGTGTTGGAAATTTTCTTTCACCCTTTCTTTGAGTTCCCACCATAGATGTTCATTCGGGTTAACGTCTAGGGATTGCGGTGGCGTTTCCAACACTCTTGGTACGCTATACAGTATCCAACCTTTAACGACCCGCGCTGTATACTGGATGCTTGGATGTTGTCTTGTTGAAATAAGAAATTGTCTCCAATTCACATTTTCTCCGCGCTTTGTCTTAAATTCTTTTTTAAAATGTCCATGTAGACGAACCGATCCATAGTTTCGTCAATAAAATGAAGGTGGCCCACTCCATGCCATGATATACATACCCAGATTAGAACGGAACCCCCTCCGTGCTTTACCGATGGAATTAAATTTTTAGGTTTGTAGGCTTCCCCGCGCTTTCTGTGCATCAAAACCTTTTTTTATTTTACCAAACAACCCAATTTTTATTTCGTCAGTATATATGATGTTTTTACAGTACTCGGCAGTATTTTTGTCACAATGCCTCTGAGCAAACTCGAGATGCTTCTTATTTTTATTATTTACTAATGGTATCTTTCGACCAACTCGTGCCTGTATACCCTGGCTTCTTAAAAATTTTCTTATTATTGTTACATGAATAACCTTTTTGTAATCATTGGCTTAACTTTTCACTGTATCTGTCGCAGTAGCTTGCGGGTTTTCAAAAAATTTCTTAGTATTTCTTGTTTCTCTCGAAAAGTCAGTACTTTTTCTTCCTCTCCCTGACAAGGTTTTTGTTGTATGGATTGTTTCATATTTTTTTATAATATATTCAACTGTTGACCGGCTTCTTCTAACAATTTTTCTTATGTTTCTTTGAGATCTTTCTTCTTGATATAATTTTATTGTCAAATGTCTGATTTTTGAAACACTTCTGATGATTTGCGACAAATTTTGAAAATTTGCTGTATTCTTTAGACCACGGAGTCTCAAACTGCTATTAAGAATAATTTAGAATCTATATTTAGGAATTTTTTTATCATTATAAGAACAGATAAATACCTTCTACGTACATCTTTAATATTTTTTTGGAAGTGGACGAATAATTTCGCTCGCCGATATTTTATCAAATTATCTCCTTTGTCTTTTTTATCCAAGGGATCCTAATAAATATGAAGAGTTATTGTTATTTTTATTTCTCGCAATGTAATGTAGAAGTTTTATCTATATCTTGGAAAAATTACAAGTGGACGAATAATAAATCTCCCGACTGTATGTGTTTTTTCAAAGTGTGAGTGTACGCAGAGTTAAATCCTATAACACTGGAAGCATCAATCTTGCCTTAAGCTCGCAACTCTATCTGTATAATGAACCGTGGTTCTTCTAAATTCCTTTAAGAGCTGTTTCGACTTTTGCTAATCAGATTAAATTCGCCAAGTAATTTTGTTGGTTTCCCCGATCGATATGCTGCATGGGGCATCCCATCTAGAACAAGGGTCAACCCTTTATTCCCCATCTAGATAACTCTCTCGGGAAGGTTTATATTTTGGGTTAGAGTACCCCATATGTACAGTGTATGCCAAGACAGCTTCTACTCGACCGGGATTTTGTCGACTTGCTTGAGCAAAATTATCACTGCTAATTTCCTGTTACCTGGCTCAACAAAATATAGATTAAAACCTTGACAAGATATCTTAATCGGTAAGTTTTTGGTAATTATATTACTTTATATTATTCTTCGTACATTACCCTTTAGAATCAACTAAGGTAAATTTTGTCCAACAATAGAAAATAGCCAGTCTCTTTTCACACACAGGCGTATAAGTTTATTTAGTTAAGAATGTATTCGCTCAATTTTAATTAATTAATATTCTTTCATTGTGCCATTTTTTCATTTACTCTGTAAGAGGTTTTAAACCTTAGCTTTTTAGTGTTTTGAACTGATTTTACATGAATTTATTGTACATATTATTTGTTGTGAGCTTTACTAGATGTAAAAAGTATTTTGTATATTTATTTTTTATTAATTAAATTAGCCATATCATCCGTTTCCTTTTTATCATATATTTTGTAATAAAATTTAGAATATTGTATACAGTATACATACCTATATAAAAAAAGAACATGTCAGAAATACGTCGTTCTGTATGAATGAGAGCGTCTACTAAAAGACTAGTTAATAGTATTTTTGCACTAGTATTTATGACAAAAATGTGATTGAGTAGACATACTATTGTTGCCAACAAAAATAGTGTGTGGTATTAAATTCTTTTTTAATAATTAATTCCTATTTTATTTTTCCCGATTACAGAAAAGTTAGTGTCAATGCTGACCGACCTTTCCGTAGAATTACACTCGTTTCCTTTTTGATCTCATCTCCATAACGAAACTACATAAGATGTTTTCAAAGATTTCCCCCTTATAATTAGAATATACGTGAATAAGAACGAGTAAATTGGGGAGTATAAATAAAATACTAATATATATTAATGTAACAATACTTTTGTTATTTATTTGGTAGTATTATGCATATACAAAAATAAAAGATTACGTATTTATAACAGTCATTGGTGAACACTACATTAGTATGATAAAAAATTGTTGAATTTAAATCTAGCAGAACAAACAAATGTCAACCGAGTTAGAGTCATACTGCGATTATTTAGTTTATAGCCCTTAAATAAATTGTGTAACCGGATGCAAAATAAGCACATTATTAAACAAGAGCTGTCCCAACCCGGTCCTCATGATACAGGGGGCTAGGGGGCATCATGTAATGGCACCTCTGCCGCAGGTTGATATGGAGAAGCTTCAATTTTGCGGAGCCCCGGGGGGGGGGGGGGGGGGTACAACTTAGTTTTCTTTAAATATTATATTATAAGATGTGCTACAAACTACTCCAGTCTCCACCTCCAGCTTTAAAAAAAAATCGTTCCTCTTAAACAACTTTGTAATATTAACAAAAAAAACTGCGCTTTGTAATATCAAAATATTTATGGCATAACCAACCCAAACCCAGGTTTTGGGTCAAATCGATAATATACTGAAGAAGCTTGACTAGAAGGTGGTCAACATTTCAGTTCAATATTATCCAGGGACTGACTAGCCTGTAAGGCACAGAAAGCTATAAACCGGGAGCTCTGCGCTCTGGGGAGGACTAAAAAGGACAATGGGTTCCTGTTGGTCTCCTTTGGGGTGGCCAACTTTTCGTCTATTGGTAGGTTTCTGTTTTTATATTTGGTCGTTAGCAAGTTTTAAGGTACGGTTTCCTCGGGGCGATCATGATAGGCGTTCGTCGCTCGGCGATGATCGCGAACCACTGCTAATGGCAAAGTCGCTCAACATAGCCCCCTGGAGGGAGACGGTTACATTGATTTGCCATTGAGCAGTGGTTCACGATCATCGCCGAGCGACGATCGCCTATAATGGTCGCCCCGACGAAAACGCCCCTTTAAGATGAAGGCAATAGTCTCTGATGAAGGGTAACCACCCTGATAAATCAAACCCTAAGACTGAGGCTTAAAAGCAGGGCTAATTTAATGTATCCTCCTGTAAAAGTATTGTAGCCCCCCCTAAAATATAACTGGCTACTGCCCTGATTAAAAGGATGGATGGAAAAAGTACGTTACTTGGTGAGGTTGTTTAAACATTTTACACCAAAATCGCTTGTTTGACCTCTTTTACTTTTCATAAGCTGACATTGCACGGTATGCCACTCGGTGCACACAGTATAACTGCAAACGAAGATAAGAACACGTGAAGAAAAATAGATTAGTAACAAGTTATGTACCTCTAGCACAAATAAATTATATTGGTATGTGTGTAAAATCACTCTGTATTTTATATGCAAACTTTAAAATTCAATTTTTTTTTACATTTTTACATTTCTATACAATTTAAAAAGTTCCTAATTCTATCAATCTTCAGCCTCTTTATTGTTTGGTAGAAAATTCAGCGATGCCGAATTGATGCAAAACCTCTTTCTTGTTGGAGCAGGTCCGTCGTTGAAAACATGTCCCAGGTGCGATCCACATTTTGCGCAGGTTACTTCCGTCCTGATGCGGCCTGGTTGGGATATGAGGAGTAAAAGGTTTGCTCCAACTTATGGTGGTTCGGGATAAAGGATCAGTGGGGATATTCGACGGAGAGGTGTGGAGTGTGCAGTAATTAAAAAACCATAAAAAGCGAGTGAATGATAAAAATGAGAGAAAAATAAACAAAAAGTGTGTGAGTTGTATGTTGTGTGTGTGCACAGACCGGACCAGAGCAGGGAAAGTAAAAAGAAAACAATCACATTAGCTTCCCAGAAGGACTTGTTTTCACAAAAACCAACGCAAAATGGTAAGCATTTTTGTGGATTAGCGGTTTTAGAGGCCACACATTCCATTTTTGGGTTAGGGATATTAGGAATCACATACTAACTAAATTCTTATTTTAAATTTAATGATCTGTTTTTGAATAAATCTGAGGGTTTTAGTGTTATTTTAAATGATGGTCATTCCCATTTTTGCATTTTTTTTTTCGGAAATTTGAAGACGCAAAAACTATAATATAACTCCAAATACGGCAGACATGGATAGGAAAGTATAGAATGTAACGGAATAAAAATTTAATTTTTCAATCTTATAAAACAGTATATTCAGTTCTTTGGCAGGTTTGTTAGGTTCTAGATCCATGTGAGTGTCTCGTAAGAACAATACAGGGAGAGTTTTTTTTATAAAGTCTTACAAGGCGATATCTCGAAAACAGTTTAAAATATTTTCATGAAATTTTGGTGAGTTATTAGGAAGTTGGGGGGACATATTTAAACAGGTTTTTGACATTTACCCCCTCTCTATTTTGAGGGGTGGGGGTAAATTTTGAGTTTTAAATAGGACGATGTACTTTTGTTTATAAAATTGGAATCTTAAAAAACTACGTATGTGCACAACGATTTTTTTTGATTTGCTCTTTCGGTTACTGAATTATGATTTATTAGGTTATAAAAATTTAAAATTTAATTTCAACTTATTTATCGTCTGTCATCTTTTAGACGTTGTTCGAAATGTCCTTAAACTTTCTCACTCTTTTTCTAAATGAATTTCGTACCCGCTCTAACATTTCAGGTGTCGCTAATAAGCAGGCAGAGCAGATTCGGTCTTTCATATTTAAAGTTGTAGGTGCAGTCGCCATCACTTTGTCTTTTAAAAACTCCACAGGAAAAAGCCGAGAGTGGTCAAATCCGGGGACCCCGTAATAAGCTGAGAAATAAGCGTCAAAATTCTCAACAGACTTAAGTAAAAATAACGCATGGAAAGTAATTAAGCAACCTGAGCAAACCTGACCAACTTTTCCAACGCCTCCTTTTAGTTGGAGAAATCAGTAATATTTTTTTCAAATTTGGTACTCCCATTGGAAAGTGGGTACGTATTTTTTCACGTTTGGTAATTTAAGCTAAAAATGATTAAAAATTTGTGATGTTCCTCTAGAAACTACGTTCATCATAATTTAGTAGTATTTAGCATATCCTTAGTTGTTTAATTTAAAAAGTGAGATGAGAATGATGAGATGTAATCTCTTTCTTGGATAACTATAAAGGATTTACTGATAAAACAGACCAATAAACAATTTGTATTTTATCTAAACAACTTCATGTAGGTATTGATAAAACGTCTTAAAGTATTTTGAATGGTAAAAAATGTCGCTAAATCATGACGACTTATTCTTTTAAATTTTCACTTTCACTTAAAGGCTGAAAAAACATATTTCTCGAGATAACAGCATTTATTCGCGGTTTTTTCCTTTTGAAGTTGTTAGAACACTACTTATTCTAACCTGAAAAAGTGTTTCCTTTATTAATTGTATTATCAATTATAATAAATAACGATATAAACCAAAGGATAATGATTTTTGGCAACCCTGTGTATACAGAGTATACACAGTATTGTAAAGTAAAAAATACCTAGTACGTGTTGATAACCTTAATCTGCATTGTTGTACAAATAAAATAACATTAACTGAAGACTTGCCAAAGGTCATTTTACTTTTTATTTAAAACTACTTACTCCACTCAAAATATATGTAATTTTAGAAAACTAAGACATCTGAAACATTGTAATATACATGTAGTTTATTTCACAGTATTGGGGAAAGGGGTATAATAAATTTCGTAAAGAAAATCCTTTATTTTTAACTTTAGCAAAACACCCGACTATTCTGGTATTCTTTCTTCTCTTTTCAAGCAGAATTAATAAAAGAACCACTTTTATTAAAATTTTATGATCTTTTTATTTACATTACAATACAAATGACCTGCTCAGTATGGCATAATAAGAAATACCCAAATATCCAACTGTACAGTCTAATTTTGAGAACTTAAATTAGGTACAGGTAAAAACAGAAAACTTCATTTAAAAATCATTCTTCACTACATAATTCAAGTTCGGGAACTATTCAATAATGTATTATAAACATTTATTCTGCGACTTAAGGCGGCCAACAAGTGAAAACGTGCGAAGCCCGGGCGGGCCGGTAATAATACAGAGTCCGATAAAGAAAAAACACGTTAAAATAAATTAAGCCACAATGAATTACCCTAAAAAATCTAATTTCTCAATTATAATTGTATAATGCAATTTATTTCCATTTTATTTAATTCTATCTAATCAAATTATATCTAAGTGGGTTAGGATGAAAATTTTATTTTTAAACTATGACACATTTTTTACAATTATTGCAGGCATTTTGTTTGTTAAAAATAACCTTACCTAATTTAATTAGCTATTGAACAGAGCAATTGAACCAGAAAATCTGATAGCAATAACAGGAAACAAAAAGATCATAAAATTATAACCATTTAAAATAAACCCACAAAATGAAAAAAAATAACATACTGCTAATGAGAAAATATTTAGGTGCAGTAAAAATAAAGGGGGACTGTTTACTGTAGGGTTCCAAAAATTTATGGTGCTTTTATAAGATGTCATGATGATCAGAGACGAACCTCTTTATCATTGTATATAAACTTCAATACGGACAACAAATTATCCCCTATTAAACCTTGTTATAATTTAATAGTCTATAGCATACCACTGATGCCGTTAACGCTTTCTTGAGCCAGGTTGTTGGTTTGTAATGGATTGTACAATGACTGATGATTATCATATCATTTCGAAATTTACAAATGTAGAAATCTTTAATAACAATGTATAGAAATATAAAAAATAATAATTTTAACTTTTTATAATTATACACCTGCACCTGCGTTTATAGTGTGCATCTATACTTATAATTTTTGCAATAAAATCTCAAGGTTGTTAATCTTTTTTTTAAATGGTTGTCTGTATTGCAGCATTATACAGTATTTCACGGATGAGGTAGACAAGAGGACAAATGCACCAAAAAGTAAAAGATATGAAAAAAGGTAATTCTTTATAAGTTTTTGCTTGCTTTAAAAATAAGATCCACGATGCCAAAAATTTATTTTTTTGTACAGGGTATGCAAAAAATATAGAAACGTAAAATTTGGTTACGAGTAAAATTACTTTTTTTTTAAATTTTAATGCAAAACGTTACATAAAAAAGTTGTTTTAAATTTTAAAAGAATTCTTATTCCAGATTTTTAAGTAAAAATGTGTTTAAGGAAAATAAAATTCGTCCTTTTAAACCAATTTTTAAGCAAACTTTTGAAGATGGGACAGTTACAAACGCTGGGATTTTCGTTTGTGGGTCGGTGATGAAATTCTAAGTAACAACGTGAACTATCATAAGCTAATAATGTTCTCAGATGAGCCAACCTTCAGTACAAGCAGCACAGTAGCGTCTGAGAATGTGAGATACTGGGATAGGGAAAATCCAGAGTTTAGAATTGCGAACCGCCGTCAGTGTTTTAAAAAAGTAAGTGTTTGGTGCGCCATTTCCTATTATGGGATTAAAACATATTTTTTTGATAATACATGTAACAGACATTCTTATTTACATATGCTGGAGTCATTTTTGTCAGACAAGTTAGAAGAATTGCCTCTTCAATATCGCCAAAATTGTATTTTCAGCACGATGGGTGTCATGCACATTATGCTGCAGAAGTAAGGGATTGGCTCAGTCGCAAATTTGGAAATCTATGGATGGGCCAAAACGGTTCAGTTTTGTGGCTCCCTAGGAGTCCCGATTTGGGGGCGCATTAAACAACTAACATAGGAAAGATCCATTGAAAATGACGAAAAAGATTTAAAACAACTTTTTTATTTAACATTTTGCATTAAAATTTTAAAAAAGCAACTTTACTCTTAAATAAATTTTCCGTTTTTGTATTTTCTGCATACCCTGTACAAAAAAAAGAATTTTTGGCATTGTGGATCTTATTTTTAAAGCAAGCAAAAATTTTTATAAAGAATTACCTTTTTTCGTATCTTACTCAGTACTCAGGTTTGTTGCTTTAATAGATGTATCGAATTTTAGAGGTGCACGTTCTTAAAAAAAATTTAAAGCAAAAGTGCGATTTTTATAAATCATCTGTATTTTTGGTGTGTCTATTCCAGAAAGTCATTCATAAAATGGTTTAAAATAATTTTTCAAAGTAGTTTGTGGTTAGCGAAAATGAAAAGAAAAAATTAGATAACTTCACAATCCACTACTTCTTTTAAAGCTACCAAATTTCTGGGCCTAACAATTTAGATCCCATCATATATTTTCTTTTTAATTATAACAACAGACATTACTACATTAAGCCCTAAACCGTGGGCACCAAGATTGGAAATTTTATAAGATACATTAGTTCATCATCAAATATGTCAAGAGAAACATATTTGATATTCCCCACACAGTGTCATTTTTGACATTCTGTATTGTTCTAAAAAATGCTGACCTAAAGTACTTTGTAACTTAAAAAAAAATACCACAGATGTACATTCTCAATTAGCAGTCTGTTCCAACTATTATTAATTTAAAATACCTCCACTAGTATCTGGAGTAAGCTTCACTTTTCCTTGATCTAAAACATCATTAAATGCGGGCCAGCCACATCCAGAATCATATTTCGTTTCCGAACTAAATAAGGGTTCTTCACAGACTATGCATGTGTAAGTTCCTCCATTGTATACTTTATTAAAGCAACCTGGAATGACCAAAAAAGAATTAGTGATATTATGATGCCTAAGGATTGTCATTAGGGCTATTTTGACAGTAGTGTATACTGTGCTTTCACACAGAAGTGCCAAGAAAAAAAAGAAAAGGAAATGGGCTGAAAACTTGCTGAAGAGGTGCCAAATCAAAATTAGACAAGATGGCAACTGACAGGAGCGTATTATCCAACAAGCCTAGGAAGCCCAGGCTTAGAGCGCAAAAGCGATTCGCTTTTTAAAAATAAACAGGAAATTGAAAAAAAAGCTAATAAAATAAAAGGAAATTATAATTCAAAATTACTGTGAAGGTAGGAATAAATTCCTATCCACCTAGTCCTCACTTTATATACTTTCTCATAGCTTCAGTACAGAAGTAACAAGCAACGGCTTTTTGAAAAAGTAGAGAAAGTAACGTACCAAACCTAAGGAAACCTGATCAAACCCAAAAAAAGGTTCATTTGAGTTTTTTCAGGATCTTTTTTCGTCTTTTTCTTTAACATTTTCCAAGGTACTAGGGTTCATAATTTACTTTTCTAAATATTGTTTTCGAAATCATATATTTTCTAAAAATGTACCTGTTTTAAAAAGTATTTTTGTCTGGAGACATTTTTGAAAAAATGTACTTTCAAAATACGGGATTTTAGAGAAAATATTTTCGAAATATTTCATAAATCCGTTTTCTAAAAAGCATCTTTGAAAAAGCGGTAAGGACATTTTTGGAAAAATGTAGGTTTGAAATATATTTTCGAGAAAATATTTTTGAACAATTTCGTTAATCCATTTTCGAAAAAGCTGTTTTGAATTAAAGCAACAAGAAATATACATTTTTTTTAAGGTGTTCACGCTATTTTTAAGTTTTTACACCAGCAGTCAGACTGACTGACAGATGCAAATCGGAAATCATGTTTTTCATGATCTAAGGACCACCAAACGTGATTTGAAAAATCTTAGGTTTTTGTTCACCAATAAAATACTTCCTCTAATGAGAGAAGTCAAAAGATCAATATAATTTGGATAAAGCGCAAAGAGCAACAGCCAGCCCAAACTGCTAAACCTAGAAATGTGTAGGTATATTTCTTTAATGATGTTGGCAAGGGATAAGAAAGGATTTTTTGAAATTCTGAGATTTTGAAGGAGGTGGGAAGTTTTTAAGAAAAGCTTATAACTCACAAATCATTAAAGGCGGGGATATTAAATTTGGCATATAAACTCCTCAATAAACTCCTCATAAAAGATAAGTAAACTGGCATCTGTCCGTTTTTTAAAATTCAATCCTTTATGGGGCAAAAAGGGGGTGTCAAGTTTTTTGGAAAAAATTCTAGTCATATCAAAAATTGCTGAGGGTTATGTTATATTCAGCATATAAACTTCTCATTAAAAATAAGCAAACACATGTTTGGCCATTCTCCAAAATTCAACCCCTAAGGGGGTGAAAGAGAGAGAAAAATGCCCATATCTCAAGTCACTGAAATATGAGTATATTCTAAACTTCTATCCTTTACTAATAAAAACTGTCTTTAACAACAAAACTACTCAGGTAAAGCTGCGAAGGGATTGCTAGTAAAATAAATAGATAATAGAACAATAATGACCAAATTACCTTTCCTGTGGATACAACATATAACTATTGCTGTATATAGATTTTTTCGTGATTTTGTGAGCAGAAAGAGCACAATAAACAAAATTAACATACCCTATAAGTAGTATAAAGAAACTGAACAAATTCATCCAGCAACAATAATTGTTATTTAAAATATTGTTTAGAGCCCTAAATCATCACAAAATTTTGTGAACCTAGCTAAGTATTCCTTTTAAAATTTTATATATTACTTAATTCTGGGAATTCTGGGTTTTTATAAATTATTAACTAAAATAAGCAAGTTTTATAAGGAATAAATAAGTACCTGTAAAGGGTCTTTCTGTTCCTTTCTCCTGGGTTACATGATATTGTAAAGGGGTCAACCTTTTCTTCAATTCTCCTTTATCAGTGCCAACTTTTTCACTCATCTTAAATGCTACAATAAAAATAAAAGTTCTCTATAAGAAAAATATTTGATTTAACACAAAAATGCACACCTGCTAAGTGAAATTCGTTTCGAAATTCGGTCTTTACTATTTTAGGAAAATAATTTCTACAACATCGTGCCACGAGTTTAGCAGTGGGGCTCATACGACTTAATAAGTAGTTCCTGATTTAAAACCTAAATAAAAAATAGATTTATACATGCACGTATCAAATTACATAACACAAATTCTTCCATTTGTCATCTAGGAATGGGAATGAAATATCGATATCTATATTCCACAGTTACAAATAGGTATCACCAAAAAATACAAATGGTATCACGTCGATATGCTTTTAAAATTATCGAAACAAAAAAGGTTTGTTTGATTGTTGGGTTGACCCATAGAAAAAAAACCCTCTCTTTTCTCTGGGTTGACCGGTGGGCTGGAAGCTGGAACCGAACTTCCTGAACCAAAGATTGCTTTGGTTTTTCGATGACTCGCTAAAACAATGGTGTTCATTTGCAAATCAAGGAAGATCAATAACACAGGTTTGTGTAAAATGCAATAAACTCTAAAAACATCAACAAATAAGTTAACAGATGAAACTTATCTTTTATATAAGTGCCAACCGCAATTATGACCACGTATAGAGTTCGTTGTCATAGTTGCGCCGATTCGTGCATTCGCTAATGTATGAGCGGCACTGTGACCAGTGTACGTACTAAGGTTTTAACTGTGTAGGATGAGTTTGTAGTTACGGCCATGTCAATTAGCCCTAGTAGCTCAAGGACTCTAAACTAAAGAGAAGAAGTAATGCATTTTCTTGACACTCATACGCTGTCACTGTCATTATTGTTCGAGTTCACAAAATTGAAGGATAGATATAAACAATGCTAAAAATATTTTCTCCTAAAATTTATTAAAATTAAATTCAATGGATTAAATAATGAAGAGTCTGAAAAGCGTGTCAGTACAAGTACTTGACAGTGATATAGCGCTTCTGCTACCTAATGGTGTTTATGAAATCAAGCAAATGGAAGCAAAGTCATCTAAATTAAAACAGATTTGCATTTTTTGTCTAGCTTTGTGCCTTTTTGGGATATTTGGCTTTGGATATTTTTGTCCGGAAAAGGTGAGTTAAGTATTTATGTTAGATTATATTAAGCCTCAATTTTATTTCATTATAGAATTGGAAATAAATGAGATAATTTTTTTATGGATCTTCTTTAAATGGTTCAAACTGTGAGCTTTCATTTTATGATGGTTAAATTCTTGTGGTTATTTTTTTAAACACATGGTGACAGCTTATCAGGGACTGAGTTTTGGTTAGTTCAATTTTAAATTGCTGATTCACATGAACATTTTTTCATAAAATAGTTGGGCTAACAAAAAAGAATAATATTCATGGTATTCATTATAAATAACTGCTCATTACTAACATGTTAAAAAGAAATAACATAATGAAAGGTGTTAACTTCTTGTAATCTGTACCTACTATTCATAAAAAATACAATTCTTACCTAATACATCCTGGTTCATTCTGAAGTACCGCACGGCTCTCATCTTGGTTCTGTATTGTTCTTGATATTCGTGAACGATCTATCCTACATATTTGATCATTGCTCCCGAGAATGCTCCTTTCTATTTTTTGCCGATGACCTAAAGATTTACCGCATCATCTCTGACACGAGTGATTGTGTGCTGTTGCAGGATCAATTAACTAAGTTATTGACATGGCGTGAGAATAATAAAATGGCACCAAACATGTCCAAGTGTAAAGTTATATCTTTTTGCAGAAGGTATGTTATGAATCAGTTGATGGCTCTCTCCTACCAAGGGTTACACTGGTCAATAATCTTGGTATCATTTTTGACAGGGAACTTAGATTTATTGCCCCTATTGACAGTGTTACTGCAAAGGCTTTTAAGTTTCATTCATTATGATTTGACTCATTAGTCAATGACTTTGGTTTAAAAAAACTGTTTGTATATATGTTTATTTGGCACACTATATCCTGTCAAATATGTCATTTACTTACAGACTTGTAAAACAGGCATCTAAGTTATTTGACATCAATCTTTAACTTAAGTTTCACAAATGAATGGAAGTATGAAGCATTTTACTCAACAAATTTTAAATAAGCAACAGTTTTTAAAACATAAATGTAAAGCATACTGTTGTAAAAGTTCGAACCTTTGATTTTATTCTTTATCTAATTTCATATTAAATTAGACATGGTTACTTTTTCTGCAGTAAATTTGCTTAGTGATTATAAATTACTCAAAAATTGTAGTCGATTACTGATTACAAATTACTTTTAAAAAAGTAATCAGCCGCGATTCCTAATTACGATTAATGTAATTAATTACAGTAATCAGTTACAAAAGTAACCGATTACTTCCCAGCTCTGCGAGACACGAGATACGAAATAATTACATATTTTAGTGATTTTCAAAGATTTTAAATCAAACTGTGATTCACCATATCTCCGAAATAAACTAGCATAGCGAGTTCTTTTTATTATCATTTTCCTTGAAATTTTATAGAAGTGTGGTTTTGCTAGGTTTCGCAATAGGGACGGAGATGGAGTGCACAGCGCGAAAAATCGAACGTATTTCTAGTTTTCCCAGTGTCTTCCGCTTACAGTGTAAGTTCACCAAAAAGATGCTTCCAGTTCAAGCCAAAATGTGCCCATTTATTCAATAACTGGCGTGGTATAAATTAATACATTTTTAAATCGATTATGACCGGCCTAAATAATCAAGGCGTATAAAATATAATATGGCCAAACTTTTATACAGAGCACAGAGTTTTGTAAACATAATAATAGTAGACGCCAATGCAATTATTGCATTTGAAAAATGCTGATAATCCTCTGATATAATTAGGAATTACCATAAGCGTTCACGCTTTTAATAAATTAAAATAAGTGACAAAAGTTAATATACCTAAATAAGTAATTAAAAATTCATTAACATTTTTAAAAATACAAGTTTTAGGAAACAAGTCTATGTATTATATTGAAAACCTAGATGAACACTTTCCTTGCTTTTCTTGAGGCAAACTGAGTAATGGTATCATCATAGTTTATACACTGACCAGCAATATTATGGCACCACTAGAAATTTGCAACAATTTTGATGGCATACACGTGTTTCTTCTAAATCTATTGCCCAACTTGAATAGGGTTACCATCTGACCGGATAAATCCGGTCTTGACCGAGTTTTAAAGGCGCTGACCGGGCTCCGCTCGGATTTCATTAAAAACCGGATTTTCTACACCATCAGGCAACGACGCAATTTCCGGCAAAAAATACTTTAAAAGCTGTTTCAAGTGGCCAGAAATATAAATAATTTCAGGGGTTATAAAAAAAACTTAAAACAAAGTTGTTTGAAATTAAAAGTTGTCAGATTTAAAGTCGTAGCCTCCTATATCAAAAAAAAAAATCGAAGTAACCCCCGCGTATTTTGGTTCTATTATTATTATTGAAACGCATATATCAAAAAGCTTTTACCTAAAGCCAAAAAAATAATATTAAATTCTTTTATTTAAATACCTCCGACAATTTATTAATATTAATAATAATACTCATAATGCATTTATTGTTGAAGCCAAATAAAAGTTTACAAACAAAAAGAAATACGATTCAGTATCATTATTTGACCGACAATAGGCCTTAAGTGGTTGCAGACATCTGGAAGCCCAGATACTGTTCACTCCCAATAAATAAACTGTCCTTCATATTTAAATAAATTTTTTAATATTTTTTAGCTTTGGATAAAAACTTTTTGATATATGCGTTACCATAATAAAGTACCTAATTATCTTTAAGTACAGAAAGTTAGATTAAGTACCTACCCTTGTAACAGCCGTGTAGTCTGGGGTTCCTTAAAAAATAAGTTCAATTAAATTAACACCAATTTGAATAAATTTTTAAAATATTACGCATATACGATTTATTTCGCTTGTGTTGAAATGGCTGAATATGTGCCTAAGTTGAATGATAAAAAAAACAAAATTCTTATTTTTTATTAATTTCTTTTTCAGAGAGGAGGCCATGACTTTATATCTAGACATAAATAGTAATTTTAAACAACTTTTCTTTATACCATTTTGCCGTATTTTTTGAAATAAGGGTAGTTTATTCTTGAATGACATTCATATTTTTTGGCCTACCCTGTATGCTGTTTGAGATGGCTGCTCCAGAAGCGGACAGAAACCGCATTTCCGAAAGCCACTTCCGGCCCGAAACACGGCAAATCTAGCGGATTGTAGACCGGGCATGTCCTCTTTGCCGCGGTGGCCCATGGAATGAGCCATGGGCCATGAGCGGCATTACAATACAGGGCCCTATAACACAAGACATACAAGTGTAGGCTTTTGGTTGGAGACTTGTTAAGTTTTGTAACACAACTTAACTTGTACTAACCTTTGTCGGTCTTATAACTACGGAAATATGTTACAGTTGTAGGTCTGGTTGTACACTTGTTACAATTGTAGGTCTTGTGATATAGGTCCCAGGGCGCAATACCGTTAGAGATCCGCTGTCCGGCCACTGGTGGATTAGCCAAGTACAGGGGATGGCCCGCCCACGGCTAGGCGTGGTTTTAATACAAATTTAAGAAGGTCCACATTGGGCATTTTAGAAAGATTTTTACAGTAAAATAGTCACTGGAAATTAAAAATAATTTGCACATGCTGTTATATCAATTCTAGATAAGACATTTTAAATATGAATTCAACATGGTTGTCCCTAAACTTGGGGTACCTATGCCGGACTAAAATGAAATTATTTTTGGAAATTTTAACTTGTTTTTAAACTTTTATTTAGACTTTTTTCCATAAAAATGTTTCTAGAATAACCAATGTTATGTTCATTTTGTTTTTTTTTATAAAAACGGGCTGAACATCTCTGCTCCCAGTATTTATTTGCAGATTAACAAACCTTGCTCATTTTTGTTGGAAGAGATAGGTATAAATAGTAAATTTATCTCATCACTTTAAACTAGTTTATAACTTTTCTAGTTAGTCAAGTAGTAAAATGGCAGAAGATAAGGAAAAAAATATTAAACTGTAATAACTATTGTATTATAAAGTAGAGGACAAATTTATTTAAAAACATATTTACATACAAACAAATGGTATAATAAAAAACGAGAACATCACTGAAAATGGTACAATACACGTTCCAAAAAAAATATAGGCGAACACCCGCGTTTCTGGCGGGACAAACGCAAAATATATGACTTGGCACTTGGGTTTGGTGCACTATTTCGTAAGATTCTGTAAATTCAGAGCTACTGAAAATATTCCTCTCCCAAAAATAAGACACTTGAGACACCTAGTTCCTTTTACCATGGGTCCTCTTGTTTCGTTTCAGATACAGGATGTTATTTATTTGTTCTTTTTTTCGGTATCTCCGACTTTATAGCAATTTTTGATTAAATGAGGGCTGGGAAAAGAACTTAAAATGGTGAATATTTGGGCAACCCTACCCTGCGTACATCTTGACACTCCTTTCCCCTCGTAATGACGAATTAAGAATATGAAATATATTTAGATTTCGTACAATTTAAATTCAGTAGTTGCTGCATTTAAATAAACATTTTAATATGCATTTGAAGACATCTAGTATTGATGAAAATACATTATGTAAAATCTAATTTTAATTTTAAATTATTTGCCATCTCCATTAACTTTAATATATTTTTCCCTCAATTTAAAAGTCTATCTTTCTTGGAAAACAATAGTTAGATACGTGTTTATCTCATAAAATAAATTATATTTAAGAAATTTAAACTTAAAACAGCTTTTCGTACTTAATCTATTATTATTTATGTTATGTACATGGGCCAGCAATTACGCCTCGGCAGGTATCCTAAAACCTGGTTGCAACAAAATTTTTAGCACTTATTTAACAGAAAATCGATAAAAATCTATAATAATAAAATTTTCGGAAATCAAGCAAGCAAATATTAAAAATAATTCGTATTATCTACATGTACTATTTATATATGTCTTTCTGCTTAAGTTAAATGACCTTATTAAGAAAAACAGTTTCAAGGTCATATCAGCTGTGAAACTTTATTATCTCTTGGATTATGCTATATAATAATGTTTTCTCTCAATTCTTGTATAAAATCGGATAACATAATTTTTTTTATTTAAATGTTTAGGTATGTGCATTATCATCAAGGAACCCGGGTTCTCCCATGGAAGATAACCTAGGGAAACCTTTAGCCTTAGAAAGCAATAAAATCGGATTAAGTTATGATGATATGCTTAACGATGACTTTGCCTTCGATATGGACTCTCATGACGTTATGGTGTTCCTTCACATGCAAAAAACTGGTGAGTAAAAGCTATATTACTAATTTATTAAAAGTTTCTCTCACTAATATCACTAAAATCAGTTCAAACAGGTGTTTGACTAAATAACAAACTAAAACTAAACTTGAATAATAGGTAACAAACTAAAACTGAACTATTTTAAAACTAAACATTTCTTTGATCAGCTAGCAACATCAGAAGTTCTGATTGACTATGCTACTGCAGAAAAATTTTCCTCTCTCTGTCTAGGTAAGTTATAGGTAAGTCCGGATAGGGAAATTTCGCTACATTAGGAATTTTCGTGATGGCTTAAAAGCATACCTTAATAAACCTATAAATTTTAATTCAAATATTCCAACAATGGAGGCAAAATATCTAATTCTGACAAGATAAAAATCAAAAATTGTCGACTTTTTTCTGCTCCCCCCCCTCCTTCCAAAGCTCCTGATTTTAAATAACCTCGACAAATGATCATAAGCTCCTATGCCACTACCCACTTGAACAAACAGCGGGTAATGGCACAGTGTGTATGTATGTATTAAAAAAATGGAATTTTGGATTATTTCAAGGATTCTCTTGAGATTGGTTGAAAACCAATAAATCTAAAACTATTAAGAAAATTTTGAAAATCGTCACATTGTAGTACAGGGTCCGACTACACTGCTCTTATACTGTCTCGCGGGAGGAATTTTGTTTACGGCAGAACAAAAAGCTTTTAAGATCGAAAGTTACTTTAGAAATGGTAGAATGGTTGATGGCCAGTGGGTTTATTCAACACGGGACGCCATTCAGGATATTCAAACAGAATTTCCACATAGTCATGGATTTCGACCAGTTTCGCCAAGATCTGTGGCTTTGTTTAGAGAACCAGGAAGTGTGAATAGAAAGGAAGGCAGTGGAGGTCCAAAGTTCGCACTGCACAAAAAGTAGAAGAATTGAGGCAAATTGTTAATGAACACCCACAAACCCCTATTCGGCGTTAAAGCCAACAAGTAAATGTATCCTATGGAACATGCCATACAATCCTGAAATGTGACCTGCATATGCACGCTTATCATCTAAGCTCAGTCCAAGAATTCTCACCAAACGACAAGCCGCAGCGAATGCAATTTTCAGAGGAATTTATGGGTAATTTGCATAAAAATGAAAACGTATTTGAAAAAACCTTTTTTACTGACGAGGCATGGTTTTACCTCTCTGGTTATGTAAATTCTCAACAAATGAGAATGTGGGATTTTGAAAATCCACATTTCTTTATAGAGAAGCATCTGCATTTACAGAAGGTTGGCTTGTGGGCGGCCATATCGAATAGAAGTTTAGTTGGATCGATTTTTTTGAAGGAATTCAATTCGGCGCGATACCGTGATGAAATTTTAGAAATTTTGTAAACGCATTAGACGATGAAGAGATGCGACAAGGCTACTTCCAGCAGGACGACGCACCAGTTCACGTAACTCTTGATATTTCGAAGCCCGAGTCATTAGTCGTAATATGCCAGTTAGGAGGCGACCACGATCCTGCAATCTCACGCCTTGCGACTTTTTTATGGCCACACATTAAAAACTCTGTTTTTAAAACCCGTGTGAAAATTTAGAAGACGTACAGGCTAGAATTACAAATAAATTTCAGGAGATCAAATCCAATCAAACTCCCCCCAATGATTTCGATTCTGTAAGAAGAAGAATGAGACCATGTTTGCAGAATGAGAACAGTTTATTACTAAAATACTTGTCGTTGTGTCGTATAAAAGAAATGAAATATCTGCTTAATTATAATTATTATTGTTCGTTAAAAAACCAAAAACATTTTCTAACCATACCGCAGATTATCAGAACCTCAACTACATATTTATGTCTCGCAATTCCTGGTAACTTGTATATTTATGGAGTACGTTTAGATTTATTTTAGTTACATCGTATAATAATAAGGCGATTTAAGTTTCAAGACGGGTAGACAATGTATAACTTTATCGGTGCCTGTAGAATTCATAAACAGGCTAATTTAAATATTGTCTTAGGCCATTGGCCAGGAGAACCGATGTTGCGTTTTATTCGGGGACACTATGAAAAAACGCCTGGTGTAAATAAATATTAAAATTAGTTTTGGATGCATCTGAATTAAAAATCGAAAAAATCGGATTTTTTGATTTTTTCAAAAAAATCGTGATTTTAGGTTTGGACCTTTTTAAAACTTTTGGGAATTATCTGTACAGTGATGCATCTTGTAATTTGTATTTCATCATATGTGTACTATACAGTAAATCTCTTTGTAATCTTTTTCTTTGTATTGTAAGACATTAGATTTATATGCAAGACCGTATGTATGTCCATGTAATTACAGTGAATACACAAACTTCTGAAGTCTGCACCTGACCTGCATTCTACTTTTCAAGGTAAACTTGTACCAGAGAAAAACCAAGGCAGAGAGAAGAATATCTCTTCTTCCCGCCAGCTCGACAACGCCATGGCCTTCAAGCGGCAACACCCCGAGATTGGCGCGTGGGATTCTCACAATACACCCCTACATAGCCAGTGCGGTAGCAACACGGCAAGCAGAGAGAGTTTTCTGCGGCGCAGTGCGTCTCAATACTCACTCTCACTGTGCTTTATACCGTTTATACGGACGGGCTATTCTGTTTTTAACGCGTGGCTACATTTTTGGAGAATCTTGTAAACTTTTGATTGTTGTTTTTCATATGTGTTTTTTATTTTGCAGCATTTTTTTTTAATAACCCTAAATCTGCAACGCACGCCCGTGGCAGCTTTATTTAAACGTCGGTAGTAGAGTGCGTCAGGCCGCTTTGGAGGTCATAGAAAATCGTATTTATGAATGAAATCAGTACGAGATATCCTTCTCTCTGTCTTGGTTTTTCTCTGCTGGTACCTCAAATAATACTCCCTTAACATGCATACAGAGTCAAATTCATTTTTAGGCAGTGACCTTGCTTTACCCCTTCCAAATTACTTGGCATTTGTATGACATGAATGACAAATCAGCTATGATGTTCTGAAACAGTTCCAAACACTAACACCACCTGTCTTAAGTAGATATCTAAATTTTATAAATTCAAGTAAATAGGTTATATAAAAATCAATATTTATTTTAGATAATAATATAGCCAGAGGTTATGATACTTATGATGATGAGCTCACATTATAATTTTACAAATGTTGATTAATGCAAAATAAAAAATGAGGACACGGGTATAATTTGCAACAAATAATTATAATTTTTGAGGGTTGTTGGTGTATATTCATTTACAAGATTTTTTTAAAGATCTTTGGTCCATGACCTCCTTATTCGTAGGCATATATATTTATGCGCCTCTGCATTTTCAATATTATGATTTGCTTAAAATGTCTATAAAATATGAACATTATTAAATTTTGTATATTGAATATAAAAAATGACCTAAATAAATATATGAAGGCTAACATGTTTCAGGTGAATTCTATTTGTATGGTTATTAAAATTTTTATTTTACCTTCGGTCGACACGAGTCATCAAGAAAGTATTGTAATCACAGATTTAGGAAGAATTCTACATTTTAAAACAATCAGGGATTCTAGGACTACTTTTATTCTGGTCTACTTCATGGTGCCACAGTTACTTTTTGAGAATGGTTGGTGCCAGGCTTTCAGATATATGGCATATTTGCAGATTGATTAACTTTATACTATAACTAGCTTGCACCCGCGACTTCGTCCGCGGTATAACAATTTTACTCCATTACAAACTTTGAACCCCCATTTTACCCCCTTAGGGGTTGATTTATTAAAAACTGCCAAACACGTGTTTAAACATTATAATAGCCAGATTCTCCAACGCTAGTCCGGTCTAATTTGACAACCAAAAGTTTTAAACTGACAAGTGTAAGAATAAGACAACTAAATTTTATACTAGGAATTTATTTTTGCGCTTTTTCGCAAATTTATGATGAAAGTGGCAATTTTAGTACGTTCTTTCGACAATAATAGAACTAAGTTCATTCTAGCCGCCCATTCCAAGATCATTTGGAACCCAAGCAAATCGCTGAAATATCAGAATAATTCATTCGGTTTTAATGACGACTTATTAACAATGACAGGACAAAAACTTGTCAAAACATAACTGATTAACTAGAAGGTCTTAATTTAAACCATTACTTAATCTTAAACCTTCTTAGTGAATCTGAACGTTATTTTTTAGAGTACTTCTATGAAGTTTCCAGTTAATTTTGTTAATTAATTAATTAATATTTTTTCTCCATACAAAGTTTGAACTCCTGTTTCATCCCCTTAGGGGTTAAATTTTGAAAAACCCTTCCTTAGTGCAGGCCTACGTTATATAAGAAACCTATGTGCAAAATTTCAAGTTTCTAAACCCAAAGGTGTGGGCTGTGCGTTGATAAGTCAGTCAATCAGCCAGTCAGTCAGATTCATATTTTATATATAGAGATAACAATATTACTGTAAGTTAATATTTTCAATCGTAAATACCACGGGCTAAAACTACATTATCTCGACGGATCATCTTTTAAAATTTTTTGCTTGCTTTGAAAATAAGATCCACGATGCCAAAAATTTGTTTGTTACAGGGTATGCAAAAAATACAAAAACGTAAAATTCGGTTAAGAGTAAAGTCGCATTTTTTTAAATTCTAATGCAGAACATTAAATGAAAAGTTGTTTTAAATTTTAAAAGAAATCTTATTCCAGATCTTAAAGTAAAATTTGAAATTTCTAAATTACTCTTTTAATTTTTAAAAGTCACATTGTCACCTTTTTTATTTGATTACACCTTTGATAACTGTGACGTATTTGTCAAAATAATAGAGATGTTTTCTTTAGAGGAAATAATATTTATAATCCAAAATTACAGACTCGTACAGGTTAAAGAAAATTACTAATAGAATATTAAATAATAATTGTAATATTCTAGAAATTTTCTTATTTTATGAAACTTGAAAAAAATTAAGGACACATCATATTTATTTTTCAAAAACTTCCCCTCCATATTCTGCGAATTTTTCTTACTGACGCTGACGTCGAAAATGGCTAAAGCTTCTTATTTCTTCCAGTGAAATCGATTCTATCGCTCTTAAAATTCTCTGCTTTAAAACATCGTCATTTTCAATGGGTCTTTCATATATGTTACTTGTTTAATGCACAAATTGTCAAATCGCGACTCCTAGGGGGTCACAAAATTGGACCATTTCGGCAGTGTTCGTCTAGGTATTATTTAGTCTATGGTACTCTTATTATGTAAATTATCTCTTTCTTTTAAACACAGTCGACGAACCCTACTTATTAACCCCTTTAAAAGAGTTTTATTATCTTTATTTATTTTTAAGAAACTGGCATTTGGAGTTTTAAGTAAACCCACGTACTACCAGGTGTGTGTTGTGTTCTTAGAATATTTATCATTTTTTTAACTCAAAATAAGTAAACAGTGCGCCTATTTCTTCAAAACTAATACGCCAAATTAATACTATGATGGTATTTTAAAGTAAAGTAAATATTTACTTAAGATGCGCCAGTTAAACAGATGCTGATATATCGTTTACAAATATATAAAAATTTTTATTGCTCCTAATTTATGTAAACCGAGTAAAAAGTTATGGCGCCAGTGCAATTTTCAGGCCGATTGTTCTTGGAACGTGTTATTATAAGAATCACGAAAAAGGTTTAAAACGTGCTGGTTTAAATTTAGATCTTTTAGTTGATCCATTTAGATTTGGATAGTTTTTGTCCTGCTGTTTGTAGTAAATCGCCAGTACAAACTTATTTTATTATTTCATCAGTTTGCTTGGTTTCCATATGATTTTTACTTTAGAACTTGTTACTAAAATGAATTTAATTCTATTATTGTGGAAAATACATATTTAAATTGTTACTTGTCAACATAAAACCTTGACTGTCAAATTAGATAAGTTTTAACAATAGTGAATCTGCCTCATAAATGTATGTCTAATACATACAGGTTGTCCGAAAAATCTTAATATGGGCAAATGTCTTTGCTGTTAGGAAAGAGGGATACACCAAATTTTAGATGTATCTTATTGGTTAATAAATCTGCCTTTTTTGTATAATTTAAATTTTTCGACCCCCTTGACGCTAGCGAGTTGAGGTCAAAAATTTTAAATGCACCCTATGTCGTGTGGTACCTCATTTTCAAAAAAGAAACATTTTACCGCAAACCCGAGGTGCATATCTTAATTCGTTTTTAAATGGCAAGCCAATCAAAATTAACGTCCAGATTCACTAAGAAGGTTTAAGATTTAGTACCGGTTTAAATCAGCGACATCCGTCGCTGGTTTAAATTAAGATCTTCTAGTTGATCAGTTATATTTTGACAAGTTTTTGTCCTGTCGTTGTTAATAAGATGTCATTAAAAACTTATGAATTATTCGAATATTTCAGCGATTTGCTTGGTTTTCAAACGATTTTCATCTTGAAACGGGCTGCTAGAGTGAATTTAGTTCTATTATTGTCGAAAGTCCGTACTAAAATTGCCCTTTTCTATATAAATTTGCGAAAAAGCTCCGAAATAACTTCATAGTATAAAATTTAGTTGTCTTATTCTCACAGTTGTCAGTTTAAAACTTTTGGTTGTCAAATTAGACCGGACTAGCGTTGGTGATAAAAGTTTAAGTACCTTTATTTCTTTTATTACTTAAAAAGCTGTTCAAAATGACCACCATGAACTTTTTGGCAGTAATAAAGTCGATTTTAGAACTCTGCCAAGAAGTAAAGCCTGCCATTCTGGAAAATGTGAGAAGTGAGTTCCAAAATCGGCTTTATTACTGCCAAGAAGTTCATGGTGGTCATTTTGAACAACTTTTAAAGTAATAAGAGAAATAAAGGTACTTAAATTTTATATTTCTCACGATTTTTAATTTTTAAAGGCTTGCCCCTTTGAAAACGAATTAAGATACGGACCTCGGGTTTGCGGTAAAATGTTTTTTGTTTAAAGGCCTTTAAAATGAGGTACCATAAATTAGGTGTAGCAGAAAAAAATTATAGTTTTATAACTAGCTTTAGGAGGTTGCAACGCCTTTACATTGCTAGGACACTATTTTATATGACTATTCTGAACATTTGGCTTTTCTAAGCGAGTATAAAACTAAGTATGTATTTATCTTAATGGTGATGTATAACTTTGGAACATCAGGTGTCAATTCCTAAACTGACAAGTATTCTTGGTAGATCACACTCGTCCACTAATCTACCTCAAGGGACTTGAACAAGAACACACGTCCAAGATCTCTCCAAACTATCAAAAATCCCAGCACGATCAAAAAACATCAAAGGACAACTTACTCTAAAGAATAAACAGGGGTTTCCCTAAAAAGAACAGTAATGAGATTTCCACACATGAAATTATAGGTTAGAGTACCCGTCGTTTTCCCGTCCAAACAAAATATATAATAAAAATCAGAAAAATCAACACTACTCGCCCTTTAGAGACCCTAACAAAGATTCATCTGTAAAAACAGGAAACTAAATTTCAATTTCCATATAGAAGGACCATTCACAGGGCCGACCTACTGTGCTAATGACATACCTACTGAGTTTGTTTTTGAGTTTTAGGAAAGATTACAATGTTCACAATTTTGTTTTAAAAATGATCAAAGCATGATTTTTTTGTTTCAGGAGGCACATCTTTTGGTAAACACCTTGTACATGACTTAGATCTTAAAAGACCCTGCAAATGCCCTTTGACCAGAAAACGGTGTTACTGTTTTCGACCGCACTCAAATCAGAGTTGGCTTTTTAGTAGGTACACAACTGGGTGGAAATGCGGTCTACACGCGGATTGGACTGAACTGACAGGTTGCGTAGATGAGAAGTTAGATGAAATGGAAGATGTTGTTAAGAGGCGATATTTTTATATTACATTGATGAGGGAACCCATAGCAAGGTAAGTGCAGAAAACATGTTCAAATGTCAAATTAGTAAACGAGCTTAACCAAGCCAAGTCAGTGGTGTTTGGAATATTTAAACACGCTGAATAATGACTATTAAAATTATAAACTTCATTATTTATATTTATTTTTCTTTCTTTTCCCTAATTGGATATTTTTGACTAGGTACTTGTCAGAATTTAGACACGTTCAGAGAGGAGCAACATGGAAAGGCTCACGTCACTTTTGCAAAGGTAGAGCGGCTACCGTGGAAGAGATTCCTCCGTGTTACGAAGGAGAAAACTGGGAAGGGGTGGAATTGGGTGATTTTATTAACTGTGAAAGCAACTTGGCCGCTAACAGACAGACTAGGATGTTAGCAGATCTCGAATTAGTTGGTAAGTTTATAGATATAGAGCAAACTTTTTTTTCACACAGGAAAACTATAATTCTTACTAATATACAGGGGGTACAATATTCGCTCGCCAAACTTTTACCAGTGATTATTTGACTAAAAATAAGAAAATATTTCTTTTTAATACAGGTCCAAAAATATTTTGTTGTGAAGATAAAGGGTTTATTTATATTACTTTTACTCCGGAATTCACTAAGATAGGTGTAAGATTTAGTACTAGTTTAAATTAAGATCTTGTAATTGAGCAGATAGGTTTTGTGAACTTTTTGTCCTATCATTGTTAATAATTTGTCATTAAAAACTTGACTTATTTTAATATTTTAGCGATTTGCTTGGTTTCCAAATTATCTTTCAACTTGTTGTTAAACTGAATTTATTTATATTTTGGTGGAAAATGTGTACTTAATCTGTCATTTTCTTTATAATACTTGCTTGGGTGTTCTTTTTTCTGAAACTTTGAAAATGACATAGTTTTATATACAGTATTGTCCACGGATGAGGTAGACAATATATAATATATATATATATATATATATATATATATATATATATATATATATATATATATATATATATATATATATATATATATATATATATACATAACTATTAATAATTAATTTAAAAAAAGGCATCCAAAGGAATCCAGTTCCCCTCTATCTTAATAATGAAAACATTATCTTTCAAGCAATTTTTAAACAAAAAAGAACGAAATTCCATTCACCACCATTTTTATATCTATAAAGATCCCAATATTGCAGTAGACACGCAGACTTCTTGCCTGCATGTTATTTTTAAAATTGTCCTCGTCGTATTTAAACTGTTTGTTCCACAATGTTAGTGTTATGTGTCAATTTTAAATCTTAATTAAGAGGATGCATTCCCCAAAACATTTTCGTTCACAGGTATGTTAATTTTATGTTCATTATGACTAAGATTACTAATTAGAGCGGTTTTTCAGCACTGTATTCTGAAGAAGGTCGTAAGAATTGACCGAAACGTTAATAATAAAAACAGAAACAAAATATAAAAAAATAGTGATTATTCCGGATCTTTAAATCCCAAGAAAATATTCCTATAAAAAAAATATATATATGTATATATATATATATATATATATATATATATATATATATATATATACAGTGTGTCCGCTTAAGTTCTGTACATATGGGAAACTTTTTTATTATTAATTTTACGATAAAAAGTTACTCCTTATAAAAAGTTCTGCTTCCTGAGAAAATAATATTAAACTATTCAAACTTGAGATAGTATGTACAGGATAGTCAAAAATTTTAAAAATCAAAATTGGCCTAAGAGAGAAGTACGTTAATCTAAATTTCACTATACGGACACGTGATCAGTACTCTTTTAAAACAAATGTGTGGTGCGGAATTTACAAAAATACAATAATAGGACCTTTTTTTTCGACAAAATTTAAATGGTGAACGTTACCTGTTTTTTTTTTAATAATTTAATTTAATTTAATAATTTGTTTGATTTTATTCATGAACTTCACATACCCGATAGGCTATGGATATGGTACCAATAAGATGGTGCACCAATGCACCATGCCACAGTACGAGGGATGTAAGACAATACTTAAATACCTTTTTTAATGGAAAAGTTATCGATAGATATTCTGACCTTTTTTGGCCCGCTAGGTCTCCGCACTTGAGCCCCCTAGATTATTTCTTGTGGGGCTTAAAACAGAATGTATACCTACAAAGGCCATTTTAAAATATTGACCATTTGGAGAGGGTAATTAGAGAGACAATTGCAAATCTAGTAATGGTATACTAAGAGTATAAACAGATATAATTTTTAATGCCAAGCAACATTTTCTTATTCCATTTTGCTCTAAAATTAAAATTAAGTTTACTTCTCTCTTGGGCCAATTTTGATTTTTTTAATTTTTGACTATCGTGTACATACAATCTCAAGTTTGACTAGTTTAATATTATTTTCTCAGGAAGCAGAACTTTTTATAAAGAGTAACTTTTTTTCGTAAAATTAATAATAAAAAATTTTCCCATATGTACAGAACTTCAGCGGACACACTGTATATATATATATATATATATATATATTGAATTTTTTTTTCTTTTTTCTTGGCATTTCTGGTATATTTTTTACTTTTTCCTTCCTTAATTAAAAACTAAGAAGGTTTTTTTAATCTTGGGTTTATTAGTACTAATGAATTAGAAATCGTGTTTTTATTATTACACTTTTATTGACGTTTCGGTCTCGTCCTTCGACCTTCTTCAGAATTTGTTTTTTTTTTAATTTAGAAATTATTTTATTCTTTTTCATTGCTGAAAGAGAACAGCTTGTCAGTTAAATTTGCAAATATACAAACTATAAAATAATATGGCTTACCTTGAAGGAAAATTATCCTGTAGTTTAAGCTTCACAAGCTAGGAATCCCCCTTAGACCAATAGTAGGTATCATGTATACAATCACCCTTTGAAAAACTTTGAAAATTCCTAAAAAATATTCTGCAACATATTATAAATCAAAACGGTTATTACATAAAAGATTCTGTGGATTTTAAAAATAAACTAGATGACATAACTTTACCCAACGACTATACCCTAATATCATTAGATGTCATATCTTTATATACAAATATACCCACCACGTTAGCAAAAGAAATTATTATAAAAAAAAATGGGACAAAATTAATAAATACACTGATATCCCTTTAAACGAGTTTATAGAAGCTGTCGAATTAACGCTAAACTCCACATATTTTATGTACAAAGACAAATTTTATAAACAAACTGAAGGTTGCGCAATGGGAGCCTCAATTTCCAGTGTAATCGCACAACTCGTAATGGAGGACCTTGAGGAAAACATACTCAACAAAATAAACTACCAAATCCCTTTCTTCTTTAGGTACGTTGATGACTGCATCGCAGCAATACCTAGGGACAAAACTCAAGACATATTAGATCAATTTAACAGTTACCATAACAAGCTTCAATTTACAATAGAATTAGAAAAACACAGTAAAATCAGCTTTTTAGATCTAACCCTACACCATATAAACAACCGTATAAAAACAGAATGGTACACAAAAGAAACATGGTCCTCCCGATACGTAAATTACAACTCTCAGCACCCAATCTCTCAAAAAAAAAAAATCGGTAATCATTGGTCTTGCAGACTGCGCAATAAAACTATCCAGTCCCGAATATCGCGAATATGCCATCAAAAGAGCTAAAGAAGCACTTAAGCTCAACTGTTACCCTGAAAAATTAGTAAACAGTATATTTAAACGAAGAATACACATGTTTTATAACAAGACCCAGCCAAAAATCAACTTAAAAAACAAAAACTTTCTTTCCCTACCATACGTCCCGGGGTTATCGGAAAAAATAAAAAAAAAACCTTTAGTGAACATTACATTACAGTCGCTCATAAAGGACACAATCTTTAAAAAAAAAAACAACTTTAGCGCCCTAAAATTTAAAATTTCTAAACACAAAAAATGCCACGTAGTCTATCAAATACCCTGTAAAGACTGTGATAGTGTATATATCGGTCAAACTAGTCAATATTTAAAAAATCGACTCAACAGCCATAAATACGATAAAAAAAAATAAAACAGTGCTAACCAACCATAGCTTAGAAAAACAACATACCTTTCATTTTGAAAGTGTAAAAATATTACGGACAGAAACCCACACAAAAAAAGAGAATTTTACGAAATGATCGAAAATCAAAAAAACACAAAAAGCATAAATTCAAAAACAGATACAAAAAATCTAGCCAAAATTTACCACAGCATAATTAAATAATTCACAATTAATTCACAAACATTAAATTTTAGTTTCGTCCAAATCACACAAAATAAAGACAGCCAACGCCCACGCCAAAAAACAGTCATCCCTTAAAAATAATAAAAATATAAAGAAAGATTAACGGTTTAAAAACATCATAAAAAAAATTAAGCAATATAATGGGAAAAAGACAGGAATTCCGCTTATCTACCTTAACAATATTGGAGCGTCAGTATTCTCCTATATGCCGGGACAAACGGTGGTCATTTTTAAAAATGGTGTTTTAATTATTTTTAAATCATTATTTTAATAAAAACCATAAACTACAGGATAATTTTTCTTCAAGGTAAGTCATATTATTTTATAGTTTGTATTTAACTGACAAGCTGTTCTCTTTCAGCAATGAAAAAGAATAAAATAATTTCTAAATTAAAAAAAAATTCTGAAGAAGGTCGAAAGACGAGACCGAAACGTCAATAAAAGTGTAATAATAAAAAAAACACGATTTTTAATTCATTAGGATTAATAAACCCAAGATTAAAAAAACCTTCTTAGTTTTTAATTAAGGAAGGAAAAAGTAAATATATATATATATATATATATATATATATATATATATATATATATATATATATATATATATATATATATATATAATTTAATCATTATTTACTATATATTATTTTAGAAAATATTCGTAAATTCCTAATAATTACACCACATTTGTCCTACAGGTTGCTATGATAAAAAATATGTGCCGAAAACCGATAGGGATCGAATAATGTTAGCTAGTGCTAAGAAAAACCTTCAATCCATGGCCTTCTTTGGTCTGACTGAATACCAAAAAATTTCCCAGTACATTTTCGAAGAAACGTTCAATCTTCGTTTTGCCATACCGTTCGAACAAAACAATTCAACAGTATCAAGCTCAACAATCACGAGCTTAACTCCCGACGAGGCAACCAAAATAACTGCCCTCAATAGCCTAGATATAGAGTTATACAATTTTGCTAAAAGGTTATTGTTTCAAAGGTTCGAGAGGCTTAAGTCGAGAGATAGTGACTTTGAGGTAAGATTTCAACATTTAGGTGTGCTTAACCCCAAAAATGGCCTGTTAGCATTTGATTGGGATAGACTTGATGATGCTGATGGGCAATAGCCTAAGATTTGAAACTGACTGAAGGTATTAATGTGTTGTAATTCAGTTTGATCTCGGTTTTTGTCTCTTATTACTGTTTTTTTTTTATATATTTGGCATTTAAAATTTTTAAGGGTCGGATGTTTGCTTTCTTAATAACATATTAACATTAAATACACCCGCTCCAAAAGTACGCGCGCGAGAGTGCAACGGATGCAGAGGTATATACGCATAAGCGTCAAATGCTCATAACTTTTTATCAATTAAAGATATTTGGATAAAACAAAATAGCACGTATTAATAATCACCAAGACAATCAATTAACCATATTTTAAAAGTATTTTGAATGTTTGAATTTGCGGTATTCTTGTCAAAGAGTGACATATGAAAAACAACGTTTTTTTTTTTGGAGAAAAACGCTATTTATAAAAATATATGTAAAAACGATCACGTCTATGGTTAAATGTCAATAGAAGACATATTTATCTACAACTTTACCACGTTTCAGTTGATTATCTTTTTATAAAAATTTCTTTATAGCGATATTTTTATCTTTTTCCAAATACTTCAACTTTATGCCAATAAAACTCACTGAAAAATTATAATTTTTGTAAAACCAATCACACCATCTGAAAGTAAATGTTTTACCTCACTGATAACATAACTACTGTATTATTTTTAAAATGTAAAAGTTACAAAAAATAATGATTGGTTTTCCTCAGCGGCGAACACGCGAAATTGCATTTTCGTAAAACAGACAATTAAACGTTTGCTGTAACAAAACAAATAAGAAGCCTATGGATACACCCTTTATAGAATTCGTAGATAGTGGTCTCAGGAAGAGATTACAATACTTTTTAATTTTTTAAAATTTGTTATAAATACAGCTTGAATCAACAAAGTAGAAAATTTCAGAATTAAACAAGATAACCGGAAATTCAAACATTCGAAATACTTTCAAAATATTATCAATTGATTGTCTAAGCGATTGTTTATACGTACAATTTTGTTTTATTTAAATATCTTTATCTTTAATTGGTCAAAAGTTGTAAGCATTTGTTTATAGCGCGCGAAGCTTATGAGTATACCGCGGTTTTTTATTTATTAAATACTGACGAATCTATTGGTCGTAGACAAAAGTGCTCAGTACCAAAATTATGTCAAATTTTCGGCCTTCCTCTATTTTAATAAATAACTGAGGTAGAACGGAAAACCAAAAAAAGGCATGAAAAAAAATATTTTTTTTGCAATTGTTAATAAAAAAATTAGCAACAAAATATTTTTATAAAGAGTTTCATACGTTCATCTTTGATTATTTCGACTCTCCAGATCCAGCTTGCCTGCTCTAGTTCAATCAGAAATAAAATTAATCAGTAGCCAAAAATATTAATTTAAATTTTCATGGAATAAGAGATAAATATACTTAAACATATTTTTAAAATTAACTATGGGGTTTTAGCAAAACCAGCACTTGCATTTATTTTAAAAAGTTGTAATACATTAGGTTTCTTCCATGTGTGCCATAGTATAAATTTTATTAGTGTGCGATGTCAGCAAATTTTATTGTAAACGTTTATTAGGAAGCGGACGGGACGCCGGACTTTAGGAATTTTCAGAAAATGGACTACTTTAATTTGACCCACAGTGTACATGTATATAAAGATTTTACCTGAAATATGGCCAGGGTTGCCAAATTTTAAATATTCTAATAGTCATTGAACTTTATTATGACGTACAGATAAAATTATGAATCTTTACAGAGATTCATGACTCAAGATATAAAATTTTAAATTGCAAAACGCCTAACTGAACACATTATTTTAAAATGCCTTCATAAATAAATTAAAATACATGTGTGAGAAGGAGAAGAAGATGAATACATAAGTCTTTTTCATTTAAATTTGACGCTCGCTTCTTAAATAACTTTTGATCGTTTTATTGTTAACTTTGACATTCAAAAAACAAATTATATGTAATTTAGACACTTTTTGCACAAAATTTGTATATACTCAGTGATAGCTGTTTTGTAAAGACCTTAGAAATTAAGCTTTTACATTTTGTTTGCTCACATTGCAGATTTTGATCATGTAGCGTGTTTTTAAAGGGACAGGATCTTGGTGCCTTTTACACTTATAATAATATTCCCCGCCCCTTTTTGCGTAAGAACAAAAATTTTAACGTAGAACCGAAACTTTCACATCTTGAGTCATTGAGAAAATCATAGTTCTTGGTTTTAGACGGTGTCGAGCTTTCTGACGTGTCGCCTTGGATTGCACGGGATCTTTAGGGATCTTTACTCTGCGAGATCAAAACAATGAATGTGTTTTGATCTTGTAGAGTGAATATGCCTTGTGCAGTCAAAGGTAAGACGTCCAAAAGTTTGACTCGGTCTAATTCGAAGTGATTTTCTAACTACACTCACCGATATTTAATTCGGGACAACCATAACTTTGATCAAATTTAATGTATGATAATTTTTTGTTTCATGGTCCGATTTCGATGTTTTTTTTTCAAAATGTAGATACAAATTTCGATTTTAATTCATTTTATTCAATTTTCAAAAAAAGAGTTTACATGCTGAAATATACAGGAAAATAAAAAATATCCCGTAAGCTTGTAACGCCCTGTAGAGTAATTTTGCAATCTAAACCATTGTCTAAACTCCACTGAATATGCTTTTCTGCGGCGTCTGATTCATTCTTAACATTTTGTTTTTTCATTCTCGATATTTTAGTTAGTACCTAGTGTTACCCCCTCTTGCTCTTGTAACAGCTACTAAACGTCAATTCATTCGTATAATTAGGTTTTGGATAGCCTCTTGTAGAACGTTATTCCATTCCATGCACTGGCCCGCTCGTAGTCCTGACATTAATCCGATGGGACATGTTAGGTAGACGAATCAGGAAACGTCGAGGACAGTTATTTATCTCCAACAGCTCCGAGACGTTCTGGGCGAACTTCTAAATATTGGGCCACTATTCTTGCAGTATGTGGACGGGCATTGTTATGCTTGAAAACGAATTGGGACGTCAAAGGAAATACCGCTCCCCACCCTAATTGATCCACCACCAAAGCTAACCCTGTCGCTAAAATTACATTACACGAATCTCTCTCCTTGTCGTCTCCATGCTCTTTCTCATCCGCCAGGATACAAAAATCTAGACTCGTCTGAAAACAGAACTTGCCTCCATTCTTGCAGGCTCCAGTTAATGTGTACTTGCGAAAAAAGACGTCTATTTACTCGATGTTGTCTGAGGAGCTCTGGTCTTCTAGTCCGTAAATTGGCTTCATTAAGTCTTCTTACTGTTATTTCCTTGACATCATCTTGAAGAACTCTTTCAAGTTCATTTCTTATCTCTACTGCACTGGTATGCCGAGTTCTTAAAACTGAGACTCTAATAAAGCGATCATCAAGAGCAGAAGTACCACTTCCAGTCTCATGAAACCTTGGCACGGCTCTTTCCACGCTGGATTTTGTAAAACCTATCATATCCGCGACTTACCTATAGGAATAACCAACATCATGAAGAGCAACGGCTCTAGCTGAATCTTCGGATGACATCATAGGCATTGTGAAATAAAAAATAAATTCGGAATTCACCCACCAAACGTAAGTGCTCGAAATGTCAGATAAAACGGTTTAACGAATGCAGAATAAGTTTCTAAGAAAACCAAAACATTCCAAAAAAACCAACAATGTTTTCAATTATATTATTGTTGTAAAAAGTGTTTCGAAAATTCATATATCGAGAAGAATAAAGAAGCAAAATATTAAGAATGTATCAGACTCTGCAGAGAAGCATATCCAGTGGAGTTTGGATTGCAAAATTGCTCTACAGGGTGTTACAAACTTACGGGAAAAATATACTGCTTTATTTTCCGGTATATTTCAACAGGTAAACTGTTCTTTTGAAAATTGAATAAAATTAATTAAAATCGAAACATTTAACTACACTTTGAAAAAAAAATATTGAAATCGGACTATGGAACAAAAAGTTATCATACATTAAATTTAATCAAATTTATAGTTCTCCCCAATTTAATGTCGGTAAGTGTATTTATTTTAACATTATATATATATATATATATATATATATATATATATATATATATATATATATATATATATATATATACCGTTAAAGTACTATTTACTTTTAATTAGAACCACAGATGTTTTTGTCAAGAGTCTATATACAGGATATTCCTTAAGTACATTGAAATATTAAATGAGGTGGTTACAGAGCTAATCTTAAGCATCATTAAATCGTTATTCAATCTAGAACTGCGTCCTGTAATATTTTTGACTACTTAGGGACATTTATACACCCTGTATAAATGAAAAAAAAATTATACCATTTGACACGACCCATGAATGTTTTTCATATATTTATTAATCCCTATATTAATTTTTTAATTGTAATTGATCAAAATCTGCAGTATTTTGTTTTTATTTTTAATTAAAATTGTTTTAAATTAAAACGATTTTATATTAATTTGTGATCATTGTATATAATATAGTTAGAGTAAGTGTAGAATATAAGATCTTACCTATCGGACAATAACACCCTGGTCGGGATATAGTGACGCAAATATTGGGTATGATTAGTTACCATTTGAAAAACTTCGTACCTAAAAATTTATGGGGCAGATTCAGTATTGTTAAAACATCTTATTTGACAGTCAAGGTTTTATGTTGACAACTAACAATTTAAGTGTATTTAGGTGTATTTTTTAAATTTTTACAAACGATATGACCAAGTAAAAGACGTTTTTATATGGTATCTAATCATACCCAAACTTTGTGGCCCGTCTTCCGAGCCATCTTTATGCTATCGGGACTAGAAAAATATGCAGAAAGTTTTATAAACTGTGACAAAGAGCCCACTAAGGGTAACTTCTATTTCACTTTAAACTAAGGAATTTGTCTTTCCACCTTGCTGTCCAGGATGTTTTTTAAACAAATATTTACCATTTTTATCGTGTGTCATGCTTGACAGGACAGTTGTTCCAAATATTCCCCCTCAAACTTCAAAACTTTTTCTCACTTTTTCTAAGTGAATTTCGTACCCGCTGTACCATTTCAGGTGTCACTAATAAGCAGGCAAAGCGGATTCGGTCTTGCATATCATCTAAAGTTGTAGGTGCAGGCGCCATCACTTTGTCCTTTATAAAACCCCCCCCACAAGAAAAAGTCAAGGGGGGTCAGATCCGGAGACCTAGCAGGCCAGTTGACCGGACCAGCTCGTCCAATATACCTGTTTTAAAATATTTTATTTAAATTATTACGGGCCTGTATTGCATAATGGAGTGGAGCTCCGTTCCGTTGAAACCACATGTCAGGATCTATATTTTGGTTTAATAATTGGGGTAATTATTTTTTTTTAATTCTATGTACATTTCTCCCTTTAAATGTCCTTCAAATAAATGCGGACCAATAACTCTATCCCCGATTATACCACACCAGACATTAATTGACCAGGGATGTTGATTTAGCGGAGTTCTCATCCAGTGGGGATTTTCCCCACTGGATATTCCCCATTAAAATTCTCTTCCATGTTAAATTGAGCAATAAACAGAGAAATAATCGTTAAAACGTCAAAATTCTCAACTAACTTAAATAAAAAATAACGCATTTCCATGGAAACGAATGATAATTCTGAAATAAGTGAACTTGATTTATTGGCAAAATTTATTTATTTTTTAAATTCAATCAAAATTTAGTTAACCATAATTCCGTAACCGAAAGAGCAAATAAAAACAAATGTACACATATGTAGTTACAACAAAAGTACACCATCCCATTTATAATTCCAAAGTTACCCCCACCCCTAAAAATAGACAGAGGGTCAATGTCAAAAATATGTTATTAACGTACCAAAATTTCATGAAAATATTTTAAACCGTTTTCGAGATATCGCCTTGTAACACTTTAAAAAACTCACCCTGTGGAATAAAAATTATGGGTGACAGACTGCATCCCTGTCTAAGGCCCTTCCCTAATTTGCTTCTTCCCGGTCATCCACCCGGCTCCATACGGCTGTTTGATTCTCTCTCGTATAGGTTGTCGATTATTCACCTATCTTTCAACTTTATACATACGGCTGTCAGTATGCTGAACATTTTGTTCCACTCCACATTGTCGAATGCCTTTTCCAAATCTACAAACGCGATACACGTTGACGTCCCAGCTCTAAATCTTTCCTCTATTACTGTTCGCAAAGCGAACATCGCTTCCTGTGTTCCTCTGCTTGGGTTTGCTTGCTTGCTTGCCTCTCTTCTACCTTGGTTTCTATTTTTCTGTAAATGATCCACGTTAAGATTATTGACGCGGGCCTTAATTATTTTCAATGTCTCCAACGCCTGATCAAATATTTTAAGAATCCTATCTCCCTTCCATCTCTTCTTCATCTAGATCCTCTAGATTTTTCAATTTTTTGGCAAGCTTAATAATAATATAAAACCGACATTACCAGACACAAAACTTACAATTTAAAAATGCAATCTGGAGTTAAGCAGAAAAAGACATCCTGGACATCATTTCTTCTTAAAATATCAAAGCTTTATCTTATTTTATAGGAGCCACCTTAACAATAGTCATTAATAGCAAAATGTTATATTATAGCGTTAAGACACTATTTTAAATAGCCATTAAACGCTTTCAGTGTTGTACAATAGGAATAGTTTATTAATCAATTTTTAAAAGTCGAATGTCAACGAACCAGCTTCTTTGTTTTTAGTAGACTGTAATTTGTGTACACATTTTTTTGCACATACCTATTGCAATAATTGTGGATATGTTTTTTTTAAAGTGCAATTATTTGCACGGAGTTAATTGACGTTAACACCGTTTTTTTATTTATTTTATCTTTAAAACTATTTTACCTATAAAAGTCTTTACCAAATATTTATTTTTTATGTTTTAAATTGTTTTTCCGTGAAAGTGTTTGAAATATTTTTCGGGTTTGCTCAGGGTCTTATTCTTATAATTATAAAATAACGTTCAGATTCACTAAAAAGGTTTAATATTTAATACTGGCTTAAATTAAGATCTTCTAGTTGGTTAGTTAGGTTCTGACAAATTTTTGTGTTGTAATTGTTAAATTGCCCTTATACAAATTTACGAAAAAACTAGACCGGACTAGCGTTGGAGAATCTGGCCCTTACAATTCTAATCTAACTATTATATATATATATATATATATATATATATATATATATATATATATATATATATATATATATATATATATATATATATATACAGGGTGTTTCAAAAACATGTTCCATCGCTTAAAGGAACATTCTTTGAAAGAAATTAAGGCAAAAAGTTTATATGAACATGGGTCCGCAGATGCTTTGTTTCAAAGATACAGGACGTTAAATTTTTAAATGGTCTTTACATGTTAAAACCGGGTTGGGAAAACTAAACCAGTAAGACGGTTAATAAAATTACATTTATCTCCTAAACGAAATGAAAACTGAAAAAATATGAAGAGATAAGTTTTGTTAAGAATTTAACATACTATTTGACCGATATAAGGAAATGTGAAAAAATCAGTGGCGTACATGTTTTTATTGGAAAAATATTGTACCGTCTTCTCATATGTACGCCCCTGGAGGAAATGTCAAAGTCTTTTCATGGTCAGAATTATGCTTAATTTAAGTACTTTACACATTGTAAATTTCATCAAAATTGATGAAGCCATTTTGAAAATATTTTGGAAAAACTGAAAAAAATTAAAAAATTTAACACCCTGTATCTTTGAAACGAAGCATCTGCGGACCAATGTTTATATAAACTTTTTGTCTTAGTTTCTTACAAGGAATCTCTCCTTGAGCGATGGCACATGTTTTTTGAAACACCCTGTATATATATATATATATATATATATATATATATATATATATATATATATATATATATATATATATATATATATATATATATATATATATATATATATATATATTGTAACAACCTCGGGTATTGTTCAGTGGAGACGATCTAACGATCTAGGTTAACCTAAGATTTAAAGACTTCGTTAACGTAAATGGGTTTTCTTTTATTACTCCAAAATTGTATAAAATATAACGTCAAGTTCCTAAAAAATATATTTTCTTGTCTTGAATATCTTCGACGAAGACTCCTCTGGATAACGCCTAACACCGTGGGCTCGTCTTCTTTAGGGAATCTGCTTTCCTTTAGGCAATACTATGTTGCGACACTGGATAGCTATAATGAAAAGTAAATGTGCTATCTTACATCAAAGAAAAGGGGCTTCTGGATATTCGTATCAATGGATAGGTTAGATTAGAGCTCCGCTGTATCGGGGTACTTCGCTCGTGACAGAACAAACCGCGCGCAGACCCAACAGCAAAATATAAATTAGGAGTAGAGGTTAAAAAGGGGCTCTACTGTATCGGGGTACTACGCTCGTGACAGAACAACCGCGTGTAGACCCAACAGTAAGATATATACGTTTCCAAAATTCAGGTAATGCGTTAGAGCTTTCTTTAAACCGTGTAACGTCAGAAGGAAACACTTCACCAGTTATCGATTCTTTTAATATTTGTAATTGGGAATAGGGATGCGCAAAATTTTCTAAATATCGATATTAGAATCAAATGATATATCGAAAAAAACAAAATCGATATTATAAAAATATCGGAATAAAAATATCGATATTTTAAAAATATCGATATTTAAAGAAATATGGTTTTTCCTTGTAATAAAATTTATTTGTGATTTTTGAGCCATTTATTGATATTTTAATATTAATTTATATTAAAAATTGTAAATTAAAACTTATCTGCTTTACAATTTTGAAGAAATAATAATTGTGATAAACGATGCCATTTGAGTCTGTTTCTTTGCACAGTTAACACCTGTCCTGCGTTAGAAAAAAGCCTTTCTGACGGCACTGAAGTAGCCACAATACTTAAATATTTTGGCGCAATCTTTGCCAAACTAGGGTAAATGCCTTTTATGTTTTCCCACAGCATAAGTGGATTTGCATTAAATTGTGCAGGAGGATTTTGAAGATATCTTGAAATTTCAGAGTTAACATCGGTTTCTTGTGGGTACGTAACCGAATGTCTCTTCACTATTTGATGGTGATGACTCCAAAGGTTAAAGCTTTCCTGCTCTGAAAAAAAGAAAAAGAACACCCTAAATCAATAAAAATAATTTATTTCAATCGCCAAATTTCTTACCCTCTTTTTGTGTTTCTCTAGGCTCTGCCTGTGCCAATACTACTTCTCTGTTCTTTTTTTCGTTTGCGTGCATTATATCTTTCAAGGCTAATACAGCTCTGGAACAGGCCAACGGATTTTGAAAATGGATTTTCTTGAATCTTGGATCCAGTAATGTCGCTAAAGCTAGGAGTACCACGTTTTCAAGGTGTCCGAATCTTTTTTGAAGTTCTGATTGCAATTCTTTTTTCAGCAATTTTGGTATTCTTGGTCACAGTCGGTATTATTAATTTTATTAAAGAAAATTAAACAAAAACGGATATTTGATTAAACGATATTATCAAATAGAAAAATCGATATCAATCGATATTATCGGAAAATAAAAAATCGATTTTATTATCGATTATCGAAAGGGAAAAATCGATATTTTCCCCAAATCGATATATCGTGCGCATCCCTAATTGGGAATCGATGGCAAGTCCCTTTTCCATACACTTTTGATAAAGCCGCCTCAATCTTGCCCGATTTACTTCAGCCCCAGAGACAATATCTAATTTCCCAATATCAGTAACTTGCAAAACGCTAAGACGTGGCTTAAGAATTCGACAATCCTTTGCGTTTGGTATATAAGTAACTGTAATGTCCTTCTCTTCATTTGGAAGTAACACAAAAACATTAGGTTCGACTTTTAAGTTAGCGAAAGTAACAATATCTTTAGGAACTACTTGAACATAGGTAAAGGACGGAAGGTTTCCAGTATTTTTAATTGTAAATGATTGGTCCATTATTTCCCTGTTGTGCATTCGACCAAGTGATACCCAATATTTACCAGTGTTATCTCTTAGTGCATTATGGTATTCATACCATAATGCAATAAGAGATAACACTGGTTAATATATATATATATATATATATATATATATATATATATATATATATATATATATATATATATATATATATATATATATATATGTATGTATATATATATATATATATATATATATATATATATATATATATATATATATATATATATATATATATATATATATATATATATATGTCAGCTTATCCCCCATAAGCTGGCATACTGCTTTTTCGTCCGAGCAGGGCTACTGTCCAGCAGCGGAGCGAAAACAAGTTGATCAACTGCAGCGCCAATTTTGGTTGGAATATACGATATTATCAAGGGCCTCGATTCGTGACCATGAAGAACAAATTTATAAGCACTAAGATGGTCTGAATCAGATCTATTATCTTTTCTAATTTTGAACTCATACGTGGACAAAGAGCACTGCAACCTTAGGGTTTTTGGGGTTATATTTCTTAGCACAAATTCTTTAGTTACACACCTGTCAACTTTAACACATCCCCACACAAGTTCCCTAACTGTGCTTTCCACATGAAGTTTGCCACTGGGTAAGCTAGTCAGAGAACTTGAACTTCGTGAGAAGTACAATGACTTCGGGTCACTAGGACTTGTCACATTTTCAGGAAGAGGTTGGTTGGTTATCACTTCACTTGATCCCTTACTTTTATATGGTTGAATATTTTCTTTATCTTCATTTACCTTAGCTTTAATCGCATCATTATCGGAAAAAGAAGAAGTATATGAAGCATCTCCGCTTACTGGTAAACTAAAAACATCATTACTCGAATTACTTTTTTGATTGTCCGATTTTGGTGGATATCTCTTTTTTTCCGATTTAAAAGGTAGTCCATAACTTTCTTTGGTGTAACGTCATCAGCTTCAGCTAGTAACTGTTGTATACATGTAATACTTACAGTTCTTGTAGACTGAGAGCTACTTGCATCCTTAATATCAGAAATGCTGATTTCTGAGAAATCAGCATTTCTGATATTAAGGATGCACGGAGCTCTGAAATATTATCTGAGCTCTTTTAAAAAAACTCTCCAATAGACACTGATGGTAACTCTTTTGGATCTCTCTCAGTGTCATCCAAAAGAATTACCATCAGTGTCTATTGGAGAGTTTTTTCAACAGAGCTCAGATAATATTTCAGAGCTCCGTGCATCCTTAATATCAGAAATGCTGATTTCTCAGAAATCATACTGTATAGGTCCGAAAACGTTTCGTTTCCAAGATACAGGGTGTTAAACTTTAATTTTTTTTTCGTTTTTTTTATTTATTTAATACGTGCTTAAGAATTATTTATTCACAATTTGTACGTGTGTTACATATTAAAGTACTTACAGAATTAGCCTACTGCCATTTAAAATTATCTACAGGGTGTTATTTTTTGGGGGGTCACGACGACTTTGACCCCCCGAACTTTTTTTTGATACGGCACTGGCTATCTTTTTGTATGAAAAGAACTTTTTTGGTTTATCTTTTAACTTTTTCATCAATTGCACTTTCTTCATATCTTATAAGGTTCGGCTGATATTTGGCAAAATATGATTTAAAGTAGGGCCAAATTTTAAATCTGGTCAGATAAAAAATAATTTATTTACCTAATAAATTTTAATTTAGTCATTACAAAACATATTAACGATAAAAGCATGTTCATAAAAGGAACTTTGAACAATTTTTGTGAAATAAATAAATAAAAAATAAATAAATAAAAAAATAAAAGTTTAACACCCTGTATCTTGGAAACGAAACGTTTTCGGACCTATATTGTCTGGAACTTTTTTCATTATTTTTGGTCAAGGAATCACCTGTTTAAATTTGTCGGTACAATATTGAAACCCTATATATATATATATATATTTATATATACATATATATATATATATATATATATATATATATATATATATATATATATATATATATATATATATTTATATATAAACATATGTTACGGTTAATTTGGATACTTGGCTAGTTTACAAACTAACCAGCTAGTTTGCAAACTAACTAGAGACACTGTTATTTTGAAGGAATCAGCCATTTCCCACAAAATAGCAGATGGTTTATAAACTAGCTGGTTAGTATGCAAACTATCGATTTGCTTCAGTTAAGATGAGGATTTTATTGAGGTTACCCTAACCTAAAAATTATGTTTTGTTTGTTGTCCAGAAAATCTAGCGAACGGTGGATCGGAGGGCACCCTAAGGTCGGAACAGGGTTAGCACCTGGTTAGGGGCCCTGACCAGTCTCTTTCCTCCCAGGCGAAGAGGGATCGGTGCGAAAAACTCCACTATTGTTCCTTATGTACAGATTTTTCATTATTGCTTTTATATTAACTAGATATTTTATATAGTTTGTATACTATCCAATTGTCTTTGTTAATACGATTACTACAACTATCCTAGTTGCCTAAAATAGCTAGATTACTGGCTAAATTGAACACTACCCCTACCGTACGTTTGCACCTTACCGTATCGTATTTTTTGACACAAGAGTCTAGGGCTAGGGGATGGGTACTACTTTTTATCCCGGGCTTGCGCATGCGCAGAGGAAGGAACAATAGTGGATTTTTTCGCACCGATCCCTCTTCGCCTGCGAGGAAAGAGACTGGTCAGGGCCCCTAACCAGGTGCTAACCCTGTTCCGACCTTAGGGTGCCCTCCGATCCACCGTTCGCTAGATTTTCTGGACAACAAACAAAACATAATTTTTAGGTTAAGGCAACCTCAATAAAATCCTCATCTTAACTGAAGCAAATCGATAGTTTGCATACTAACCAGCTAGTTTATAAACCATCTGCTATTTTGTGGGAAATGGCTGATTCCTTCAAAATAACAGTGTCTTTAGTTAGTTTGCAAACTAGCTGGTTAGTTTGTAAACTAGCGAAGTATCCAAATTAACCGTAACATATATATATATATATATATATATATATATATATATATATATATATATATATATATATATATATATATATATATATATCCTTTAGAGAGGCGAAATTTAAACCAATACTAAGTCTTATACCTTTTTAGTGAAAGGGTAAGGAATGTACGTATATTTTTTGACATGTCTTACGCAACACAATTTGAAATCAGGTAGTCCAAAGATATAAAACCTTAAAGAAAGAGGAAACCTGGGCAAAATACTATTAGGTACTGTGTAAAATTGTTATCAATAAAGATTTTTAAATTTGAGTTTGCAAGAACACTTTGCAGCAATAACGTTGTAAAAAAATTTTACTTAAAAATTTAGTGGTAATATTCCCGTTAAAAACTTTAAAAAATTTTAACATTATTATTAAAATACTTGATTTTTAATAATTAATTATATTTTTTGTAAAATATATTGGGCTTAGGACTTTAGAGAAAACACTATTAGGTAATTTATATTTTGACCACATGAAATTATGATTTTTATATTACAAACATATACCAAAGACTTTTTATATTTAGTTAGAATTTTAATCGTTTATTTATGTTATGTTATACAGAGTGTTGAAGTAAAAGTCGAAACTTTACAAATTTAGTAATTTTAAGTTTTAGTAGATACCTCTTAAATATAAAAAAAATCAAATTAATAAATTACGCGATACAGGGTGAGGTAGAAGTACATTGACAACTTTAGATGATTGCTGAAGTTATTGTAAGTAATCAGCTTTCATTATGACTATTTCTTTTTTATTATTATTGTTATGGTTGTTGTTTGCTATAAAAAATCAACAGATTTTCGTGTAAACACATAAAAAAAGCAATAAAATAGCTCTTAAACTATACCAAATTTCGTGTAATGCTTCCTGCCTCCTCTGTCAACTTTAGGTAGTAAAGTCTCGACTTTAGTTTAAGCACTCAGTATTTACCATAAGTTAAGTAGTGCAATTTAAATAAGTTTATATTTTCGTGTAACTTTTAGGTTTAATAAAACGTTAGAGTTGTAAAAATAGTGTCATGTCCTTGGAGGCTCTAAATAATTATATTATTTAGACAAATTCTTGAATTCACAAAAACGCTTTCAATATTAATCACCAGGGTTCTCAGCGATTTTTAGTTTTAAAATTCCCCGACCTTTCCAGGTCTTTCAGGACTTTTTATTAATAAATTTCAGGTATGTTTTTGTCTATAGTACCCATATTTTCCTGATTTAAGCAGTAGTTTTTTTTTTCTGAAAATATATGTACAAGAAGTATTATTTTACAATCTTCAACCCTTGGCTACACCTCAGCAACCTTTATGGTTTTTCTTTGATCAGCCTTTTCCAAGTAAATTTGCAATATTCTCTGACAATTCCAGGTCGCTGAGAACCCTGTTAACACAGACTAATCCGACAACAAAAGCCATATGATGAGCAGTATTTATGACAGGAAGCATCAGTTTTTCTTTTTAAGGCTTAACCTTATGTATATAACACTATTTTAACGACACCTTTTGTAATGAAAATAACCTGAGCAAAACTATTTTGCATTACAAGCAAAAGCATCACTTTCTATATTTTGTCATTTCATTATACTAAAAAATAATTTATTTCCAAGCAATATTGGTAAACGACATATTTTAACTAAAAATAAGTTCAAAAAATATTAGACAATCCCAATAATTCGAGTTAGTTCTTTTGACTTTTGTAGCGTTATATGATGTGTATATTTTTAATGTTTATATTTACTTTTAAAAATTAAGCCATTTTTTGTTAGAAACTTGTACCTTTTGAAAATAATAAAAATACTTTTTAAAAAGTTTGATGTTTTACGAGCCAATCTTTTCTCAGATAATTTGGCACATGCCAATCACAAATTATTGTGACAATGTGACAGAAGTTCATGTAGAGACAAAACGGTTGTCAAATGAATGACATTGTCAAGGCATGGTCCCTGGTTTGCAAAAATGTCTGTTCATGAATGGTCGCATCCTGAGTAGAAAAAGATAATCGATTTTTGATTATTTGAAATAATCGATTATTTCCGATTAATCGAAATTAATCGAAAAATCGATAAACCGATTAGTCGATAAAATTTATATTAATCGATTAATCGAGAAAATCTATTATTGAACTCGTCGAATGCCTATTTTGAACACAATTCCGGCGGGCGATTTAAATTTTAGACCCGTAAAAATTAAAGGAGCGCGGATCGAAAAGTATTCAAATTATTTCGTTGAATACGTGTTCATAGTCGAGTTATGATAATAAAAAAGAATCGATTAATCGAAAAATTGATTAATCGATTAATGGAAAAATCGATTAATCGCGAAAATCGATTATTTTGCCCACCCCTAATCCTGAGGTCATCCCAATATGACTATACTGAGACTTAAAGGGATTTTTCCTTGGCATCCAAATGTCATCTTCCGGTGTAACCGAATCAGGCCCGGAACCGGAACTAATACAGTTTCTATAAAACCAGGCATTTTGTGGATAGAAAATGAAAAAATAAACATGGAGCCAAACCAAGTTGCCCCAGTACTGTTTAGCTTAGACGCGTAGCGTCTTGTATGATAAGTTGCAGTTAGCTTCTGATTAATTTGAGAATTTATTCAAATTAATATTTTTTGAAAAGGTTTTAAATCAAAAAATCATATCATTAAATAAAAAAAAATGTAATAGCAAAAATAAAGAACTACAAATAATTCAATACAATAATAAGGTTTGTCCCTAATTAATATTATTAAATGCATTGGAATGAATAAATTACACAGATTCAAATTATTATAATATTTACAGGCATAATTTTTTATTAGAATAAAATTCTTAAAGGTAGGATAAAATTGCTATTTGCATTAACAAAAAAATACATATAAATATATCGTACTTAATTCTGAATGTTTTATCTAAAGCAAAATATACAGGGTGTCCGAAGTCAGTATGGGCCATCTTTGCCATTAGTAAAGATAGAGACACCAAATTTTAGGTGTATGTGTATCTTGGTTAATAAATCTACTTTCTTATATAATTTAACTTTCAACCTCCTTGAGGGGTGACGCTAGGGAGTTGAGATCAAAAATTTTAAATGCAGGACTTAAATTTTAATTTTTTTCAAGATAATTTTTAATGTTGCCATTTAAAAACAAATTAAGATACGGACGTCGGGTTTGCGGTAAACTGTTTCTTTTTTAAATACCTTTAAAATGAGGTACCACACGGAACAGGGTTGCATTTACAATTTTTGACCTCAACTCCCTAGCGTCACCCCTCAGGGGGGTTGGAAATGTTAAATTACATAAAAAAGTAGATTTTATAACCAATAAGATATACCTAAAATTTGGTGTCTCTATCTTTACTAATAGCAAAAATATTTGTCCATACTGACTTTTCGAACACCCTGTATTCATGTTGACCCTTAGCTTTGCCATTTAATTATTTCACTTAATTACTGTCTATAAAATACAGTCAAAAATTGTCATTTAATTTACAGTTATAATGCATCTTATGAAAGTTTCTTAGGGTCTAGACGTACAGAAATCCTTTGTTCTCTTAAAGGAGTTATTACTTTTTTTTAATATGCAATGCTCATGTACGTTGATAAACATGTAAGCAGGTTTTTGCTTGACTAGGTATACATAGAAATAAGATTAAGTTTAATTCTCTCTAAATTTCGAGTTTACCAAGATCTGAGCAGAATAAATAGTAAAATGGCATATTTATAATATATAAGATCTAAAGGTGGCTACTTCAGCATAGTTTTATTCAAATATGCTCAGCTATGTACCTTAATATAAATAATAATACTGCACATTCACGTGTTTATCCAACCTAAACAAATATAAATAACTTAATTTGTTCTCTTTTAAGTTTCTATTAGTAGTCTTAGTAGATTATATATGAGCTTTAATATACATCTTGCTATTTTCCATTTATAAAAATAAATATTCATGTCTAAATGCATTGCCTAAATCCTTAAATTTATACTTAAAAGTTATTTTCTATCACAAATGTATGATGTAAAAATACTATCCTTCTGCTATTTGTTTTATCCTTACCTTAGATTATGTACAAACAGATAACTTTATTTACATCGGTTATGCGGCCAACAATACCTCACAGTTGCTGCAAGTAGTGGGGGTTATTAAATGGATACTGCATGGAGCATGTTTTCATTGAATGTCTCATCATAAAGATTTGATTTTTCTAATATTGACATATGGCAACCCCACATCATGATTGTACGAGATGTGCAACATACGATTCATGCGAATGATAATATTATAACATTACTTTCCACTCATCTTTCTTTCTCTCATTGGCGTACTTTGGTTAGATGTTGGCGGGTGGTGTTGGAATGAATGACTGAACAAATGATTTTATTTGTTCTTGAATAAGATTAAGTAATTTTAAAACTTTACCAAAAAGCATACTTTCCATAACTATTTTCTGAACGAACTCTGAAGTACTTATTTTAAGATTTCTACTATCAAAAGTTATTGAGGCAATGCACATAGTCATTAATTGCTATACTATACCAACATTTTAAAGCAGAGATTGTTCCAGCATAATTTTTTCAAAACCTGAAGGCGGTGAATGGTTGAAATTTTCTAAAATTATGTCTACTATGGCCCCATCATCAACTGTAACAGATACATAACATGATTGACCCAAAATCTTGCCTTTTTAAATTACTTCAATACTAGCTTATCTATTGCTTTTAAATTAAAAGATGTTAAACTTGTACAAATCCTAAAAAATGAATAAAAGAGGGTGCAGGTCGTCCCGGACCATATTAACTACCTATTATTGGGTTGCTGAAAGATACGGTGGTTTATTCGCGATAGTTGATCGAATTAATTAGTTTTTAATTCATAAGATTGTTTCTTTCCGAGCCAAAGGTGCCGTGTTATATGGAATCGGGGCACAATCGTCTCTTAATTTATGTGCACGTGCTCCGTCAATTGAACGAACTGAATGTTTTCTCCTTTTTTGCTCCTTCGTGTGTTTACAACAATTTGGTCGGGAACGGACAATCTGCATGGATAGTTGTTCCGGTTAAAAATTCAATCACAATATTCATTATGTCTACAAAGAAGAACATAACTACAAGGTGTTCACAGTGTGAAGGCCGTATCAATACTAACTCCCCATCAATTTCATGCCAGGTGTGTATTTCTTGGTTCCACAAAGGTTGTTCAGGGCTCACCAACAAAGAGTTCGACAACCAAGCATCATTGTGGAAAAAATCAAACAAGACCACATGGATGTGTGATTCTTGCAAAGCCGATAAGGAGCAGCATCAGACCGACCATTCCAGAAACCGCCCGCGAAACCGACGCTCTATTGGACCAGGAGTGGCTCCAGCAAACGATCCTCATGAAGACATACCCCAGAGTAATTATGATCAGGTTTCCCTAAAGGATATCATGGATAAACTAATTCACATGGAATCCCAGTATAACTCACTTTTAAGCAAATATGAGGATCAACTAAAGGTCAACCTTCAGCTTCAGTCGGAGATTGCCGACATAAGGAGGCAACTAGCAGACAATGACAGTGTTGGAAACGGCCCATCGGATGGAGTTGTTAATGAATCGGTACGTGAAGTTAACGATAGACTACTACGCCAGAGAAATTTAATGATATTTGGGGTAAGTGAGGCGGTTCAGACGGACACCCACTCAAGAGTGCACCAAGACTTGACTACAGCGTCTGACATAATTATCAAGGCCTATCCAGAGTCTCAAGCTGATGTCAAAGCTATTATTCGTCAGGCCAGGGTACTGAAGAGCATTGAGAGCTACAAAAAAATTTCTCTGAGCTTTGATAGGACACCCAAGACAGTGGAGGAATACAAACAACTGAAGAACGTTTTAATTGACAGACAAAATGGTGGTGAAACCAATCTGGCAATAAAATACTTCTATGGTGTCCCGAGGATCGTCACCCTTAGGGACTCTTTAAACCAATAGGGTCTAACAGTATTTCATCTGCTTCCACTTTGGAAATATCCTGCGTCTACTAGAACGTGAGGGGTTTGAATACTAAAGTGCTGGATTTCTACACTTCCGTCTGTCGGGAGAATTATGACATAATTGTTCTTACCGAGACTGGGATTCAGGACAATGTTTTGTCCAGTGAACTCTTTGATGATAGATACCAAGTCTTTCGTTGTGATAGAGACCTCAGTGAATTGGGTGTGACTAGGGGGGGTGGAGTAGCACTAGCTATAAGGAGTGAATTTTCGGTGGCGAAAGTCGACGTTGAGGCCGCTCGTACCTATATACCACCCAATACTACTTCTAACGAACTTGTTGTGTTTCTTGAGCAGCTGGAAGGTATGTACTGCTTATATGGGAGCAAAATTTTAATAGTGGGTGATTTCAATATACCCAGCTTCCACGATGACAGACTGAGTGATCCAAAAAAAGAAATGATCAATAATTTCTCTGATTTCTTTGCCTTAAATCAATTCAATAAAGTCGTGAACTCACTCAATAGAGTATTAGATCTAGTATTCGCGAACATCGAATGCGATGTATCCAGAGAACTGATTCCGCTTGTCAATGAGGACAACCACCACCCTGCCCTCACCATATCTCTGCAACTTAATCCTGGCAAAAGGCATAAGTTTCCACCCAATATTTCCCAGAATAAATATAATTTTAGAAAAGCCAACTTTCATCTGCTCTATAGCTCTATGCTAAATGTTGACTGGTCTAATGTTTACGCGGCCAGCGATGTCAATACTGCCTGTGTGAGGTTCTATGAGTCACTTTACAGTGTTCTCGATAATTCGGTTCCTAAATCTGTATATCGCAGTAGATCTTTTCCAGTGTGGTTTACATCTGATATCATAAAAAGTATAAAACGGAAACATAGGCTACTTAAAAATCTAAAAAAAAATCCCGACTCACAAATCTTTCGAGATCAATATAGAGACAGTAGAGCAAGTATAAAAAGAAAGATTGACCTTCTGGTCCTTTGTTAACTCCAGGAAAACTTCCTCAGCGCTACCTGTAACCTTGACTAATGGTGAAAGGCAGTATACCGATCCCTCTTCAATTGTAAATGCGTTCGCTGCCTTTTTTGGCAGTGTGTATAGTCCTTCAGATGACCAACCCCTCAACCGGACTCAGGGTGTTAATAACTCCAGCACTCATATTACTCTTGATCATCTCTCTGACACATCGATAGGTAACGCTCTGAAAAATTAAAAACAAGCCGACTTGTGGCCCTGATAAAATACCCTGTTTCTTTGTTAGAGACTGTGCGCCAGCCTTGCTCCAGCCCTTATCTTTTCTTTTCAATGTAGCCATTAAAACAAACACTTTTCCCGACACTTGGAAGGAAGCCAGATTTAGTCCTATTTTTAAAAAAGGCAATGCTGATGAAATTTCGAATTATAGGCCTGTGTCCATTCTTCTTTTGCTAAGGTATTCGAGATTTCTGTATATGAGCACATCTTCTGGCAACTTCAGCATATAATATCCGAAAGGCAACATGGATTCTTAAGCAATCGCAGTACTGTTAGTAACTTGGCTTGTTTCACCCAATTTACGGCTCAAGCTTTAGATAACCGTCAACAAGTGGATGTGGTCTATACCGATTTCTCGAAGGCCTTCGATCGAGTTGATCATTCAATTTTATTAGGTAAATTAGCTGACATGGGATTCAGTTTCAGTCTTATATCTTTTTTAAAATCGTACCTGACCGACAGGTTTCAGTATGTGGAAATTAGCGGCCATAGGTCCAACAAGTTCGTGGCAACCAGTGGTGCCCCGCAAGGTAGCAATCTCGCCCCACTTTTGTTTTCGCTGTTTATCAATGATATCACAAGAAATATCACGAGCGAAGTCCTACTTTTTGCGGACGATGTCAAACTATTTAAAGTTATTCGGAGCCTTAGCGACTGCATTGGCTTACAGAGGGATGTAGATGTCAATGACTGGTGTCATACTAATCATTTGCCACTTAATGCGGACAAATGCTTTGCAATGACGTGTGCAAACAAAGTAAACATTACCAATTTTATGTACACTTTAGGTAGTACCGTAATTCAGCATTGCGATGTATTTAAAGACCTTGGCATTACCTTCGATCCCAGACTCTCGTTTTCAGCTCATGTAGATCAGGTTTGGAATAGTGCAAGTAGGTCGATGGGGTTTATCATGCGGAATTCCAAAGGCTTTACGAATACTCAAACATTAAAAATATTATATTACAGTTATGTACGACCCAAACTTGAGTACGGCGCGATTATATGGCATCCCATATATAACAAATACATAACTCAACTTGAGAATGTTCAACGTAAATTCGTAAAATTTCTTTGGTTTAAATCCGATGGAGTCTTTCCTCCTAGAGGTATTGATCATAACGTACTCCTCAATAGGCATCTGATCCCATCCCTGCATGACCGGAGAAAATATATGCTGTCTATTCTTATTTAAATTATGCAGATCACTAATTGACTGCTCGGATCTCTTATACCAAGTCAACTTTGGTGTCCCCCATGCCTAGTTAGACACCCTCTTATGTTTCATATTCCTAACCCCTCAACTAACTTTTTAGTAAAAAGCCCACTCTTTCAGTCAATGAGCATATTTAACACTGCCTGCGCTGACATTGATATGAATGGTCTCACTATTGCTCAATTTGTAGCGTCAGTGAAAAGCAAATTTATTTAACATTGTGTATGAGGGACCAGTTGATTGTATCACTTATATTTTTTTAACACATTAAACTTTGTGAATGGGCTGTGAAGGTAGATTGTATGGATTATAGTTTATAAGTGTGTTTTTATCCCCTCATTGAGTGGTAACTAAGTATTATGGTATTATATAAAATTTTTCCTTAGGTTTTAATACATAACATTGTCTTATTAATGGATGTAGTTCTGTTAGACAATAAAGCTTATTATTATTATTATAATTATTAAAAAAATATTTACCATATAAGGCAGGATATGTAGTTCCCTTAACATTAGATAGTGAATAATCAATTTCATGTCCATTAACATAAAATTTAAGCTGAATATGATCAAAAGACACTCCTATTATGTCCCCTTCTTGTATATTTTGAAGGCCTTCATCAGGACTACTAGATATATTTAGCTTATGCAATTCCTGCTTGTTGTGTCTTAAGATATGATCACTACATAATGCCCAAGAAAATTCATCCATTCCTCCTAGAAAAATTGAAAATAATGCCTATATGTATGTTTTTACTAAACACAAGGGCTAAGGACAAGACCTCTACGGACATATTGTTCTCTATGCTATTAGCATATATTTAAAATCTAAACATACACGATAATGGAAGGGTTTCTATATTAAACATTTTAGTACAAACATGAATTAACTCTTACCTACAGTCAGACTTAAATCTGTTTGTCGTGTAGCTAAACCTACTGACCACGAACCTCCCTGCTGAATCTTAACCTCAAAATAAGATTTTGACTGTACTAATGGAGCATTTCCTAGGACGGCACCAGCACCACAGACTCTTTGGCCACCTTTTACCACTACCACTTCATATCCTAAAAAAATACAAAATGAATAAACAAAAATGTTTACTGTGGACTCGTAAATAATACCCATGAAGGAAGTATCTAACTGAATAGGATTGGGTTTCGGAATGTGTTGTGTAGGAGGGTTAAAATTAAATCCATCTAAGCACCCTTTTAGACAACAAAATACTGAAACGGATGACATTTTTCCAAAAAAATTAGAAAAACATAACCTCAACGTGTCAAAATTTTAACACGCCAAAAATCAATAAAAGAAGACATCTCCTATCCTACGTAGCTAACGCCTATACAGAGGTTTGTTCGATGCCATAGATTTATTTTGTTCTTTTGTGCTGCACAGGCACGGGGCAACGGGGCTACACTGTCCGGTACCGGGCAAGGAAGGAATCCTCTATCTGTATTTTTTGGAAGGAATACTTCTGGAATTACGTAGCCATCGATGAGGCCATTGTAACCAAGAGACAAAGGGATACTATGATGGAGCCATAGTCTATATAATTTGAGAAAATTTCAACCATTCATCTTTAGGTTTTGAAATAATTATGCTGGAACAATCTCTGCTTTAAAATGTTGCTAGAGTTAGCAATTTTATATTTATGACTATGTGCATCGCCTCAGAAAATAGTTATGGAACATTGTCTGCTTTTTGGTAAAGATTTCAGATAACTTTAATCTTCTTATTCAAGCACAGATAAAATAATTTGTTCATTCATTCCAACACCACTCACCAACATCGAACTAAAGTATGCAGAGATAAAGAAAGCTAGAGAAAAATTATTGTTAAAGCTCGCACCACACGCTTTTAAATGTGAAAATAGTATTGAATAAAAACAGGGTTGTTATTTCAGCCCGTGATAGTACGCTGGAAGTGATTGGTTTTTGTTGCCTCACGCGACTTTAGGCGATTTTAAATCAGTGACCTAGTCATGACTAAATCACCTTATTTGGCAACGTTGCTCCATATACTCAATGTTTAACCTAAAAAATCAAAGTATTAAGATTAAATGAGACAGCGTTGCCCAATGGTCTGACTAGGTCACGATTTGGTCACTGATTTAAAAATGGCTCTAGTGTTGGTAGCATAGTTCGTATAACCACTAACTTCATGAGAAATGATTGGCGGTAATTTTGAAAACAAGGCTTTTACCAACATTAGCGACCAAAAAACTACCACCTATTTTAATATGTTGATCATCAAATTAAAGAGTACTTCGCAGGGTGTGATATATTAAAAAATGTAATGCATAGTCGCTATTTTAAACAAGTTTATTTGACACAACTAAAGATAGGTAAAAAATACACATGTGTTGGATCCTAAATGTAAAAATACCAAATATTGCCAGCAAACAAAAAAAGTTTTGTTGCTTATGAATTGACCTCACATAAAAAAGTCAATAATAAAAGTCGTCAAAATCCTTTCAAATAGAGGCGGAACTATTTTTAAAACATACCTATTTTGTGGGCATATAATAATAAAGCTGCTGACCATGTAAGTATGAACTATACACAAGACATTGTAAAATAATTAAATACAATCATACAACAGATCAAAAAAATAACGACGTCATATTCTGGACATCCTAAATATTTACAAATCACTTAATTAGTAATTAAATGGAACTTCTACTTTTATACAATATCACTAAATAAATTTTTAGAACAGATCCAAAAAATGTATGTAGAGGTACTTATATACTAAATCAACTTTACATTAATAGTATTATTTACATACACTAATTATTATTTTTTCTTCCGCTCCACACTTTCGCTGTTCCTATATTATACAGGGTGTAGCAAAACTCTGGGGACAAATTTTTACGGGTGATTCTTTAAATGATTTTCAAAATACAGGGATAACATTTTTATTACTTTTACACGTCTTCAAAGACAATTCATTCAAATTCGATGCAATCACTTGTTAGAGCATCTCCGAAATACCCTTATTACCATTTGGAATAATCTACACTAATCTACAGAGTAGCATTTCTTCTTGGGTTATAATCCTTTTGATCCCGCACAATTTCTTTTTGCGATAACACTGATTATTGTAAACAGATGATATTGGTATATACTTTAACCTTTTGGTATCTAGGATTTTTTTAAATATATTGTATTGTTCGGATATTTGGCAAAATATGTCTTAGAGCCAGGCTAAATTTTTAATATAGTATATTGGCTTTGTAATCTTAGTGAATCAAGTTGAGAATCGTGATCCAAAAGAAAATCACTATATAGAGTCCATCTGAGATTTGTTTCCGGAACTAAGTTCAAAGGAACTTTTGTCTTGTTTTTGGTCAAAAAATCATTGGTAAACTTTTGTCGGTGGAGTTTTGCTGCACCCTGTGTATATTTTCATTTTCTTTCTTTCGCACATATTCACGTGCGGAAAGGAAAACATCCCATGAATAAGAATACGCATCCCACGAATACGAATATTCGTATACGAAAACGCAAGTGTGAAGCCAGGGTAATAAGCAACTATTAACAATCTGGTATATTTAAAAAAAATGTGTTTAAATTTGACCTATATGGTCAATGTGACAACAGTGGACCAAGAGGGTACAGTGAACCGAGTTAGTTTTCGGTTGAAAGAAACACGTTTTATGTATCACTCAAGAATCCTTATTTGGCACTGATTCGTGTACTCTAGTCACTTGGCATTGAGCTTTAAGGGCAAACGCGTAAGTCTTGTTTCATATCATAATATAATAAAAGGAAGATAATATGATACCAAACCGTGTCCGGGTTCGCGCATGACATCACATTGTGAGTTATTTTTGAAATTTATAACGCGCAATATAGAGTTTGTTAGTTATAGCGATTTTATATAAATTCTATTGGCAATATACTTGGCTTCCTGCTCATAATACAAATTTTAAAGTATATGACTTAAAATAATCATGTAAATAAAGGGATAAATTAATTTAAAATAATAGATATTGGTAAATTGCCTACCAATTGCGTGCTATGTATTTATTTACGTGAAAAGAAACTGTAAATAATTTTATGAAATAAAACTATGTCTAATAATTAAGATAATAATTTTTATTTAGAGGCATATTCTTATTAAAACATATATTATGTATACTTGCCTACAGGGTCTTCCGAAAATATGTTATAAATAAGCATTTTATTTGTTCCTATAATTTGTCAAATATTTTTTGCGGTGAATAAGATATGTATGTTTGTGACGGAAATATGTCTTTAGGCTAGTTTTTTTTTTTGGCTTTTTACACTCTAAATGGTAAATTATTAAAAATTATTGTATTTTTGTATTCTTTGATTTTTCAAATTTAAAAAAATCTTACAATGCTAAAAATTATTGCAAACAAGACAAAAATATCTACTTTACGAAATTAGGTAAAACAAGAAATTATTTTTAAGAAAATCGCCCTTTTTCAGTATCTTTGTTATATTTTCTCGATTAAAGTCTGTTGATTCGTTACAGTGGAGATTTTTAGTAAGTCTATTGTTTGTCACAGTAAACTTTTTTATTGAAGTGGGTTTGTAAAGGCATTAAACACATTTGACATTCATCGCATGATACAATTCATGCTTTAAATTACCTTCATAATCACTTTCGTTAAAATGTCTAGAACAAATTCTAGCATTTTTCACATTAAACTTATCATCTCGTTTACACAGACGCTTCCAAACACTTTGTGTTTCTTTGTCTTTGGGGGAGCTAAAAACTTTAATATCGGGCATAAAGCCCCTTGTCCACATCACAACCATATACCATTTTCACTTTTAAACTCTTAAAAGTGATATAAAAACACCAAAAACATAACTTTAAAACACAATGCGATCGTAACTTCGTTTTGGGGTCATTCAGGGAACAGTAATATATTTTTAACGTTTTTATATTTATATTTTAATAGTTATATGTATTATTGGTGATTTTGGGGAGGGGTCATGACCCCCCATGATCCCCCCTGGATCCGCGCTTGTTGTGTACACAGTGGCTAAAGTTTTTTTTAAAAGCTTCTACCTTTTAATTCTTTACATAGATAAATAGAAGTCATACATACAACGTTCGTGTTTTGGTTCGTGTATTAAGTGAACAATCTTATTCTTTATAGCAAATTTATTTTATGGAATGAGTATCCCGTAAGAAAGGTAATGAAAATTACATGATCCACTGTTCCCACATTGACCCTATATTATTTTTTGGGAACAAAATGTTTAAGAAATAATGAAATATTGGGGAGACAAAATTATATATTAGATGATTCTTTTAATGACGTAACTTACTATATTCTAAATCGGATTATACTGCACATCGGCCCTCTTTGTGTAGACACAAACTGTCACAGTCTAGGCGACGTTTAAGCTAAAGCCGGATTAACAAACGGCCATAAATGTTAAAAAAAAACATTACTTGGGGTTTGTGTACATAGGTGTATTTTTCTGTTATGACAATGAAATCTTAATTTGTTGAAGGCCATTTAGCTTTTCTCACTTTATTACTAATTTGAAACCTTTTTTCAACCTAAAACTAACTATAAAATATACACACAACAAAAAAAGTATTTCTAATGAATCGTAAATTTCAAAAATTAAATCTATTATTCCTTAAAGTCCAATGATATTGCCGTGCATTTTACGAAAAAAGTCTCAAGCATATTTAGGCGTTTATATTTTTTTTTTGTGATGCAAACTAATAAGGTACTCTCTAAATATTTTTTGATCATTCCTTTACCTTTCTTTACCGTGAATGCGAACGTGGACATACCTCGTACTGGACGTCTACCTGCAACTTCCCCTACCGAAGACCGTTACTTGCGTGTTTTGGCTCGTCGAAACCGAGAAATGAACACGACAGAACTTCGCAGCCAGCTGTTACGTGCCACAGATACATCCGTGTCAGGGGAAACCATAAGAAATCGTCTTCGACAGAACAACCTCCGGCCTAGACGTCCATGGCGGGCTCCACAACGTACTCCGCAGTCCGCAGCAACTTGCTGAGCGGTATAGGTGGGCTTCAAATTTTGAAAATTGGAATATGGAGCAGTGGCACCGCGTTATTTTTACGGATGAAATCAGAATATGCCCGAACCCCGATAACTATCGGATACGTGTTTGGACAGAACCTGGTAATGCAGAACGACTTCAATATGCAGTACTTCATGTCCAGCAGGAAGGAGGTTCCATTATGTTCTGGGGAGGAATTATGCATAGTCGTCGGACGTCACTGCTTCCAACTGAAGGAATGTTAACCGCCTCTAGATACAGAGACGACATTCTTATGCCAATTATCGAGCCGCTATATCAAGAAATTGGCGATCAATTCATCTTACAGGATGATAACACACGACCTCATCGTGCTCGAATTGTCCTAGATTATCTTCAAGATGTCCATATTGACAGACTGGAGTGGCCACTTACGTCACCTGACATGAATGCAATTGAACATTCATGCAGCTGAAAAGGGCAATATGGCGTCGAGAAAATCCTCCATCAACATTGGATGAGCCTCGTATCGCCGCAATTGAAGAATGGGAGAATCTAAATCAACAGGACCTTGATAATCTTAGACAGCATGCCGCGAAGAGTCCGAGCTGGTCGTCTTGCTAGGGGAGGCGTAACACGCTATTAAAATGTAAAATTGTCCTCATAACTTTAACGAATAAATTTTGGATAAAACATTTTTATTTTGTATTTTGCTTTGTTGTTCTGTGAAATTGTTAAATCTACAGCATAACACTTTTGTGTGTTTATTTTTTTAAGACATGTTCTAGCAGCGACTAAATCTAAAAGAGTTCATTACACCCACTTCAAAGTCCCTAAAACTGATTGGTGCAAAACGTTTTTTGTTGTGTGTAGGTACTTAAAAGTTTCCGTAGAATTTAATAAAATACTTTTTTTCAATATTTTCTTAGAAATAAATAATCAATTGTCAAAACTGCAATTTACTAGAAAAATGCTTCGTTTTTAAATTTGAATCGCTGTCAAACTACAGGGTGTTGCAAAACTCTACGAATAAAATTTCACCGATGATTTTTTGTTTTCAAGATACAGGGTGATACAATTTAAATTTCATTTATTTTACACGTTTTTAAGATAATCCATTCAAATTCGGTACATTCAATACTTTTTGGAGTACCTATGGAACATCCTTATCGTTCAAAATAATCCACAGAATGATTTTCTTCTGGGGGTCACGAAAATTTGTCCTCCGAAGTTTTTTTGCAAAAACACCAACAAAAACGATAACATTCCGGCGTTATCCTTTACCTTCTTGGTATTAATCCAGTACTAGGGTACATTTTACCTTGCAAAAGGTCAGGTAGTTCTAATGTTTGGACATGTTTTATATTTAGGGATTTTAATAAAAAAATCCACACGTTGAACATTGATGAACATCCGCTCGCGCCGATACCTTGGAAAAAGACGTTAAAAATCCGTTTTTTTTTAAATATCACCTGGCCAGTAAGGTTTAGAGCATAGACTATTATTATCAACTTTATAGAAGCCGAAATTTCATACAACTTTAATCTAACTTAATTTTTTCTAAAACTATTGGTTTAAAAGTTAAAGTGCTTTTAAGTTTCGCAGGCTATTCTAGTCCATAGACTTGTTTACAACCAAAACTAGAATACGTAAAAAAAAATTAAGCTGCCGAAACGTTGGGTAATTGTAGCATAGGCGTGCCAGAAAAATGGCCACTCAGCGTCGAGTCTTTAGTTGCTGGTCGATAACGTGGGTTTATCGGTTGTTGTGGTAATATTCAATGTTTAGAAAGAGCGATAAGTTTGCCAAGGGTGCTTTCTGTCTTTAACTGTCTCTGTTCACTAAAAAGCCTTTGTTTTATTTTAATAATTACCTACTTTACTGTTGTCATATAAACACTTGTTAAGTATTTTGTTCCGCTTATGTGTTTTCTCAACTTTAATGCGTGGTAACCTGTAAACTATTTATTAGAGAAAAAATGTTTCAGGCAAAAGTTGTAGGAAATTTTGTCAACCCAATCAAACTCACTGATAAGGAGATATAAAAAAAATGTTTTTTTCACGTCTTTTCTCTAAGATGGCGGCGCTCGCGCCGTCCTAAATATAAAAGATATCAAAAAAGCAGAACCACTGTAAGGCAAAGTCGTTCATTAAGACCCCACTTTTCGAGTAATCTCGGATTCTTTTTAATATATAATACTATTTGGATAATATTTGACAAAATATGACTTAAAGCCACACATCTCTCTAAAAAGAAATAAATTACCTACCTACTTCCTATAAGACCCGGTGTTAATAAAATGGCTCATAATATATGCAAAGGACGGCTATTTGGGGGATTCCAGTTTAGATATTGGCAGCTTTGTTACTTGAAATACGCCAACAGCAAACAATATGACCGAGTTGATTATCTCGTGGGTGCGTTCTGATTTGTGCACTGCTTTTTACCCAAAAATTTTTGGTTTATATTAAGTAATTGGATTGCAAAATAGCTCTAAAACAATAACCTTAAGTAGCCAAACATTTGGAGTTATTTTACATTATAAAATATTGACATTCATATTTTATCTGGTTGTTTTTAAAATTACCGCCCATTAACTCTCACGAAGTAATCGGTTGCTGCCAACACATTTTAGTACCAAACCCAGTAAAAATTAAATACTCCATATGACTATCCATCACACGCCTCTAAAAAAAAGTAGAATACCGACTAGATTTCAAAAATGGGCCAATCAGGCATGGACGGCCATATGGACTATTTAATTTTTATTGGGTTGGGTACTAGAATTTGTGTTGGCAGCAGCCGCTAACTTCGTGGAAACTGATGGGCGGTAATTTTGAAAGCAAATGGATAAAATATGAGTGTTAATATTTTATAATGTAAAATAACTTCAAATGTTTGGCTACTTAAAGATTATTCTTTTAAAGCTATTTCTCAATCAAATTACTTAATATAAACAGAAAAAAAATTTTGGGTGAAAAGCAGTGCACAAATCCGAACGCACCCACGAGATAGTCAACTCTGTCATATTGTTTGATGGTGACGTATTTCAAGTAACAAAGCTGCCAACGTGCCGACATCTAAACTTCAATCCCCCAGACAGCCGTCCTTTGCATATGTCGTGTGCCATTTTATTAACAAGCGGTAACAAGCAGGTAATATATTTCTTTCAGATAAATTTTTAATATTATGGTCTACTAACTTTTTAATGTCGGTGGATCAAGTTGGATCTATTGGATCGTGTAAATTATTATTGGTTATTCCATTCCATCTCTTAAAACGCGTAAAACATATAAGATAAAACATAATAAAATTAAAATTGTTACCTTGTACCTCAAAAAGAAATGTTTTCAAAGCTATATTTATAGGAACTTTCCATTTTGTCAGTAGAGTATTCGAGACGAAATAAAAATAAGAAAAATGTGTTTTCCTTAGGTGAGGATTACTATTCAGAACACTTTCCCTTTGGACTTCTAGTATCAACTTCAATAACAAATGAATCATTAAGGTAGTCAGGAAAGAAAACTATAGAAGATGAATGAAATTTGTTGACTAAGCAGTAACTTTTCTAACCGGTCCATTAGCTTATAGTCACAATTGAATGCGACCAAAACTGCAAAATACTGTGGTCTAGTAAGGTAGCCAGCCTCACTTCTGATTAGCTACAGAACCAATATAGTCCGATAGGTGGCAGCCACTGTCACTATCGGTAACCACATGTCATCATATGCCAAGGATGATACTGCCTTGTCGCAAAGGAGTAGAACATACAGAATATAATAAATTTAACAAAAGTCCTTTTGATCAATACCAGACAGTCATAGTTTATACAAAAATAAATACAAAAGTCTTACATTTATTCAGAATCTTCTTCCATTACAGTTGCCACTGGATGATTCAAAACCCTAAAAGATTGTTTATTTGTAATGTTTTTTTGTTGTGGACTAGTACTAATACTGGTATTTCCGGGCGAAGATACTTGTATGAAGCTTGTCGCTTTTATACTGGAGAGGGAGCTGCTGGTCCTTACTATAGGATTATTGCTCATAAGTTGGTAGTTTCCAGGTGTAGTCTCCATCATGGTTAGAAGGTTGCCGGAAGAAGTCTGGGGGGAACACAGTACATGAATAACAATATACAATAGTGTTGTTTCTTATGGACTAAATGCTATAAAACTTTAAAAATACCATAGTACTTGACGATAATTAGCTATGGAACTCAATACTTCGTTGCCGAAAGATTCATGCAACCATAGACTAAATAATACATAGACGAACACTGGCGTGTAATAAAAATGGACCAAAGAGCGGGTCTCCCTCGAGACATTTTGGGGGTTTACTGGTTTATATATATATATATATATATATATATATATATATATATATATATATATATATATATATATATATATATTATATATATATATATATATATATATATATATATATATATATATATATATATATATATATATATATATATATATATATGCAACTAACAAGTAGTATAGACGAAGTGATTGGGATATCAAAACTTACATAATTTTTTATGAAAATTTCAAGTCCCTTTGTGTTGTGAAACCGGTCCCAATCACTAATATCACAGTCTGGCGGGCGAACTTCGTTGCGCGTTTACAGGGTGGTCCAAAGAATTGCAAACAATATTGTCATTGCAGGTTAGTGCAGTTTTGTGCAACACAAACAACAAACTCTTACATTTCGATAAATTAAATAAATAATTTCACGTTTCTAGCAATCTTCTATACACCCTGTAGACGCGCAACGGAGCTCGCCGGTCAGACTTTAATATTAGTGACTGAGGCCCGTTTTAAAACATACAGGGACTAGAACTTTTTTTGAAAAAATTATGTTTGACGTTGCTATCCTTTAGGTTATGAACTGAATAAACAGTTTTCTTCTCCCATAATTATAGACTCATAGTATGACTTTTATTACTTACCCTGGGAATCACATTTCCCTGTATCCGCATTGTCATGGATAAAAATAGCATTAAATTTAAGATTTACGCTCACATAAATATACAGGCTCTTCCTAAACCTCACGTATGTATTTCAGGGTGTAATTCTTGGCCCAATTTTAAGTAAGAAAGTTATTATAAACGTATGTCCTAAAATACTTAGTTATTTTAGGACATGTTTACATAAACTTCTTTATCGAAAATCAGTTTATTTAATCACACCTTGAAATATTTACTTTTTTAGGAAGACCCTGTACAATTAGATACTAATGCGTAGCCACGACACACTAGCAGCATATAAAAAAATTAAAAAAGGGAAAAAGGCACATTTTGTATTTGTTAGCACGTCTCGGATTTACTTACCATTGCTAAAAATATCAACATATAATTTTGAAGTTGTTATCTACAAGTTCTATACATGCGCAAAACTTCATACATGTAAAAAATGAACTCTAGGACTGGTTTATGTATTTGTGGTAGTAATTATGTACTTCTTGAACACTGACCTGACAACAAACCTGCACTGCACTAACAACTTGTTAATTTTTAATCTGTTACTTTCTTGCAACTCTCTTGCTTACAACCCTGAACGTGAATTTTCTCTCTTGTTTACAACGAAATAACTGATCCAAGACCAGAATTATTATGGACAATGTCGGGGGTGTACTAATACCAAATTGAAGCACTTACTTCTTGTTTAATTTTGATTGAAGTAACAACTTTTTCTGTAAGGAATTTTAAAACGGCACAACACTAAATACTGAATATGATCGATTTAGTGGTACTTTCAGCACTCTAATTTATTAAGAATTTGGCACAGGGAAACCAAATTGTGTATGCCATCCCTTAAGGAATCTTCTACAATTTAATTATTGATATTAAGCCTACCACAAGCCTGTTAAATCAAAAATACATAAGCCACACTACGTACACATCATGGGGAAGCTATATCATAGCTATAAAGGCATGCCAAAATTTTTACCTACCCACATAGCAAATCAACAAAATTATAGTTTTTTAAATTTTGTTTGGCCTAACAATTTCTTGTGTAAGAAATCTTCCATAATTTAAATATATTGATACTAAACCTACTACAATTTTGGCAGACCAAAAATACATTAACCACACTACTTACACTCGAAGGAGAATATTTATCACAGTTATTAGGCATACATACAGCAAATTAGCAAAGTTATACTAACAAAAGCCATGCCATTTCATCTAAACTCTATTCACATTTCAAATACTCTCGATATAAATAACATGCTAGCCTCGTGAGCGGCAACCTAGCCTCGTGATCGACAATTTACGCAACGCTATTGGACGACAGACCATCAACCTGCCGCAACGTTCACGTGTTTTTGTTTATATCGGGCGTATTTTTTGAAATATGAATAGAGTTTAGACCTCTTTAATCACAATAACTTACACGCCTGCACACTGGACAATTTTCCTGATATCAAAGCAAAGTTAACATCACCTATGATATGTATTTTTTATTGAAGTTGTTATCGCTGTAGATTCATATTTTAATATAAAAAAAATGTATTTTTAATGTCGAAGCCGAAATTAAAAAGTACTTTTTTCTACTCCCAAACCCAACCTGTACTCCAGTGGCCTTCGAAAAGTACACACGGAAAGCAAAAAAGGACATTTTTTTGTTGCATCCACAAATCCAATCATTTCCCGAATAAATATGTCTCTTAAAGCGACGCGTGCAAGTTTTTCCTCTGCTAACACCAGCTGTCTCAATATTAATATCTGGTAATGGCCTACATATATATTTTAGCTCAAGTTTGTCCTCATAAGTATTTAAAAGAATCTTTTAACCTTCACTAAATTATACACAACATTCATTATTTATCTATACAGTCTACAAAACTAATATCCGACAGCTAACAATAATATCAACTATAACTGTATAATTGTCTTTCCTGACGACATAAAACAAATTTACCAGTAAGGACCATAGAGAAAATATATACAGTCACGAATGCAGCTAAATGACTGGTAGAATTTCCCGTAATAAATTTTATAAACAGCGGACGGTGGAGCCGATTTCTGCCCTATATCCATCTGGTTGAAAAGAGCTGTGCACGAATAAAAATAGTTCAGCTCGTCACCGAATAACGTCGCGAGAAAATTATATTAACTTTACTTGGTCAACTGTACGTCGATGCCGGGGGCGCGGCATGTGTAGAGTAGCGCTGGCCTATTACTAGCATTCTCGGCCGAAAATTCGGTGGTTTAATTTTACTTATTTTTATTTTAAGGAATATTTAATTATTTACTGCAAAGTATGAAAAAATTAGTCAAGTGGCTTTAAAATTTTGGTTTTGCAGCTCTGCAGCCCTTATGTATCAGCCGCCCCTGGTTTACAAGATACAAAAATAACTTTTTTTTAAACACCCGCACGAACAGATATTTTTTTAAAATAATTTTTAAACGGTACTAAGTTATCAAGGCAAGTAAGTCAGTAGGGTCCCAAAAATAGTTTAGGTTATCTTAAAAACTAAGCATATTAGGGCATGCTTTTGCATAAACTTACACCTATATTTCGGCCAGGAATCATCCCTTTAAATATTTATTAGGGGTTTAAGAAAGATTTCTTGTCACAGATTAATTTTTTTGGCTTCTACTATAGCAGAAGTTATGACAGAATAGTGAAAGACGGTGCATGACCCATGACTGTAAATTATACAGTGCATTTATTTAAAGCCTACCCTAGGGTTTAACACTGTTACATTTCTAATAGCATGTTAGGTCCTGTTCTATCAGAAGTGAGATAAAATTTGATATAGGTAAATTTCAGAGTCTTAAGATAATGTTAATTAGTTAAATACGCCAAAAAATCTAAAAAAACAATAAAATTTTAAATGTCAGAAAATGTGTGTCATCTTCACTTGGTACGGAAAGGTAAAAAACAGTAATACAAGGGGTGTGACAATTCAAAAAACTATTGTGAAAAACAAAATACTGACTATTATGAGTGTGACGGATTCATACTGAAAAGATATATTAGTTGGGTGATACGACACTAGACTGCGAAGGAAAAATTAATCTTTTAAAACAATCAAAGTCCATGCACTTGAAAGTACAGAAATAAAAATCTGAAAAGAAAATCTTCTGTGCTACTTTTTTATGTAATTTAATTTTTTCAACCCTCTTGAGGGGTGACGCTAGGGTGTTGAGATGAAAATGCAAACCTATGCCGTGTGGTACCTCATTTTAAAGGTCTCAAAAAAGAAATATTTTACTGCAGAACTGAGGACCGTATCTTAATTCGGTTTCAAATGGCAAGCCTATACAAATTAAAAATCGTGAAAAAAATTAAAAATTTAAGTAACTTTATTTCTCTTATTACTTTAAAAGTTGTTCAAAATGATCACCATGAACTTCTTGGCAGTAATAAAGTCGATTTTGGAACTCTGCCAAGAAGTAACACCTGCCATTCTCGAAAATGTGAGAAGCAGGTTCCAAAATCGACTTTATTACTGCCAAGAAGCTCATGGTGGTCATTTTGAACAACTTTTAAACCAATAAGAGAAATAAAGGTATTTAAATTAATTTTTTTTCAAGGCTAGCCATTTAAAATCGAATTAAAATATGGACCTCTGGATTCCTGTAAAATGTTTATTTTTGAAGACCTTTAAAATGAGGGAACACACGGCAGACAGTGTAACGAAATCGCAAATTCGTGGACATTGGTACTTCGCTGTTTTGCAAATTGTGGCATGTAAACACATATATTGGAGTACGTTATTGCTGTACTAAATTTAGACCTAAGTAGGTACCTTACTCGGTACCAGTCGCTCAAAAAACTTAATTATTTTTCGACAAAGTAAATACAGTTTTTGGTTTAAAGCAACTAAGTTTAATAGACTTAAATATTAATTATAAAAAACGGACTTTAATTAACCTAATTTTCACAATCTCAGCTGGACACTGATCTATCAGAATTGTTTTCCTCAACGTTAGTTTCTCTAAGAAGTGTTTTGGTTTCTGAGAACAGATAATTTTTCTTCGCAGTATATTTCGGTCTAATAAAGGAAATAAGATTTGAAGGAATTAACAAGTTGTGCAGTATATCCTCAATATTCTCGGTCCCTCCTCGCTTTCACGTGTAATGTTCTCGGAATTTACGAAACTATTTCTAGCTTCTGATGCCACTTCAGATAAATGTCCAATAGGAACATAAGAAATGTTCTCGCAAATTCCTGCCCCATGAATTAATAACATTTGAACACTTGATGGCATATATATATATATATATATATATATATATATATATATATATATATATATATATATATATATATATATATATATAGTACCAACTATATGACACATACAGCTTTGCAGTATTTGTCAAATATTCTCGAAAAGTATCAACATTTAAGTTCTGACCCGAAGAAAGCGCTTAAAGAATTACAGCAAATTTTGTAAAATTTTTGTTCAATCCAGTGATTGCTGCTGATTTTTCGTAATGTCGGAAAAAAGTTCCAGCAGTATTACCGTCATTTGTAGTCCCTCACTCTATTTTACAACGTCTAATAGTATCCAAAGTTCATTTCGAAAATCATTTTGTATTTTATTTTTTCTTTGCTCATTTATTAATTTGTTTTCACCCTTAGAGACATCCTTAATTAAATTACAAAGCCTACTTAATGAGTTAACTTATTACCTACTTCTTAGAATAATATAATGTTTAATAAAATAACAATTTAAAACTGCGAGTAATAACGTATTCTTAAAACTATGTAGGTAGGTACTTAAAGTCTATTTATTTCGACGATAAACCGAATATAAACAGATGCAAGCTGCCTACAAGTGATCGGTTCACACGGTGAAATTGAACAGGGCCGCATTGAGAATGAGAAGGAAAACTTTAAACTGCAAAACTGTTTACAATTAAATAAAAACTTAAATAATTGCCAGCCTTGACAACCGAACAAACAAAACAGCGATTAAAAATCAACGCAAAAAATTAAAACAAAACAAGTCAAAACTCGAAAGAAAGTCGCATAGCCTTTTTCACTAGACAGCCTAATTACAATCCTGCGAAATACCGCCGATAGCTGTCTGGCACGCCTCTTTCAATTTAATGTCCGGCCGGCCAATACGAATAGGAAGCTGTTGGAGGCTCGACGAGATCGTCAGACTATGACGTGTAGGGTTAATATTTACATCGGTCTAGCTCGGACATGGCGATACTTTAGATTCATGAATATTTTATTATATTATTTTATATTTTATTTAGATTTAAAAGGTAAAATTAAACTTTTTGCTGATGATACCACTATTGTATATTTTTCTGAAAATATTATGCATATCTATAATGACATAAATCATGACTTGAATATTATTTACGATTGGCTAAAATTACTTAAATTGACAATTAATTTTCAAAAATCTTCATTTATGTTCATAAATAAATCTCAAACAAATCAAAATATTAATCCAATAGAGTTCCTTAATAATACAATAAAATACTCAAACTCTATTAAATTTTTAGGTTTATACATTGACGAGAATTTAAGTTGGAGAAAGCATATTGATTACCTAAGGTGTTGCATAGCTCCTTTAATTGGAGTTTTATATAAAGTGAGAGATTACATTCCAATAAAATTTTTGAAAAATATTTATTTTTCTTTAGTACACTCTAAACTTCAATATTTAATTTCAATATGGGGATATGCAAATTCTAGTATAATTAAACCATTAAAAACTTTGCAAAATAAAATTATAAAATGCATACATAAATTGCCCTTTCTGGAACCAACAGTTAATTTATATAAACCAAATGGATATTTAAATATAGCAAATTTATACAAATTAAAAATATGCTCGCTTATTCATGCAATAAATTTAAAAGAAAAAAGTTCTAATATGCTGTTTAAAAAAGCAAATGCTATACATAATTATACCACCAGAAAAAATACAAATATTATTCTTCCACAAATTAAAAGTAACTTTGGAAAAAAGTCGATATTATTTAATGGTGTTGTTTTATATAATGAACTACCAAATAATTTGAAACAAATTACTAAATTAAAATTATTTAAAAAGAAGTGCAAAAAATATATTTTAAAAGATTAAAAAGGATAAATTTAAATGATCTTTCTTTATACACTAAAAGGAGTTAATTTTTCTTTTTTTTTTTTTACTTATATAAATATTTATAAATAATCTTAAGTTACATTTTTCTTTTTTTATGTTAATTTATATTTTCCCTGTAATAAACTAATTTAGTTTGTTGGGAAATAAATAAATAAATAAATAAATAAATAAAATTTACTTGTAACTTCTTAGACAATTTAATATAATAACATACCTGGAAAATCTTCAAAGCGGCATTAAAAAGTAACTTTGGATTCCTGCATGTGCGACATTACTACAGAAAAATATATTTTTTTCATTAATTGAACAAAGTCGGAAGAGATTTTTGGATATTCCTAATATATAAGAGTTGTGTAATCCTCTAATGTATGTGACAACTCAGGCATATTTAGGCATTTTTTTAAAAGTCACACCAAACTTTGTTTTTTCTTCAACTAGGACCACGGTTCTTTACGGTACGTAACTAAACTTTACAAATAATTCCAATAAAATTTAGAAACATCAAGAGTAGTTAGCATACTATAGCTACAACAACAATTGCTTTCAAATTTTTTATAGAACACATATTATGAATTTTTTAAAGTTGGACTTATTTTCGCATCATTTTTATTGCTCTCAGAAAAGTCAAGTTTCTGCTTAAAAAGGAAGTACTTTACGGTGATACATTTGAAAAAAAAAACGGGTAAACGACTAAACTCCAGACATTTTACGAGTAATCTCGAGACAAAGCAAATTAAAATTCGGTAGTCGCTGTTTTGTCCTATGGCCACGAAATATCAAATCCGTTACACTGTGAGGCACAGGGTTGTATTTAAAAAATTTTACCTCAACTCCCTAGCGTCACCTCTCAACAAGGCCGTAGCAAGGGGGGGGGGGGTGAACGGGGTTTAAACCCTCCCCAAAATATTTACTGGGTTTAAAGTAAACACACGACTGTATATTCCTTTTTTTAAATATTTTTTATCGGTGATGTCGGTAAAGAACCTGGCAATTTTTGTCTCAATCAACCGTAAATATTCTGTCAAAAACTTAACATTGGCAACACTGGTCACAATCGCGACTGGGTGACGAGACCAAGCCATAATAATGTCATGTACATGGGCGTCCATAGGGGGGCAAGGGGGCACTTGCCCCCTGGATTCCTTAACCTACATACCTACATGCGGCGCATTGACAATTTATGCATACATAGGTATTACATTATTACATATTTTTTGCTTTGCCCCTCCCCAGAAAATTCTCTAAGGGCGCTCTTAGTCACGTATATGTCATATAAATGCTTTGCAAATCGCGGTACAGAGCGTTTTTAATTTTAACTTGAGATTTTTTGATTGATACTTAATCAATACATAAGTTACCTACTTGTGTATTAATTGCTTACAAAATCTAACAATCTACCCAGTAATATTAAGTGAGTGATAAGAATATAAGGCATTGACAGAAATGGTTATGTGTCCCAGTCAAAGATTAATTCAAAAAGGATATATGAAATTTCTGCCTAAACTCTTTTTTCGACAGAAAAGCAAAAACTGTTAGCAAGAGAAACATTTTTTTTTAAATATCGAAGAGTTCAGGCAGGAATTTCATAGTATATTCTTTTTTAATTATTTTTAACCAAGTTAATTTTTTAATTTAGTTAATTCAAATTTATTAGATTCTTTGATAACGAGGCTAGAGATTATGTCTCGAAACGTCAGAAAAAAAATGTTTGTGGCGAAATACCTAAAATAACTACAAAAACAACGAACCCGTCACAACAAGCACACAGAGCCTATTTACAGGACTCCATCTAACTACCTATAACGTATCCAGAACTAACCACAGCCAGCAGTACATACAAAAGCATCAATCTCCAATTCAGAATAAAATTTAAACGTACCTGAACTCTCATAGTTTTGGGTGCAGTGATGTTACGATTCATGTAAACTTTTTGTATAGGTTTTGAAAATACCCTCTGCAAACAAAACAATAAACACAGTCAAAACTTCAAATGAAAAATAATATAACTTTTATTGCACTAATAAATCAATACAATTTGTACTTAGTTTAAATGAAAAGAAAGTATAAAGTAGTTACAAACTATTTTAGAATTTTTGCTATCGATTTCATTTAATCGATTATACAAGGCATACATCTTAGCGTTCATTAGTACTATTTAGGTTTGTTTAACATTGCTGTTGCTTAGTTATTCGCGGTGTAGATACATAATAATGACACAATTTATCAAAGTCAAAATTTTATTTTGTATGTTTCATTTAAACCGAAAAAATTGGCGGTTTTCATTCAAGTGCACGTACAAAATTTTGATTTCTCTAATGAATTGTAAGTGTTTTTTATGTGCCTATACCAGAAAGGCGTTGGTTTTTATAGGAAATAACGGAGCATTGACAATGTTCCATCGATTGCATTGATTATCAAATCGATAGTAAAAACTTTATAGAACCAGTAATAATAGAAATCTAAAAAGAATTCTTAAATACAATAGTCTTTGGAGGATCAAAGGATTTTAGTGTGGTACAATAATATACAAAGTATTATAGAACCTGTAAAACCTAAACACAATTAGATAATTTTATACAAATGACCCCTATCAGATAGGACTGTATAAAAATTTTACAATTTCAGTGACTATTGGATTTTAATCCAAAAACACATTAAATTTGTATAAACAAACACTCACTACGGGATTCACTAACAAGGTTTAAGACTATCCGTTTTCATTTTGCCACTGTGGATAATGATAACTCGTCATTAAAAATTTATCAGTTATTCTATTATTTCTGCGATTTGCTGGGTTTCTAAATGATTTTTATCTTAGACTTGTTGCTAAAATGAATTAGGCTCTATTACATTGTGGAAAATACATCCCTAAATTCCCCTTATCTCGAAGTACTTCCTGTCTTAGCAATATTGAATCTCGCTGTCAATGTTTGCCTATACTGTACCCGACAGAAAGTGGGAACTCTCTATCTTTAAGTTAATAAATTTACTTCATTGTAAAAAAGTTCATGTACATGTAAAAGTCTTTCAATATACGAGTGAGAAAATTGTGAAAGCAAAGTACTCTTATTTTGCGCCCTAGAAAAAAAATTATTAGGAAAAGTTCTTTTAATTTAAAATTCAGGGTGAATTTGTTAACTTTAATAAATTCGGTAACAAAGAATTCATCCATTCCTTGAAAAAATCCAAAAACAAAAAATGTTGCACATACCAAACATCCTGTATAATAAGTGTCTAACCTATCTAACGTATAAAGTATGCTAACCCCACTGTGCAGTATTGGTAAGAAAGATAAAATTATTTAACACTTATGTCCAGTTAAATTTTAATATAACAACAGTTCATTTCAGTTTTCTTTTTATATTCCGAAAGGACCTGCACATATAAGTAAGTTTAATCCTTGAAACAGTTTGAAAAGTTGCAAAATTTTAATATTTACAAAAATGAACGTACTTAAAGTAAATTAAGAAATGCTATGTCCGTACTCTAATATCTAAGGCAACATCTAAAAAATTTTTTTAAAGAAAGATGTCAGTTTGTAAAAGTTTATCAGACACAAACTGCTGTAAAAATATATGTACTGGTCAACTTAAAATACATATGAATCATTCTTTTGCAAATCGTACGCCTGAAAATCTTCATGATTTTCAATTGGTTGGATTTTTTTTTACAAATAATATACATAAAATTAGCCAACATGTGTATCGGGATTTTTTTTAAATGTTTCTTCAGAGTTATTTTATTTATGAATCATAATATGTTGCTTGTTTCTGTCACATTGCAAATTCATTAAGCGACGTTTAGCTTTGCTGGTCGGGCTATATTCCGCCCAATCACTAAAGTTAAATGACGCCCGGCACGGTTAGTACTTGGATACTTGGATGGGTGACCGCTTGGGAACGCCGTGTCTCGCCGCACTAAATAAGGAAGGTGGTAGAGGAATTCTTCCTCGGCCGTGGTAATACCACCCCACACATCCTCTTAAAGGGCTGGTGAAATCCCTAAGGATGTTTTCAGCTCTGGATGTATGAGTCGGACTTCCACAGTACACCCACGTTACGTGGTACTTCGGTCTTCGTGGGCTGTCAGAAGATAAAAAGGTATCTCCCGTTCTATACCGTATCCAATTTGATTTGAGAATGATGACAGTACTCTATTTTACAACAGAATCAATTATGTCTGACTGTCTCTCTCTCTCTCTCTCTCTCTCTCTCTCTCTCTCATGTTCTCTCTCTTGTCTTCTTATTCTCTCATACTCATAAAATTTTTACAACTGGTAGAAAGTTAGGTTATGAGAAACATAAACATGACATACTATTATTTCAAGCCTGTCCCATAAGTCGCTTTCCAGTGAAAAAATATACCTAGAAAGTTTGTATAAAATAGCAGCTTAAATTCCTGTGTTCTATGAATCTGCGACTGACTAACAACTATTGAAATATTACGCAAGATATATATTTGTTCGCGTCTTTAACTCACACAAACGTCACTTTTCGCAGGTAGGGTGTATTATAGATTAGTGTTGTAAATATCCGTATTCATTAGATATCCGAATCATACGGAATCGGAATCAGCTAATATCCGTATCCATTATCCGAATACGAATCCATTTCTTGACCCGCGCGAAAGCGGTTACAGATTATGTATACGTATGCATGCAACAGACTAAAACATTTTCTATCCGGATACACGGCTAGGTAGGTCGATGCGGTATCGGTATCATACCATTCGAAGTCGAAGTTTAGGGATAAGAAGGCACCGCGTCGCGCCGTTCTCGTTTGAATTCGGTTCGGGTGAGGCGGGACTAGTTTAACCAATGGGTCTCATCTCATATGATACCCGTTACCCCGATAACTATGCCATCTTTTTTTAGGAAATGTCATTAGAAAGAGAAAGCACAATATCAAATATGCCAAATCGCAGACCGTGTTGTTCGCTTACACTCGATTCCGATTCCGTTTTCTCTTTGCACTTTGCATTAGTAACCGCCTGATGCGAATTTATTTTGATTCCGAATCCGTATTCAAGTTCTCGGCCGGTTCCGGATAATCCGGATTCTTTTAATATTCGGATCCAACGGATTTTTGGATACGTATCCTTACATCACTATTATAGATCCATTTTCATTATATAATATATCGGAGAATGGGGAATATTTTTTTAAGATTATCATAAATTGTTTATCTTAATAAAAATATTTACGCATTTTTGCTATTTGTCTTTATTTATTTAAAAACAATTTCTTCAATCCTTTTACTGCAAATTATTGGTTAGAGGGAGCATTGTTTCTTAGAGGGGTAGGAAACAATTTTAAGTAGTATAAAATAAGAAGGTTAATGTGGCTATGCTGACACTGTTTTTGCTTAATAAAAACGAGATTTTTGCAAATGCTGTTTGTGTTCAGTAAAAACACAGGTATTTTGCCAGATTAGGAATTTATTTTTAATGACAATTCCGATAAAACTTTCAAGGTAGACAACCAGAAATACTTGCACAAACAAAGGCAGCTGTGATAAAATGTTTAAACATTCTTTTTTATTGGCAACAACATCGTTTTTATTTGGTTTTTACTAATGCCCCGTCTGCTAACAAGGATAGAAAATCGGATTCCGTTGGGAATTTTAATCAGGAAACAAAAGAATTTAGCAATAACTAATTTTTCAAAGTATATAACCAGCAATACTTCCACAAGCAAAGGTGCGATATAATTTTGAGCATATTCTTTTTTTATTTGTCTTTTTCTAATGCACATTCGCCAATACGGATAGAAAGACATCTGATTCCTCCATGATTATCCAGAAAGAACCGATATTGTGATTGTTTACCTCTTTTATATCTGGAAAAAAAATGAAAAAAAAAACATTCCATGTTTTTTTCAAGAAGTCATCAATCATCATTTAAAAGGAAGACAGTTGCAATCAGCTGATTTTTAACGGGAGACGCGAAGGGCACACTAGACAACAAAATTGACGAAGATGCCAAATAACACGATAATAAAGACGAAACGAAAATATTCCCCGTTATAGCACTCAGCAAATCGCCTGAAGAGGACGCCACGTTCTTAATTTGAGTCGCCAATCCTGTTAGCCGACTCGCGATTGGAGATTCTTCAGAGTGCTTTGTACAAGCCTAAGGTTTGTTCTTTTGTGCTGCACCAAACTGCACATTTTTTATTCGTGGAAGAAGCCCATAAGCAAAAAGTCAGTGCAGATTAGTGCAGTTTCGTGCAACACAAAAGAACAAACCGCTAGTGTGCAATGCCAACAGGTGATTTGCTTTAAGCTTTTTTTTATTATTGTTAATAATATATTATATTTACAAACGAATCAGAAAGTACCTAATGATTCCGGGATAATCCCGGGTCCCGGCTAACATTTTTTGTTGCCGGGACGTAGCCTAGAATTCCGGGACGATCCCGGCGAGTCCGGGATAGGTGGCAACCCTAGTTGCCAATAATGTCAGTACCTGTGCGTAACTACCATCAATACAGGACAAACCAGCCGAACACAAGGTTTACAGATGTCATTGTGACAGCAAAGTAAAAAGTACAAACAAAGATAATAAAATGAAGTTATTGGCAGTTTTGATTTCAATTTCATTGAAAAGTATATGGGTGTACGTAAGTACAAAACATTGTTTAAGTCATGATTAATTTAAGACAGACCGTTTAAGTTATTGAAATTAAGGGCTCTTCTGACATACTAACTTTGCACGCTAGGGCGATGCGAGGTTTCACAGGTAAAATGGAAGAATGCCGCGGAAATATTTATTAAACTCCGTCTAAAATAACATTTCTGTAGTGGCTACGCAAAGGTTCTATCCCTACCAACGATCAAAAATTAATCACGGTGGAAAGTCGTCCACGGATGTGCCTCGACTAAGTTTAACCCAAAGGTCTTCCCACTTCCATTTTTTTTCAGATTTGCTCAGATTGTTGTTTTAGGGCTTTTTACTTCCACATCACAATGTCTGTGTGTCGGTGTGTCTGCTTCCGCGATAACTTTTGAATGGTTGGAGGTACAGGCTTCAAATTTTGTACATATATTATAGGCCAGGAAAGAAAGGTTCAGAATGACGCTGAAACTGGCAGCCCGAGCAAGACCAGCTTCAAAATATTCATTTAAGTAAATCAAAATAAAAACTGTATATTATGTTCAAATGAATATTATGTGTATAGACATAGCAAATGCGAAATGACAGCAACCAATACAGGTTAGGCTTCAAAATAGTTACAAAAATAAATAGGTGTATCAATTTTTTTCGAATGTACTAGTAAGCGTAAATTCTAAACGCGTGCTGGTAGAGAGTTAAAATTTTTACGCAGTGTTGTCAGGAACCTTACATATAAGAACCAATAGGAATATCCGATTTACACGACCTTATACATCATTTAAAAATTAATTCCCAATAATAGGAATTACCGATTTGCACGGCCCGCTTCATTTATTAAAAAATAAAAACTTTGTAATGCGAAGCTAGCAGCCATACCAATAGGAATTTTCGATTTTCACGATCTTATACATCCTTTAAAAAAGTTGTTGATTCCTCACCTTACGTGTGGACTGTTAACCAACCCTTCTGCAGAGAAGAGACTTGCAGTACTTTATGGAAAGCAAGTCAGGATGCACCTACATATATTTTCGCTAATCTATAATGAACAGATGAGCTCCATCCATATATAACTTCAAGATTTAGAAGAGGTCGTTAATATGGTGCCGAGTCCACCATCACCACCAACACCGCCTCCGCCTAAGAGAAGGCGCATCCGGAGAGATGAGGCCTGCATAAGAGAGGGGCAGGCCTTTCTAGAAGGGAGGCGATAACGACCCTTTTGACTGCTTTTTAAAAAGCGTCCCACTATATTGTAGGGACTGTTGAGGCACTTGAGGCCTATGCAGACTATAATTTGCTTGGGTAAAAAAGTGTATTGTAATGCTGTTTAATTTTCATTTTAATCCTTTGTTTAAATGAACTAACTGAACAAAATAAATATACATTGTTAGCCGACTCGCGATTGGAGATCCTTCAGAGTGCTTTGTACAAGCCTAAGGTTTGTTCTTTTGTGCTGCACCAAACTGAACTAACCTGCATATTTTTTATTCGTGGAAGAAGCCCATAAGCAATCAGTGCAGATTAGTGCAGTTTCGTGCAACACAAAAGAACAAACCGCTAGTGTGCAATGCCAACAGGTGATGTGTTTTAAGTTTTTTTTTATTGTTAATAATATATCCTATTTACAAACGAATCAGAAAGTTTTTAGATAGTACGTAATTCGTTTTCTATTTTTCTTTAAATTTAAATTTTTTGACTTCAATAGGATAGGCAATACTACATGATAATGTTTTCACACTAATTTGTTAGGATAGCCCAAAATAAAAAACTTTTTCATTATTAGTTATTGTTTCTATTTTTAGTAATATTATTACTATTACTAAACTTAGGCATTTTAGCTGTTCTTGTGTTCCTGTTCATAAATAGGTGGTTTTAGTTTTTTTTTAAATATATGTTTACTTATTGACAAATATTGACGTATTTATTGCATATTATTTACTTTATCGTTACAAATGTAATCACATATGGATTTTTAATTAATTTCCTCTAAAACCTTGGATATTTGTCAGTTTGTGAAAAAAAAAACAAGCTCGATGTTTTTTCACAAAAAACAGTGGGAAGACCTTTGGCTTAAACTTAGTCGAGGCACATCCGTGGGCGACTTTCCGCCGTGATTAATTTTTGATCGTTGGTAGGGATAGAACCTTTGCGTAGCCACTACAGAAATGTTATTTTAGACGGAGTTTAATAAATATTTCCGCGGCATTCTTCCATTTTACCTGTGAAACCTCGCATCGCCCTAGCGTGCAAAGTTAGTATGTCAGAAAAGTCCTTAATTTCAATAACTTAAACGGTCTGTCTTAAATTAATCATGACTTAAACAATGTTTTGTACTTACGTACACCCATATACTTTTCAATGAAATTGAAATCAAAACTGCCAATAACTTCATTTTATTATCTTTGTTTGTACTTTTTACTTTGCTGTCACAATGATATCTGTAAAACTTGTGTTCGGCTGGTTTGTCCTGTATTCATGGTAGTTACGCACAGGTACTGACATGGCAGGGATAGGTGGCAACTAGGGTTGCCACCTATCCCGAACTCGCCGGGATCGTCCCGGAATTCTAGGCTACGTCCCGGCAACAAAAAATGTTAGCCGGGACCCGGGATTATCCCGGAATCATTACGTACGTTCTGATTCGTTTGTAAATAGAATATATTATTAACAATAATAAAAAAAAACTTAAAGCACATCACCTGTTGGCATTGCACACTAGCGGTTTGTTCTTTTGTGTTGCACGAAGCTGCACTAATCTGCACTGACTTTTTGCTTATGGTTTTTGAAAAATAACATTGACGTTTTTTTTTCATTTAAATCACTATTGATGTTCTTAAATAATGTCATAAAAGTCTTTGTAGCATGCAGGTAGAAAGCTAATACAACGGTGAGACAACGCTATCCATCCGATGATTAGAACCGGAGATAATGAATTTGCAATGTGACAGAAACAAGCAACGGATTAAAATTCATAAAAAGCAACCCGGAAGAAACATTTTGGAAAAAAATTTCTAACTAATTGAAAATCATGAAGATATTTAGGCGTACGATTTGTAAAAGAATGACTCATATAACGAAAAAGTTTAGGATACTGAAAATGTATATCCAAATTCAAACTTTTATAACTGAATTTGCAATACCATTTTGAATTTATGAAAAATGGTCAAAAATTAGATTTCAAAATGTAAATTTTTCAAATGTGCTTTTATTTTGAAAGCAACATTTTCGAAAACATAGTTTGACCAAAATTAAAAAATTTTAAGTTAATTTTGGTTTCTCTTATTTATTTTACACGTCTTCAAGGATATTTTTTTCAATTTCCGTACGTTAGAGACTTCTTGGAGTACCTATGGACAGGGTTGCCATACTTTCTAATAAAGAAATTCCATATTTTTCCAGGATTTGCCAGTAGAACGAAACTTAAAACACGAACTCTTGACTTCTTTTATTATAAAAACAAAATAGAGAAGAGTGGCTTTTGCAGGTAATAGATTTTGTACGGTCGGTGGGTAACACACTAGCAATTGTTCAAATAGCGGGCTGCATGCGCATCTGAGCAAACCCAAAAAAGGCGAATGTGTACAGGTCTGTCCAGTTTTCTTTAGGCTTGCTCACGATTTTTTTTCATTAACTCTTTCTAAACTATTAGAGTCCCAAATTAAATTTTTGAATGAAAGACTATATTTTCGAAAGTTTTTTCCGAAAATTCATTTTGCGAAAAATTGGTTGTCAAAAATTTTAGTGTGTACCTACGAATTACTAGGAAACTTTAACATTAAGGTCTATTACTATTTAAAAAAAGTTTCTAGGTTCGTTTCATCCCACAATGAACAATATAATAACTCACCCCTAAGCCACTTTTCGTAGGTGGGTTCGCAGGCCTTAAGATTAACTGTTGACCACCCGGCCTGATCGCCGAAGCCGGGGTTATCTGAGCGGGTTGATTGATGTTTTGCGTGCACTTGTTCATGTGGTTGGGCCAGTGTTTTTGCTGACAGGGGTAGTCGCAATAACTCGTGTTCCAACAACAATAGAACTGGGCTTCTTTGGAACAATTCGCACACCTAAGAGAAAGAATATTTTTCAATTTAAAACAGTCACAAAAACCAAGTATCCAAGCTATTAAAAAGCTACATCAATATGGTAAAAACGTGTAATAACTAAGAATGGTAAAATTGTCTAAAATCCATAGAAGGCGATGCGTCGCATTTGCCTGCCAAACGTGTGTAAACTTTCGTAGTCTCGATTGGATCGGCGCGCCATGTGAAGTCTATAGTTATTTGGCCAGGTGCGTTCACCACATAACATAAAATAAAAAAAAACGTCCTCAAAGTATGCCGTGGAAACAATCACGCATGTCTAGAATTATTACCCTTGAAAGGTAATGTAGATAAAAGGTATAGGTGAATGAAAAATAGAACTGTCAAGTTCTGAAGTTTTTATTTTTAAGAAAATTAAATTGGTAATCACGGCAGAACAAAAATCTTTTATCATCAAAAGTTACTTTAGAAATGGTAGAAGGATTGATGGCCAGCGGATTTATTCAACACGAACGCCATTCATAATTTTCAAACAGAATTTCCACATCAGTCATGGACTTCGACCAGTTTCGCCAAGTTTTGACTAGAGCTGTGGCTTTGTTTAGAGAAACAGGAAGTGTGAATAGAGAGGACGGTAGTGAGAGATCCAAAGTTCCCACTGCACAAAAAGTAGAAGAATTGAGGCAAATTGTTAATGAACACCCACAAACCCCTATTCGGCGTTTAAGCCAGCAAGTAAATGTATCCTACGGAACCTACAATACAATCCTGAAATTTGACCTGCATATGCACGCTTATCGTCTAAGCTCAATCCAAAAATTGTTACCAAACGACAAGCCGCAGCTAATAAAATTTTCAGAGTGGTTTATGGGTAATGTGCATAATAATGAAAACGTATCTGAAAAAACCTTTTTTACTGACGAGGCCATTGTTTTACCTCCCTGGTTATCTAACTTCTCTACAAATCAGAATGTGGAGTTCTAAAAATCCACAGCTCTTTATAAAGAAGCCTCTGCTTTCACAGAAAGTTGGCGCGTGGGCGACCATATCGAAAAGGTTAATTGAACAGATTTTTTTTGAAGGGGCTCTCGATTCGGCGCGATACCGTAGTGAAATTTTAGAAAATTTTGTAAACGCATTGGACGTTGAAGGGATGCGACAAGGCTACTTCCAGCAGGACGGCGCACCAATTCACGTAACTATTGATAATTAAATTTTTTGGAAGAATTTTTCGAAGTCGTAATACTCCAGTTAGGTGGCCACCATGGTCCTGCGATCTCACGCCGTACGACTTTTTATGGCCACACATTAAAAACTGTTTTCAAAACCCCTTGAGAAAATTTAGAAGAACTAAGGGCTAGAATTACAAATAAATTTCAGGAGATTAACAGCTCCCTCCAAGTGCACACCAATGTTTTTGATGCTGTAAAAAGAAGAATGAGAACATGTTTGGAAGTAGAAGGTGGACACGTCTAAAGCAAACCTATGTTACCTTTCATGAGTAATAAGTCAAGACATTGCGTAATTGATTCTACGGCATACTTTGAGGATGTTTTCTTTTTATCTTACGTTACTTGGACTTATTTTCAGCGCCCAGGTGATTCGAAATTGTCGTAAGTGACTTCTTACTGTCATCAGTAAGTCCTGCATTTCGTCTGCGTCTATATAATGAAAAATGCTATCAGCTGTGATATTTTTGGTTTGAGGTTAGGAACACAACTGTTTCTTTACGAACTGAATCTGACTTTTCAAACTTGTAAGCGAAAAATCTTAATGTTACTTGTTACAACCTATAGGTGATTTTTTTTTGGTCTAAACTAACATAGAAGGCTTCTTACACCTGCTTTTTTAGGTTAGTAACCTTATGGTTAAGAGACAACTGGTAATTTTGACGTTTTCAAGTCATCGATTATCGCGAAAATACAGTTTGACAAAAATTTTTGACAAATATTGCTTTATTTTCGTTAATTTCGGAAATGGGTATTGTATAATCTTTAGGCCTTGGGGGGGGGGGGGGGTAATCCCACAACCCCCAGTGGCCGCGCCACTGATCGCCAGTATTTAGTCCAGGCGAAATAGGTTTTCTGAAACGTTTAAATAAATAATAAAATAAATTCGTAGTTTGTACAAAATTATTGTTTAACTTTATTGCAAACAGTGTATTTAAATTAGCTTACACCTTTGAACGCCTTTTGAACTTGCAAGGAAAACTAGAACAATACAATAGTCGAAAAAAATAATTTAATATATGCGCCCGGACTTAAATGCTTACCTCGGCTGCATGAGACATGATACCAAACCGTGTCAAATTCGTCCGGGTTCGCGCATGACGTCACGCTGTGAGCTATTTTTGAAATTTATAACGCGCAATATAGAGGTTACGTTAGTTATAGGCGATTTTATATAAATTCTATTCTGCTGATAATTCAAATTTTAAAGTATATGATTTAAAATAATCATGTAAATAAAGGGATAAATTAATTTAAAATAAAAGATATTGATAAATTGCCTGCCAATTGCGTTCTAAGTATTTATTTCTGTGAAAAGGTAAATAATTTTATAAAATAAAACTATGGCTAATAATTAAGACAATTTTTATTTAGAGGCATATTCTTATTAAAATATGTACCTAGATTCTTCCGAAAATATGTTATAAATAAGAATTTTGTTTGTTCCTATAATTTGTCAAATATTTTTTGCGGTGAATAACATCCGTATGTTTGCGACGGAAACATGTTTTTTAGGGTAGTTTTTTTTTTGGGTTTTTTACACATTAAATAGTAAATTATTAAAAATTATTGTATTTTTGTATTCTTTGATATTTTAAATTTTAAAAAATCTTAAAATGCCAAAAATTATTCTAAACAATATAAAAATATCTAAATTTATGAATTTTGGTAAAACAAGAAATTCTTTTTTAAGAAAGTAGCCCTTTTTCAATCTCTTTGTTTGTCGTATTTTCTCGATTAAAGTCTGGTGATTCGTTACCGTGGAGATTTTTAGCAATTGTGTCACAGTAAACTTTTTTATTGAAGCGAGTTTGTAAAAACATTAAACACATTTGACATTCATGACATGACACAATTTATGCTTTAAATTACCTTCATAATCACTTTCGTTAAAATGTCTAGAACAGATTCTAGCATTTTTCACATTAAACTTATCTTCTCGTTTGCACAGACGCTTCCAAACCCTTTGTGCTTCTTTATTTTTGGGGAAGCTAAAGACTTTAATATCGGGCATAAAGAGCCCTTGCATTGATTGTCCACATCACAACCATACACAACACCCTTTATTTTCACTTTTAAACTCTTGAAAGTGATATAAAAACACCAAAAAATAAATTTAAAACACAAGGCGATCTTAACAAAGATGTGTCTCGTTTACAAAATATGGCGGAATTACGCACAGCGTGACGTACATGGCCACGCCTACCTGCGCGTTATCATATCTTCTTTTATTTGTATCATGCCTCGGCTGGCGATTTTTTGCTCGGATATGCGAGTTATTTTATAGAGTGTTTTTTATAAATGGTAACAATATGACTTATAGTTGACGAGCACTATACATTATTTATTTTTCACTTACCATTGCTTTGATTTAGCCTCTTCCACCCTCTTAATGGCCTCCGTTTCACAGGCAGCTCTCGTTTCTTCGATGATCTTTTCTCGATCTTCTACAATACTTTGTTGAATATCCTTTAATATTGTACACATATTTCTTTCAATTTCAGACAGTTCTATGCTGTGCTTGTGTTTCAGCGTCTCGATTTCTAATTTGAAGCTTGCTATCGTCGCCTCGGCATTATTTGTTTTCCCCAAGTCGTCTATTGTTTCTATTAGCATCCCTCGGAAGTAGTCTCCTAGCTACAAGAAAAAAATTACATTTTGAAATACCTATTCAACAACTTTTTAGCTTAGTAATCAATTAAACAATCAGGAATATGCACATATTTTTTTTATTGCATAAATCGTTGAAGGAAGTCATTACAAACCCAAAAAAAATATTTTGAAGAAAATTACTAGGATAATTTAGCTACAAAAAATGTTTACTTTTCGGTATAATTTATTACAATTTAAAAAGCAGCCACGTCCTTGAAAAGTGACGTCAATAGATCAGCAAAAATTTACATGTTAACGTCAAGCTTAACCTAAAGTCGAACAGGTTTGATTTTCTCGAAAACAGTCAGAGGGAGGGAAATCGAATTTTTTGGGTTGATAGAGGAATAGTTCAACTAGCTTCGGTAAAAAATTCAGTTATACAGGATGTTTCGTTTCGGAGCTATTAAACGTCAAAGTCGAAATTTCCGCGATTTCCGTTGAAATCGGGTACAGGTCGCAAATGTGAATTAAATCGATGTAAATTTTCGGAGGTTGTAGGGAACCCGGAGCTTCAGAACGCCACTGAAACTGGTGAGGATCAGAAAATGGCAAGTAATTCTTTTGAATTTTTTTAGGTCGAAAAATGCCATTTCCAGACCCCTCTTTGGTACCTAATAACTCGAAAACAAAACGTCAGATCGAAAAACGGATTTACAAGGGAAACTTTAAAATCTCAAACACTTTTTTTTTGCAATTCACTTACCTAAACCTAAAATCACTGGAAAATGGAAATATTTGGAAAAACTGGAAATTTAGAGTTTTGACCCAAATATTTCGCGGTTTTTAATTTTTTGTGGGGTCAAAATGGTTCAAATTAAAATCCCATATACGTCGTCGGAAAGAGCTCGTCAAAGTATGTGTTATCCATATTGTTTAATTTCTTCATTCTCTATAGGAAGGGAGCAATCGCCGATTAAATTTCGATTTTTTTACTGTTTGTGCCCTAGACATCGGTACATTTGAATCACTGTGTATTTTCTCCTATCTATTTTTTCCCCAATTTTTCAACACTATCTTATAAAGGGATAATCACACTTTAAAATGAATACCGAATGGGTCATCCAGGAGCGTATTTAGGGGGTAAAAATTGGATTTTCTTGATTTTTTCCGACAAATCCTATTTTTAACCGGCATTATTCCACACTATTTATCCTATTTAGTGATTCTTTTTGGATTTATTTTATGCATTAATTATCTAAGAATACCTCCCACTAATTTAAATCGCTTATTTTTTTCGGTAACGTTATAAATAAAAAGGTTTATTTGCATCGGGGACATCTAAAATTTGAAAATTTTTGAATTTTCCAAGATTGCCATGAAAATCAAGAATTGCAGTTTATTTACTTGAAATTATTAAGATGATACATCAAAAATGCCAATGTTTGTTGTAAAATTGAAAGGTTCCTGGGCCGATTTCGGCTTGAAGTATACATGAGTAAGATTTTAGGAACCTTCTACTTTAAGTGCAGGGATATTTCATTGGATGAATGACGTATTAAATGCCATTTTTATTGAGTTTTCGATGACTCTACAACACTGGAATTCGCCATGTACTCATGATGAGTCATAAGTTCAGTTTTGACGACACAGCCAATGGGATCACGTTTTACAAGTTTCGAAATTCGCGCGAAAATTTGCAGTTTTAAATTCTTTTTTTTGTTAATAAAGACCAAAATAAATGAATATCAGCAACCGCCATAAACATTTCATTTATGTAGAGAATATTAAAAAAAAATATTTCCGATTTGTTTGGGTTATATGCACATTCCCTATTGTTTTGATTGGAATTCGTTGTAGATTTATGTATTCGTATGTAAATATGTATTTATTATAAAGAAATGTTACAATCATACTGAGTAATTTTTCTTTGCAAGCTCTAACTCTTATTACATTCCTTATCTATCAAATTATAAAATTGATAACAGGATTGGTAAGTTATAGCACAACTGAACTACACTACTTATGTGAGCTTATGTTCTAATTAAAATTTATTATGTTATACATTACCCTATGGGCTATTGAATTTATTTTTGCCGTAACTGGTCCAGCAGAACTTGGTGTACCTTCATTAAATTGCTGGCTTAGAACTCCAGGCGGTCGAGGTTTTAATTTAGGAGGAGGTCGTCGAATTATCTGAAAAAGAAATTAAAATTATCTATCAAATTATTTCAAAATACATATATCAATAAATTTGATGAAATATTTTAAAACCATTGACGACTGCGCGTCGCCTTTGCCAATCGAACGTATGTTAGCATAGCTGCTAAGTGTGTGAAGTCCATGTGTAGTTGTTTTTGTTCAAGCTTGTTTACAACATATTTGGAATTGATTTTTCCAATCCCCGTTCGAAATATTTAACCTGAATTATTATACACCCTTGTATACAATACAATATTAAACATACCTCACTAACAGCTCTCGATACGTTTTCCGGTATTAAACTATTTAGTACACCAAACTCATCGCTTTCTCCATTTTCTACAACTTCTGGCTCTACTGGTTGAGGCGTTTCAGGTACTGCTGTATTACTACTAGTACTTTCTAGGGGTCTGTCGATATTACTTTGCGTTGGACTCGTGGGCGATGCTAAAATAAATTTTAAAAAAGGTTTATGCATCCATATCAGATACATTTATTTATACAGTGTGTAACAAAAATATGGAAACCTCGAAATATCTTGCAAACCATTTATCCGATTTTTATGAAATTTTGTACACTCAGGTACGAAATTATGCAAAAAAAAATAAAAAAAAAAAAAAAATAATAAACGCAATGGATGGCCTTGTTGGGTCTTGTTTAGTTTTGAGGTTTATAACTTAGGACGACATTACGCTCGATACAATGGCGAGTTTCGCATTGTTTTTTATGTTTTTATTTTAAATGGAACGCTCTATATTTTACTCGATTTTCGAATTCGGCATAAAATTCAGAATACTCCTTATTGGGAACATTTTATCCTAAAGTTAACAGTTTTTGAGAAAATGGCAGTCAAAAATCGTTATTTTATTGTATTTTACCTTAAAATACCTGTACACGAAAGTTCACCTGAAATGTCTGACATTGTCAGTTTCGTTTATTTACAAAAAATGGATCATTTAACAGAAACCCAAAGAATTGAAATTTTAATAATACTGGGTCGTATACAGGTATTTCAAGGCAAAATAAATAAAATATCGATTTTTGACCACCATTTGCTCAGAAACTGTTAACTTTAGGATAAAATGTTCCCAATAAGAAGTATCTGTATATCCGTACAGCTGATTGCGTGCACCAACAAAAACTCTCCAATTAATGGGTGAAAAGTAGGCATGCGCACTCTCCACTGCTTTTTCAGGTGTTAGTGGATGACAACTAAACGACCAGAATCGAGTTGACGTTATTGGCATTTTTGTGTGAAAAGCGAGCAATGGATAATTTATTTATCAGATCAACGGGCCAGGCCCAGTTATAAAGGTAAATACTTAAAACTATCTTACACACTAGACCAATTGTAAATCTTAAAGTTAAAAAGGCCAGCCTATAAAACAATCCTCGATATACACAACAGCACATACAAGAACATCCACAAGTACCAAAATATTCATCACGCAATAAGAACAAATATAAAATATTTCAAAGTAGAGAGTTGAAAGTCAAAGAACAGGCAAGTATATGAAGACACCCATCATACATCATTATACGTTACAATGAAGATTTAATGAGAGAGATGCGTATTAAACACTCCAGCCCAGATTTCATTGGCCGCAGACATTGACCACAGAGAATACGATGTTGTTCCAAGGAAAATGTGTTCGCAACCCTAGGATTTCTGCTAGGTACATTAAAGTTAACAAATGACAAAGGTTCGGGACATTTTATACAATTATTCAACAATTTACATATCAAAAGCTGATCTGCATTTTAACGCCTTATATCTAGGGGATCCAGCAAGGCCATTAGGTCCTTGTAATCTATAGAATCCAGAGACATACCAAGCCTTAAGGATAAACGCAATGGATGGCCGTGTGGGTCTTGTTTAGTTTTGAGGTTTATAACTTAGTAAACATATAATTATAAGAACAAGGAGTGTAATATATCAATAAATGATAAAAAAAGATACATACCATTAGTTGAAGCTTCTATGGCCGAACTACTTGAAGCTGCTTCAGGTAGACCATTTACCAACTTCTTAGTTCCACTAGGCGCTGTATTCTTAGTAGTGCTGTTGTTTGATACTTGGATGATCCTTCCGCCTTCCCCTTGAGGTATATAGTTTTGGGATTCTACAGCATTAGGGTCTCTCACAGGCATGATCGTCTGGTTAGAACTCCATATTTGTGGAGGTTGTGCTATTTGCCGTATGCTTGGATTGTGGGTGGGCGCGGAAACCAAGCAGGGTGTCTACAAGCAGGTAGTTTATATAGCATAGATGAAAAAGAAAATATGGACGAGGTATTTCTCTCTATTACCAACCAAGGAAGTTGGAAGGGGCATGCGGAGTCAAATTCATTTTTAGGCAATTACCTTCCTTTACCCCTTCCAATTTCCTTGCTACCAACCTGTTCAGGTCAAATCAAAAAATAGGGCATTCGATTGTAAAAAAATTAACTTTAATCCGTCTCAACTTCTGAGCACTGTTTACCAACAGTGTATATTAGTTTAACTTACCACGGACAACATTTGAGTAGACATCGTAGAGGTATAATTTATGGTTTGATTAGGAGGTAGCAACAGTAAGTTTTCTTGTTGGGGAGGCTGTAATATTAGATAGCCATTTGCAGACCGTACTGCCTCCACTGGCTGTAGAGGAGGAACCGGTGCTCTGGGAGTAAGTTGAGGAGTTAATGGGGCCATCGTGGGCATAACTATTGGAGATGTTACGGCTAAAAATAAAAACGTAAGTAAATTACAGCACTTTATTTTTTTCAGCGTGTATAGCAGCCGAAGTTTGTCACTACAAATACGATTACGACACGAAATACGATCTAATAAAATAAATTTGAGTTCTTACCCGTAGTAGTTTTCGCAGTGACTTTAATTAAAGAATCACTTGCACTAGTCATCGACATCGTAGATGGCGTCATTTTAGGGGGTTCCTTAGAAATGCTGGGGGGCACGATTGGTTTAATAACAGGTTTAGCATAATTCGGCTGCGGGAAAGATTTTCGGGCCCTCTGTTTAGTAGGAACAACTGAAATAACAGTATTATCGTCTACGGATGCAACGAGAAGAATGAAAATAAATAAATTTCCTTCGTACGAGCAGTAAAAAAAATACACACTAATTAACATGTAGTAGACGGAAAAGCATTATAGTACATACCGATTTTGGCAAAAGATTTCACATATATTTCCCCTCCGTCGGGTTTAGAGCTAATAAGTGGTGGAGGCTTCTTTTTTGGAGGAGGTAGTGCTTCACCTTGATGAACTGCACTATAATTAACTGCCACGTCTTCTATAATCTTTGTCATATTATCGACAACCTAAAATTACGGTAAAAACATACAGGATATCTGAGAGGATTAGAATAAGCAGTTCAATATTTCTAAAAAAATTTACTGCGAGTATGGTCAATAAAATATTACGGTTACACTCGCTATCGCTAGGTCAGTGACAGGGTAAAAACTTGTCAAAACCTAACTGATGAACTAGAAGATTTAAATTTAGGCCAGTACTAAATCTTAAGCCTTTTTAGTGAATCCTAAATAAATTGTTTTATACAGTGTGTCCACGGGAAGAGCCCGGATATGGTATAAATGTAAAAAAAATTTAGAGTTTGATGGTAATATTCTAGGAAACGCTCCTGCTTGTTCTTAAACTTAGATGTTAAAGAAATCGATCACATTAATTAATATACAGGATGTTTTAAGAATCGATTTTCAAAAATAGTCAAAAGTAAACTACCTTCATTTTAAGAGATATCGGAAAAACGTATTAAGAAAAGTTGTTTATAATTAAGAGTTACGATAGACTTTCAGTTTTCAAACGAATCGGCCTAATTTTATTTTATTATTCTTTTTCCAAGGATAAGAGTCCGGAGGAGGAAAATATTATAATAATACAATAACTAGTAACCTGTTCTAAATAATTACATAAATGAAATGTTCCAATTGTTACCTGTCAAATTGTTAATAGTTGTGTCATAATTGTGTACCTGTCATGTAAAAATCTACTCATAATAGTGAAATAGAAAATGCTTACATTAGAGCAAAGAATTTATGTATATTGTCCAATGTTATGGTTTGGGACATTTTGGCAGTTGTTAGACAATTCCATGAGAAATGGGAAAGTTTATTTTTTTTCCTCTTGTATCAGGATAAGGGTTGAAAAGATTTAAATTAGTTGGAATCAGCGAATAAAATCAGGATACTTAAAAACATTTATTTATAAAAATAAAACTTTCAACTCCTTAGATACAAAAAAAACCTTGATGCATTTTCATTTTTATAATATTCATTATAATACTTGAAAAGGAATGTAGCTGCTTTTCACAAAAATAAAACCTTTAAAAAATCCTTTTAATACAAAAAAAAATAGAGAACATAACCTAAAAGTAAAAACAAAATATTGTCGCGCTTTTATAATACCCAACTGTTATAATGATTAAAAAAGAATACTAGTTTAGCAGCCTTTTCATTGTCTAGTCTGTTTCTGATATCTGCATGCACGAGTCCATAGGAAGAAAACATCTTTTCTATATCTGCAGAAGATGCACAGGCACACAAAACAGATATCACTATAGGTAGCACTTGCACAATTTCTGGAACATTTTCTTGGGATCTCCACCACTGTACTGTTGTTACATTTTTAATTATTTCATCCGAAAACATAGTTTTGTGAAAAGGGTCCGACCTGGCTTCCAAGTTAATTATCAATGGTAATAAGCCTGTGTTTGCAAAATCTTCGGCAACAGTATCTAGAGCATTTCTCTTTTCTTCAGCCAGTAATGAATATTCTTCTTTGTTTATTGTGGGATCCAATATACGCCAATATATGCCAAAAAGTGAAAGGGGGTTACGCTTGGTTATATCTTTTTTTAAATAGTTGATATTGATGCAAACTTCTTTCCTCTTCAAAGCTGTCAAAAGTAGCCATTAATTTTTTCCACGTCTGAACTGCTCGAGATAAACTTGCACCTTTCTGTTGTTTTGCGTCAAGTGCTATAGAAATGGTTTTAGTAACTGTAAAAAATTTTCAGCCATTCTTTTAATATAAATATCGGATACCTTTTTGAAAACCACTGGATCGATTTCTTCTTTATGCTCTTCACATATTAATAACAAGTTTCGCCACTCTTTGACATACATCTCAAGACAATCCGAAAGTGTATTTCATCGAACGTCGTGAGGTAACACTAGATTCTTGCCTCCTTTTTCTTTGTATCAAGCATTTGGATACTTCTAAAGTATTTTACAATTTGTACTATATGTTCTGTTACCTTAGATACTTCTAAATGTTTGGAAAGCAAACTAAGTAAGTGCGCCGAACAACCATATGTAATTATAGGATAATTTAACGACTCGGTATTTTTTTTTCGTCATACTGACACTGACGATGTTGGCCGCGTAATCTGCCATAACACTAGTAACTTCACAGTTATATTCATTTTTGCACTTATTTATTAAGTCAATAGCAAATGGGGTGAATAATTAGACGTATGGAGATGACCGGATGTATAAATGCTTCCTAAAAGAACACTTTCGATTTTCTGCTGTTAAAAAGACACAGATTATGAGCTCATTATGAACACTAGTCCTTCTATCCAAGGGCATGCAAATAGACTGTCCACATAACTTGTTAAAACAAATAGATTTTTCTTCTTCAAAAATTTCATTTAGGAGCGTTGATGATAACTGAAATCTAGACGGTGAAACGTCACCTGGTCTTAACATTTCTACGGCGTTTCGAACAATCGAACTTCCTTATTTTCTATCGATCTAAAACTGCAGTTTGTTGCGTAAACGGCTTTAGCTATTTGCATGTCCAATTCTTTCTTCTTATCTCGACAAGTTCGCACAACAAAAGAACCCAAATGGCTGCTACTTTCACAATTTTCACTTCCACCTTCATTTCCCTTGTCCCTAACTAGATTTTGGCAAGTTCCACGCTGGAATTCACAATCACTTTCAAGACAAATAATATCACTAGTTTTACTTTTGCAGGTTTCCCAGTGACTTTTCAGTCTATCCACTAAACCTTACATCTCTTTACCACACTTATTACACACTGCCCTGTATCCTAGTTTTCCAACCACTTTCTTTTTCTATAAAATGTTGCCAAATACTAAATTCCTTTCTACACCGACTTGTCATGAATGAAAATTTCGTGCTACACTACTCTCATAAGCAAAAATATTACTGATAACTGGAATAGGCGCGTGTTATTTATATAGCCGAGCGTTTGCCTCGAGTCTTTGCAAGTTTCGACGTAGTCGCGAACAGAATTTTTCCGACTCGACTAGTCGAATTTTGTGTCGTTTCTGTATTAACTCGACTAGTTACGCTTAAAAATAGTTATTCATTATAAGTTTGACTAAACAAGATATGAATAGAAAATGTGTATTAATAAAAATTAGAATATTCTAGAAAAAAAAATCAAAACGATTTTTAAAGAAAAAATCGCTGATTTTTGATTTTTTAAAAAAATCATGATTTTTATCAAGATACAAAAATAAAAAATCAAAATAAGTCAATTTTGTTTGAAAACTGAGTTTGTTATAACTGTTAATTATAAACAACTTTTCTGAATACTTTCTTTCGATATCCCTTAAAATGAAGGTAATTTACTATAGGCTATTTTTAAAAATCGATTCTAAAACACCCTATAATTAATTAATTTAATTGATTTTTTTAACATCTTAGCTCAAGAACAAGCAGGAGCGTTTCTCAGAATGTCACCATCAAACTAGAATTTTTTGACATTTATACCTTTATCCGGACTCTTCCATGGACACCCTGTATATACAATACCAAAATTAAAGAGGTTTAAGGATAAAAATACTTAGGAGTCACTATAAATATAGTGACCTTAAATGGAAGACACATATTGCCACATTTTATATAGTTCAGAATGAAAATAAAAAGGGTGCCCGAAAAGTCCTAGTATGGGGATGGGCAATATGAGAAAAACTAAATAGGTTAAAATTACCAACTTTAAAACAAAACAGATTAAAAGGCGACCTAATACAAACATATAAAATTCTTATTATTATTGTGTTAAAATCGAAATACATAGAGGACAAGTAAAACTCAAATTCTGAGAGGCAACAATAACAAAATACAATAGGAAAAGGAAACGTGTTCTAAATTAATAAGCAGACATTTCTTTGGATAATCGCATATAGCCTATACATGGAATGATTTACAGGAGACCACAGAATGAATGAAGAATTGGACCAGCTTAGTATAAATCTTATACATTATAGTTCCCATCTTACTGTATTTAAATTGTAAAAATCCTATTATCTATGACAGTTTCATCGATTATACCGTCTACCGTTGAATAAAATAAAAAAAGGTATCCGACTATATTTTTGTTTAAACTCAAACACAAAGTTACTTACATGGATTGTACTACTTACTCGAAACCTCTCTCTTTTTTCTTCAGTTTTAGATCGAGTTCGAATCTCATTCGCTTTAGGTTTCTGAGCATCAGCTTCTCCTTTTTCCAATATATTCAAAGCCGACAAGTACTTCTTTTTCGCTTCCATATCTTGAGTAGTATTCGCTTCAGCTTCAGACTCCGGTTCGCTTTTTATTGGGTCTTCATTTAAAACTTCGTGAAAAGAGCTTCGAGTCGAACTGCCCGGCGATCCTTGCGCTGACAAAGTTTGAACAATCTTTTTGGCTTGTAATGATGTTTTTAATATTGAATTATTGTCGCTTTTCTCCGTATTGTCCTCTCGATTGTTATTCGCTTTGTTCATTATGCTTTCGATAGAAACAAGTTTCAGCATTTTATTTTGCAAATCGTGGGGCTCCCTATTATCTTCGTGGCTCATCTTCCGCTTTTTGTTTTCGGCTACTAATGGTGTAATTGTCGCTGTAGGTTCAGAAGACGTAGAGACTTTTTCGGTATTTGCAGATTCGGAGATTGGTGACGTATCCTTTAGAGATGAATGTATAATATTTATTATTTTTTCCTGGAATTAAAGAAGATATAAGAAAATAAGTAAAGTCTCTTCAAATATACTGTCTGATTCCTAACCGCAATGCCAGTCATAGATCGTGTCCTTTTTACCTGATAGCGCAGGGTCCTATCCTTCTTAAATAAGGATTTATCCCAAGAAAAATTGTACATTTCTTTTACCTGCCTTATACATAAAGATTTCCTAAAAGCCAATAAGCTTCGCTGACAAACCACGCCTATTATTTGTGACCCATTAAATTTTAAATCAGGAAATTCCCATATAAACATTATAAACCTTCTAACACTGTACGCAAACAGTCGCGTGTTACTGCACACTTTCGGCATATTACGAACTACCAAATTCACAGCGAGGCGATAGCAAAATAGAATCAACAACACACGACGGCAAAGGTAAACTGAATTGCTGCTGCGGCCGAGTTCCCCGCGATGTAATGCCACTGAAGCGTCAATCACGGTGGGCAGTCTTATCTATACCTCATCCCTAGGAAAATAGTGAAAAGATATTTTTTGGCGAAGAATACGCGTCATGTTAACCTCTTCTTCAACGGAATTGTACCAACACCAAACATGAAATTTACTGAAGTTGGTAATATTGACGTATTTAGCCAACCTTAAAAAAATTGAGGGGGGATAATAAAAAATGAACGTAAAATTATAGTTTCGCTCATGTTTCTCGAAGTAGTAAACTAAATATAGTTAATAAAAATTTACCTTATCAATATTTAAGTCTACTTCATTCAAGGTGTCCATTGCTTCATCCTCATCAGTATCTCTGACGTCGACCTCCTTCTGAGATTCCCTACATTTAATGGGAGATTTGTCCTTGTCATTTTTATCTCTTACTTCACTGGACATGTTGCTTTCCACCATATTGGTTTTATCTGGAGATTTCGATAAAACATCTGTCGGTGCGTTTGACGTTTCTTCAACATTCTTCGTAACCCTTACCTCACTGGGGCATTCTCTTGATTTCTCTTTTGTTGAATCAATTATAACTTTATTTCCACCCTTATCTGGAGAACGTATTTTAAAAGTTACAGTTTCCTTTTCTGCTTGCTTATTTTCTATTACTGTTTTATTTGCTTCAGAAGTATTTGCTTCTGATAATTTATCACTGCTAGTTTCGTCTACAAAATCAAAACCGCCATTAAAGAATCTACAAGTCAGTACTATTTAAAATAAGCAAATGGTGTATGAAAATTACACATTTGCACACACATTAAGTTTATATTTATAATTTTAATACAATACTTTTCAGTTCTGGACGACACTTTCTGACGTTATTGTAATTTGCAATTAAAATCAGATTGTTTTCCTCTTACGACATTTATATCTTTTACTTTTTTGACACCCCGTATATGCTCGGTTAAAATTTGATTTGAGTGTTATTTTCTAAACAAGTCAAACTTTTTATGAAGAATAATAACTTTTTCCGTAAAGTAAAAAAAAAAGTTTCCCATTGTTGAGATGGTTTTTGGACACGCTGTATAAACTATAAAAATGTTTAGCACAATTTGAAAACAATTATGTATTTTCCTGGGGGTAAAAGTAACGTTGCCACTTTCATTCTCGTCTCCATGCAATGGAAATAAATTACTAAAAATTGATTATTACAGAAAATAATGATGTAGTGGTATTGGACCATATAGTTGGCCAAATTAAGAGTAACCCTGGGATCCCTGATTGGTCTAAAATGTAAATAATGGTATCTCGTGCCTGTTTCTAAATCTATGATCTACCCACTACACTAAAAAATTAGAAAAGCAAATTTCATGTACCGTCCCCATTTCAAGCGATTTATTTACCTGATTGTAGACTTTCGGATTTATCGGAAGTTTCTTTAGATTTCTCTTCGGGACTTTTTATTACTTCGAACTCTTTTTCTTTTGTATGCGACTGAACGTCTTCGAGACTCTCTCTCATCAACTGATCCAGTTTGTCCTCAGTTCTTACCGCCTTCAGTACTATCTTTAGCTTAGGAATGGACTCTTCAGGACCGCTCTTACTTTCTTTGTCTTTATGAGCTGCATCTCTGACCAAAATACTCAGAGGTTTGTTCTCGTCTGCGCTAGTTTCATCTGAACTATCGCTATCTTCATCATTATTGGGAAAATCACGATGCGAGTCTGAAATATCAAACTCTTGTTTGGTATCATTTATGACCAAATCTTCGTGAACTATTTCATCAGGAAATTTCTCTATTGCATCTTCGGGCTCTTTTTCTTGCTCATTAGTGGTTCTCGGTATTACATCTGAATCTATTGATGCACTTAATAAGTTTTGAACACTAGCGTCCTTGGCTTCCTTGGTACTTTGTTCTTTATCAGTTTCAATTAGAGAATCGTCTTCATTGTTATCAAGTTCCAGGTTCGTGGAACTTACTGGATCTTCAAATCTGCTCTGTGACTCGGAAGTAGAAGGCTCAGGCTCAATAACACTTTGTTCACTTGGCTGAACAACGTCCTTAATTTTTTCCACTAAATCTGTGGTTTGATTGAACTTTTCATTATTTAGATTCGTCTTTGCCTGGTCAACTTTATCTGAACTACTACTGCTGCCACTACTGGAACTTTCTCCGTCGGATAGACGTTTTATAAGTTTGTCAACCATTTTAAGTTTGCTCGCAGGCGAAATAGTAAACTCGGCATTGTCCACATCCACCTGGACCGGTTTCTTCTTAATTTCTATATTAAAATCACTTGAACATTCGCTGTTGCTTGAAGAAATGTTGTCCGAGTAACTAACACTTCCTTTGTCATCGTTACCGAGGCTTATTTCCATGTTTTCTGATATATCAATCCGGCTAATTCGATCCGAAACTCTGTCACTTTTTGTCTCACTATTTCTGCGTACAATTTTTATGGGAAAAGATGGGCTGTCATCAAAAGAAGGTCGTTTACTCGATGGTTCAGAACCTGATATCTTTGTTGCTGACGTACCCTCAGCTGAAAATAAAAATGGAAAATAATTATGAAGGCTAAAAAATTGAAATTTGATAAAAAAAAAACTATATATTTTGAAATTTGGTACTTTCAGTTGCTTCTACACTTGCGTTGTACATAAACGCAGGGTGTTTCTTAACCTCAGGTAAACATTTCCGGGCGAGATCTCTGGTCCAATTTTAAGTAAAACAGTTTATATAAATGTAAATGCAAGCAATGCGCACCTAAAATCAAAACTTGGCGTGTCCGCGAATTTTTATAAAAAAAAACCTACATTTTAAACGAATTTATTCCAACCTTTTCATTCTCACTGAATATTAAAGCGTTTCCATAACACAATATATAAAAATTATTAAAATCGTTTATTAAAATGTTTAGTACTCACTTCATAAGTCTACAATGCTGACTAACCTGACAAACTTTTTGCTGCAATCTGTGACAGAATAAATTCGTCAATTCCACTAGTGTCTGCTTCCATACTGGTAGGTACCTGCGTGTCATCTTCTTCAGCCTCATTGTCTCCCCTATTTGAACTCGTTTCAGACTTCTTCAGTAAAGTTTTTCTCATTTCAGTATCGAGTTCCGGTATTGTTTCATCATCAGTACCTAAAAATAGGGCTAATTGTAGACAGAGGTAAGAGTTTGGAGTTCACCCGTATTATACGCTGTTGGTAAGAACTGGCTGGCTTATTTTATGCCGAATCTCTTTTCTCCAACAGGCGCTTTTTGTGGAACGCTTATTTCATTATACAGGGTGTCTAAAACAGGTGATACCACTATTACTATCTCCGAAACGGTAAAAGATACGAGGTCGGTTAAATTAGAGAAAATGTACCATTTTTAGTCCCTACTCATATTCCGTTTTACAGAGTTGCCAAATTCTCTATAATTTTTTATCTACGGGGGACTTTTTAAAAATAGTCAAAAATTCAATTCTTAAATATCTAGAAAACTATTATAGTTAGAAAAAAAAAGTTTTAACAAAAATCACACGATTTTTGACCTTCTCTAAAGTAACGTTATTGTTTTGTTTATACCATTTGATTTTATTGAATTACTGATACTAACTTAATTTTTTCAAATACGGACCTGGACTTCTTGCTGCATTTTCTGAAAGAATACTTCATACCCTTTATATCTGTGTATCACTTGATTATGATTTCGACGTTTTAGTGAAGAATAGCATCATAATCAGTATATTCTAGCAGTACGGATTTGGCATTTTTCAAGTTAATGCGCTATTTCACAACCATAAAAACCACAAACCATAGCGATAGGATGTGAAATATGCCTTAACATGGAAGATCCCAGGTCCGTATTGATAGAAACTCTTGATGATGTTGCTATTCTTGATCAAAACGTCGGAAAACATATTCAAGTTATACACAGTTGTAAAGGGTATGAAGTATTCTTTCAAAAAATGGAGCAAAAAGTCCAGGTCCGTATTTGAAAAAAACAAGTTAGTATCAATAACTCAATAAAAACAAATGGTATAATACAAAACAATAACGTTACTTCAGAGAAGGTAAAAAATCGTATGATTTTTGTTAAAACAATTTCTTTTAACTATAATAGTTTTTGAGATATTTAAGGATTAAATTTTTGACTAATTTTAAAAAATCCCCTGTAGATAAGAAACTATAATCTGGCAACTCCGTAAACGGAATATGAATAGGGACTAAAAATGGTACATTTTCTCTAATTTAACCGACCTCATATGTTTTACCGTTTCGGAGATAGCAATAGTGGTATCACCTATTTTAGACACCCTGTATACAAATATCACAATATCTCTAGACTTATTAGGTTTGGGTATAGGAAGTGTTACATAAACTTAGTCTATAAAAAAATAGAGTGTTGCACCAAATAAAAAATAATCCGAATTATTTCCGTTCTTTCCAAAATTCGGACCACAGTGCATCTCCTTATTAACTCATTAAAATCTCATGAAAGTATTTTAAACCGTTTTTGAGATATCGCCTTGTAACACTCTAAAAAACACACCCTGTATATCTGAAGTTAAGGTACTAATCATATTTAACTGACACAGTAAATCGATAAATAATAAAACAATATATTATAAATTGATTACCATATCCTTCCATCATTTCCTCTTCCTTCTTGGCCTCTTTCAAAAACGACTCTTTTTCCTTCGACCTCTCGTGTTTCGTCTCATGAACGGTCCCAGCTCTCTGTTTACTTTCAGTCTTATCTTTGTCAGTAGCTTGCCTTTTCGCAAATTTATGTTTGTTAAAATATGACCTGTATCTTGGTAAAAAAATTTGCAGTTGCTTGATTTCGTTGTCTGGATCCAAAGGAGTTTTAAAAGGAGGATGATTAAATTCACCATATACCCTTTTCAAATTCGTGACATGGACATTTAATTCCTAAAATAATCTTCTATTATTGATATGTTATTATACCCATTATACGAAGTTCGAGAACAATAGAAGGGTCCAATGCAAAATGTGCCTAGGAACACACCCTCTTTAATACAAGAATTTATAAAGTGTGTAAGTGGTATCATGAAAGTGTCCTTAACTTTTTTTTAAAATAGAAACATTCAAGTCTAAAATATCCCTACTACTCTGTAAAAAAAATACTGTATCTTATGTAATATCATAAAGATACAGTCTTTCACCCAAAATATGGAAGTTGCTGTTAGTGGTAGAGCTGACAATGTTGCATCTTTAAAAATATTTTTAAAGTCTAGATTACAATATTCTAAGCCTCTGACCAAAACTTTAAAAACACATCTGTATCTCTTATTAGGCTACTCACTGTGAATAACCCTGTATACTATAGACGTGATATTGATACTTTACCTGAACGCACTTCTCAATATCAGCACGTTTTGCACGAAATCCATTCGGATCCTTAGGGGAATAGAGAAAACATTCTTTTTCTGGAACCCAAGCTCTATCATGCGCGCCAAAAAATCGTACATCAACCATTCCATCTTTGCAACTCATAGCTTTGCCAGGCCAAAAAGGGAATCCTGAAAAAAATATAAGAGTAAGGCCTAGTTTTTGAGATATAATACGCGACGGACAAATGAATAACATTATTCAGAGTGGTCATCGAAACTGCCAAAAACAGTCACATATTGACCATGGATATTTTGTGATAGTCAGTATTAATATAATGTGTGTCGGGAAGAAACCGCACCCAAGCTGAAAGAAGCACATAACGGGGTCATTTTTTGATTGGTCGGAGACTGTGTAAAGCTGAGTGGGTGAGACACAGATAATTGACGGTTAATCGAAATCCAGGCCGTCCGTCAGAATGAAATAAAAAATTCTAAATTTGGTACAAATACATCACAACTTTTTTGTGCTTCAGTGTACACAGTTTCTGAAGAGAAATTGTTTTACTTCATTAATGCCGCTAGAAGCAACTGTTTTTGAGAAAAAATGCATTTGAATTTGTTGTTGCACAGAATAAATAAGAAATAAAAATCATAAATAATAATAATTAGTCAATAAGCAAGTCTTCAAAATGCCACGAGTTTATCTTTAGCAGTTTATTTTTTCATTGTTCATTCGTGTTTTCACAGGCCATCCCTGCGCCCTAAGCCCGTCCAAAATTTTGCTCCCTATTCAGAGTGTTGATGTTTTGACTTTCCTCGCTAAATTTGTAGAATTAATGATTACAGACATAACTGCCTATCTAACTCTGTATTTGCGCAACCCAAGTTAAAAGTTTAAAACTGCCTAAACCAGCGGCCTAAACTAAATTAAGGGAGCCAGTACATTATATTTTTAAGACATGTTCAACGCCCAGTTGTAACTCCAGAGCGAGAGTACACAGCACAGAAAGTTAGCTTTAAATTTACGCAGATCTATACACATATCCCTTCCCAAGATCTTTAATTAATCCTAGACTGGGTTAGAACCTTGTTCAGTTCAACACCTCCAAAACTCAGTCTTGCTCCGTCACGCAAAAAACTTACCCCATCCACATGAATAACCAAGCCCTACCGAACAATGAAACGTTCGATCTGGTTGGCATCGCTTTCGAGCGTGATCTCAGATTCCACAAACACATTACTTCAATAGCCACATCAGCAGCTAAAAAGCTTGGTTTTCTCTTTCGAGCCAGAAAATACTTCTCCCCTTCCAACTTACACACTCTCTATGTTTCCCAAATAAGACCTAACCTAGAGTATTGCCCCCATATCTGAGAAGTGGCATCACCTTCGACACAGCATCCATGATTATATAAGTATAAAAAAAAGAGCCGAGCCATTCGACTCATCAATGACCCAATCCTCCCAAGAAAACTCCCATCTCTCGCTCATCGCCGCGCTGTTGGGGATTTATCCCTTTCCTACCGATACTTCCACGAATTTTGCTCTGAAGAACTAGCTGCTATAATTCTTTCCTTGACTGTCCCTAACAGAACAACAAGGGGCGCGTTACGTATGCATCCCTTTATTGTCCAGCTACAAAAGCCTAGAACATCCCACTTCCCTCGCTCATTCATACCTAGGGTCTCCAGATTATGGAACGGACTGCCTGCAGATGTTTTCCCTTTCCAACCTCCAATCTTTTAAATTCGGTGTCTATAGATTACATGTCCCTTCCCTTCAGACGCCCACGGTACGTAAGTACTTAGACTTGAAGTCTACGTGGGCTCTAAGATAAAAAAACACATTCTTCAATATTTTAGACTACTTAGGGAACACCTCGTGTTGCAAATTAATCTTCTTAGTTCCGCGAATTTGAAAAACTAAAAAAAAATGGCGAAGAAGCCGGAATATTGTAAAAATATTTTATTTGTTGAACTCAATAAACTTTTGCATTAAACAGGTTTATCATTGTGATTCAAGCGATATTGTCTGACCTTGAAGTAGGTCAAGTTATTTTAATGGCATACACGAATATAATAAGCAGTAAGCAGCGACGAGCCAGCATATAACTACGTTTCACTGATGACGTAATATGGACGATGCTTTATCTCTCTCGAAAAATGTGCAGCCTGGCCCTATTTAGACCGCCTGCATATTTTTAACAGGTTGGGCCTTACGATTTTGTTAACAACATTTTTTGGATAGAACATATCTGATGGCAAATGTATAAATAAATTTAAGGCCTCGCCCGTTGTTAGCCTAAATGACAAAGTCTTAAATAATCCTCATATCGTATGTTATCGACACCTCTGTAAAAACTGGAAAGCCCAACACCATAATTGTGTGGGTTATCTCAAATGCTTCAAAGGATGGATACAGCTGGCTTCACGAAACACGGTACTTGGTTTGTTGAGGCGTCTTAAAGATGACGACTCTCCTTATTTGGTTCCATTATTATATTATTTTCTTTATATTTAGTAAATTTAAGTTAATTATAATTTCTATTTACATTATTTCTATAATTATTTTTTCAACACGTAGTATATGAAAAGATCTGCATTTGTTCTAATTTACATATCCATTTTTTTTAAATGTTTAAAAGTGCGTAAAATATAATTCACCGAACACTTTTTGTGTACTCATATAAACAGAGGTCCTAAACGACTTTGCATTTAATACACAGGGTGTTGAATTTTTTTTAAAAGGTTTTTCCTTAATAACTACAAGACGCAAATTAGTATCAAATTGAAACTTGGTGACAATTTTTAATGCATAAAGAGGAGTCTTGCTAGTTGTCAAATTTGTTTAAAGAAGGGTTTTTGTTTCCATGGCTCTTTTACTTTTTTGTTATTTTCAACAAATTTTATTACACTAATAAATTATGATATGCTCAACCATACATTTTTTCGTTTTTATCGAGAACGGCTAATCTGAGCGAAAAATTCAAGAGATGATTTTTGTGTAGTTGTATTTGCTAAATCATATGTCCTATCAGATTGAAAAAAAATAACGTACTTATATACTTTTTTAAAATTAAACCTCGGGTGTTACCCCTGTGCACGCCACTGGTAAAATGAGAAAAACAGTTTTTTGCTTAAATTATGCATTCCTAACACATTTGCTGATACATTGCATTACTTTATTTTATGCCCTGACTTAATGAAAAGTTGAATGATTGTCGACGGAAATATTGTTATTAATGAAACTGTAGCGGAATTTTAGAATTTATTTGATAAAAAAGACCGGTTTTGGAAAAAAATTGACATTTTTTGTTAGAAAATCGTAATTAAAAAACTGACAAAAACGTCCCAAGATATTGACTTAAGACTTAAAATTCTGCCTAGTATGCAATACAACAAACAAGTACTAGGTCAAATAAAATAACCAACTTTTTAAATTTTTGCACTACTTTCTTCTTCACTATGTATAACGCCCAGATATCCTTACTGACGCAAAACGGCTTCCTGAAACGAAATGTAAACAAAACGGCCTTTCAGGATTTGAAAAGCTAATCAAAATCCGACAATTCGTTTTTAAACTGCAGCAATTTAAAACTGATGCTGAAACCTTTTTCTTTTTGATGAGCAGTTTATATGATCCCTCTCCTACTTTTGCTGTTGTCAGGCTTTCAGTTATGTATCCAACCATCAATGCTGTAGCCACCGTCCGCCTTTTTCAGTCCTCGGTAAAACTCATGGCATAACATTTACCTATATTTAATTGCAAGCCACTCGCATTCGCCCCCATCACAAACCTGGTAACATCATTCTCCAAGGAGCACACATCATTAATATTATGAATTACCTGATATACCTTTAAATCATCAGCAAACATTAAAAATTCACTCGCAGCTATGTACTCCTCAATATCATTCACAAACAAGTTAAACAGTAGAGGGAAGCAGTGAGTACTGGTGGTAGTTTGGAGAGACTTTGGACGAGTGTCCCTGTTTAAGCCTCTCGAGGCAAATTAGTAGAGTGCGCTCCACAAAGAACACTTGTCAGTTTAGGAACTGACACTTGATGTTCCAAGGTTACATCACAATCAAGATAAGTGCTTAGTTTTATAATCGCCAAGAAAGCCAAATGTTTTGAATAATAATATTTATAAAGAAAACTGATTTAACATAGTGCTCTAGCGTTGTAAAGGTGTTGCAACTTTCTAGAGCTGGTTAAAGGATAATCACTTTTTACTTTTTATTATGTATATCTTATTCAAATTCTACGATGCCTTTTTTTTTAAATAAACATTTAAATTACTTTTATTGTGTTTCATTATGCGCACTTTTTGAGTTTACTCACGGGAGCTTTAATTATTGGTAGTGGGCTGCTTGACCCATTTATAATACTGTAAGTGGCGCCAAATTAGATCTGTTGCAACAAAACAATATGTTAGTTATGAATAAACAGTGACTTCTCCGCTTACTGAAGATCAATGCTTAAAACCAAGAAGACAGCTAAAAGGAAATTATCTTTGGAGAAAAGCCCTTGGCTTGTAGGTTTAACAAACCTGAGCAATATAAAACTGGAAAAATCGGTAATTTCGACCTTACATTATCCTCATCATCAAAGGTTATATTGAATTTTAAAAAAAGTTTTTGCTTACCTCTTAATTTTGCCCAAACCAACAAATGAGGCTTCGGACAAACTTCAACAAACCACGTTTTCTTTTTGGTGTTTGCGTTCAGGTAACACGTCGGACAGTTTTCTATCTCAGCCATCTCCTGTTTGCAAATCTTTACTATACTTTTGGCAACACTGGTTAATTTGGATTGATCTAAAAACGCATGGATTATCCTGTAAATATTATAATTGTTTAAATTTATTGGTGTTTGGGTTTTGTTTGAATACAATTCCCGTTGTATCTATATATAACAGATCATTTTGGGTTAAACGACGTTAGCCAGTTACAACTAATTTTTTTGGTGCCATCTTTACATACATATTACTTTCACCAATATAATCAAATAATTTAGGAAGACATGTGATATTTGGAAATATTTCTTGTCGACTTTAAACTGCCATTAAAATCAAATAAAATAAAATAAGCCAAGACAATAATTATAGCTATTGCGAACCTTTAGTTACAAAACAACATATAGCATGGAGGTGCAATTTTATACTTATGTTTTTAAAACTGAGTATTTTTCTTTATTAACCAACCCTAAAAATAAAATACGGTAATCTCATCAAAACTCATATACAATGAGCAAATATTACTTCAGTATAATTTATAGTACTGAATAATTAAAACGGAAAACGTATTCAAACTAAACGTTAATATCTTTGACATGCCCATTAAGTTTCTAATTTCTAGTTAATTTTTCTTTAAAAATGTCACAACAAAACTACTTTAATGTCAAGCAGATAATGTAGCAACTTTAAATAAACCACATACATTTTTTACCATAATAGCTGTTGGCCTCTGATTTTAATGACAATTCCAAGTCTAGGCAGCACATAAAAAAGAGAAAATAGAAACTTAAATTTTAATAAAAGCTTTTAATAAAGTTAAAAAAGAATAATGTACCAACACGGAGCATTACAAATTCACAGTGAGCATGTAAACAACCATGACCTCCCTAGAGAAAAGACATATCAGGCGAATACGACACAGTAAAACGTATCACTAAGCAGTAAAACGTTGCCAAATACACAAATATGAAATATACAATAATGTATTTTGGGTTCATATATTTTTTAACATTGTACTACACGTCAAAAGAAAATTTTAAAGCATGTTAATACACCGTATATCCTAAAATCAATAAATATGTGCATCAATAGTAATCATGATATGGGAAAAAATAAATGTACAACCCCTTTCGATGGAGTTATTTTTAGGAATGGTGCAAATTAATATTAAGTGATTCTCATATCCGTCATTAATTTTGTTGCAGTATAATGATATCAATCTAAGTTTTGTAATGAAGAGGTAATACATTTGAGAGAATATTAATATACAATATACCCTAAGACCAATAAATTAATAAGATCGATAGTAATCATGATATGGAGGTGATGGGTTCAAAAAATCGATTTATTTTTCTTAAAGTACACCCTCCAAGAATGTAAGTTTTTATACCAAAATTCGAACTCAGTGACAATGGAAAAGAAGATACCTTTTATGGGTCCGTTACTGATAATGTATTAAAGGTAAAAAAAAAAATAAGTTCATCGATATGAACTATGTACTTAAAACTTTAATCGCTATTTTCGTTCAACTACTTTGTTAAAGCTTGCGTCATCACCCGGATCATTGCCCTATTGACAAGTTAAATCTGATAAATTAGTCTCGTAATTCGAAATTCGCAGCATAATGGCGGATGATAGTAATGAAATGCAGCGGTCAATTGAAAATTCGTTACAGTCGAAATGTTAAACAGATGCAAATATTTTCAAACTTATCACAATTTATTAAAATATTCGCCGCTCAGACCACTAAATATTCTTTAACATGACCTGTAATTGCATCAAAGTTTGTTTAAAAAAAATATCTTAATAATCTTACATGAATTGAAGATTATGCTATTGTGCAAGATCCACTTGGCGTCTGCCTCAAAAGCTTGAGTACTTCCATACAAATTTTCCTTAATATTCTTTTCTAAAAGTGTCAGATCCATTGGTTGTATGATGTATCTCTTATAGTCCGGGAACTCAACATCGTTTACTGCATGTATGAAAGGCTCCGACTGTAAAATGTTGTGTTTAGAGATGGCTCTATCATTAAAAAAGTTACAAACTTACCCCTTGACACTGTATCATGCGATTTACTGCAAATTTCAGTAAACTGCAGAGATGTTCCAAAGTCATCCCTTTCATAGCAGGAGACCTTAAAAAAAACATTGTTACAACATACTGTATAAATCTAAGGTTCATATCAATGAATAGTCCAAAAAATTTAAAAGACCTTGGTAGGTTATGGTCATCCAACTTCAAGTCCCCTAGGCTACACCTAAAACCCATAACAGTGGTCTTATCTGTATTGAAGAGCATCTTATTACCAGCACACCACCCTCTGACCAGATTGCGCCCAGACAAACTGTGACTAGATTGCGCCCAGACAAACTGTGACTAGATTGCGCCCACACAAACTGTGACTAGATTGCGACAAACTGTGCGCCCAGACAAACTGTGCGCCCAGACAAACTGTGCGCCCAGACAAACTGTGACTAGATTGCGCCCAGACAAACTGTGACTAGATTGCGCCCAGACAAACTGTGACTAGATTGCGCCCAGACAAACTGTGACTGAGACTAGATTTACAATACAAAGGACTACATTTACAACACAAGGGATTAGAAATTTTTATGAAAAGATTTTGTAGGTTTCAACATTGCTACCTCTTAGTCTGTAATGTTAAATGAAGATATATCTACCTTGTTTGAGTGCTTTCGGCCTTCAAAATTGACACACACTCTGGACATGGCCAATGATTAGGATCACCAATTGTTTGTTTTAGGCATCTCTGATGGTAGCTCCTTGGACAAGTTTCACATGATATGTTCACACCTTCCTTGTGACATCGCCAACAAAACATGTCTTTATTGGGCTAAAAATAAAATAATCATTATAACTTATATATACAGTGTGTCCCACGGAGTTCTTGCCATATGGGAAATTTTTTTACTGAAAGTTGAAAAAAAAATCACAAATCACACCCTTATTTTTTAGCAAGATATGTATAAGGAAGTTATTTTAAAGAATTATTTGGAATCATTTTGTCTCTAAATTCGAAATAACAGCCACCTATGAACAAAATTAAGAGTTTTAATATTAAACAAACTAAATATACTATTACTTATTAAGAAAGAATAAATTTACAAGATTTTATTGTTAACTTTATTTTGAAACACATTTTTGATGTAAATGTATATATTTTCTTTAATTTTTTTATGTCATTATAAATCACTAACTTGGTACAGGTAACTTTAATGTACATATTATATTTGATTTCACTTTTTTTATCCTTTTGTGACACGTTAATATACATATTATTATACATATATAATATGCAGCTACATTATTTTAATATTTTATTATTTATTTTTTTATCATTTTGAGAGTCCAATTTTGTTACCGACTTGTTTGTTTTTTAATGTATGTATATTTTGGCTTGCTTTTATTGATTTTTTTGTATTTAAGAATCTATGCAAACTCCCTTCTCTCCAGACGCCCACGGTACGTTAGTACTTAGGCTTGAAGTCTACGTGGGATGTCTTTGATAAAAAAATAAATAAAACTGTTTGTATTGAGCTAGGTATTAAGATGTGAGTTTCAGTCTTGTTCATTTACTGACATTTATGAATATGGGGTCATTCATAAATTACCTCACACAAGTTTCATGGTTTTATGCCCCCCCCCCCCCCGTTCTTGTCACAAGTAATCACATTCGTGTGCCCCCCCCCCCCGCTGTGACGTCACTCATTTTGCAGTTTGAAATTTAGAACTTGATTTGAACAGCACTTTTAATATTATTATTTTTTAATATTTCATTAAAGTAACAATTTGTACGTTCTCAAGCAGTAGATAGGTACTTAAAATCAATAGAAAAAAATAAAAAATATTCTTATATTGATTTTGGCTGAGAAAAAAATTAATCATTCTGTGTCCATAAAAAACCCTGAGATCATCAGAACTTTCAGTTTTAACAACCTATAATACCGTCCGTAAATGGGTAATATCAGTGACGAAGTAAGATAATGGCATATGTAATATATTTTTCTGAATAAAAATTACGGTGAAATCAGGTTCGAAAGCGGTAGGGCGAGGCTGACAACGGTAGATCTATCGTGGTAGACCTGGTAACACTGCAAACAAATAATAAAACAATAAATCCCGTTACGTCGGCTTTTTCAAAGGCAGTATCAGTCTTTGGCTGTATGTTATGAAAGGCAAACAATTTTAAACTTTAAAATAACATAGTACTTATATAACGTTGGTTGTTTTAATATTTTAGATTAGATAATAATAATAATAATATGACGTCACGAAGCTTATACCCCCCCCCCCCCCCCCCCCCGCCTGTCACGTCTTGTTACACTTTGCGGGCCCTCTCCCTCCCCCTTTGCGTGTGACGTAATTAACTGATGACCCCCTACTGTCTTCCCATTGCATGTTTTGTATTTTACTTTATACTTCATAGTTAAGCTTTGTCAATAAGATATTCTTGTGGCAATAAAAACATTTTGAGTTTGAGTTTGAGACTTTCTCAAAACAACTTGAGGAATTTCTAGAGCACATCGGGTTATTACTCTTCCCAAGCTATCAATATTTTCAAACGGTTGGTAAGGATACACTTTTTCCTTTAAATATCCCTAAAGAAACTAATCAAGTGGGTTCAGATCCGGCAACTTCGCCGGCTATTGATTTTCTACAAATCTTCCTATCCAACGCCCCTGGAACATTTCCTGAAGAATCTCGTTAACAGCTCAGGAACTATGGCGTACCAACATGCTGGTACCACCAATTATTTTTAATGGTTAGTGGAAGGCCATTAACAATGCCAAACAGCTAATTTCTCACAAAATGAAGGTAAACATCCAACATTATATTGCCGCGAAAGAAAAATGGGCCCATCAGTTCGTTATCTAAAATACCACACCACACATTTGCCTTAAAATAATACTGATCTCGACACTGGATAACAAATCCCAGATTAGCTGTACTCCACCAACAATTTGAGGAGCCAACTACTCCATTTGAATAAAAAACATGCTTCATCAGAAAATATGATTTTTTGTTAAAAGACTGTTCATCTTCATGCATACCCTGATACCAAGACGAAAAATCAAACCGTATATTAAAGTCTCCAGGGTTCAACATGTGGACAAAGGTAGGTTTGTATGGAGGAAAGTGATTTGCTTCAAGAACTCTTCCAGCAGTGGATTAACAAACAGAGCATCTATTGTTTCCAGGAAGTACTTTTTCCAAATTTCTCAATGAAGTCTTGGGGTTTTCAACAATGGCTTGGATAATTTGTAGGTGAATATTTTCATCATCTTCGACCTGAACTTGATTTTTTTCATTGAGGCAGTTTTCCACACTTCCACTACTTTTAAATTTTGCCATTATGTGTCCAACAGTCTGATGGGATACAGATATTTCCGAGGATATTTCAGTATGCCTTTAGTGGAAAATCTAAGTGGCTTCCCTACAACTTTTGTAGTTGTCACCAACAATTAAACCAATTTTAATTTTTTGTTTTGTTAGTTTTGGAGGCATAATTAAGGAAAATGATAAATTGAAAAACTGAATTAATAGAACTACATAGGTATTATACTGCAAAGAATGTCAATGTCTATGTCAAAGTCATTCTTAGTATATGTACCTGTGTAAAAGATAATTACTTTTTATAATTAACTTATACTAACATTGATTTCGTAATGTAAAGTAAAAATGTAAAAACATTTCTTTTCGCAGGTAGCTGTGATTTCGTATTTGGAGAGAAAAAATGATTACAAATAATTCTTTAAAATAACTTGTCATTGTATATTATTTCTAAATAAGGGTAGGTACTTTATTCTTGGGTATATTTTACAGCTACCCTTTTTACTATGGGTCTTTTTAAATTTTTTCCATAGGGATTTTTTTGTTTTCACAAAATAGCCTCGACCCAAGAAAACTTTCACCAAAAAAATATTATGTATAAGTCAAAATTTTGTTAAATGGTGTTTGGAACGTTAATTATTGCATTTTAAAGTCTCTTTAATTAGCTACATAAATTATTTTTGTCTTTGTAGTAATTAAAGAGGCTTTAAAATGCAATGACAACATTCCAAATACCATTTAACAAGATTTTGACTTAACATAGTTTGCTTCTGAGGTACCGATATATACACATTTGTAATGAAAACTATAGAAAATTTGATTGTCCAGGAAAAAAATACTAATTTTAAAAAACACAACAAAATTTTTAGACATTTTGTGCTCAAGTATTAAATTATAACATATACTTACTATATATATATATATATATATATATATATATATATATATATATATATATATATATATAAGTATATGAATTATAATAACCAGGTACTTTAAGGGTGGATTTCACATGTATAGTTTTAATCCCAATCTTCAGTTTAACTGCAAGACTGACCAATCAGAAGCCCACTTTCTTAAGTCTAAACTTAAGATTGTGGTTTACCATAACTTGTGAAAGTGGCCCTAAATTACATGATTATGTCCTAAGGGTGTTGAAGTTACAAATGTGGAGGGTCCATGAAAAAGTAGAACTGCGGATTAATACATTTTTTTATAGTGCTGTCCTCCTTAACAAAGTTTTTACAATTTGACCAAATTAGGGCTTCTCAAAGCACACCAAAGGCCCCAAATAAAGCATTCAAATAAAATGAGTTCTTCTTTTGAGTAGGCATATCCCAAATTAAACAAATATTGAACAAAACAAGACAGATCACAGGATTTCCTTATATCTGTACAATTATATACATTAGGGATCTTGATTTTGACGATTGTGTTGTTGAAAGCATAATTTTTAGAATTTTCATGTACATATCATATTATAGTGGTTAGGCTCTAATAATTTAGGATATATTAAAAAAAAAAGTTCCAGTGAACCTAGGTAATTCGCTCAATTATGTAAGAAGTAGGTTAGCTCAGATTTACTGAAGTATTTGTACAGTTAAGTAAACTGCAATCTATCATTTATTAGTATTTTATGTATATATCTATATAAGTACATTACTATATTTAGAAATACTTGAAATATAAAAATAGCAACTATTTAAACAACTTACCTTAAACATAGTTACTTCAATTGTTTGTGATTTTCTATATTTTCTAGGGCCCTCTTCAGTAACGCCATCTCCAGATGTGTCTGATAAACTAATCTTTTTTCTTTTAGCAGCCTTGGGGGTACCGCTTCCAGAAGTCCCAGAAGTACTTTCCTCCTCCTTTTCATTTTTATTAGCTACAGCACTTTGCAGTTCCATTTCTAGTTCGCTTTCAGCTGTAACAGGATACTGAATCTTTGTAGTCCTACCTGCACTATATCGGCCGTCACCTTTAGCTTTCTTCTTTTGGTTAAGGCTCTTTCGCTTTCTAGAGAGGTTTATATCTAATTTAGCCTCTTTGGAAAGAGCTAAAAGAGACTTTAATTCTCTTGATTGACTGGCAGTTTCCTCTTGATCAGTCTTTACAGTGGTATCATCATTTTCATTTGTTAGTTTGTTTATTTTTTCCTTACTTGCTTGATTCTCGTCCATAGTAGATGGGGATAACTGACTTTTACTTTCAATGGGATCTTTTTTGTTTAATGAAATGTCAGGTTGAGTGTTGGTGTCACTTATTCGATCAGTGTCTTCCATGGTATTTTTCAATGGGTCTAAAGGAGTAAGTTCATTACTTAGATCTAGAAGGAGTTCAACCTTCGCATCCTCAGTCGTAGAAAACTCCTCTACCTCAACGCCATTCTGGTCATTGCCTCGCGTTTCAGACATTCTGTACAGCTTAGTGATAATCTTGACCTAGGTTAAATATTTTAAATTATTCTAGGAAAATCTAGTTGTAAACTTACACTAAGTCGATCCAAGGGAAAGTATTTGCCACACTTTTCAATACTAGTTCCAAAAAAGCACATAGGTCTACGAACGTAGGTACATTTTTCTCGCCATCACGTTTAACAGCGCAAAAGTAGACAATGGTTACTCTAGCGGCGACAATTGTATTAAAAAAACATAACCTAAGCTAAGCATTCTCGTTGTTAGTGGGCGGAGCTACAATGTCTAATATAATAAATTTCCATTGAATTGTTCGTATTTTAATATCCGTGCTTGGAAAGTAACTTTAATTTATTTGATAATTTCTAAATAACTAAGATAAATACATTTTTAAACATAAAACAATACAGAATAAAACTTTTTTAAATATAGTTTTAATTTCAAACGGTAGTGCCGGTAGAGGTCGCTAGTTAACTTGGAGATTGGCATTTTATTTTATTTTACGTGCCCACAACAAAGAGGTTTGTTCATCTTCGTCTCTATCGTTATAATATTTTCATGTTCTTAGGTCTCAAGGCTAGGCAACACACAAATCGACTGCAATAAAGTGATGATTGCAGTAATGGAAAAAGGGGTAGGTAGTTAACATTTTTAACGTTTCGGAAATGACAGAAATGTTCTCTCAGCAGGGTAATGCACCTTGTGCGTAACTATGCTTATCAAGAACAACCTAATGTTAATGTACTTTTTTGGCTTCCAAGTTCTCCTGACCATTTTACAATAGAACACGAGCGCGATTATTTATTTGTTTGCTCAGTAACATATGCCTAGACGAATAATTGCTGAAGACGTATAAATTCGCAAAGCGATTTATTTTCATTTATTTCAAATAACAAGTCTACAGTTTACAACATGCATACAACATACAATATAATTAATAATTTTAAAGTCCTAAGTTCTTATGGTGTCTATCTATCCGTTTCGGATGTTAGCGATCATCATGGAAATTCTCACTTTGTCCACCACAGCTCGAGACAGACCTATTGTTGTGTTAAACCATGTCCTTAAGTTCTTTAACCATAATATCAGTGGCGGTTGTTGAAATTTCGAAGTTGTATATCTCTGTTCCTACTTACAGGACCCGTACCAAATTTAGGGGTTTTAATAGTGAGCCCACTGGGAATGTCTTGGTAAAGAAAAAAAACATTTCGTAATTTGCGAAAAAAAGTTTAATTTTTGGTGCGCTCCTCCCAAGAAAAAAATGAACACTTCTAGGTATTTTATTTATTATTTTTTCTTAACAAATTGTACATCATTTTGTCGACAGTTTTTAAATTTTGAGAGAAAGAAATGTGTTAGTAGAAAGTTATAGTCATTTGAATTTTTTTAAGCCTGAAATATAATTTTGAAAAAAATTCAAATGACTATAACTTTCTACTAACACATTTTTTTCTCTCAAAATTTAAAAACTGTCGACAAAATGATGTAAAATTTGTTAAGAAAAAATCAATAAAATACCTAGACGTGTTCATTTTTTTCTTGGGAGGGGCGCACCAAAAATATAACTTTTTTTCGCAAATTACGAAATGTTTGTTTTCTTTACCAAAACATTCCCAGTGGGCTCACTATTAAAACCCCTAAATTTGGTACGGGTCCTGTGAGTAGGAACAGAGATATAAAACTTCGAAATTTCACCAACCGCCACTGCATAATATCCTTCTCTTTCCAGGTCCTCTCCTTCCGTCAATTTTCCCCTGCATTATCAATTATTTTATTAGTTCATATCGTTGGCCATTTTTCTCATAATATGACGTAAGTATTCAAGCTTTCGCTGTCTTTATTGTCTTGAGCACTTCATTCTCTTTCCCCATCCATCTCCACACTTCCTGATTGGTGACGTGGTATATCCACATATCCAGGGAACCCCCAAGATGCGTCGGTATATAGCCACATATAGTTCAATTGCCTCGGCTTTCCTGCAAGTTGTTGGAGTCCACGATTCAACCACGTACGAAAAGACATACTTAGCATCTCAATAATAATAATCTGATTTTAGTTGGTAGCGACAGATCGTGATATCTGAATAGCGATTCTCAAGAAGACAGTTGTAGCTTTCTCTATGCGGCAGTTAATTTCTAGAGAATGATCTCATTCTTCATTTACTGTAAAGTAATTTTACCCTAATCAGCGGGAGTCGCGGGTAACGGTATGTGGACGGATAAGGCTCTATTTAAACCCTACCTCCACCTTACTGTAAAATATTTCCATAGGAGGCTGTTTCAGCTTCATCTGAATGCGCGATCTCTGGCAGCCGCGACTTGTAAACATTAAAATACATCAATCTCACTGAACAATCGGTATTTATTTCTGGTAAATATGCACAACCATCATTCTTAACACTAACAAAAACATGACGTGTATTCTTCACATTCTGTTATTACGAGATACGAGATGTTATTGTCGTATATTTATTCTGACTTTCCTTGTTTTATAAAATGAAATATAGGACCATGCCTAAGACAAAGGGGAGTTTTTCCCGCACTGATTTACAGGACTATGCTTAAGAGAAAAAAGGGGAGTTTTTCCCGCACTGATTTACAGGACCATGCCTTAGAGAAAAAGGGGGAGTTTTTCCCGCACTGATTTACAGGACCATGCCTTAGAGAAAAAGGGGGAGTTTTTCCCGCACTGATTTACAGGACTATGCCTAAGAGAAAAAGGGGGAGTTTTTCCCGCACTGATTTACAGGACTATGCCTAAGAGAAAAAAGGGGAGTTTTTCCCGCACTGATTTACAGGACCATGCCTTAGAGAAAAAGGGGGAGATTTCCCGCACTGATTTACAGGACCATGCCTTAGAGAAAAAGGGGGAGTTTTTCCCGCACTGATTTACAGGACTATGCCTAAGAGAAAAAGGGGGAGTTTTTCCCGCACTGATTTACAGGACTATGCCTAAGAGAAAAAAGGGGAGTTTTTCCCGCACTGATTTACAGGACCATGCCTTAGAGAAAAAGGGGGAGTTTTTCCCGCACTGATTTACAGGACCATGCCTTAGAGAAAAAGGGGGAGTTTTTCCCGCACTGATTTACAGGACTATGCCTAAGAGAAAAAGGGGGAGTTTTTCCCGCACTGATTGAATTTCGGTCTTACTTGATCTTCGCGATTCTGTTGCGCCAAGGGGCGCAACAGTCTTTCCTTGTGGTAGTTGTTGGACTGATGTCGTCTTCCCGACGGGAAACAAGTCGAAGTGATATGGACCACCTTTTTTGCGCTCCGCCCGACCAGTCATAGTCGCCTTAGCGATGACGTAAATCTTTTCTGACCATTAAACATTAGGAAGAGGCCGAACTAGATACGCTGCACGGCCAAGAGACGTAAAGGGGTTGATACTTGTTGTCATGGTTACTGGCCATCTTTTTCATTTACTAGAACTATATTTTTAGCACGGTACAGTAATAAAAGTAAGAGATAAGAAATCTTCAAAGGAAGCTAAGCCTTTGACGGTCGCCGACAACGTGTCGGTGCTTTAGAAGAGCTACATTAAAAGAAAGATTTTCTTAAGATGTTTTAGTCGAAATAGTCTTTATGTTTTGCCGATAACTGCGTGCTTTTATGCAAGTTAAATTTACAAAGGAGACAAGTTTGAGCTTGTTTATTTGAAGGGGATTATTTAGAATACAAATAGAGTTATAGACTTAAGCAACGGTTGGGTTTCCCCAACAGGTATGCGTATGCATCACTTAAATATGTATATAAAATACTCCAGAATTATCTAGTCCTAGGGTACTAATCAAAAACATATACACACAACGCTACACCTTACCACGCCCAGCCTTATTAGATAGATTAGACATGAACACATGATAGCGTACAGATGTAGCCAAAATAAAGGCTCATTTTTAATGTTTTTCTTGTGAAAAATGAAACTTTATTTTGACCCCGACTGCATGCAGTGACTTCGTTTCAAAACTACTCACACCCCTAATAAAACTTGTTTTGGAGTACTGGAAACTATTTATAAGTGACTTCATACGAAGAAATCAAGCGGTGTTATATCTGGAGACTGGAGATCTCGCCGACCACCTAGAGATCTCACCTACCGCGAAATCTTTGGTAGTGTCTAACAATCCTGAGCAAATTTTGTTCGTCCAGCACCCCAGTTTCCTTCATCCTTGGCTTGATTACAAGTGAATTTTTTAAAATTGCCGTATTACTGAGAATAAATTCTTCTTCACTTTATCTTAAAACTATAAGGAAGGGGGGTCATTTCCTCGTCCTTTTAAATCTTTTATCCAACGGGACCAGTGTTGCAAATTCCTGATTAGCAGCCAGTGGGATGAAATAGTGAAAGCAAACGTCGCGTCGCTTCGTTTTATTAAAATTAATTTTTCGCTTGGAATAGTACCAGAGAAAAGCCACAGAGAAAAACCAGGACAGAGAGAAGAATATCTCTTCTTGCCGCCAGCTCGACAACGCCCTGGCCTTCAAACGGCATCACCCTAAGATTGGCGCGTGGGATTCTCACAATCCACCCCGACATAGGCAGTGCGGTAGCAACACGGCAAGCAGAGAGATTTTTCTACGGCGCGGCGCGTCTCAATACTCACTCTCACTGTGCTTTATACCATTTATACAGACGGGCTATTCTGTTTTTAACGCGTGGCTACATTTTTGGAGAATCTTTTAAACATTTGATTGTTGTTTTTTATATGTTTTTTATTTTGCAGCATTTTTTTATAATATCCCAAAATCTGCAACGCACGCTCGAGGCAGCTTTATTTAAACGTCGGTAGTTGAGTGCGTCAGGCCGCTGTGGAGGTCATAGAAAGCAAATCGTATTTATGAATGAAATCAGTACGAGATATTCTTCTCTCTGTCTTGGTTTTTTGGTTTTTCTCTGTTAGTACCTTAATATTTACCTTCTGAGTGTCCACCTAAATTTTGTTCTCTTAATTTTCATTAAAATTGTATTGTTTTTTCTTCGTAAATAATGTGTAGAAGATCTGCCAATTCCGAGATTAATTTCACGGTCTCTAATTCTCATTTTGAATATCTTCAACCCTTATGACGCTAAATTGAATTCTCAAAATAAATATAGTTTATTATAGAGTGATCGTTGAGCACGTTTTGATACTTTAAGGGACAATTATTGAATCCTAAGCAAGTAATAATTACAATTATTGTAACAAACAAGTTTATATATCCATAATCTCGTCCTCTTGTACTAAATTCTATATCGATTCGATGTTAAGATGATCGATGTTTTGTCCATAGGTACAAAATACTTATTAACCTCAAAAAGTTAGAGAACCATTACGGAAGACTTTTTTTCTATATTTTCTATAGGCACATACTTATTACTTCTAGAGGTATACAGTATGTCCGCGAATGGGGTCTAAAAGAGGTCAAATGGACCAAATTTTGCAAGAGACCTAAAAATGCCACTCTCAATAAAAGTTTTGGCTTGTAAAATAAATAAGATTCACGTTATGAAAAATTAAATTTTTTATACAGGGAGCATAAAAAATACGTAAACGTTATTTGCGTAACAGGAAACATACTTACCCTTTTTATCATTTTCTACCAAAAGAAGAAATATGGAATATTTTTGGGTAATGACACGTATGGACACTTTTGTCAATGTCTTTATTAAATGAAGCAAATTATTTAATTTAAAATACCTCTCATCAAAATGCTATCTACTAAACAAAGGATTTTTCCAGGCGCGGCACGTGAAGTTTCAAAGTTGTATATCTCTGTTGCTACTTATGGGACCCATGTCAAGTTCAGGTTTTTTAATAGTGAGCCTACCAGGGATGTTTTGGTAAAGAAAAAACTGGGAAAAAAATTAACACGCTTAGGTATTTTACTTTTTATTTTTTCTAAACAAATTTTACATCATTTTGTCGACAATTCTTAAATTTTATGAGAAAAAAATGTGTTTGCTTGGGCTTTATTTTCAAGTTATTTCCTACTTTATTAAAATACGGACCTATTCATTTATTGAAGTTTATATTTAATTCACCATAAAATGGCTGTGCATATTGTAAGGTACTGGATTACTTCGAATGTAATTAACAACTTTTATTAAACTGTTTAAAAAATATATTAAAATTAAAAGTAACTCTGACCGACACGACCTATTTTGTTAATCTTCAATGGCGCAATCAGGGAATGCCGCAGTTCTCCACAATCAAACCTTTTTTAGGTTTTTATGTAATGAAACTGGCAAAATATACGGTTTACACCCTCCTTTCTCAATTTTTTATTGACTATTTTTCAACAGCCCTCCACGTAAAATCCTGTGAGCAATTTTGTCATAACTGAACTTCAGATCCTCCTAAGCAAAAATTCTAGTTCCGTCTATATTCTTTATAATAGAAAGAAAAGAAAGTTGTTGCATTTGTTTGTATTTAGCACTCTAAAACTAATATTTTTACTTGTTGTCATACACTTTTTATATGCACGATAGGATCTATGTTTTGCCACTTTTTGGAAGAAAATAAAGATCAGTACTATTATGTCAGTACAAGGAAGTCATGGTACAATCCTATTACAGCCATATTTTGTAAAGTTTAATTATTCTCCAGCCGGCATATATTATACTCCGGTTTATTAATTTTTATTAATTTTACATCCAACATATTATAAGGGTTTCACTCTTAACCGCCTGTCCTAATCACAGCTAAAAAAATTAATTTTCATATAGGAACTTAAAATATTGGCAGCCATTTTTTGTAAAATTTAGTTATTCTCATTATACTTAACCCAGTTTATTATTTTTTATTAATTTTACATCCAACGTATTAGTAAAATTTAGCTATTCTCGTTATACTCCAGTTTATTATTCTTTCATTAATTTTACATCGAACATAATATGAAGGTTTAATCATCTGTTCTTATCACAGCTTAACAATTTTCATGTAGGTACCTACTTAAAATATTGTCCCATTTTTTGTAAAATTTAGTTATTCTCATTGTAAGCACTCCAGTTTATTATTTGTTTACTAATTTTTCATACAATGCATTAATGAGGGTTTCACTCTTAGCCTTGTTTCACATAAACGCGAATCGCGAAAATTATTCTAATGGGTCAGATTCAAAATTTTAAGTCAAACTGACCAATGAGGACAATATTCACAATTCGCGTTTATATGAAATAAGACTTAAACGCCTATTCTAATCAAAGTTTGACAAGTTAATTTTCATGTCGGTACTTAAAACATTTTTAGCCATTTCTTTTGTAAAATTTAGGTATTCTCGTTGTACTCCAGTTTAATATTTTTTCACTAATTTGATATCCAACATATAATGAGGGTTTAACCATCTGTTTAAATCTCAGCTTAAGAAATTAATTTTATGTAGGTACTTAAAATATTGTTAGTCATTTTTTGTAAAATTTAGTTATTCTCGGTGTTCGCCAGTTTATCACTTTGTATTAATTTTATGTCCAACATATTATGACGGTTTCGCTCTTAATCATCTATTCTAATCACAGTTTACCATATTAATTTTCATGTGGGTACGTAAAATATTAGTTATTCTCGTTGTACTCCAGTTAATTATTTTTTATTAATTTTATATCCAATATATTATGAGGGTTTCACTTTTAACTGCCTAGGTATTCTAATCATAGCTTAACCAACTAATTTTCATGTATACTTAAAATAGCGTGTCAGCCCTTTTTCTATAAGTTAGATATTCCTATTGTAGGAACTCCAATCTATTATTTTTTTTTATTAATTATACATTCAACATATTATGAGGATTTCACTCTTAACCGCCTATTCTAATTACAGCTTAACAAATTAATTTTCATGTAGGTACTTAAAATCCCATCAGACATTTTTGTAAAATTTGGTTTTTCTGGTTGTCCTCCAGTATATTACTCTTTATTAATTTTACATCCAACGTATTATGAGGGTTTCACTCTTAACCGCCTATTCTAATCACAGCTTAACAAATTAGTTTTCATGTAGGTATTTAAAATATTGTCAGCCATTTTTTGTAACGTACGAATGTTTTTAAAAATCGAGCTTTGAACATAAATTATTGTCTTTGGAATACTTAAAACCTGGAACAAGAAGAAATTTGGAAATACGTCATTTAAGGGGTTATATACAGTTAGGAGGCCTAAAAAAAGCGATTTTTCAAGAATTTTTCCTGAGAAGACTTTTAAATTTATTAATGTGAAAATTTGTACACATATTATGGTAACTTTTAACTGTATTTTAAGATTTTTGTATTCGTAAAAATAATAATTTTGAAAGCTGCTATAGCTGATTTCCAGGAGTTCCTCTCAAAAAAGGCATCTTGCGGTGACAACGATATCTCTGGACTGGATCATCGAAAATGAAAAAACCAATCGGATTTCGTTAAAGTAATGTATAATCTTCTAATTAATCGAAGGAATAAGCAAAATAAAATTTTTTGACTAAATGCCGGCTTCTCAAAAAAAAAATAGATTTTTGACCAAAATTTTGGCCTTAAATTGTTTATATAAAAAAAATATTTATTGGTGAGAAAACACCTTCGATTAATTAGTAATAAATATACTTAAGACGCTTGTGTTAAAATTTGAGACTGATCGGTTCAGCCGTTTCCGAGAAATCTCCGTCACCGACTTTCAAAACACAGTTTTGAAAACAACGCGTTTAAAGTTTCAAAAGCAGTTTACATAGCGTACAATCGCTCTGACACGTCTTTACAAATATGCGTGAAACTTCGAAAATAATCGCTGGATTGCCTTGAAATTTTCTGTGTGTGTATTGGAATATATGTACATTACGAAAATGAAATTAAAAAAAAAATCGATTATTTGAAAATTCTAACAGTATGTAACCCCTTAAACGATTTACCGGCTTTTCATAAAATTTTAATAATTTAATATTTCTTTAATGCAGTATAAAGCTTCCTGAGGGTTGCAACATCAGCCTAAGTCCCACTTAAGAGAAAAAATATTAACAATATAACATGCATTAAATATACCTAGATATAATAATAATCGTAAACAATGCACTTAATAAAATTGTGATGACACTGATGACAGAAAATTATGCATACTCGAAAAACAATAATTCTTCATATTTTTCGAATAAACATAGGAGTGTCTCGCGAGCACGTCACGAGCCCCCCTTCTAGAATAAAACCTGCTTTCCGCGACAGTGGCTAAGAATTACCTTACAGGTAGTGTGTTATTGTATAACCTCGACTAAAAGTCGCGTTTTACATCGCGTTACAGACGATCACTCGCGTGAAATTTAAAGTGAAATTGATATTTCGAAATTGGGAAAACGGTAGCAGTGTCGTTTTTAAGCTATATATGATGCATTGTTAAGACTTTTTGTGCTTTCGTGCAGAAATAAATGTTTGTGCAAGGTTAAGATAACCAGTTGTTATTGAAAGGGAATTCGTCTCTGCTGGTCAGTTATCATAATTTTGTTTATGCGTAGGTTAGGTGTACGTCATGATTGCATATTTTTTTACCGAACTTTAAAAATCATTACAAATTTGTCGTGTTCACATACAAGTCAATGAAAGGTTATAATAGTTATTTATGATATAAGTGTTAAAAGTACAATTTTACGGCACGAATTTGAAAGTTTGCAGAATGAGCGAAGCGAATTCTGCAATTCAAATGAGTGCCTTAAAAGTACTTTTAACACAAATATCATACAAAATTTTTTCTACAAACGCTAATAAAAAACAACAACACAATTACAAATTTTAGAAAGTTTAACATATTGGAAACACATAGTTTTAAGTAGCATCGTAGATATAATATAAAATTATTAAGTTGACATTTGTCAAAAAAACCAACAACCATTGTTGGCGTCGTAGTTGCCATAGTATTACTTTTAACACTAGTGCTATAAAGTACTTTTAACACTAGTGCCATAAAGTAACATTTTTAAGGCATCTGCGGCGTGTTAAAAAATGCATTTTGAACACGTTTGTAGAAAATAGTTATTTATGATATAAGTGTTAAAAGTACAATTTTACGGCACGAATTTGAAAGTTTGCAGAATGAGCGAAGCGAATTCTGCAATTCAAATGAGTGCCTTAAAAGTACTTTTAACACAAATATCATACAAAATTTTTTCTACAAACGCCAATAAAAATCAAAAACACAATTACAATTTTTAGAAAGTTTAACATATTGGAAACACATAGTTTTAAGTAGCATCGTAGATATAATATAAAATTATTAAGTTGACATTTGTCAAAAAAACCAACAACCATTGTTGGCGTCGTAGTTGCCATAGTATTACTTTTAACACTAGTGCTATAAAGTACTTTTAACACTAGTGCCATAAAGTAACATTTTTAAGGCATCTGCGGCGTGTTAAAAAATGCATTTTTAACACGTTTGTAGAAAAAAGTAATTTAAATAATAATCATTTGTGATAATTTATTTGCATACAGATTTCTAATAAAGTAGTAAAAATAGAAATCCTCAGTGATGTCATTGAAAATGTTTTTTTATTGTAAAATAAATAATTTACCTAGACTTAAACTGTACCTATTATAAATTATTTTGTACAGGGTGTCCCATTTTCGGCACTTTTGCGGAGTATCTCCCTTATTTTTAAAGATAGAGGGTTGCGGTTTTCGCGACAGTGTGCTACTTTTTGATGAAACGAAAGATGGCATAAAAATATTTTTCATGGCCCCCTTCGTTTTTGACATACAGGACGAAATTGATTTTTTTCCATTTTCGGACCCCCCTCGCATTTCAGTTATCTTGTAACTTATAAAAAAAGTAAAAATGGATCCTATTAGAGTTTTCTACGTAGAATCGAGTGGCGTGGTTAGATTTTCATCAGATGTGATATTTTTCGAGATATTAACAAAATAAATGTTTTTTTAAATGGAACGCCCTGTATATTTCTTAACCATTAAGTTTCCCCTTTCGAGAGCTTTTCAAAAATATATAACACTTTATCGTTATTTTTTATTTTTAGCCCTTAAATCGAACTATTTAATTTTAAACTTTAATTTTGCGTAGTTGGCCGTGTTTAACAAGTGGTTTAACGTCAATTCAGGTATTTAGATTTAAAAACGAAACTTGTTAAATCCTGTATTTTCATTAATTTATTAAAATTGGTATTATTTTTTAAACTTCAACACTACTTGTTATCTAGATATATATAGAAAATCCTAACCAGAACTAAAACTGCTTAGCTTTTAATCACTTGAGAATTAAATTAGTTTTCTTGAATTATTAATAGCAAATACAAGTCAAATTTAAAAACAAAACATACAAAACTTTAGGTAACGAAAAGAGTTAGTTCGTTTAATCCATTCTAGCTCTTTTCGTTACCTAAAGTTTTGTATGTTTTGTTTTTAAATTTGACTTTTATTTGCTATTAATAATTCAAGACAACTAATTTAATCTTGTGATTAAAAACTAAACAGTTTTAGTTCTGGTTAGGATTTTCTATATATCTAGATAACAAGTAGTGTTGTAGGTTAAAAATAATACCAGTTTTAATAAATTAATGAAAATACAGGATTTAACCAGTTTCTTTTTTAAATCTAAATACCTGAATTGACGTTAAACCAGTTGTTAAACACGGCCAACTACGCAAAATTAAAGTTTAAAATTAAATAGTTCGATTTAAGGGCTAAAAATAAAAAATAACTATAAAGTGTTATATATTTTTGAAAAGCTCTCGAAAGGGGAAACTTAATGGTTAAGAAATATACAGGGTGTTCCATTTAAAAAAACATTTATTTGGTTAATATCTCGAAAAATATCACATCTGATGAAAATCTAACCACGCCATTCGATTCTACGTAGAAAACTCTAATAGGATCCAATTTTACTTTTTTTATAAGTTACAAGATAACTGAAATGCGAGGGGGGTCCGAAAATGGAAAAAAATCAATTTCGTCCTGTATGTCAAAAACGAAGGGGGCCATGAAAAATATTTTTATGCCATCTTTCGTTTCATCAAAAAGTAGCACACTGTCGCGAAAACCGCAACCCTCTATCTTTAAAAATAAGGGAGATACCCCGCAAAAGTGCCGAAAATGGGACACCCTGTACATATTAACAGACTTTTAGGAAGTTCTTCTTATATATGTATGTACATTTATGTACAGTATATCCGCGGATAAACCAAATGAACCAAATTTTGCAAAAAACCGTAAAAATGTCACTAGTAAAAGGTTTTGCTTCTAAAAAAATGAAAAATATAATTTTTTATACAGGGAGCATAAAAAATACGAAAACGTTATTTTGCGTAAGAGTAAACATGGCTTGTTTAACATTTTCTACCAAAAGAACACATATGAAATATGTCTTGAATTAAATCCTAAGCCGAGTTGCAATATTTATTTTTTATTTTACAAGCAAAAACTTTTGTCCTCTTCTATATCCCATCCGCGAATATACTGTATAAAAAAATCTTTTTGAACTTAGCTTTTAAATCTTTAAAACATAACGTATTTAAAAGTGGACATGCTTACTCTCTCAAGGAAAAAATATTAATACTTAATTACCCACATAAGGACGCAGTCTCGTAAAACGAGACGGAGTACTATTGTTACAAAACCAAATTAAGTAAATACCATTTCTGGTGATAAAAACTTTTGCTGACTAAAGGTTTATAGTTAACAAAATAATATAAAGCAATATAATTTCAAAAAGACAACTAATTGTTAAGACACTGCTAATAGACAGGGGTGGATTTGGAATTTCGTCTAGGGTCATCTCGAGCTACACAAAAGTAGATACAAAAAAAACAGACAGACATTATATTTTAATTGTTTACGGTTTTAAGAAATGTTCACTCTTTTTATTGGACGAAATATCTAAACCTGTTCTTGCGAAACCAGATCTTAAGTTACCAATATTCTAGCATTTTTTTTTATTTATATCTTTTGTCCATTTGGACTGATTATGTAAATTTTTCGAACACACATTTTGTGAAAGCACATTTTTTAGAAAATATATTTTCTCGAAAACCATTTCGATCATACAGTTATTCGAAAGCTAGGGATGTATTAAAAAAATCAGAAACCAACTTTTCGAATTTTTTTAACCACTTTTCGACACTACACTTTTTTAAAGAAAACATGGTTTTAGAAAGTGCATTTTTTCAAACGTTGTTTCGAAAAAGACTTCGAATATTCATATTTAAAAAAACACAGTTTTGAAAGTAATTTACTACAGAGAAACATAGCAGATACAAGGAAACGTAAACCTGACCGAACACAAAAAGGGTTTGTTTAGGTTAGTTAGGATCTTTTTTTCATTTTTCATTAACATTTTATAAGCCAGTAGTGTTCATACTTTCAATTTAGAAAAACTACTACGTTTTCTAAAAAATATATCTTCGGAAAATGTATTTTTGAAAGATTTAAAAAAAATATATTTTCTAAAAAAAATTGTAGATCCATTTCCGAAAAAACCGTTTTTGGAAGAACTTAATTTAACATCTAAAAAGATGTTTGTTGAAAAAAAAGAACAGATGGCCATCTTAGTTTACACGCGACTGGACAGATTGTGTGATTAATATGAAAGTGTAAATATTGTTGATTTTTTTTATTTATGCCTTCCGCACATTTGGGTGGATATACGAGTACCTACTTACGAAAATACAATATTTCTAAAACCAATTTTTCAAACTTGTTTTAATGAACATCTTTTTTAAAATTAAATTTTTCGGATATTAGTTTTTTCAAGCAACGGCTTTTTGAAAAAGAAATTTACGAGAAAGTATCGTACCAAACCTAAGGAAATCTGATCAAACCCAAAAAAGGTTCGTTTAGGTTTGTTCAGGATCTTTTTTACAATAACATTTTCCAAGCTACTAGGTTCATAAATTAATTTTCTAAATACTACTTTTGAAAAAATATATTTTCGGAAAATGTACCTATTTTATAAAAATTATTTTTTGAAGACATTTTTTAAAAGCTTTACTTTCAAAACACGTGTTTTCGAGAAAATATTTTTGAACAATTTGGTTAATCCGTTTTCGAAAAAGCTGTTTTTCAAAAAAGCCAAAACAATCCGGTGCAAATTTTGATAAGATCGCAGTGAGATTGAGTGAGATGTGTAAGTATTGTTTTCAGAAACAATCTAAGAGCATGTAAATCAAAAATAGGTACCAAAAAAGGCTTGCATTGTTGCATACATATTAGTATTGATCGATTATATTATTCATATTTTGTGGTATAATAATTTATTTCAAAGACCTTAGATAGACGGCAAATGTTTTTTTTTATAATATTTTGTAGAATATGTAGGAATGGTTAATGTTTATATAACAATATTTATTTTTATAAAATTCGCTATTGAAATCCTTTTTGTACAAAGTTTAGGGCGCATGGTAATAGATGGCCACAATGTGGGTACCAAATTATGTGCAACAGGACATAATTTTGGTATCTACATTTAGGCCATGTATTAATATCTTAATAATTAGTAGCCTTTCGCGGTTATGTATTGCTTTATAGGTATTATTCTTTAAATCCTAACCTTTAGAATCAACCAAAATTTACTTTAAATGAAACTGTATTTTTTCGATTTTATTCAATAAAAAAGAACAATTGTGTATTTTTTCACAAGGTCACGACCTTAAGGGAATTAAAATATCGCGAAAGATATTTTGACAAGAACAATAGTGTTTTTCAAACTAAATTTAAATCAATAAACCATTGAATTTAATATTAATATTTGCATTTTCTCTGTCTGTCTGTTTTACAACACTAATCTCGAGAACAGCTGAAGAGGTTTTGATGCCACTGTTACCATTCTGTAGAGACTTTTGCATTGTATAAGAACGCAAGGGCAGACATTAAATGTTTTTTTGCTTTTCCATGGTCAGTGGACTTATAACGCTCGTCCAACGGAGTCATTCGACACTTCTCCACTTACATATTTTTAAAAAACCTTTTGTGAATGGGCCCAATAATAAAGACTATTTAAGGGTTTCGTACCTCAAGGACGAAACTATATCAGGTTGTCTCCATAACAATGCAGGGCCGTAGCCAGAACCAAATTTTAGGGGGAGCCAGACGCCGATTCAAGGGGGAGCAAAAGGGGTCCTCCCCCGAGCCCTAATCGCGGTATGAATTCGATATACGTCATGCGCTTCCCAGGGAAATAAATGTAAGAAAAGCTCAACTTCAACTTAGTATTTCATTCATTAACAAAAAATCAAAAAATACAACAGCTTACAGTCACAGCCTTCTTTAACAAGGAAGCCATGAAGTAGATGATCTGGCAACACAGCACGGGGGCTGGAAATAGTAAACAGCTGATAGCGTGTCGTGTATGCAAGTGTAAAAATGACTACCTGTTTCCTAAAGTTTATGGCCGCGGCGGTTTTTTAAATTCAATATATTGTTTTCTAATCGGCAACGATATTGCTGAACAATAATATTAAACATTTTTACTTTAAAGTGATTAGTGTAGGAACTATGTAAAGGGTGTATGTCTGATGTGTCTTCCTAGAAGTTTTGCTAAGATGGTGTATGCGTGATTTGGATTACTTAACGTTAAATATCTACTATTAATTTATGCCTGCACACTTTTTAATTTAGACTTTTACGGCTACGGATTGTTATTTTTTCTGGGTCTAAAGTGGTGTACCTATATTAATTTTTAACATGCCGCGTAAATGTTGTGTGCCTGGCTGTAGATCAAATTATGATAGTGTTATTAAAACAGAAGGTTGTCAAACAACGTTTAGTTTTCCAAAAGATTATGAAAATAAAAATATTTGGTTGCGAGCTATCCACAGAGACAATTTCTTAATGACTCGTTCTTCAGTTGTGTGTTGTAAACATTTTGATGTAAGTAACATTATTAGAAATGAAACATACAAAGATAAAAATGGAAATACCGACGCGTTTCCTTTATCGCATCCTATAAGGGATGGCGCAGTATCCGCCTTTACAAATCAACCAAAATTTGTCTACACCAAAAAATGTTTTAAGAAGGGACCCTAATTAAATTATTTATTTTTTAATTTAAATAAGTTTAAATACATTATGTATTTCCACAGTTTCACTACAAAGCATCTATAAGTATAGACAAAATAAAATTTTAATTTTCTTTATTGAATTATGATTTTTTATGTATTTCCTCTGAAAAGTCATTGGCTTTGTAGACGTACATATTATGTAAATAATTGAGCAGCCACAATATTAAAAAAAATAAACGAAGAAAAGAAAACTTTTATTGTTTATTGTTTTAGACTGGACACCAGAATGGACGGTAAAATATCACACAGTGGTCTTCTAGCAAGAAGTCCTGAAGGTCACGCAGCTCGGGGAATGCAGATAAAAGGCAACGAAGACGTGTGGGTGGAAATCCAAGCAAACACATTTAGAAATTGGGTCAATGAACACCTACCCAAAGACTTAAGGATTGTTGACTTATCTCAGGTAAACAGTTTTTAAAACGAGACTTTTATTACATAATTTAAATACGAAAAATGTAACATTATTTCTGCATTATATTTATGTAAAATTGTACTTTTACACCACAAATATTTTTAAAAACGCATATATTTAAAACTACTTGGAAGACGTAAGTACCTATTCAAACAAAGTAAGAATAAAATTAAAATGTAGAATTACATTTTACTACTGTAAAAATATAAATTGAATGTTCTTTATAATTTAAAATGTTAATTCACAAATAAATTGGAAAATATTCATCAACTAAATATCTAAATACAATCGCAACGCATATTTACATATAGAGTAAATTATTAATACAAAATAATAGTAAAAATAAAACCAACTTTCACCTAAATTTACATTGTAACTTCTACCCAATTTGTTGTGGCCAATAATAACCAATGATTTATCTTTACTGTACTGTCTTTTAGTAGTGTTAATAAAAAACACTTCCTTACATACTTTTTCTGTATAAATTTGAAAACAAAACTAACTCGTATTCCAAAACTTAGTTGTAGTTCTCTTAAAACTTTACTTGTCAAATTAGGGCAGTTTTCGAGATCAAACCTGATGCAGGATCGGGTGGTACATAGGGGCCGCCGAGCTGCAGAACCACCAAAATTTTCAAGCCACTTGACTGTTTTTTTATATTTTGCAGTAAATAATTAGAGATTCCTTAAAAAATAAAAATAATAAAATTAAAGTACCGAATCTTCGGCCGAGAACACATGCCGCGCCCCCGGCACCGACGTACAGTTGACCAAGTAAAGTTAATATAATTTTCTAGCGACGTTACTCGAGTGCCGAGCTGATCTATTTTTATTCGTGCACAGCACTTTTCAACACAATGAATATAGGGCAGAAATCGGCTCCACCGATGGACTGTTTATAAAACTTAATACGGGAAATTCTGTCATTTAGTTGAATTCGTGAAAGTCCTTACTAGTAAATTCATGCGCATTATATATCACATCAGGAAAGACAATTATTTGCAGTTATCGTTGTTGTTATTATTGTTAGCTGTCGGTTGTTAATTTTGTAGACTGTAGACTTTGAAATAATGGATGTTGTGTATAATTTAGTGAACGTTAAAAGATTTTTTAAACACACTTGTTACTTATGAGGAAAAACTTGAACTAGGAAATAGAGGTAGGCCAATACCAGATATTAATATTGAGACAGCCGGTGTTAGCAGAGGAAAACCTTACACGCGTCACTTTAAAGCTGGGTCCAGAACAAATTAGCGATCAAGAGCGAGCGAGAGGAAACATTCATTCGAATTCGCTCCTGATTGCTGCTGCTCGCCAGCACATGATCGACTTTCGTGCACATCACATGAGCATTCGTATAGAACAGCTTAAGAGAGATATTTATTCGCGAAGTGATTGGATTGGTGGATGCAAAAAAATGCCCTCTTTTGCTTTCCGTGTGTACTTTTCGAAGGCGATAAAATAAAATTACACGCTATTTATTTCGGTAATTTAATTTTATTGCAACACCTATAATATTTTCTCGCGAGCCGCCACTGCTTGATAGTAAAACGACCCTCACAAGTTTGTGCTCTTTTAGTTACAATTTCAAAAAAAGAAAACGAAAGATTCACAAGGTTTGAATTTTGTTATAATTTCAGGATCTGTGCACCGGAGTAAGACTCTGTGCTTTAGTAGAGGCCCTCCAAAAAAAGCCTATTAAGCCAGTTTGGAACAAAAGACCAGTAAATCAACACCACTACCTCGAAAACGTCACCGCGGCATTGAATGCCATCGAACAAGATGGAGTTAAACTTGTAAATATTGGTAAGTTACTATTACTTTTTAAGAGAAGTAATCAGCTCCCATCCCTACTATTTTAGTTTTCTTGACGCGACGCGACGGGAAAGGGTCTAGCCGGTTAACTATATGAAAAGTGCCCCAACATCGTTACCATGTTCTTACCTCGTAAATTATTGTTCTTTGACAGAAACATTTTTACACCAAATTTCAAACCCCTCCTCTCAGTAACGAGGGAGATATGGGGGTGGCAACCCTTAACTTAAAAATTCATTATCTTTAAAACTATTTGAGATATCTCAATGAAATTTTAACTGTGCATAGTTATTTATAAGGTTTATATAATATAATTTTTTCAGATTTTTATCTCATTAATAAATGGTAAAAAACAAGATGTTTAATTTTTAGGGGTGGTTTATCATACTTACCCCCGGAGTGACACCAACTAGAAAAATTTGTATTATCGTCTATTCTCTAGTAATAACATAAAAAATTACACGAAGCTCGAATAGGTGGAACATTGTTAAAAAAAATAAAAATCAATGTGGCATATAAAATGAGGCATATATTTTGGCGAATTAATGTAAGCATAAGTCGTACAAATGAAGGAATCGGGAATAACACATTGATTTTTATTTTTTTTTAACAATGTTCCACCTATTCGAGCTTTGTGTAATTTTTTTATGTTATTACTAGAGAATAGACGATTATACCAATTTTTTCTAGTTGGTGTCACTCCGGGGGTAAGTATGATAAACCACCCCTAAAAATTAAACATCTTGTTTTTTACCATTTATTAATGAGATAAAAATCTGAAAAAATTATATTATATAAACCTTATAAATAACTATGCACAGTTAAAATTTCATTGAGATATCTGAAATAGTTTTCAAGATAATGAATTTTTAAGTTAAGGGTTGCCACCCCCATATCTCCCTCGTTACTGAGAGGACGGGTTTGAAATTTGGTGTAAAAATGTTTCTGTCAAAGAACAATAATTTACGAGGTAAGAACATGGAAACGACGTTGGGGCACTTTTCATATAGTTAACCGGCTAGACCCTTTCTCCATTTGGCTTTGATAGTTGATATGGTTCATTTTATATACCTGTATATTATGTGATTTACTGTCAGTGCTATTCGGTGATTTATACATATGACTGGTAATAATAAATATTCTTATTTAAACTGCCGCGAATTATTTAGTTTTCCTGTGGAAAAAATAGGCAAATGGAGTGAATTATATTATAACTAACTAATAATAAGCATTATACAACTGTGGAAATAAAATCTCAATATTAATATGTACACAGCGTGTCCCGAAACGTTGTAGATGGAAAAAATGTTCGTCTTACGAAAAAATACAAAAAAAATTCCAAACCTGCAATTTTAGAAATTTTGATTTGAAAGCAGCTTAAGTTCTGGATGAAACGAATAGTCGAAAACAGTCAATAAAACACTTTAACGATTGGCACAATATCACCGACTAGATATTGAATGATTCTCCTTCAATAAACTCGTATCTCTGTTTTGCCAATATGTAGAAACAGTAAACGAAGTAAAATATCCTTCAGAAACTTGGAATGACTGGAATTTAATACATAAATTGTTAATATTTTTTTAGATTCAGAAAGAATAGAACTTTTAAATGGCGTTCTATATGACCCTCCTTGCCATTTAAAATGTTAGCCAATAAACAAAAAACCATAATTTACGGGTTCGAGCCAGGGGCGTATCGAAAACAACTATGCGAGGAATCCAGAATTATCAACCTTATCTTTGTAAATTCTCTCCGAGCAAAACTATTGGGGTTTCTTTTCATAACTGGTCGATTTTTTTTACGTTTGTTGGAATTAAACTGTCGGCTTTCTCGCAAACTTTGGCGAAACTCAACTGTCGAGGTTTTTTTGGTACGAAGTTCTAATAGCCAACTCGTGCTCGAGGATACTCGGAAGGAGGAGGGGCGTTATACGCCTCTGGTCCGAGCATTTTTTGAAAAAATAGACACAGTGCCTATTATTTGCCCTTTTATTTTCGGTTGACCATTCAATTTTCATGGTCATTTTTCTGTAATTTAAAGACAATCTACAGAAGATTCCATTTATTCTATTGACCTCTCCCATGTTTCATTTCGCCATATGGAACAGCACGCTACAAAAAATAATTTTTTATTAAAATAACTTTCGATATAAGTACTAAGTACTGCTTTGAGAGAGATATAATACACTAACTGCTACAACGGGGAATGTTTTCGTTTCGTATTTCTCTTCATTATCATGTTATTTGGCATCTTTGTCAATTTTGTCGTCTAGTAAGCCCGTCTTCCCCGTTAAAAATCAGCTGATTTCAGCTGGCTTACTGAATTTGAGTCACCAATGGTAGAGAGGAATACCGCGTCCAAATGGTATTTTTCGTCCATGGTCTTTTCAATGTGTCTTCACCGGAAATTTATTGTTTTTTTTTTATAACAAATGTTGAACAGAAAGAGTGGTAAATCAATCAAAATAGTAGAGATGGGAGCTGATATTCATCTAATAAAATCTCGATTAAAACAAGATTTTCAGGACCGTCTTTCGACTCCGATTAAATGTGATGGATTAATACATCGTAAACCCTAGACATATTTAACTTATCTTGAACAAAAAGCGTAAAAAAAGTAAGGAATTAATTTACCTTATGCCACAAATTACCTCATCTTCAACCTTGAATATTTTAACAAGTCGAATTCATAAATAAATCATAGAATTTTCGGAATAAAACACATTGATAACAATATAGGTAATGATATTCAATTTAAATAATGCTAATAAAGGTATTTCCCGTTTCAAAAAAGGTATTTGTGAATTTTAATTAAGATGTAGGCACACGGTTCACTACAGAATTTTCTTGCATGAGTTTTTTTAACCATGTTATTTAACTTATTCATAATTCTATTTATAGTTACCTATATATTTTTTTGTCTTGTTATTGTGTTTGTTTTTATATGTTTTAATATAATGAATGCAGCCGTTGTAGGCCTATCCAGCTCGAATCTAAGCTGCTCTTTTCCTATTGATACTCATAGGCGTAGTTAGGCAGTCAAGTTCAGGGGTGCTTAAGCCCTAGACCCTATTCAGTATATGGTCAAAAATTTTGTTCATAGGGGGTTGGGTAGAGGGTTGTAAATTTTGGGGGTGCTAATTAGAGTTTTGGGGTGCTAAGCACCTCCAAGCCACTACGCTTATGTTGATACTGCGTCTAAATTCTCCGTTATGTTTTCCCACGTATCCTGTGTGACATCAGCTTGATTCCTATATTGTGTCCACACTCCTGTTGTCCCCCTTCTCTATAAATATATATGCACAATATTGCTATCTCTCCTCTGACTGATTGCATTTTTTCCGGTGTATTAACCTTTTGCATCGGATTCCATAGTGGTGCCTGCAAAACTAAAAAACTTTATTTAATAATACATGTTAAAAAAGTATTTAATAATTAAATATTTTTTAAAAGTATTTGCCCAGCTCTGATGTATTAAAACCATATTAAAACTAAATATAGAATTGGTGTCATGACTCATGAATGAATACTTATGATGTAGAAATAGGCAAACTAAATTTGATGTAATTACTGTATTAAAGCGCTGGCGCTGAGCCGGCCCATTATCAGCCATTTGCTATTTTAGTGAAGAAATTAATAACTTAATTTCACAGGACAACTTATTTAATTAGAATGTTCTTCAATTCTTTTTCTAATTGTTAGAATTAATTTCACAATGTAATAAATTAAAATTCAATATTACGGAACATACTGTCAATAAAAATGCATGAAGGTATTTAAAATTACAGTTATACCAATATTCTATCTTTGTTTTGGCCATTTGTGTTAATTTTTTAATCGATGCCGCTAAAACTAAATATAGAATTGATGTCATGGTGCAGAAATGGGCAAATTTAATATTGTGAATCAGCTTTCCAACTTGGGTCTAATATCGGTCATACATTTTTTTAAATGTAATATGTACATGGCATTAGAGAGGGGCAACCAGAATTCTGGCTTGGTAGGGACTAACCTGTACTCATTGAAAAATGTAGCTTTCATAGAATTTTGACTTGGGGCCCTTGGGGGACGCTGAAAAATAGTCACTAAAACACTCTAACAATACATTCAAAAGAGTTAAAAATGTTTTGGAAGCATTTCAGCCTCATGCCCCCCCCCCCCCTCACCGGGGTTCGTCCTTGTACTGGGTAGAGTTTGTGTGATCCATTTCCCCAGGTGGGTATCATCTCAGGAATCTACTTATACCTAAGTCTAGGCTTGCCAAGTATCCTCTTTTCGGGGGGTTGGTCCTCCTTAAGGATAGTTAATGTCCTCCTTGCAGCAAAGGTACTCGTAAAAATGACAATTTCCTAGGGTACATAACATTTCTTTAAAGTCTCTAGAGAACTCTATAAAGAAGACGTCCTAACTAACATAAGATCGATACTTTCTTTCGGCCAAATATCCTCCTGTGAGTCGTGGAAAACCTGACAAGCTTGGATGACACTCAGAAGGGTCGAAGTTATCCACCAGTGAAAAAAGTTTCAAATCGGTTTTGTAGTTTTTAAAATTACCTTGAACGTATTTGAGCATTTAAACCACAAGTTAAAGATATCTTGATGGACTTTCTGGATGGATGAGGAATGGGGGGATGGGAGGATGGGGAAAGCATCCCCCGTGGATTCTCAAATTGACTATTGAGATCTCGTATCAAAAAATAGGCCAACAGTTGCGTTTTGGGAAAACTCGCACAAAATCGACAACCCCCCCCCCATAGTGCTATCGATACGGCCCAATGAATTACGTTTCCATTTTTATCTAAAGTTGCATTGTCCATACAATCTAATATATAATTGTCAGGCTAATATTTTTTCATAACTTTCCATTTTATTTATTGTTGTATTATGTTGTTTTCAATTGAATTGTGTTATTGTTAGTATTACTTTTAAGGAAAAATTCGAATTACATTCAATAGGCGATAGAAATTATTGCTTCTACTGGTTGTACAGAGTGGAGCTGCAAGTACTACAAAATATGCGTACCTCTATTCGTTGGAATTGTGCTAAGAATTTTATTAAAGTCTTGTTATTTGTAGATTTCCCATAATTACAATTTGTTATATTCAAAGTATATTATTTTTTTAGGTAATTTAGATATTGTTAACGGAAACCTGAAGCTCATATTGGGTTTAATATGGTCGCTTATCGTACGATACCAAATTGGAAGATCCAAATTCCCACCCAGAAAATTGATGTTAGCTTGGCTTCAAGCTGTTCTTCCAGAATGCAAAGTTTCAAATTTAACTACCGATTGGAATTCGGGTGTACTACTTTCAGCTTTAATAGATTATTGTAAACCTGGACTATTCCCTCACTGGAGGAGGCTAGGTAAAACTTTTTAATATTTAAATTTAATTAGATTAACTATTACTTGAGTAAAAACTTTAAGAAATCGAGTGTAAGTTGTTCATTGGAATCGTATTTAAAATAACATAAATACAGAAAAATGTAACTTTACTATGATAGCTATGTTAGCTATGTTCTAACGAAAAGAAATCACGAGTAATGCAGTATTGCAGTATAACGGCACTTTTCTTAATTCTGTGAAACAAATTTTTACATCCTCTTGTGATTCTTAGCAAGAAATATGGAATAAGTTTTACATTTCTTTCGTTTTTTAATCAAATTTTTAATTTTTTAAGTGTATCTCTAGTATTTTGAGTAGACCTAAAGATACTACTATTCTATAACTAATATCTATTTTTTGTGTTTCGGTGTCCGTCCGCCCGTCTGTCATAGGCGATTTTCTCTGAAACTGTTTCACGTAAACATTTGAAATTTAGCACAGAGATGGCCCAATTATAGACGTGAAGTATAAAAAGTTTAATCTTGATTCTGGGGGTTAATTTCAGGGGATAAATTGGGATATGGAAGAAAAAATTCAAGGGCATCATATAGGGTGTCAAATGAAAGCATATTGAAGCACGAATTCAACAATATATATATGCGATGTATTTTTTCATACATTTTTTTAAACATTTTTCGGGAAAAACGCTTAAAAATTGCTGTCCCCCACCCTATTCACCAAAAGGATCGCTCAGAAAAATCTGAAAAATCATGAACATTGAGAATTAGGTGTAGATTGACCCAAAATTGTCAGGATTGAAAAATTCTAGCGCGATCAATTGTTAGAAACAATTTAATTGTTAATTTCCGTATAACTGCCGAACCATTGGTTTTAGAGAAAACTTTTTCAACAAAAAATATTTCTCACAATGTAAGGAACAACTTTTGTCCTTACACGTTTTTCAAAACTTTTAATTTAGCCCACTCAGCTCCGCGCATACGCGATGTGATACGGCGTTGGTGCCGTCGGCGGAGGGTTGAGCGGCAGATGGGCGGAGATCGGGCGGCTGAGGTTTGCTCGTCAATAAAAGAATCTATATATGGTGTTTTTTTTTTCAAGAAAAATGTCGCTATTGTTAAACTAAACTAACACAACATTTTTAGACAAGGGCAACGGTATTGAAAATTGCAGACGTGCCATGGACATTGCTCAAAAGGACCTGCAAATTCCAGCTGTCTTAGAGCCAGAATACCTAGCTTCGCCCTGGCTAGATGAACTATCTGGAATGACTTATTTGTCATATTTTATGAAACCAGGATCGCCAGGATTCCATGCTACACTCAGATGGGTTAACTCGAGACTTGAAAGGGCAGTACAAAATTTTACGGTGGGTATTGATTACGAATAAATAGAAATATTTGCGAAACCTATTATAATACTGTTTTCTTATTTTTATTTAAAAATGTGTTTTTTGGCATGGTCAATGCCAAACGTAACGTGTGTACAAACGTAAAAAAAATTATAAATCCATAATAATATTTAGAAGACTGTCACAAGATTCACTCAAAATGGTTTACGGTGTTTTTCAATACTATCGTACTGTACTATGCACCTATTTCGGTAAATTTTACTTTTAATATATGATCCTAAATCCTTGTTATATACCATGGTACAAATAAAACAAGATATGATCCCGCGCAGGTAGGCGTGGCCATGTACGTCACGCCGTGAGTAATTGAATCTGGGTTCAGTTGAAAAGAGCTGTTCGTCGTCGCCCTATGCAACCAGGCACTTTAAAGGAGCTAAAGATAGCAATTTCTGAAGAATATAATTTAATCCCTCAAGAAAGAATCGTCACTCTTATTCATTAAATACCTAGCAGAACGCGCTCTCTATTTGCAGCTAGAGGAGGAGATACACGTTGCTAATCTTTTTTTTTTAATTTTACCACTGTTTTAAAATTGTTTCAAAAAAAGCTTTAAAAGCAGTTTTATTATAAAATGCACATATCTTTTAAAAATGGAGATAACGTGATGATTCGAAAAACAAAATTTTAGAAATACATGAAACTTTATCAAGAAATTATCGGTATAAAAAATAACAGCCCCAATTTCTCCAAAGGGTGTTTAAAACTTAGGACAAAAAACACACATTGCTTCACCCCGGTATAATATCGCCCTATCGAATATGCCCCATCATTAAAAAAAAATCAGCACATTCCTAATGAAATTATCTGTAAAAAGTTAAAAGATCTGTAAAAATCGGATTAAAAACAAAAAAGTTATAAAAGATCAAACTTGACAAACAATCCAGGGTGCCGGTATTTCAATATGGCTTTATTATGTAGGAATAATATGTTTCATTATTTTCAGACCGAATGGAATGATGGCAGAGTAATAAGTGAAATAATAAGATCATTAGGTGGATCTGCTACTGCTCCGGAAAAGCTTAGGACGGACCCAGGCTATTGGGAACATAATCTTAGCCAAGCTATAGAGGCTGGGAAGAGACTAGGTAAGTTTTCTTCCTGCTTACTGTTTTTAATATATGCTTAAGTAGAGACAGATGAGTTGAATGTTTTGATTATTGACATCAATAATTTCACAATTAAAAACATTTTTTGAATTCCCAAAGTGCAATATGGTAAATAAGTTTACCAAGAGCCGGATACAAAACGTATAAACCCTTATTTTTGTGGTTAGTATGAATTAACAAAAGGGAACGCAATTTTGCAGCAGTGACGAATCTTCAAGAAATATAGCACCAGTTAAGTATGAAGAAGGACATCCAAAATAAAAGAGGAACTTAATTTAATTGCAGTGAAATGGCAGGGTTTACAGAATTAATAAAATATTCTGAAGACGTTGCTACTACTAACATTAGGATGGAATAATATATTTTATTGTTGTATGTAATTCTAATTATTTTAATATTGTTTCAGGAGTTCAGCCAGTATTTTCAGCTAAAGACATGGCCGACACACATGTAGAACATCTGGGTGTTATGGCTTATGCAGCACATTTCCAATGGGTACCGGAGCGTCCACCGTTGCATGATTTGATTAACATCACACTTAATTCTACTTCTGGAAGAGTCGGTGAACCTGTAAGTAAACTTGACTCAAAATTGAAATTGGAAATTGTTATAGGGCTGTTCATATATTATTTTGATAATACATAGTTTTAGCTAACGATTGAGGCTTTTTAAAATGCAAGAATTGCAAATACAATTTTTTAAAATGTCTTTCAAATTCCAGAATAAACGGTCTCGTTCAAGCCAATTGAAAAATTTCTTTTCCGCTCTTAGGTAGTGAGATTTTTGCGTTAGCGATAGCAGTGGCGGTAATCGGTAGAAAGAACTCGCAACAAAAATAGTTCCATGGTCCCTACCTATTTCTTCCTAAACAAAAATGGGATTTTATGGAAGTTACTTCCATAAAATGTTACATCGGTAATTACTAAGAAGGTTTAATACAGTACTGGTTTAAATTGAAATGTTCTGATTAGTTATGTTTTGCCAAATTTTTGTCCTATCGCTGTTAATAGAACGTCATTTCACGCTTGCTTGGTTTTCAAATGATTTTTTTCTTAGAACGTGTTGCTAGAATGGATTTAGTTAAATTATTGTGAAAAGTACATACTAAAATTGCCCTTTTCTTTATAAATTTTTGTGGAAATGATTTCATGGTATGGTCGTGACGCGGCCTATAAGCATTTATTAGGGTATAAAGCAGTGTAAACAAATGAAGGAAGGTAAATTTTGAAAAATATTTATAAATAAGAAAAGACATTTTCAAAGATAATTTTGCAACCCAAAAAGGAAATGATTAAAAAAATAAAGTACGTTCGGGTTTAAAGAATTTTTAACTATTTATTAAATAAAAATATAATAAATACTTGGTTTAAGTTTTATTGGGGAACTTGAAACAAAAAAAAATGTTAAAATTTTATTGAAAATAATTCATTTAAAAAATATTCTAACACCAGTGGCCAGATAATTTATTATTAAAAATGATTTATATTATCAACCAAATAATTACACACAACTCGCTTAATTAGAAAAAATTAAACCTTTATTCTACAAACAAGTTTAACTTTAGTTTGAAGAACACATTTCACGTAATTTCGCCAAGATCCGCGAAAACTTTTCCGGTCCCGTAACAACTGACTACCGCTTCCCAATTTCGACCGAACATTTCAAGAATCAGGAGCAAACTAACCTTTTGCATTAATACTCTCAGTGGGGAAAATCTCCCCCGTTCGAAAAGAAACTCCCTAATTACCTTATTATAACAGTAAAATTACGTTCTGTCTTATCTGATTGGCCCAACAGAAGAACCGCCCCTTGACGACATAGTCCTGGTAAACAAGTATTACTAAATATAGCGCCATCGTAAAAACTAAATTTATTATTTCTTTTATGTACCTTGTATAAGACACACGTCAACAAATGTCTCTAGAAAATGCAGGGAGCAATAAAAAGCTCCCTACTTGATAAGTAAAGTCGTTAATATCCGATAAATATCGTCGTTTTCCTTCATTTGTCAGCTAAAACAAAGTCGCCCACTCTTAGAATTCGCGGAAAACCCGAAGGGGAAACAGAATATACTGGGGTGGTAAATGTCATATTGTCACATTAATTTCTTGGAGTGGTTGTTAACAAGGGAAAATTTATGGGAATTTTCACTATATAAAGCGGGAAGACCTCGGCTAGAAAGTAGTTTAAAGATACTCACCGATGTACGGTGTTACGCTGCCCGATCGCGAACCGAGATTATGTATACGGGAAAGTTTAGAAGTCTGGATTCAATAAGTGCGGTGTATAGTCAGAAGATTGGAGCTCCTCGTAATTTCTTGACAAATTACGTGAAAAAGTAAGTGCGTTAGAAACCCAATAAATTGTCTAGGATCACTGGAAAATTAAGATATTGTGAAAAAGTGTATTTTGGGAGGCTCCCATACGTAATCTGTGGAAATTGAGTGTAATTGATCCATAAATTTGTGTTTTTCTGTTAGGGAACAGGGAAACATAGAAACTAATTAAAATATAAATAATAGTTAAAAATTCATAGAAAAGCCAAAACGATCCAGCGCAAATTTTGATAAGACCGCAGTGAGATGTGTAAGGAATGTTTTCAGAAACAATTTCAGAGCATGTAAATCAAAAATGCTAAAAAGGCTTGCATTTTTTATATTACATATTAGGAATTAGGACTGATATATTATTCATATGTTTGTGATATAATTTATTTTAAAGGCCTTGCATAGACGTTTATTTTCTTATAATATTTTGTGGAATATGTAGGAATGGTTAATGTTTATGTTACAATATTTATTTTTATAAAAGTCGCTATTGAAACCCTTTTTATACACGGCTTGTGGGGGGGGGGGGCGCCTCCTAAATCCGCGCCTAACTTCAAGGACCCCAAAATGACTCTTTTTCTCATGTGTCAAGAATAGCCGAAAGGCCGAAATCATAAATATTAATTGCTGGCAACAAAAAAAATATAATAGGATTATTAGTTGGCAAGTTATCCGATAGTCCTTGTGGTCATTGTTGGACAGTTTTTTTAAAAATAAAATGTAATGTTTATTCTCCCCAAAATCTCTTAATCTTCGGGAAATAATGAAGAAAATAAACTAATACTAAAATTTACAGTACACCAGCTATAACAGCTCAGATTTATTTGGATTTTATTATGCATATTGCCTATTGTATTTGCTAATGAACGCCAATGACTATTTTTTTATCATTAACACCACCATACAAGGTACGACAGATAAAGCCGTAATAATTATTGTTATCCATAACCATTGTGCTGTTTATTGTTTAAAATAATTAGTATTCACTTTTCGTACTTCCTTTCCGATGAGGCACGAATCACTTGGAATATTTGTGTTTATAAAAGCAGAGTAGCTATGTTTAAGTGTGGGAATTGTATAAAAAATTAATTTTATAACAGAACAGTAAGTTACTAATCTAAAGTTATTTACCCTCCGATTGCTTTAATTTAACCCTGTATTGATTTGATGTAGTTTAGATTACTCGGTTCAATAGGGTTTACGATTTTTTGTTTCAAAATATGACAAAAAGACCTTTTGAAAGTATAGGTACATTTTTCAAAAATACGTTTTGAAATATAATAATAAATAATTTTGAAAAACATTCTTTAAAAAATACATTTTTTCGGCAGACACTTTTTTCGTAACAACTTTTCAAAAATGTATTATAAAACAGTTGCCATGATCTGACCAAGTTTAGTGCGTTTAAAATGTAGGTAATAGTAAACTTTTTCTTAGATCTCGCAACATGGTGGCCAAGTCACTTGTCATTTATGGCACCCTGTTGAAGTCTGGTCTATTTTACGAGGTTGGCTGAAAGACAGGATCGGACTTATACTCACCGTTCAACTTAAATAATAAACACAAAGTCTAGTCTCTGAAATCTATAAAGTTCAAAAGTAAAATGTTTAAAACACACACTATACAAAAAAACACCAACATCACAAACACAAAAATCAAACGAAAATAAAACGACGCGACCGGTCGTGTCAGCTTGATACGGCCCACTACTCACCACTACTGATCTAGGCACTTTTCGAAGGAACCAATATCAGCTGTTGATGCCATCTGTGATTGTTAAATGTCGAAACACTGAGGTTTATCATAAATTGAACTCTACTCATCAAGACGACATGTAAAGCGAAGAAGAAATTCCATTGAAGTGACCGGAAACTTTAAAATGGACGTATGCTTAGAAGTTGAGGAGAATTCATGTGTTAGTCTTAGTCAGCTTGCGGAAAATTCCACATGATCCTGAAGCAATTGCTACAAAGCACTAAAGCAAGAAAAGTACAAATATTATAAAGTCCTACACGTTCAAGAGCTCTTACCGCATTATTATTTGGACAGGATGGAATTTTGTGAGTACTGGACGAATATAATTAATAATGATCCCAATATTGCAAATCGTATTGCATTTGCCGAGGAAAGATTTATTAGTACAAACGGGATAGTTAATGAACAAAATACAAGAATATGGGTTAGGGACCATCTCTACATAATTCATCAGACCCATACCCAAAGCCGTAAAAAAAGTGAACGTTTGGGCAGGAATTCTGGGCAACCAAATTATCGGTCCTTATTTCATGGAGGATTCAATAACTGTAGAGGATTATTTGGACCTTTTGCAAATGGAAATGGTTCCTGTGTTAGAAGACTTATGAGTAGCAATAAATGGAGAAATAATTTTGTAACAGCGCAGCAGTTGCGACCGAATTTTTAAATAAAGGAAAGACGGACATTTTGACTTTTTTAAATGGCTCGCACGAAGTCCGAATATCTCGCCTCTAGATTACTTTTATAAGCGATTATAGTGACTCCTAAGTCCTTTAGCTTCTTTAACTTTTTTATTATTTATGCTAAATGATTATTTGGTCCTATATGTAGAACACTACATTTAGTTATACTAAGGGACATTTTTCATTTTGCATTCCACCGTTCAATGGATAACAGATCTTCAATACAATTTTTATATTGAGTTAAAAACGGTTAAAATATAATTTCCTATCATCACCAAAAAAGCTGATATTAGTTTTAATATTTTTAGCTAATTCTAATATATAAATAATAAAAATATATTATTATAATTGATTGTTTCATTATTATATGTACTTTATTTTCAGACTCATTACCAAGTAAGCCTATTGGATTCCCAACTATCCTATTCTAAAGTCTCGGTGGAAATACGTGGTCCTGATAACAAAGTCTATTTGGATAAAAATCTTAATAAAGGCAGAGGTTCTTTCGTGCCATCCAGAATTGGAATGCACGAAGTTGTTGTTAAATACGAGAACGAAGAAGTACTAACTGGACATTACTTTAGAGTTTTACCCGGATTGGTCGAAGTAGCGCCACCTGGAATGGCTCCTTGTGCTTTGGGATCTTTGGTTCAGGTGTTGGTTAATGCTACAGGTAATGTAAAACGTCCATTATTAACCCTTGATATATTGAAAACAGTACTGAAATACCCTTTAAATTTTTTTACATTTAGGTGCTCCTAAGCGAGAAGATATTCTGGTTACTGCTTACAGTCCCACAGGAAGACCTTTAAATTGCCCATTAAAAACTATAGATGGAACCAATAGTGCTACTTTCAAACCAGACGAGCCCGGGGAATGGAGAATAGAAATCACATATCAGGGCAAACAAATTCAGGTATAAAAAAGTAAAACTAAAATTTTAAAAATGAGTTAGGTACTTATTATAATTCATAACTGAGCATTGACCTAACATTTTGTTCTTGTCTTTAATAACCGGTACAGTGACATTTCGAAAGATCTTGTTACTTGCGTACAAGAAGAATGAGTAAAACTTCTGGATTTTGAATTGTTTTGCGACTAAATATTTGATTGAAAAGTGGTTCCTTTTAAAAAATAAGCATACGTGAAGTTGCTTCATTTTTTGGGTTAATTTTGTACCTACTTTTAAAATAATTTTGGAATCTTTTTAATTGATGTGGAGATTTTGAATGTGTCGTAACTTCAAGTACCGTGTGTATATCCATAATTCTAGCTTTTTTGTTACCATAATGAATAACCAATATCAAGTGGGTAATTTTAAATGGATAACCCCATGGGCGTACCCAGCGAGGGGCAGGGGGGCAGCTGCCCCCCCTAGAAATTTATAAATTATAAAAAAGCACCGCTAAGTGCAGAAAATCAAAAAATCAAAATAAACCACTATGGTTTTACTAAAAAAATTACAAAACCGAAAAATATAGGACACTACTACTAAAATATATTCATATACGTAAGTCAAACGCAGCGCACTGCACAGCCTATTAGATTTGCAACTAAAACTCTCAAGAGGAAAAAAGAACATGACAGTAGCAGCGGGAGCGATGATAACAATGATCAAATTTCATCGCCAAGCTCATCTAAAACTGAATCTGAGCAACCGTTCAATTATTTGAGATCTAAGAAAGTCACTGCTCCTAATTTAGAATCTTTACCGTCAACATCTGCCTCTGTAGTCAATCCCGAAATTGAAGAGAATGATGGTTGCCACGAAAATGACTTGGGTCGTTATGTAGGAGAAACATTTCACCTGACGATGGAAAGAAAAAAGGAGTTGTTAAAAAATCCGTGGGTTCCACCCAAGAATTACGATTTTGCAGCCGATGCCAGTCATTTGCGAAGAAAATTTAATTATGCTTGGTTAGATCAATACACACCATGGTTAGTGTATTCCAAGCGACTAAAGGGTGCTCTCTGTAAGCACTGTGTTTTATTTCCTCCTTCCACTGGGACAGTAAGGGGAGTGTTAGGTTCATTTATGATCAGACCATTTACGAAGTTTAGGAATATGCACGAAGATTGTCGTAAACATGCCACCAATAACTTTCATAAATCTGCATCTGCTGCTGCAAAGGCCTTTCTCGAAAATATACCTGTGGACATTCAAGTTCAAAGTTTCCACCAAAAAACAATCGAAGAGAACAAGCAAATATTGGCCTCCATTATTTCCTGTGTAGTATTCTGTGGCACCCACGATATGCCTCTAAGAGGAAAAGAAGCAGATGAGGGAGTTTTTTTCGATCTAATGAATTTGCGAGTTGAGTCGGGCGACATCAAATTAAAGAATCACCTGGAAAAGTGTCGTAGAAATGCTGTTTATACGTCACCAAAAATACAAAACCAACTGATATATTTATGTGGCGAAGTTATTAGGGAGAGTGTGATAAATGGTGCTAAGAAAGCCATGTTCTACACAGTTTTAGCCGACGAGACAGCCGACGTTTCAGGAAAGGAGCAGCTATCCATTGGCTTGCGTTTCTATGATGAAAGTAAAAAAAAGTCCGAGAAGAATTTGTGGGTTTTGTGGATGCCCCAGCAATTGCCAATGCAATAGACAATTTTTTGGTTAGCCATAATTTTTCACCGCAAAGTTGTGTAGGACTTGGTTTTGATGGCTGCGCTACAATGGCGGGCAAAGAGGGTGGCGTACAAGCGATTTTAAGGAAAAAGTACACACGAGCATTATTTTTTCATTGCTCAAACCATAAAATAAATCTTGTTGTCAATGATGCAAATAATGTTCCGGAAATTAGAAACACTATTGGCACCGTAAAGGATGTTATAACCTTTTTCAGGGAATCCACCACTCGCAGAAGTTCCGCTCCTAATCTATCACGACTGTGTGAGACCGATGGTCTGAAAAATACAAAAGTATTCGCTTATTTGCACAAAATTTCCCCGAGATTGTGAAATCACTTGAAAAACTGTCTATCGAATTAAACTACGCCACGAGAAAATCTGCGTACCAGTTGCATTCCGCCGTTACCAAACCCTCACTAATTGTTGCCCTAACTATAATTGCAAAATATTCAGCTTTACTGGAGCCGGTTGTTAATGCCTTGCAAGCAAAAACTATGGATTTAATTAAGTTGCAAGAACATCTGAACGTAATCCTTAACGTACTGAAGAAAAACCGTGAAGATGCCGACCTAGTTACTGATGAAGTACTTAAAAAAGCACAAGATTTTGCATTGGAATTGGAAATAGAAATTTCTATCCCTCGAATTAACAAGAGGCAAATACATAGAAACAATCCTCCATCACACTGTGATAGTGACTACTGGAAGCGTTCGTTAATTATACCGTATCTGGATTCAATTATAGCCCATTTAAATATTCGCTTTTCTCAAGAACATACTCCAGCGTTTGCCTTAACAAAAATACATCCATTATATATGCTCGACATGGAAACCAATCAAGTAGAACAAAATGCACAATATTTTACCCAGTTTTATCAATTGGATGATATTACTGCGGAAATGGACCTATGCTATAATTTGTGGAAGGAAAAAAAGTCAACTGAGGACCAGCTAAAAGACGTCGAAATAACTGACCTTCTCGACGAGACCGATGTTTTTTATCCCATCCTAAAACAGGCACTTTTGATTTTAATCACAATTCCATGCACCACGGCCACTGTAGAACGAGCCTTCAGTACTCTTAGAAGAGTGAAGACTTGGTTGAGAAGTACCATGGGAGAGGAAAGGCTAACAGGATTATGTCTGAGGAGTGTGCATCGTGATTTAATTAAATCAAATCGAGAGCAATTTGAAAATCAAGTCTTAAATAAATTTGCGACAAATCCAAGAAAATTGATATTGAAGTAAAAATTAAGCGAGTTATGTCAAAATTTAGTAAGTAAAAAGAGAAATGCAAAATCCATTGTTTTTTTTTTGGCCAGCCCCCCCCCCCCCCCCTATTTCAGATCCTGGGTACGCCCTTGGATAACCCTGAATATTCCCCAATTGTTAGATTCCTTATTAAAAACTAAATATTTTATATTCAGCATACCTATGATTAACTCTTTCTGTTTTCCAGATAATAGGCTTTATTCAGAAACTTGATTGATTTCATGTATATATATATATATATATATATATATATATATATATATATATATATATATATATATATATATATATATATATATATATATATATATATATATATGTATATATAAACGAGAAAGAAGAATCACGGCTCATCGGACAGTCCGATGAGCCGTGATTCTTCTTTCTCGTTTATATATAGTACGGACAAGGAATTTCTATTTGTTTTTATATATATATATATATATATATATATATATATATATATATATATATATATATATATATGTATATATAAACGAGAAAGAAGAATCACGGCTCATCGGACAGTCCGATGAGCCGTGATTCTTCTTTCTCGTTTATATATAGTACGGACAAGGAATTTCTATTTGTTTTTATATATATATATATATATATATATATATATATATATATATATATATATATATATATATATATATATATATATATATATATATATATATATTATATCGCGTGCCGCAAAAATTCGACGACAGACGTACCGCATGTTTTTATAGTAGCGGTTTTAGAGAAAAAGTACAAACAAATTTTGTTTTCTTTAATGAATTAATTATGTTACTCTGGCATGTCATTGATTTTCTGTAGCAAATAGCCGAGTAACAACAGTAATAAGTGCTGAATAATCCTTTTTAATTTTTTTTTAGGGAGGCCCTTTTACGTGCTGTGTTTTCGACCCCAATGGCGTGAAAGTATCTGGTCTAGAAGGTGCTCTTCCATTAATACCACATAGTATTGACCTGGATTGCAGAAATGTCGGAGTACCCGGAGAAGTATTTGCCGATATAGTACACGATAAGAGATCCGTCCATTGTCATGTGGAGAAAGTGGACAGTCAGGGTTTTCATTATAGAATTCACTTTACGCCAAAAGATGCAGGAAAACATAGGGTAGGTGCTACTAAAACTGTCAAATTTTTTTTTTAATCTGTGACAGCCCACGAAGGCCGAAGCTTAAGTACCATGCACCATGGATGGGTGTACTAGAAAAATCCCTACATAGGGATTTCGCTCTCCCTGAATGTGTGGAGTGGTACCTCCTTGGTCGAGGAAGAGCTCCTCTACCAGCTTCCGCTCCTTTCCTACGCAAAGTGCAAAAAAATTGCTAAAGTCTTATTGATTTTTTAGGTGTACGTGTATTTTAATGGTTACGACGTTAAAGGTTCTCCCTTCATGATGCGCGTAGGTACTCAACGTCGATCTAAATCATCAAATTCGAGCCCAAATAATACTTACAGACAAAGCCCCACAAATCGCTATGCCAGCCCGAGCCCAACATCAAAAAACACCCTGTATAATAGCTATAGACAGAATGCCAGTCCTCTTTTAGGTAAGTACCTAATGCTTAAGGAAGCTCTTCAGCCTTTCGACGTTTATAGGCTCTAAAAAGGTTTTAAAATAAGAGAGAGGCAATTTGTTTTCAGTAAATGTTTATTATTTAATAGTAATAAATTGTCACACGATGCATCGTTTCTAACAAGCTTTCAGGTACCATAACAGTCAGTATCATCTTTTGGTAGAATTTCTTCTACTAAATTGTAAAAATCATCGTATGGACAGAAATAATCACAGCCTGGCAACTTTATAGGGGTTGGGTCGATGTGTTCATAGTTTTGGTAAAATAACTAAAAATTAACTAAGTTTTATTAAAAATAAATACTATTAGGATGCATAGTTTTTAGTAGAGTTCAGTTTATGATAACACTCAGCGTTTCGACATTTGACAATCACACATGACATGAACAGCTGATATTGGTTCCTTCGAAAAGTCTCTAGGTCATTAGTGGGTTGGTAGTGGGCCGTATCAAGCTAACACGACAGGTCGTTTCGTTTATTTTCGTTTGATTTTGGTGTTTGTGTATTTGTGATGTTCACGTTTTACTTTTGGACTTTAAAATTATTATTTAGGTTAAACGGTGAGTACAAGTCCGGTACTGTCTTTTAGCCAACCTCTAAACGTAAAATAGACCAGACTTTAATAGGGTGCCATAAATGACAAGTGACTTGGCAACCATATTGCGAGATCTAAGAAAAAGTTTACTATAGTAATAATTACATTTGTCTAATTTATTTTCACGGTGAATAGACCATCAATAATATATTTTTTCTAGTCTATTAACATTTAGACTAAATGTTACAGAGCACGTGCCAAAAAAAGGCGAGGGTGTCGGAATAAAAGTCCTTTTGACGTAATTCTAGGCGCATGTGATGCACCCGGTTTGGAATGAAAGAGTTGTCCAAGTCCAAGAGGCCACTTGATTAAAAAAGTATGGGTTTTAAATTGGCTGATAAAGCGGTTTAATAATGGAAAATTGTATCATAATGTAATATAAGACGTATCGAAGATATTTAATTTGAATATTAGAATACGGTAGTAGAAAATTAGTATATTATGCAATGAGCATTTAATGATAGCTATTAAGAAATGAGTGTGACTATGAACTATTAAAATTGATTAACTGTAAATTCGCCATGATGGCAATCTTTGATATTGACTAAGTAGTGCTTTATGCTGAAAGTAGCTACTTTCCGCACGCTGGTAGAAAAATTATTTTGTCTTACCTTAATTCCCCATACTTGTCCAATTTTGTGTAGTTCAATAAGTACGTAGGAACCATATGGGGGAATATCAGTAATTTTAAACGCATCTAGTGATAGTACCATAGATGCAACATTCATTTCATGAGCAGAGTAGATAAACATCTTTCTTCTGGATGGACTTAAAGTTCCATTTATTTTGGCCTCAATGTCGATTACAATTTTTCTAAGTAAATATCCTAAAATTGGAACGTTGTCTGTGCTTCTTGTTTTAATGGTGCATATGTTATATACTTAGTGATTATAAAAGTCAATGTACGTTATGCCCAGCCATTATGGATAATATCATTTATTCATAATTTATTGACAATTATAGAGGGGGAAGCGATCCGATAACAATAATTTTAAAAAAATTGTATACCTACTCCGAGACCTATTACTCTTATTACGTCTTGTAATAACCACACAGTTTTGCATATCTATCCAAAACTTTCCAAGCGATCTCGTCCGAACAAACTAAAACTCGCGGAAGGCGGCAGAAAGGTTGCCCTGGCTATTAAATATGCTCGGTTTCTCGCGTAACGCGTGCCCCGTTGCCTGTATGCGGGGTCAATAACCTACATAAAGGCGTAATAAGCGAACTGGGGTCATTGCGAAATGCGCTTTCAGGCCCAGGCCACGACGGCGATGCGAAATTGGTTGCGTTTACGCAGTACTATTTTTACGTTTACGTAATTTCAGATGAATTATAAGGAATTGAATCCATATTTTTATAAAATTGTAGTATAATGTTAAAAATTATGCATTATTGATGTATAAAAATATTTTTTTATCTCCAAACAGTTCAGGGAAGCGGTGCTTCCCCCGCTTCCATGGACCGCACGTCCCTGCAATACTGCTTTGATCTGGCTGGCAAAAATAATTTAATTTATAAAGAAAAGAGTCTGATCAAATTTGAACAAATCTGGCCAAACCTGAAAAAGTCAGCGACGTTCACAGCGACTGGCGATATTCTTGACTCTGATGCCATTTTCCCCTGACCAGTTTTTTGTTTCTGTATTCGATACTCACGTGATTAAAAAGCGGGTAGCGCCACGGCATATAAGAATTTAACTAAAGGGTATCAAGCAGTGCACACTTTACACAAATGAAGGAAAGTAAATTTTAAAATGTTCAAGAGAGGATTAAATTCATATACAAAAAAGAATTATCAAGAATTAATTTTTAAACACAAGAGGAAATGATTAAAATAAATTGACCATTCGCGATAAAAGAAGATTAAACAATTATTGAAGACGTTTTATTGAAAATAAATAATATAAAAAATATTCAAACACCTAAATGGCCAAATGATTGATTATTAATAATACTTTAAATAATTTAACAAATATTTAAACTAATTAACTTACATAATTAGAAAAACCAATCTATTATTTCAAAAGTAATAAAACTGACCATAAGAGCAAATAAATTACTTCATTTAATTTTACCAAGCAGTATAAAAACTTCTAACCGACCGAACATTTTATCAGGCAGGATAAAACTAACCCCCTGTACTGTTACTCTAAATGGTGCAATTCTCCCCCCCCCCCCCCCCCCGAAAAAAGAAATATTTGAATTACCCTCTTATTTGAATTACCCTATTTGTCTTATCTGATTGGTCAACAGAAGATCCGCCCCGTGAGGACCTATTCTTATCGACTCATCATTACCTTCACTTGCCTTCCAAAAAGGGTTGCCCACTCGTGGAAATTAGCGGAAAAAACGAAGTGGTAAATGTCATGTTGTCACACTAATTACGTGAAGTGGTTGTTACCGATACCAGGAGAAAATTTATGAAAACTTTTCCTATATAAGCGGGATCGACTCCTGCTAGGAACACAAAAGTTGAGAGATACTCATCGATGTAAGGTGTTACGCTGTCTGATCGCGAATCGAGAATCTCTCTGCGAGAAAGTCCAAAATTGTGGTTCAATGAGTACGGTGAATACTCGGAAGTTTTGGAGCTCGTCGTAATTTCTTGACAAATAGCTTAAAAAACAGGCCCGTAACCAGGGGGGCGCCAGGGAGGGTTGAGCCCCCCCTAGAGCTGGTCTGAGCCCCCCCTAGAAAAGTTACCTATATTTCTAGACGAAAATGTTTATATCTACGTTGGAACGTGCAACACCGCTCTAAAATTTAAGTTAAAATTATTTGTTTTATGGCCTATGTTAACCCACAAAGCTCATCGATCGAGCGGTGTTATAAACGCGGCACACGACCTTTGTGTCGTACTATAAAAGAGCGACAATCTGGCCGCCACGCGCGGCAAACACCTTGCCTATTTCTTATTTATTTATTTGTTGGTAGATTAAAGAGTAAATTTTAGTTTGTTCCAAATGTTTCTTACATTCTTAAATATTATAACCGTTTTCTGTTGTAGCTTTTTCGTTTGCTCTTCAAAAGCGCCTATTTTTAAAATAAAAGGCACGTTACCCTTTCTAAATACGGGTTCCTAAGTAGAGATTTTTTATTTTATGATAAAGTACATTTTGAGTTCACTTAAAATGTTTTCTTAAATGTACAGCGTGTCTTCGGAAGTTCTTACCATATGGAAAAAATTTTTATTATTGGTTTTACGAAAAAAGTGCCTGTTTATAAAAAGTTCTGCATCGTGAGAAAATAGCATTTCCATTCAAAAATTTTATCTAGTACATACAGGGTGGCTCAAAAATGTAAAAGTCCTAATACACGTGAAGCTAAAAAGACATAAAATCGTTATTTAAAGGTAAACTGCCACTGCAAATGTGCTAGAATTAACTTTTTTATGTTAGTAAATTAGGTTTGGAACATACAGGAGGTCCCAAAAATAAAATTAATTTTTTCTATCGCCTTTACAAAAAAGTATATCTTCATAAAAAGTTCTACATTGTGAAAAAAGAGCATGGTTATTCAAAAATTTTATATAGGACATACAGGTGGCAAAATAATTTAAATTTAAATTGTGACTTTCAGCTGTTTAAGCCGCCCTGTATTGTCCTACATCAAGTTTATAAATAACCATGCTCTTTTCTTACAAGGTAGAACTGTTTATGAAGATATACTTCTTTTGTAAAGGTGATAACAATTTTATTTTTGGGACTCCTGTATGTTCCAAACCTAATTCACTAACATACAAAAAGTTAACTCTAGTACATTTACAGTGTCAGTTTGTCTTTAAATAACGATTTTGTGTCTTTTAGCTTCACGTGGATTGGGACTTTTACATTTTTGAGCCACCCTGTATATCCAAGATCAAATTTTGAAATGACGATGCTATTTTCTCATAATGCAGAACTTTTTATAAAGAGGCACTTTTTTCATAAAATCAATAATAAAAATGTTTACCATATGGTAAGAACTTCCGAAGACACGCTGTACATATATATATATATATATATATATATATATATATATATATATATATATATATATATATATATATATATATATATATATATATGTATATATATATATATATATATATATATATATATATATATATATATATATATATATACAGGGTCCTGCAATAGTGCGTCAGGCTTCCATAGCTCCTACACGAATTAAGTTAGGAATTTCATTCATATGGTGACTTATACTGTATTACAGGCTGCATTTTAGGAAAATATTTTCGCATATACAGGGCGGACCAAGAAAGTGTGATAACATACAGTTGTATTTTTTTTTAATGGGACACCCCGTGTTTTTTTGCATATTTAGGTTTGTATTAGTGTCCTTCATAATTGCCTAAAATTTTATTTAATTTGCTTCGGTACTTTAAGAGCAATAAATTAAAAACTAAAAAAAAAAGTTTTGCAGCCCTGGAAAAAAAGATAAAAAAAATCAATCTAAAACCTTTTTTTTTACCACGGCATTGTGTGAGATTTATAACAAGGGTGCTAAAAACACCATGAATTAAATAGTTTTTACCTATTTCATACAGGGTGTTCACAATAAGATTTTAAAAATGACACATTTTGAACTAATTTTTCTCAAGTTTTTTAAATGGAACACCCTGTATATTATTTTACCATTTGATGAAGAATTTCAAAACAAATATTTTTTGTAATTGCAATTTATTTCAAATTCCAAACCGTTTTCAAAATATTTATCAAAAATCATAAATGTCGCTATTCGTAATAAAGTTTTATGCACAAAATAGCTAGACGGCCATGGAAAAACAAGCACTTTATTTTAAAAGATGTTCGAAATGTCTTCCATCTTGTTCAAGGCATTTACCAATTCTCGCTTGAAAGGCCCTTTCCACATTTCTGAGCATTGCAGGTGTAATTGTGGCAAACGCGTCAATAATTCTATGTCGCATGTTTTGATTGGTTGTTGGAGGTTCCCTATAAACGAGGTCTTTTACATGCCCCCATAGAAGAAAATCAAGTTTTGTTAGGTCGGGCGACCTCGCAGGCCATCCAACTGGTCCTCCTCTTCCAATCCAGCGATTTTCGTACTCATTATTTAACAGGGCTCTGACTTGTTGCGAAAAATGGGCTGGGGCTCCATCCTATTATAACCACATATTTTGTGCCTGGATGTTTGGAGGTAAATTCTGAAGCAATCCTGGTAAGTCGTTTTCCAAAAATTCCAAATACATTTGACCGTTAAGGTGACCATTAAAAAATGTGGGCCCACCACATGTTCTCCAACAATAGCTCCCCAAACGTTTATTGACCAACGTTGTTGGCGATCTATTTGCCGAAATATTCTTGGATTTTCGACAGAATAATAATGAAAATTATGTCTGTTGACACATCCAGTGTTGTGGAAAGTTGCTTCGTCGGAAAAAAGGACGTTCATAAAGAAAAAAAGATTTTCTTGGAGGCGCAATTCACCCAGAGCCTGATGCAATTGAATGTGGTATGCATGAAACTGATGATTTTTCAAAATTCTTTGGACTGACCTCTCACTTATTCCAACTTCTTGTCCCACACATTCTTGATTAATATTTGGCTTTTCAATAACTGTCAATAAAACTGCTAACTGATTTTCCTCATTTAGTGCCGTCTTTATCCTTTCCACCTTTTTGTAGTCTATGGTTCCCGTTTCAATAAAGCGCTCAAGAAGTCTGCTAAAACTTAACGCTTCTGGGTGTCGCCTTTCCGGAAACCGAGCTGCATAATTTCTACTGGCGAGGAAACAGTTTTTCTCACTCTCACCCAATACAAAAACCATATCAATGAGCTCTTCCCTTGAAAAATTCATTTTTTGAACAAAATATTATTTGTTTAAGTACACCTACTCATTTCTGACAAATAGTAGTCGTGTTCGGTTAATCCTCGCGGACGAGATCAGACAGACGGCAGATGTGTAACAGCTGATCGACAGAGCATTCCGACGATCGCGGCATTAACCGAACGCAATTTTTAATCCATGTCGATATCCATTGGGCAACTGGTGCCGTGTCAGTCTATTCCTATCCTCTTCTTTTCTATACTGTGGAATAGGGACAGAAATTCTCTTTCTCTGTCCCACAGTAAGGAAGGAGGGATACAAATACAGTGGCACTGCAGCAGTTTTCTCAATGGAATTCGCTACTGTTTTGTTTTAACCTTAAACTGATTTTTGAATTTGAACTGTTTAGGTTTAAAACTCTTTCGGATTGTTTAATGACTTTCTAAACCACTATAACCGTTTTTCTGTGTTTTAAACAGGGATCTGAATTTACTAGTTCCTATTATTCAACTAGGACATGAACTTATAATGGAAGATAAGCATCATCAAAATGAATGATGATGAAGCATCATCAAAAGTATACTTTTAAAACGCAGGTCCATGAAATGAAAAAGTTTTATCTTAGACATACCTACATACCTCCGTTATTAATTTTATTATATTCTTCTTTGGTTACCAGCCAGTTATAGGAGTTATTTTCATCTTGAACCCCTTTATTTTCCTTGTTGAAGAGTAATTGTGTGAAAATTGTGGGCATCTCTCTTGCGAAACTCATCACGAAAAAAACCCAAAACAAGGTACAGCAAGGAAAACGAAATAAATTACAAAGTGGTCAGTCTTTTTGCGACAACAATATTCCTTTCTAAATTAAACAATCCATTCAATCAAACCCCCTTTTTAACCTCATTTTTCATCTAAATGTCTAAACAAGTGATCAGCTGATCAGATGTTTGGATTCTCCATTGAATCGGTCAAAATCCTCCGACGAAAAAGATGAAGCTCAGAGTTCTCTGCCTGGGAATAAACGAACGCGGTGTATTTTTCCTCGGTTCGCTCGAAGACATTTACCGAACGGAATTTTGGCGCGCAGAGGCATCTGAGGCCTCGCTGAGGATTAACCGAACACGCCTAATGTCAAAAAGTATTTAATTGCTAAACATGCTTGTTTTTCCATGGCCGCCTAGCTATTTTGTTCATAAAACTTTATTACGAATAGCGACATTTATGATTTTTGATAAATATTTTGAAAACGGTTTGGAATTTGAAATAAATTGCAATTACAAAAAATATTTGTTTTGAAATTCTTCATCAAATGGTAAAATAATATACAGGGTGTTCCATTTAAAAAACTTGAGAAAAATTAGTTTAAACTGTGTCATTTTTAAAATCTTATTGTGAACACCCTGTATGAAATAGGTAAAAAATATTCAATTCATGGTGTTTCTAGCACCCTTGTTATAAATCTCACACAATGCCGTGGTAAAAAAATGCTTTTAGATTGATTTTTTTTATCTTTTTTTCCAGGGCTGCAAAACTTTTTTTTTTAGTTTTTAATTTATTGCTCTTAAAGTACCGAAGCAAATTAAATAAAATTTTAGGCAATTATGAAGGACACTAATACAAATCTAAATATGCAAAAAAACACGGGGTGCCCCATTAAAAAAAATACAACTTTATGTTATCACACTTTCTTGGTCCGCCCTGTATATGCGAAAATATTTTCCTAAAATGCAGCCTGTAATACAGTATAAGTCACCATATGAATGAAATTCCTAACTTAATTCGTGTAGGAGCTATGGAAGCCTGACGCACTATTGCAGGACCCTGTATATATGTATATATATATATATATATATATATATATATATATATATATATATATATATATATATATATATATATATATATATACAGGGTGTTTCCTAACCTCTCTGACAAAAGAACAGAGGAGAATCCTCACATCATTTTAAGACGAAAATGTGTTATAAAATTTTTTAGAATGTCGCTTTGTTTTCGAAAGACAGGGTGTTAAAAAAATAAAATTTTATGCGTTTTTTTGGCAAGCAATAGTCCAGTGATATCCAGGGTATGCGGGTGTTTACTGGCTCATGGAGGACATTTTCAGCAGTTTATTTGACTTTTGTTCATGTGAGTTCATTATGTAAGATTTTTAAATAATTTTATTTAAATGATTTTTATTGATACTGTATCAACTACTAGGTACTTCGTGTAACATAGCAAATAAATTACATTTTACTCTAAAACCCTAAGAGATAGGAGAAAAACGCAAGAGACGTAATTTGCTTAAAATTATTTTTAACATTAGGTAAGATCAAAATATTCAATGCTAAACAGGCCCGTATTATTTATTTTTGCGAAATTATGGTACTCGTTACCCGGATCTCCGCCACTGAACTATTTGAAAAGTTTAAAATGGACACAAAGTAAAGTATTTAAACCCCTTATTATGTGTACTAAATATCACTGGAATATCGCTTGCCACTAATTAATAATTTAAAAAAAACGCATAAAATTTTATTTTTTTAACACCCTGTATTTCGAAAACAAAGCGACATTCTAAAAAAATTTATAACACATTGTCGTCTTAAAATTATGTGAGGATTCTCCTCTTTTCTTTTGTCAGAGAGGTTAGGAAACACCCTGTATATATATATATATATATATATATATATATATATATATATATATATATATATATATATATATATATATATATATATATATATATATATATATATATATATATATATATATATCCGTTTTGCAGAAATGTTTTTTTAAACGATAATTTTCGTGAAAACGAAAAGCAAAACTCTATGTATTTTTAACGTTTTTACACTATAATGTAGAAACAATATTAAGCCCCCCCAAGATTTTGCTTAGCCCCCACTAAAAAGTAGTGCTGGATACGGCCCTGTTAAAAAATAAGTGAAAATGTAAGTGCGTTAGAAACCCAAGAATTTATCTAGGATTACTGGAAAATTTGTGAAAATTATTAATTGTGAAAAAGTGTATTTTTGTTTGGCTCCCAAACGTAATCTGTGGAAATAAAGTGGTTGGTCCAGAAATTTGTGTTTTTCTGTTGGGGAACAAAAAAATCACCTAGTATAAATAAATATTAGCCATAATTCATAGAAAATTGGAGTTAATGCCTAACCTCGGCAGTAAGTATCATACTGTTAGGAAGTCAACTGCAAGGCTAGAAAAGGTTTAGGTAAAGCGGTGGTTTATCAGCACCTGATACAGGGATCTTCCGACCCCGCGCGAAAGTTTATCTTATCACAGCCAGCTGTATTCCTCAGGGTGGGTGTTATAAGCGATATCGCCAGTAACCGAAAACGTAGTAGCACCCTAGGAGTGCTACTACTAATATGTTAAGGAAAAAAAGATTCTAAGCAAACCTCAACACGCCTGAGCAAACTTGCATATATTTGCCTTTTTGGGTTGCTCGGGTTTGCTTAGGTTTACTCAGGTTTTTTTCTCGTAAATCAATTTATTACTTTGCCCAGCCAGGACAAAGGAATATCCATAATGATCAGTCAATGTGATAAATTTTGAATACTCAACGTGGAATTTATTAAATGACCCATTCGTGTTTGGCATTATTTTATAATAGCTAGGCATAATGTATTTTGCCCCCTTAAAATTACTTAGTGATTTATTACACGTAACACAGTACAAGTCCTATGTCAATTCGATGCTTAAAACTGAAATCTTGTAAATGGTAAGAGATAAAACCAAATTTACCTTTTGCAAAGTTTCATAATTTTAAGTTCATTTGCATGACGTTCAGAAATTTATTAAATTTCGAATACTTTTGAGGATTTCCGTAACAAGTCGAAAATTTTCAAAACTGAATATACAAGATTTTAAATTTACCTGCCATAATGCGCCTTATCGAAGTATTGTTAGTAAGGAGGTAGTAAAAGTCAACTGCTGCAGAATGTATTGGCTCAGGGTAAACAGATTTTGTCCATTCTTCTAATTGGTAACCTACTTCAATCTGTAAATGGAATAATGATGATAAACTCTTTGAGAAAAAGAAACATAAACCGAAATTTTACATACCTGAGTTGCGAATCCAAAATAATAATTAAAAGCTTCAAAGACGCCAACTGTTTTTCCTGTTTTATTACTCAGTATAGCAAATAATTTCTCGTATCTCAACGAGTAATCAGCTATTTCCGGACTGCTAGTAATATCTTCGAGAAGCGTACTCCACTTGGTTAAACAAGCGCTCCAACCTTGTGTTTCCTATAAAATAAATGGAAATGTTTTAAATGAACAAAATAATAAATAAAATCCTTAACTTTTTTAATGAGGACTGATGACTCTATCGTTCTTGTTTGTGTCAAACTGCTTGATGTATTTTAGAGTATTATGTAGTCTTTAATAAGGCAATTTAACGATTTAAAAGATACAGTTGCCAGAACTTTTGGACTAACAATACAGGAACACAGCCCCATGTAAAAACACACCTAAATAAAATATTCGCTTCAGTTTCTACAGTATCACGCAATTTGAAAAACGTGATTATTATTTTTGATATCAATGCAGGTTGTGCTTAAAATGCAAAAATAATAAAAATTATCATAGCCCTCTGAAGGGCACTAGGGAAGAGAAAACCTCTGCTTGTTTCAGGTGAGGACTTAGGGGGGGGGGGTCCACACTTCTAAATATTCTAAACAAAAAAAGACATTTGCCGTCTATGTAAGGACTTTGAAATAAATTACCACAAAAATATGAATAATAGATCAATTAATATGTAATATAAAAATGCAAGCCTTTTTTGTGAATTTTTGATTTAAATGCTCTTACTCGTAGATTGTTTCTGAAAACATTCCTTACACATCTCACTGCGATTTTATCAAAATTTGCGCCGGATAATTTTGTCCAATTAATTTTTTCCAAAAAACATCTCTTGAAAGTACATTTTCTCGAAAAACAGCTTTTTCGAAAAATGATTAACAAAATTTTTCAAAAATGCTTTCTCGAAACGTAAATTTTTTCAAAAATCTCGTGTTTTTCAAAGACGCTTTTTTAAGAACGGATTTATGAAGTATTTTGAAAACATTTTCTCGAAAACACATATTTCGAAAGTAATTTTTTTTTTCAAAAATGCCTTTAAAAAGATTATTTTAAAAAAATAGGTACCTACATTTTTCGAAAATATATTTTTTCGAAAACGGTATTTAGAAAATTAAAGTAGCTTGGAAAATGTTAATGAAAAAAAGACGAAAAAGGATCCTGAGCAAACCTAAACGAACCGTTTTTGGGTTTGATCAGGTTTCCTTAGGTTTGCTACGTTACTTCCTCGTAAATTACTTTTTCAAAAAGCCGTTGTTTGATTAATATAAAAGTGTAAATATTGTAGCATTTTTTATTTATGTCTTTTGCTCATTTGGGGGATAAACGAGTACTTACGGAATTATGATTTTTCTACAAGCAATTTTTTCAAATTTTTTTAAAGCACTTTTTAAAAATACATTTTTTCAGAGATCATCTTTTACGAAATTAAATTTTATCAGCTTTTCCAAGCTACTTGAGTTCATAATTTAATTTTCTAAATACTGTTTTCGAAAAAATATATTTTCGAAAAATGTAGGTAGACCCTACCTATTTTTTAAAAATAATCTCTTTAAAAAGATAGTATCGGGAGATGATTCGTTTTGCATCAAGTCCTCACTGCCCTCTGCGCATGTGCCAAAAAAATACAGGTGCGGTTTTGATTAGTGTCCTATTGTGGTCCGGATAGTTTCCGGATAGTTCCGGATAGTCCGCACCTGTTCTAAACAAACCTGTTCAAAACCGCACCTTTTTTTGCGCATGCGCAGAGGGCAGTGAAGACTTGCAGAACGAATGATCTCCCACTACTACTGTATTACATACATAATAATATATGAAAGTAACTAATATGAAAGTAGGTTGTCATGTCAATATGAAATATTAAATAAAAACAAATTTCAAGTTACGTAATCCTCACTACTTGGTCTGGATGTACTAGGAATGCAGTAATCGTGATCCATAATAAATTAATAAAATATAAAAATGTTAATAAAAGTAAATAGACCACTCCACAAATAATGATTTTTTCTGCTATTAATTTGAGGTGTATATTATAAAGATGGATGTGCTGAATACAGTAAAAATAATAGAACAAGACGCGTTATTTTCGAGCGCGCCGGATGTCCTTTACATGGACGAGATTGTCTACGATTATATTCTCTTCGTGATTAACCTCTAAAAATATGGTAATTTAAAAAGAAAATTTTAAAAACTATCAGCTTTTCCACTAAACTACTAGTTTAGATTCTTTATAGAATTTATAACGTTAATTAATTTTGGGGTAATGTTTGACTAGGTAATTGTTAAACAAATAAAACATGTTTGCCTACTTACTTTTCAATAAAAGCAAGCACTTTATAGATACACGAAGTCCAACAATATACTACAAAAATGTCTAATAAGCACAAAATAATCAAAATAATGGCAAATTGACACGGAAAACCACAACAATGTTCCTAAAAACAAATTTTGATTTCACACGTCATAAATCAAAATCGGACTGTAAATAGCGAAGGAACGCGGAATAGACAAGACGGGTCGAAGACTGCCGGAAAGAGATATGCCGGTGCAAAGGCAAATGAAGAGGATGCCCATCTATACGGCATGTTTGGTGCTGCACATATTCCACCTGTTGACGGTTTTTCGGCTGCAAGGATTGGATGCGGAATATGTATGTTCGTCGCGTACATATAAATATATGGTCATTTAATATTTAATAAGCAATATAAAAAGAAAAACAAAATTAAGTTAAAACTTGGTATTCCCATATATTGTAAAATAGTTATGATAGGTTTTAAGACTCCAGATGTCACTGGGAAAACAAAGTGTCACGTTTTCATGTATCCCTCTTTAGTCCATGTTGAAAAATTTTTCAATCCATCTATTTCAAGAGCTGAGACGTTTGTTTTGAACGAAATAATTAGTCGATAAAGATGGATTTTTTATTAAGAGAACAATTTAAAATAAAAGTATCTTTTTGAAAAAAAGTTTTGACAATAATACATTACATACCTTATCTTCAGATATTGGATAATAGTTGTATGGAATAGGTTGCCAATAGAGGAACGACCAAACTTGATTTTTTCTCGGCGGATACAATGAAGCTAACAGCAATAGAGCAGACATTTTCGTTCTGTTCACATCAGTTGTTCTTACATCTATATAATTGATATTCCAGGCGTCTGTCAAAAAGCCGTCGTATCTCTTGCGTAGCGCTTTTCCGATTTTATATTCTGTTAATTTTCCGGCCTTAAATATGTGATAGATTTAGGATTATTAAACTTCCGTTTTGCCAAAAATAAATATACGATGTGATATACAGGGTGTCCCAGAAAATGTGGTTTATCTTTGTGGGTCTACACTACTCCAATTAATTAACGCACCACAACAAATCTATGATAATAATAATTTTGGTTGAGATTTTCTTCTGACCCCTTAATCCGATTGTAAAATTTTTTTAGGTTGTAGTTTCATTCTTTAGGAAAGTAATTGTACCAGTATTGCTTGAAAAAAAAAATTTACGGTATACATTGTACTGTACTCTTATAACTATTTTATTTTTAGAGATGGGAAAAAATGTTAAATTTGAAAGTTTTGGGGATTTTTATGGATCATTCATATATCTTATCCTTATCAGCAAAACAATTGAGCATCGAACAAAAAAAAATATAGTATAACACGTCGATTTTCTCGCTTATTTTAAATTGGATGTTATGATTTTTATCATATTTTTAGATTCTAGAAGAAGTTCTAGACATATTTTGATAAAATACCCTATGCGGTTTTTCAGTCGTTTTTGAAATATTTCAAATTAAAAATTATTTCGCATAAATTTACTTTAAACGTAACTATCCAGGTTGCGAACGAAATACCTGCTACCTTTTTAAATTTTCTTCGTAGATAAGTCAAAGTTAATGTCAAGGAATAATATTTTAGTCGCCTTGAATTTATAATTTTATTTTTATGCAAAATGAGTCATTCTGTTAAACAATAAATGTTGATTGTTATTAGTTATTAATATTTAAAAGCAATAACCAGTCAAGTGGTTATAAACAATATCAAATGAATTATAACATTAACAGATAAATGTTAACATTGGCGAATAAATATCAAAAGAAATTTTCAGCATGTCCGCCATTTAATTTTTCACTCTTTTCATTCATTCTTCTCTGCCTCTGAAGTGTGTTTATAATACTTTCAACATCATTTTCGTTCAGATTTCTTACTTTATTTTTCACCTTCCTTTGAATTTCTTCAATATTTTCATTATGATTGCTGTCTGTATACGACATTTTTCAAATGACCCCAAAGAAATGTATCTAAAGGTGTAAAGTCTGGGCTATTTGCAGGCCAATGTAGCGTTCCATATCTATCGATCCATTCGTTATACTGATGGTTTAAAAAATTGTACACCTTAATTATATTATGGGGAGGCGTCCTGTTGCCTTTGCCCTGTTGCCATATAATACCTCGATGTTCTTCAAGTGGCAATTCGTCGAGAATATCTTCGATTTCATTTTCTAAAAAATTAAGATAGCGCTGGTCAGTTAATGCTCCCCGAAAAAAACTGATCCTAGAATTTTATTTTGTAATATCCCACACCAAACGTTGATTGAATTACGCCCCTGACGGTAACGGGATTTTCATTCGACCAAACATGAACATTTCATCTATTAATCATTCCGGCTGTTGAGAAAGTTGCTTCATCTGTCCAAACGATAGTATGAAAAAAATTGGGATCTTGCCGCATTCTTTCGTTAATTGTGACAAATTGTGACAAAAGTATATCTCCTTTCTTTTTGATCGGCACTAGGCTTTTGAACTGTCATAATTTTATATGGTCTATACTTAAAATACTATAACGTTCCTTGAACTGTCCCATAAGTCAACATTTTATCTCTTCTTCCATATCTGAGATACCGCACATAATCGGGAATTGATTTTTTTGGAGTCTCTTGAAAATATAATAAAATCGCTAGGTCCCTTTATTTATTTCTGTCTCTTCTTCTTTTTCCATTGCCCCGAATTTCTCTTTATTGTTTTTATTATGGTGTTTAATGATGGAGTTCTTTGTCCCTCTTCAATACTTTCTTCACATTGTCTTTGAGCCTCTCTAACATTATTGTTATTAAATATACATGTAAATAAACATGTTGTATCTCTTATTAATAGAATATCTCATTTTGCATAAAAATAAAATTATAAATTCACGGTGTCTGAAGTATTATTTTCAACCTTGACATTAACTTTGACTTAGCTACGAAGAAAATTTAAAAAAGTAGCAGGTATTTCGTTCGCAACCTGGATACTTACGTTTAAAATATATTTATGCGAAAAATTTTTAATTTGAACTATTTCAAAAACGATTGGAAAACCGGATAGGGTATATTATACAAAATATGTCTAGAACTTCTCCTAGAATCCAAAAGTATGATAATAATCATACCATCCAATTTAAAATAAGCGAGGTAATCGATGTTTTATACTATATTTTTTTTATTCGATGCTCAATTGTTTTGCTGATAAGATATATTAATGTTCTATAAAAATCACCAAAACATATTTAACATTTTTTTCCATCTTTAAAAATAAAAAAAGTTATAGGGCCTGTTCACCTTTATTTGGATATCCCTGTACATGTTTGCGTAAGATTTTTTTTGTCTTTATTTTATTAATATATCCTAAGCTAAGAGAGCTTAAAATTCAATTTAGGAAAACCGTATTTGTGAGAATGCTTTTCTTTTCTAAAAAAAGTCAAAATGCAAATATGAAAAGTTGGCAACAATACCTTTCTTTTGTTTATTAATTATGTTGCCAACATTTTTAGGTCAAATTTTTGAAAAGAAATGCAAGGCTATACAAGTAGTGTTACTCTTTGTCTTTGTCGCGTCTGAAAGATTCTCCGTCCTTATTTGTTGCATATTGAAAACATAAGATAGATTGTGACAAATAAGGACCGAGAACCTTGCAGATCTAACAAAGAGTGACGGTATAATAAAACCTTGCATTTTTTGTCAAACATAGAAGTATTGCCAACATAACTGAAATATAAAAAGTAAAGGTAATGTTGCCAACCTAATTTGTAATATTTTGACTTTGATATATTTTTTGTAGGAACGGACAATAATTAATTCTTACGTTTGTTAATTGACCATAACCTTCTGGATAGAAGCCTTCATCATAATATTTACTTCCTACTATTATGCTTCCGTTATCTGGATTTCTGTTTCCATGTCGAAATAGCTGTAAAACAAACAGTTAAAATTAAATTTAAGTTTAATATAATCAGGATTTAAAAAAAATCATATTTAAATAAAAATTAAGCCAGAGACTTATGTTTTGTTTTCAACATATGCATCAAAGTTATACAGTAATCCTTGAAAAAAGGTTTAATAAAGTTATTTACGCTGTGAAAACAAAACAATTTTTGTAACGTCAAATAAAAAATATAATAAAATTCAAATTTAGGTTAATTAGATAGATAGATAGATGATTCCTGTTTTGGCTGCCTAATTGTTTGTTTGAGATTAATGGAAGATGCGATAAAGATAACGTTAATAAATAATTTGACTAGTTAAAGTTTAATACAGACAATAGAAATTCGATAAATAAAAATTTTAAATCAGCAGAATCCAAAAACTAGTAAGAAGAGAGAGATGAAGCGAAAATACTAGATTTTTGTTTATGGGAGACCAAATTTTAAGTGGAAATATCCATTTTTATAAATTTATTATGTTTTCTGATGAATGTACATTTTCTACTAATGGAATTGTAGCATGTCAGGTACTGATGAGGCCAAGCCAATATTTTACAAAAGTGAACGTGTGGTGCGCGATATCTGCCATATCACCTGCAATAGAATATCTTAAGTACTTCGCAATTTAAATGAGATTGGGATTTTAATATTATGTAAAATGGTACATTTTTTAGCTATAAAAAGGTGCGGACAGCTTCACCAGAAGTATGCGTACGGGCTGCCATTGAAATAATTTTCGAAAAAATATGTATGCCAGTGACTTTTTTACTTTTCGATGGCACAAATATATAGATAGTTAAATGCATAATTAAAGTTGCATCTTGATATTTTTTTGATTTCGGCTTTATTTAGGAAATCAATGTAATTTTCTTATGTTGCATACGTTTTAAGGCGACTAAGACAACAGAAAATTGGGACAATGGCGATACGCTACATTATAAAATGACACTTATTTCCTAATGTATTAAAAAATGGAGCTAACAAGATATTCGTGATAGACAAAATAGCTGGGATCAGCTTCCTTAATATAACTTTAAATCTCGTTTAAACACTAGTCACTAAAATAATAATCTAAAAGTATAATTAATAGAAAAATGTTAAGAAAACCAAAATTGTAGGGCTGCATACTGATCTTAATAGCATAACAGGAGTTATTCTTATTTTTACTAAATATCAGACTAAATTCTTTGCTAAAGCAGTTTAAGTAAGTTTGCAACTCGCGAATATTTAAAATAAATATCAAATAATCTTTAGTCTATTTCCATTTAAAGAAGTGCACCTAAGCAAGCAACTGATTAATAATAATATTTTCTAGTTTCCTACGTCAAAGTCGAAGTAAACTTAATATCGGTAAAATTTTTGTAAACTGTTATACAGGGGGCTCGGAAAATGCATCAGGATACTTGGACAGGTTCGTTATTCTACGTGAAAAAATAAACGTAATAAGTCATGTAATAAAAATTCTCAACATTTTCCGAGTTACAGTCTATCAAAATTCAATTTTTTTTCTTATTTTTTACATATTTCGATTATTTCTTAACTAATCAACTTGATATTTGGCACAGATACTCAGCTTGGTGATTTATATCATTCTGTTATAAAAACGTTTCTCCACTGTGCCATCAGAGGGCACTTTACTTGAAACCCAAATTTTATTTTTCGCTTATCTTTTTTCTTTTGACAGGGATAGCAAACACAAACATGTTATTTTAAAGATAATAAAATACTAAACAAAAAAGGCAGTTTTCATCAGAGTCAATAAACCTCACCGTTTCATCGCATACAAATTTTATTATCATTAAATCAGTTGTTCAAACGGAAGCAAAAAATCAAGTAACCATGGAAAAATACTTTATTGAATTGTTATATGACAGATAAAAATTAAATAATAAGTAAAACTTTCTTCTGTGTTAGTAAAGTCTTGAAAGTAGGGAAAATATTCTTAAAATTAAATGCCGTTTTAATTTCAAGAATAATTTCACTAATTTCAAGACTTTACTAATATCAAACAAAGATTTACTTATTATTTATTCTTTATCTGTCAAATAACAATTCAACTGAGTTTTTTACCATGGTAACTTGATTTTTTGCTTCCGTTTAGGCAACTAATTTAATGATAACAAAATGTTTAATTCTAATTTGCGACTAAACGGTGACGTTTAACGACTCGGATGAAGAGTACCTTCCTTGTTTAATATTTTATAATCTTTGGAAGAACATGTTTGCATTTGCAATATCTGTCAAAAGAAAAATGATATGCGAAAAATAAAATTTGGGTTTCAGGTAAAGTGCCCTCTGGTGGCACACATTTTTGTAGCAGAATGATATATATCACCAAGCTGAGTCTCTGTGCCAAAAATCAATTTAATTAGTTAATAAATAGTCGAAATATGTAACACATAAGAAAAGAATATTGAGATTTCAAATTTTTGTTACTTGGGTTACTACCTTTATTTTTCCATGTAGAATCATCTGTCTAAGTATCCTGATGCATTTTCCGAACACCCTGTATAAAATATACAGATATGAAAAAATTGTGTCGCAAAAACTTTTGAAATAAAGAAAACCTAAAGTCAACTTACCATATTAACTAGTTTTACGGTGGGACTGTTGCTCACCAGTGTACAAGACAGGCTCCCTAACAAGGCAGAAAAAACTAGGAGACTGTACATCTTGATTTTGATAAAATAGTGATAAAATCTGAAGGTGCATTTTCTATTTTATAGTTACGGAATATATCTACGTTTCACGTGAGGATAATAATAAACGAGAGCAAATATTAGTTTTTACTAAGACATTAACATTCAGATCCACTAAAAAGGTTTAAGATTTAGTACTGGTTTAAATTAAAATATCTTTGTTGATCAGTTAGGTTTTGACATGTTTTTGTCCTGTCATTGGTAATAAATCGTCATTAAAAACTTATGAGTGATTCTAATATTTTAGCGATTTTCTTGGTTGCTAAATGATTTTCATCTTGGAACGTGTAAAATTAATGTAGTTCTATTATTCTGGAAAGCACGTAAAGTAAGAGTCAAGCAAGGAAGGCCACGAGCGTCGTAAACTGACAGAGGCCGCAATTATTTCCTTCTTCCTCATCTTTTGCAAAGTGGGCATCAGCAGAGGCGTGCTATGGATTATTCTTTATTCTTATGATAAAAATAGTGGTTCTGAATGAACTGGCAACGCTGCACGATTTCCGCTACGGCCAAATCAGAATCGAAATAAAATCCGTCCTATCAACATCATTATCCTATCATTGCGGGTGCCTCTATGAGGTTGCCGAATGTAGAATATGGTCAGATTGTATATGACTTGGGGTAATACAAACTCGGCGCATGCCTCAGGTATACAAAACAGAAATAGTCAATCTCGGCACAGAGTTTAAAAGATACCCTTTTAAAATGGTTAAATTCGGCACATCAATATAATTTCTGCTTTGCAAAAAATACAGATATGAAATTTTATAACCAAATTAATTTTTTTCAGTTATACTTATTACATATAGGTACACAAGAAAAACATAATATAACAAATTATAATTTTAATTAATAACAAATATAATAATGGGATATTATTTAGATTTAGATATATTGTTGTTTTGACAAAGTATTATTTTTATATTCTATAATTTTAATATTAATAAAATCATGACGTTTCTTAGTGGCTATAGTTTTAAATTTATGAAGTTGGATATTTCTATTGCATTTGATATAGATTTTGGTTTGTAAATTACGAAGTGAATTTACAAAAATAAATAAAGAAGGATGCATTTGGTACATGGATGCACTAAAATGTGAAAGGAACATTTCGCAACCATTGGTAGTTTTATTTAACGCATCAGAGGCATCAGCCCATATATAGGGAGAAAATTTCGAATTAGCTGTAAAATAATTTTAGAGAAGGTAATTAGAAAACTTTTCCGTTCAGATTCACTAAGAAGGTTTAAGATTTAGTACTGGTTTAAATTAAGATCTTATAGTTATAGTTGATCAGTTATGTTTTGACTGGTTTTTGTGCTGTCATTGTTAGTAAGTCGTCATTAAAAACTTATGAATTATTCTGATATTTCAGCGATTTACTTGGTTTCCAAATGATTTTCATCTTGGAACGGGTTGCTAGAATGAATTTTTCTTTATAAATTTGCGAAAAACCTCAGAAACAAATAGATAGTATAAAACTTAGTTGTCTTATTCTTACACTTGTCAGTTTAAAACTTTTGGTTGTCGAATTAGACCTGACTAGCGTTGGATAATCTGGCTATTCAAGTCTATCGTCTACTGGTTTAATTTCCTAAAGTTCAAAGGAATTAAAATAGTCAACGTCCTCTGGTTCCAAAAATAAAAGACCAAAACAATAATGAAGAAACTTTCCAATCTCAAAATGTTTGCATGTATAAAAGTAAAAATGCTTTTACTTTTAAAATGTAGTAATTTAATTTTTTCGTAAAGCTGAATATTCCCCACAATATTGTCGATATTCTATTTAACCGACTTCACAAGAGCAGATTATCAGTTCGATCCGTCTGAGTCATTTTTTTAACAGACTTTACAACAGGAGTTTATTAATTCGATCCGTATGTTTTTTTATGTATGTTTACGCATAATTCTTGAACGGATTTACCGATTTCGATAATTTTTTTATTTTGTTTTGTGGCTGAGTTTTCCCGTAGGTCTCATTTTAAGGGTTTTGTTGCTAAAGTGAGAGGAAACTTAAAAAAATTATGAAAAACTAAAAAAAAATCGTGAAGATCGACAAAATTATGTATACATACGTAGGTATACTTCGGAATGGGGGCACCGATTTCAATAATCTTTTTTCCGCTGTGTTACCCATGACCGGGCCCGGTGGTTTTGTTGGTATTTAACTTTAAAGAAATTATAAAATAAAGGGGGTGAAAGGGGATAAAGGGGAAAATATTGACTAATATCAATGATATATGTACATATATCTTTGCTAATATGTTATTTTCGGAGTTATTGAAGTCAGAAAATATAATTTTTTCTCTCAGTTGTTAAGAAAATTAGGGGGGGGGGGGGGTAAAAATGAGATTGCAATTTGTCTAAAAATGTTAAGTACTATGTAATTTTCGGGGTTATTAAGGTCAGAAAATCTAATATTACATGGTCTATACAAAGTTAAAGAGGGGAATATAAGATGCAAGGGGGAGGAAGAATAGGTGCATTAAAAAAAATCCAGAAAAGCTACCCACCTTTACATAGGGTTGCCAACTTTTAAAAATAAAAATAGAGGACGTACATAAAAAGTTCATTTAAATGAAACCATAGACGTGCGTAGACTTCCTAATTAGGGTGGGCTAAGGCAGTCGTGTATTTAGGATTTTGTTTCAGGGGGTGTCAGCCACTAAATGGAAAGCGGGAAAGGTGAAAAACGCCGCATGCACTGCGGTACCACACAGCATAAGGTTGCATTTAAAATTTTTGACCTCAACTCCCTAGCGTCACCCCTCAAGGGGGTTGAAAAAGTTAATTACATAAAAAAGTAGATTTATTAACCAATTTGGTGTCTCTATCTTTACTAATAGCAAAGATATTTTATTTTTAATAAATAAGAAAATTAAAATTTTGATTTATTTGTAGGATAATTTCTATTTTACATGTCTGATTTTTTTTTACGTTAATACATGATAATATTAACAAATAATTTTCGTTTAAGTTGACTACAGACAATAGAATTTCCACAGAATTTTAAATCCTTCATTATCTAAAACCTTCTAGGGCACATTCTTGTCTCTGCTTAGTTAAATCATCCTAAAACGTTTAGACGTGGGCAATAATTATGTAATATTAAGTAATAGCTGTTTATTTAACCAGTTAGGAAATACTTTACTTTGTTTAACGAGTATAATGTTTGAGGGACGAGCGAAGCAAGATCCCTCAAAATGATACGAGTTCAACAAAATTGCTTTTTCTAACGTGTTTCATACAAGATTTTATCTAATTTTGTATATGCATATGTGAATAAAATTATTAATTTTAATTAAGTGTGTATAAAAACATATAAGTGGGCATCAGACAATTCTTATTTCATCTAGTAGGTACCAGTAGACAGTTGTTTGGATTGTCATGATGTCGTTTTGAACTTTTATTTGAAAAGAAGTGTCGCGTCACAAATTAAATTTTTTCTTTAAAAAACATTGAAAAAGTCCGATTCCGAGACCCCAAGTGATATTGAAGAGGCAACTCAAAACGCGTTATCTTTTTAGCGCGTTTGGCAATGCAATCTTTTCCATAGTTTTGCTCGGAATTATTGAAAGGCACGTGATCGGTCGTACTGTTTACAATAATAGGTCATGTGACCGTCAAAAATTCCGAGCAAAACGATGGAAAAGATTGCATTGCCGAACGCGCTCTTTGCTGTACCCGAGAAGTCCAGAGAGAAATACGAAATACTTGTATTTTTGTATTTGATTTTTTCATAACTAGTTATGAAATTAATATTTCATCGCCAGTTAGGAAATATTTTACTTTTCGTAACTAGTTACGAAAAGTAAGATGTTTCAAAACTGTCATCGGTTTTGAAAAGTGTCAGTTTATAGGTCAAAATGAGAAAAATTAATTTTGTTTTATTTAGATAATTATTTTTACTATGGTTTAATTGGTTTGTGGGTAAATTTCAAAGCTTTAGAAACAAAGATGAGATATCACATTTTAGAGCGATCAGAGATACCAGAGGTCACGGGCACACCCAGGATTTTGTCTTGGGGGCGGAGCTGAATAATGCAATTCGGTGGATGTCTTCAATTAGAAGTGCACTTTTTTAATTTTTGTGTGTCTCGGATATTGGTCTGGGAGGCTGCAGCTCCCCAATCCCTCCCCTGGGTGCGCCTCTGCCAGGGGTACGCTTAATCTTGCCAATTATATGGTCCCTCACCTACTTTTAGAAATAAGACAATTACTGTTCTGTAGGTGTATATCTGCAAATTGTAAATACCACAGGCATGTGACTAAGGATTAATAAAATATAATTTTCGTAATAATAAAGTTTCGGTAATTTATTTCCATTGCATGATGACAAAATTTAGAGTGAGAGTGGCAACGTCACTTTCTTTCCATAGCACGTGATGTATTCCCGTTCATTCATGGCTTAAACAGTTTGGCAAGGTGTAGTATTTTACGTGTAACGTCGGAATATAAATATGTACGTGTTGCAGTGAATTTTAAATGATTTTTGGTCTATCTTAAATAAAAACTTTATCCATAAAGTTTGAGAAAAAGGGATTATATATATATATATATATATATATATATATATATATATATATATATATATATATATATATATATATATATATATATATATGCATATATAATGGTATATAATAATATATAATATATATAATAATATAATAATTAATGGTTTCAATTATACAGATATTTTAAAGAATATACTATTACGTAAGTTGCAGGATATCCTTAAAAACAACATTACAGGTCATTCGCCATAGTGTCAAGAACTATATATTTCTTCAAAATTAATTGAACTCTTTTGATACCTTATGCCTTATTTAGACACAAAATTCTTAGTGATAGCTTAATGGGAAGAGGAGTCCCTTCTTTCGCAAAAAGAATCACCAAGCTACGTTTTGTAGAAGCTTCAAAATAAGGGAGATACAATATTATCTTTGCGTTTTAAATATTATTATCATCATCTCTAGAGGAAATGATCATTTCTTTCTCTTATTAATGCAGACTTTCTTTTAGTTTTAAGAATGTACGAAACCTTATTCATGGACTTAATCTCCTAGGCGTTTTATGACTGCACTCACGCGAGATTCACGTTTCTGGGAGTACGATATTTTGTTTATTTATACGTTATTACTGTTTTTTACTGCTATAGAAGCAATAAGCTGGGTTTAGATTAGAAATCAATATACTGTTTATGATCACTACACTAGGTTTTATAAATAAATAATTTTGTAATTAAATTTATTATTGACAAAATTGTATAAGTATGATATAAAAGTAATCCAGGTAGGATTTTTTTATGATTTTATTTAATTGATGTAACAGTTTTTCAAAGTTGTTACATGCCCTTCAGAAAAAATTTTTAAAAAGAAAGTTCGTAAATTATTGATTGATAAAGCTTATTATAATCTACAAGAATTTTTTGATGACAACCTATCAAATATTTAATAATATTCTGCTCTATTTTTATTTAATCAGTGGATTTAAATATTCTGCTCTATTTTTATTTAATCAGTGGATTTAATTAATCTTTCTATTGACTGTATAATGTATTGTGTATGGTAACAGTATACGCTATAATAAAAATGTTTTATTTTAATTGGAATTCATTTCATACAAAATGAAGCAATGCATGTGCATATGATAAATATTTAAATTCTGTTTAATATATATATATATATATATATATATATATATATATATATATATATATATATATATATATATATATATATATATATATATATATATATATATATATATATATATACAGTGAAACCTCTCATAACGGACATCTCTAATAAGCGGACATCTCTATTAAGCGGACACTTTTTTATAGTCCGGAACTACGTAATATAAAATCCAATATAAGTCGACCTCTCTTGGGCGGACTCTCCCTTGGCCGGACGCGGACACGCTGTTTTCATACAAACTCTCTTTTAAACGGACAACAGATATTAAAAGTTGCGGCAGTCGCGTGAGCGCGGCGGTGCGCAGGGACTTCCCCGAATGAAATGAATGTGGTTCCCCCGGTTCCCCGTACGCTATTTATAGAATAGCGTTGTTTGGATATGTCTGTAGAAATAGTCGGTGGTAAACTATCTAAAGAAAGACTTACAATAATGCGTTGTGTAAATATGGCCGGAGAAAAGGAGAAGTTATTGGTGATTGGTAAGTCAAAAAGTCCAAGAGCATTCAAAAACATTAGTGTAAATACACTGCCTGCTGTGTGGAAAAGTAACAAGAAAGCTTGGAAGACATCGGCCATAATGGAAGAATGATTGAAAGAATTTGACAGAAGAATGAGTGCAGAGAAACGAAAAATCTTGCTATTTTTAGAAGATGCATATTCCCACCCCAAGGACATTCGGTTGGCAAACATTCAACTGGCCTTTTTACCCCCAAATTGTACCTTAGTTGTCCAACCTCTAGACCAGGGCATTATCAAAAATTTTAAAGCATTTTATAGGACAATTTTGGCCAAGAACCTATTATCAAAAATGGAATCGGTTTCAAATGTTCAAGGTCTTACTAAAGCTGTAAATGTTTTAGACGCTATTTTTTGCATAAAAGCTGCCTAGCAAAAGGTTACAGGAGAACCAATTAAAAATTGTTTTCGTAAAGCAGGAATTATAATTGATCATAACAGAGTTGTAGAAAATGACGATTTTTGAGCAGAAGACAACCTACCCCTCTCTATCTTACGTGAGATATGGCAAAACTCTGAAATCCTAGGCTTTGACAACGATGATTTAGGCGAGTTTATGAACACTGATAGCAATTTTTTATTAGAAGACGATGGTGACCCCGTTCATATCGATTATGTAGTCCAACCTGAAACCACGCCCATGTCTGACTACCCCGACGGAGAAGTTGAAAGCAATGATCGAATAAATGTCACAAATTATCAACAGGCCATTAGTATGGTAAATTTGCAAAGAAGGTGACTCTACAGCAATGGAAATGTTATCAGACCCGGAATTACATCTTCTAAATAGCAAATTTAAAACGCAAACACGTCAAACTACTTTATTAGATTTTTTCAGTAAATCCTAACTAACATTGTTTATTATTTAATTTACCTATACGTATTTTAATGTAAGATTTTCTGTGTGATTTAGTTAGTGAAAGTTAGAGAAATGTATACATGAATCTTTGGCATTTTCCCATGGGCGGACACCTCTATTAGGCGGACACATTTCGACAGTCCCGAAGGTGTCCGCCTAAGAGAGATTTCACTGTATATATATATATATATATATATATATATATATATATATATATATATATATATATATATATATATATATATATATATATATATATATATATATTATATATATCAACTTTTTAAATTGATTTATAGTGTAAACTATTATTATGTGTATTTAATTGACGATTTAGATTTGGAAATGAGCAATATGAAAAATCTTATTATACATTTGCCAAGTTATACAATATCTAATGGCTACTTTAGAGGAGATATTACAATATCCATAGTACCTCGTTTTGAATTTTTGATTTTATGAAGTGAAATGTATTTATTTATTAGTTATAAGTTATTTTAGGATGCTTTGTTAACGAGAATTTTTATTCTTATACAATAAAGCTTATTTTGACTTGACTTGACTTGACTTGACATTTATTCTGTTTCTTTTTATAGGCTAATTTATGTATATTTTAAGCAGCTAATGATATATGTACAGTATTGGACAGGGTTATTGGCCACATTTTGACCAATAGGTAACTTTTTTATTTAAAGTTTTTGATATATGGTTTAAATGTAACATTTATAGGTCCTTTTGAGAAGCGCCAGTAAAAGTTGGTTTCGGATATACAGGGTTCCCCATTACGAAATGTCAGTGCAATGTTACTTTTTTAAACGGAATACCCTGTATGTTATTCAATTTTTAGATTCTCCAGACAAATCTAAGTATATTTCGTGTATAATATCCTATACCTATCTTCAACAGTTTCAGAGATATTCATAATTGAAAATCGGCTTTTCGGACTTTTAAATTGGGAAATTTTGAGCATTTATTAACGAATTAGTTCATTTCTTTACTCATACTTTTCAATTATTTCATTTCGCCGATTCGTTTAACTTTTTATTCATTGTTTTAGTAGGCGTCGTTGTTTAATTTAATTAAATTGAAATAAATAATAAAAAAAATCCGATTTTCAATTATGAATATCTCGGAAACTGTTGAAGATACATGTAGGATATTATACACGAAATATACTTAGATTTGTCTGGAGAATCTAAAAATTCCATAATATACAGGATGCTCCGTTTAAAAAAAGTAACATTGCTCTGACATTTCGTGATGGGGAACCCTGTATATCCGAAACCAACTTTTACTGGTGCTTCTCAAAAGGACCTATAAATGTTACATTTAAATCATATATCAAAAATTTTAAATAAAAAAGTTACTATATTGGTCATCTATATTGGTTACCTATTGGTCAAAATGTGGCCAATAACCCTGAAGACAAGAAAAAAACACAAACAGAAGACAGTACATTACAGGGTCCTGCAATAGTGCGTCAGGCTTCCATAGCTCCTACACGAATTAAGTTAGGAATTTCATTCATATGGTGACTTATACTGTATTACAGGCTGCATTTTAGGAAAATATTTTCGCATATACAGGGCGGACCAAGAAAGTGTGATAACATAAAGTTGTATTTTTTTTAATGGGACACCCCGTGTTTTTTTGCATATTTAGGTTTGTATTAGTGTCCTTCATAATTGCCTAAAATTTTATTTAATTTGCTTCTGCACTTTAAGAGCAATAAATTAAAAACTAAAAAAAAAAGTTTTGCAGCCCTGGAAAAAAAGATAAAAAAAATCAATCTAAAAGCATTTTTTTACCACGGCATTGTGTGAGATTTATAACAAGGGTGCTAGAAACACCATGAATTAAATATTTTTTACCTATTTCATACAGTGTGTTCACAATAAGATTTTAAAAATGACACATTTTAAACTAATTTTTCTCAAGTTTTTTAAATTTAACACCCTGTATATTATTTTACCATTTGATGAAGAATTTCAAAACAAATATTTTTTGTAATTGCAATTTATTTCAAATTCCAAACCGTTTTCAAAATATTTATCAAAATTCATAAATGTCGCTATTCGTAATAAAGTTTTATGAACAAAATAGCTAGGCGGCCATGGAAAAACAAGCATGTTTAGCAATTAAATACTTTTTGACAATATTTGTCAGAAATGAGTAGGTGTACTTAAACGAATAATATTTTGTTCAAAAAATGAAATTTTCAAGGGAAGAGCTCATTGATATGGTTTTTGTATTGGGTGAGAGTGAGAAAAACTGTTTCCTCGCTAGTAGAAATTATGCAGCTCGGTTTCCGGAAAGGCGACACCCAGAAGCGTTAAGTTTTAGCAGACCTCTTGAGCGCTTTATTGAAACGGGAACCGTAGACTACAAAAAGGTGGGAAGAATAAAGACGGCACTAAATGAGGAAAATCAGTTAGCAGTTTTATTGACAGTTATTGAAAAGCTAAATATTAATCAAGAATGTGTGGGACAAGAAGTTGGAATAAGTGAGAGGTCAGTCCAAAGAATTTTGAAAAATCATCATTTTCATGCATACCACATTCAATTGCATCAGGCTCTGGGTGAAAATGATTTTCAGCGAAGGGCAGAGTTTTGCACAATTGCGCCTCCAAGAAACACTTTTTTTCTTTATGAACGTCCTTTTTTCCGACGAAGCAACTTTCCACAACACTGGATGTGTCAACAGACATAATTTTCATTATTATTCTGTCGAAAATCCAAGAATATTTCGGCAAATAGATCGCCAACAACGTTGGTCAATAAACGTTTGGGGAGGTATTGTTGGAGAACATGTGGTGGGCCCACATTTTTTTAATCGTCACCTTAACGGTCAAATGTATTTGGAATTTTTGGAAAACGACTTACCAGGATTGCTTCAGAATTTACCTCCAAACATCCAGGCACAAAATATGTGGTTACAACAGGATGGAGCCCCAGCCCATTTTTCGCAACAAGTCAGAGCCCTGTTAAATAATGAGTACGAAAATCGCTGGATTGGAAGAGGAGGACCAGTTGGATGGCCTGCGAGGTCGCCCGAGCTAACAAAACTTGATTTTTTTCTATGACGCGTTTGCCACAATTACACCTGCAATGCTCAGAAATGTGGAAAGGGCCTTTCAAGCGAGAATTGGTAAATGCATTGAACAATATGGAAGACATTTCGAACATCTTTTAAAATAAAGTGCTTGTTTTTCCATGGCCGCCTAGCTATTTTGTGCATAAAACTTTATTACGAATAGCGACATTTATGATTTTTGATAAATATTTTGAAAACGGTTTGGAATTTGAAATAAATTGCAATTACAAAAAATGTTTGTTTTGAAATTCTTCATCAAATGGTAAAATAATATACAGGGTGTTCCATTTAAAAAACTTGAGAAAAATTAGTTTCAAATGTGTCATTTTAAAAATCTTATTGTGAACACCCTGTATGAAATAGGTACAAACTATTTAATTCATGGTGTTTCTAGCACCCTTGTTATAAATCTCACACAATGCCGTGGTAAAAAAATGTTTTTAGATTGATTTTTTTTATCTTTTTTTCCAGGGCTGCAAAACTTTTTTTTTTAGTTTTTAATTTATTGCTCTTAAAGTGCAGAAGCAAATTAAATAAAATTTTAGGCAATTATGAAGGACACTAATACAAACCTAAATATGCAAAAAAACACGGGTTGGGTTGTCCCATTAAAAAAAATGCAACTGTATGTTATCACACTTTCTTGGTCCGCCCTGTATATGCGATAATATTTTCCTAAAATGCAGCCTGTAATACAGTATAAGTCACCATATGAATGAAATTCCTAACTTAATTCGTGTAGGAGCTATGGAAGCCTGACGCACTATTGCAGGACCCTGTATTTGTAATCGATTTTTTTTGGGGGCTCCAATTAGCGTCGCCTGACTGCACTTAGGTACCAAAAGTTACATTCATTTCTTTTTAGTCTAACTTTTATCTTTCGCAGTGGGTTTTTTGTTTTGTAATAATATAGTTATTAATAGTACTGATGTTTTCAAGGATGCGAATGGGGTAAAGGGTCTTAAAATAGAGCTTTCTTTAATTCTTTATTTTTCGCAAAAGTATTGACACTAAAAAGTGAATGATAAGTATGCTCTTAAAACTCTTTTAAGAACCATAACAATCGGTGTCGTCTGATGGCAGGATTTCTTCTACTAAATTGTAGAAATCATCATATGGGCAAAAATAGTCACATCCTGGTAACTTTGCAGGATGTGGGTCCTTCTTTTCCCAATCTTGATAGAATAGCTGAAAATAAATACAATTTAGAAATTTACCTAATTTTTAACTGTTACTTTTTAAGGAACATTTTTGTTCTAGATCATACTTTACTCTTTTCTTTTCTTTCTCGAATTACTTACACACATACGTATCTATTTCATACCTTAATTCCCCACACACCGTCGATTTCATGTACTTCAAAGATTACATGGGCACCATACGCAGGAATATCGGTGAGTTTATATCCGTCTAATGATAAGATCGTTGATGCCACATTCAGTTCATGGCCGGAGTAAATAAACATTTTCTTCTCGGATGGGCTGATGGTTCCATCAATTTTGGATTTAGTGTCTGCCAAAATTTTCCGAAGTAAATATCCTAAAAAAGTATTTGCTTTAGCTTGTAACCTGGATTATTGTCACGATAGTCAGTTATAATTGTTTATCAGGTGATTCGGATAAGTTTAATTTTTTAAGCAAAGGAATTGATTGACTCACTTTTGGGGCAATTTTTGGGATGAATGTTACTGGGTATGTGAGTTGACTTTTCATTATGTACAACCCGCGGTACATTAGGCTTGATGCCTTCGTTGGTTGTGCGAAGGTAAAATATCCCTATTAATTTTTTTTTGTGGAGAAATAGAAATATTCTTACCTGCCATAACGCGTCTTATAGCAGTAGTGTTGGTAATGGTGTAGTACAAGTCAACTGCTGCTGAATGTAACGGCTCAGGATATATGGCTTTAGTCCATTCTTCCAGTGGGTAACCAATTTCAAGCTATAAATGGGAAAATATAATTTGCATTAACAGAAAATTTGCTCTCTTTATGTTAAAATACATGTTTTAAACAGTCAATATAAAATATTAATCAATTCATTACATACTTGAGTTGCAAATCCAAAATAGTACGAAAAGGCACCGAATAAGCTAACACTTGATCCAGTTTTATTCTCCAGGATAGCGAACAATTCATCATATCTTGTTAGATAAGCGGCAATTTCGTCACTACTTGTTATCTCACTAAGAAGTGTGGCAAATCTTGTACCGCAAGCGGCCCAAGCTTGGGTCTCCTAAAATAGATGAATAACAGAATAAAAAATGGATCTTGTAACGTTGACTTTTTTTCCTGAATAGTGCTTATAGACTAGGAGAAACCGGCAGGTTTTAATCAACAAAAATAAAGAAAATAAAAATTTCCTTATATTAAAAAATACGAGTATACCTTATCTTTAGAGGTTGGCAAATAATTGTATGGAATTGGTTGCCAATTAAGGAGCGACCAAACTTGATTTTTTCGTGGTGGATATAACCCTGCTAACATCAGTTCCACAGACATTTTAGTCCTATTAACATCAGTAGTTCTTACATCTAAGTAATTGATATTCCAGGTGTCTGTAAGAAAGTTGTTGTATGATTTACGTAATGATGTTCCAATTTTATACTCCGTTAACTTTCCAGCCTGAAATAATTTCACACATTAACAAAAAAATCTCACACAACTTTCCATACTACTGATTAATTTGCAGCAAATTCGGGACCAGTGAATATCTTATATAATTAAATACTCTGAGTGGCTTATAGCCAGAAGTTGATGATTTAGATATTCATAAATATTGAAAATGTTACTTTAAATTAAACTTTACCACATAGCCTAGTGCCAACTTTAAATGGCTGCCATTTTTAAGAAGGCAAGATCAATTTCTTGAAACTATATCTCTCTGTTGTTTAATACTTACGTTTGTAAGTTGGCCAAATCCCTCTGGATAGTAACTTTCGTTTGCGTACGGTGACCCCGCTATTATGCTGCCACTGTCTGGGTTTCTATCTCCATGTCTAAATACCTACAAAATAAATAATACCATAGATTTAAAACAAGCAGGAGATATTATTATTTACATTTTAGGGTAATCAGAGATTTCAGGGTTACTCTTAATCTGACCAACTACATGGACTTTATCCACAACTCTAAAAAAATGGCGCGTCAATGCTCAGTGTATAGAAAAATTGATTTATTCGAAACTGTTTTTCACAAGTTTGCTCTGTGGAATACATACAAATCCGTAGCGACGCGACGGCGCGGCGCACGACGTTGGATTTTTAGCGTTTTCTTTCTCCTCTTTCTTTATCCTACACACGCACAATGTATTAAATAAAACAAAAGGCTGGGTAAGTGAATAATACTCTATATTGAAGCCGAAAATTTTAATTTACAATACGTTGGAAATATTATTTTGTATGTAAAAAATTCGTTTGTATTAATAGTTGGTTTAGTTTTTAGTTGTACGGAATTTATTGAAATACTTGAATATAAAAATGTTAAAAGAATAATAATTTCATTTAGAAAATATTCAATTTTTAATACAGCAATATGTACAGGGTCTTCCAACGAGGACTGAACAAGGGCTCATTTTTGAGCTTCCTTGTATTTAAAGAAAAATCTAAAATAGCCAATCGATGTATGTACTTTTTCCTGCAGAATTCAAAAATGAAACCAAAAATTTATTTGAACCTGAAACAAAAGAGTTACGCTATGGATAAGGTGTTTTTTAAATGGAACATAGCTTTTTTTATACGATTTTCGGAACGAGTGATTTTTTTTATGTCCGTTCTGATTAAAATATTTAATATTGTGACAGCTATTTTTATTAAATTTTAATGTTTTATCCAGTATAATTTAATGTTATCTTGTTCTACAGATGCCAAGAAACAATCTGCAATCTCTCATCTAATGAATATTTCATTTCGGCAATATTATAGTAAATTTGTCAAATTTTTTGACTTTGAAGGATTTCAAGGTGATTTTACCTTTATTACCTAGTGTATGTTTCAAACAGGTTGAAGTTAAATTATACTGGATAAAACATTAAAATTTAATAAAAATAGCTGTCACAATATTAAATATTTTAATCAGAACGGACATAAAAAAAATCATTCGTTCCGAAAATCGTATAAAAAAAGCTATGTTCCATTTAAAAAACACCTTATCCATAGCGTAACTCTTTTGTTTCTGGTTCAAATAAATTTTTGGCTTCATTTTTGAATTCTGCAGGAAAAAGTACATCGATTGGCTATTTTAGATTTTTCTTTAAATACAAGGAAGCTCAAAAATGAGCCCCTGTTCAATCCTCGTTGGAAGACCCTGTACACATTATGTTTGAATAATGAAACTTTAATTTTGGCCATGACTATACGTATATTTATATACTCGTATCTTTTTCCAAGCTGGGGTATTTTTGTTATTTTGGTAATATTTTACAAATGTACAGTATGTCCGCGGATGGGGTTTAGAAGAGGACCAATTTAATGGACCAAATTTTACAAGATACGTAAAAATATCAGTCCTAATAAAAGATTTTGCTTGTAAAATAAATAAAATTCAATTATGAAAAATTTAATTTTTAATACAGGAAGCATAAAAAATACGAAAACGTAATTTTTCGCAAGGGTAAACTAACCTTTTTTTTATCGTTTTCTACCAAAAGAACAAATATGAAATCTGTTTTAAATTAAACCCTAAGCCGAAGTACAAGATTTTATTAAAAAATTTAAATATTAAAAGTAACCTGTTTTATCGCATTATTTTTTTAAAGTCCCAACTATTCTCTCTTACACCTTTAACCAGGGAACTAGTTTCTACATATTAGACAATAATGACACCGATGGACATGTTTTTCAATGTCTTTATTAAATGAGGCAATTATTTAGTTTAAAATATTTCTCATCAAAATGCTATCTACTGAACAAAGGATTTTTATAGTCCAGTGTTATGGAGATAGCCAAGTATCATACCGCTACATCATGGAACAATTTAGCGAGAAATTTGTAGGAATACCAACCCCTGAAATGACAATCTACAACACAATAAAAAAAGTTCCAAAGAACTGGTTCGATTTTGAATCACTAGAAAAAAAGAAGAAATATGACTAAACGATGCTGCCACAGTTTTAGTTCTTCAGTCTGTTAGAGAAACTTTCGTGATGTCCCCTAGAAACCGTGCTAGACATGTTCTAGAAGTTGCCAAGGAGCCCCTACCTAACGTTGGCCGATGTGTTTCTATGGAGACGTTTAGAACAAATTATTAATGCTACTCCAATACCAAATAATGTTGACGTGCTAAAAGGCAGAATTACCCAGACTGTTCGTTCAATATCCCAGGAAGAAATCAGAAATTCCTTCAGATATCTAATGAACCAATTAGAAAAATGTGTTGAATATTGGGGCGGAGTTTTTTAATTTTGATATTTTTATTGTATTACTTAGTAATTATATCATATTCTTTTGAGTTTAATTAAATGTTGGTATTATTTAAAAATTGCACTTGAATAAGAAGTATTTTGAATTAAATTACTGCTTCATTTAATATAGGTAATAAGCAGAAACTTTTATTAAGAGTGATATTTTTATGCATCTTCCAAAAATTTTTATCATTTTTTATTTTTATTGGAATATAATGTCGAAAGGAAATTATCATTATTTTTGATCGAAAATTGAAGACTTAAAAATGATTGTTAAAGTGACTTTTATTTATCATTTTTGATAAAATGTTATGATATGTACAAACATACCGATATTTTCTTATAAATGACAAGTATGGTTTTTTAGGTTTTCTATTTTTGGTAATTATCTAGTATTTTTCTTTTTCTTAAGAACAACCAAAAATCACTGTAAAATTCTTCGAAATAAAGGTCCCTATGTGATTTTTTTAAATGTCGCAAAGGTTTACAAAAAGCCTCTCAAATTGCGAAATATCGCCAATCTGGCCACACTGGTTGCAAAAGAATAGGATCAACACCCCCTCTAGCGATAAATCTTAATGATGGTCAAACATAACATGTTTATGACTTTTTTGAAAACTATTGCGATCTTCGCTGTTTTTACAATCACGCGGCGAAGCGTTTTTATCTTATGCAACTTAAATAAACCTTGTTTAATTAATATCCATACTTTCTTCATATCTTGAAATCAAAAAGAAATCAAACAATTATTATTTTCTGTAATTTTTAATGATATACAAAAAAGAAATGCAAAAAGGTAAGTATAGCAAATAGCAAAATAATAACAAAATAGCTGTGGTAGCTATCATTCTTTCTTTCAGATTACGAGAACTTTTAGTATTTTTATTTAATCACCAAAAGCGAAGTAATAAAACGAGCAAGGTATTTTTCTTTGTAAATTTTTAAAAAAGTTCATTAAAAGTTCCTATAAAGAAGTTTTATTAGTTTGGTCCTACCTTTCACATTAACGCCAGAAAAAAATTGAATTAAAAATTCGAAAATTTAGTTTTTTCAAAATATCTCGAAAATAAAAAATCATCCGAAAAATTTCGGAAAGTCATTTTATTAGTTCTTTAATTACGCATATTTTTCCCATTTATCCAATTTTGTAGTTCTAATTATTAAAGAGATTCCCATACTGGCCCTCCTGTTATATGCTTTGGCAATAATTTAATTGTAATGTCATTAAAAATATTTAATAAACTCAAATGTTAGAATATTGTAGGCTGCAAGGAAACAAAATAATATGTGATTAATTATTCCAATTCTTGTTTTTTTTCATCTCAGCTAAAATGTTTACATTGCTTATTGGTAATAAATAAATCATTTTTTAGAAAGCCCCTCTTTGATATATTTTTAATTACTTAAAATGCATGTCAATGTTTTTTTGTTGTTTTTTACGACAAAGTTCTAATACTATGTATTTAAGTTACTTACCACATGGAGAAGTCTTAAAGTGGGATTGCTGCTTTCCTTACCAGGAATGATGAAGGCAGTCAGACAACCCCACGAGGCAGCTAAAACTATTAAAAAAAGACTGTTCATTTTGATTTTGATCAAATGACAACTACTGCAGGTGTTTTTTCCTTTTTATAGAGGACCGGACATTTTCCGTTCACGTGCGGATTATAGTAATAATATTAATAGATATAATTATTGCTAGTATTGACTTTTATATGGGGATTATGTTTTATGGTTAAAAAAATTTTACTACAAGTCGGGCATATTTAGATTGCTTGCAATTTTCGGCGTGAAACTTCGTGCCATTTAAGGGGAAAATGCCTCTTGATGTTTATACAGGATGAATTTTGTAACTGGAATAAATTGGGCAACAAAGAATCCATGCATCCTTGCAAAAATCCAAAAACACAGGTACCTACCTTTTTTTAAACAGTTTTTTTTGCATTTCCGTGAATTTTACCCTTCCGCCAGGGCTGGAAACCAACCCAACTTTTTTCAAATGCAAATGCATGTATTGTAATAGCTCGCGGAAAAGGGCACAAAAAAGGAATATAACCCACTATTTACTTCTGAATTTCTGTTGCCTGATAAGCGAAATAAAAGTGAATTTTTATATAATTTCATATCATATTACAATAATATTGATCTGGTAAGGTAGGACAGTATTGAGACTGGTGGGTATGAGGATTGACAGTTGTATTGTCAATACTGATATTGTCAATATTATTGATCATGTAAGGTCCACTTTTTAAAATGCCTTATTTAACTGAATCTCACAGAATTGAAATATTAATGTTAGGGTATGGCGATAGATTGTGGACTCAAGCACAAGTAGCGAGTTTGTTTCAAGACCTGCACCAGAGACTATAAAGAATATAGAGAAATCCTCGAATACACCGAAATGGGACCGAAAGCGGGCATCCTTTGAAATATTTATGTGAGTTTACTGGTTTATGGTTTAGGAATTTGTTTGTTCACCATTATATATCTATATAGTACATATAAACGCATGGATATATAATTGTGGACAAACAAATTTCTAAGCCATAAACCAGTAAACCCTCAAAATGTCTCAATAGATGCCCGCTTTTTGGTCCATTTTTGTTACACGCCAGTGTTCGTCTATCCTGCACCCTGATTTGCCACCAATTTCGCAAAGCACAATCAGCAAAATTGAGCACGTTATCGGGAATTGGGCCATGTGAGGGATGTATCAAGACAACGACAACCTCGTGCAATAGAGGTAGACACACAGTTAAACATCTTGCTTAGGCTCCAGGAAAACCTGTCACTCCAGTTAGGCAAGAGATCCAACTGGCAAGAGATAACAACATAAGTCAATCATCTGCATTAGGGTTAATAAGTTTATGTAAAATGCGCCCACATGCGCGAAGATGATCCGGATTGTCGACTTCAATTTTGTGAAATTATGATGAATACACTGGACCAGCATTCAATAGTTTTGGACTGGATTCTTTTTTCGGATGGGTGTACTTTTGTATTAAATGGTCATGTAAATAAGCAAAACTGTCGGTATTGGTCCGATGAAAATACTCACTGGATTCGAGAAACTTCCAAAAACACTCAACGTCCATAAAAGCTTAATGTTCGGACAGGCATAATTGGTGACATTGGGCCAATATTTTTTGAAGATAATCTACAGGGTGTCTGGAAAAGGTCTGTACAAAATGCTACCACGTATTCGTGAGACTAAAATAAGACGATTTAACCCAACTTACCTATATCCAAAAGTGTTTCATTAGGGAGATACAGAGCCCCAAAGGGGTACTTAACGATTTCCGTTTTTGGTTCTAACTTTTGAACCGACTTGTATAATTTAATGAAATTTTAATATTTTATGTTGGCCATAAAGACTCATAAAACCATACTACAGTAGATGTTTGACATCGTCCGGGAAGTCAGGAACGGACTTGCCACCACACTCGTTGGGCCAAATTTTTGACAGGTATCATTTTACAGAGCTCAAAACTGATTTTTTAAATACTTTGGTCATTTCTCTTTGAAAAAGGTACTCTACATTTGTTTCGATAAAATTAGCCGTTTTCGAAAAAATTAAGGTTTTATATAACACGTTATTGAAATAATTTTATCAGAATACTACAATAAAACACCAGTCGTTTTTATTTCGTTAACAATGTGTTATTGACAACACTTTTCAAAATTGTCTGACTGATTATACAAGAATTAAGTAATGGAGCATTATTCCTATAGCGAATATGCTGACATGCATCTAATTTATGGACAAGCACTTGGCAATTGTGTGGAGGCAAGAAGAATTTATTCTGGTATATTTCCAAATCGACGTTTACCGCACCGAAGAACTTTTGAAAGGGTGGATCGTAGCTTAAGAGAAACAGGTAAAAAGTCAAGTGAAATAAAAAAAATGCTAAAATAGCGAATCTTTTGCTAATCCATTTTAGGAAGCTTTTCGCCGCGCCGTGGTGGAGAAGGGCCTCCAAGAAGAGCAAGACACTCTCAGTTAGAGGAGGAAATTCTGGATGAGATTGCTGAAAATCCCTCTAATAGTGTAAGAAAGTTGTCGGTTCAAGTTCATGCGACAAAGTGGGTTGTTCATGAGACCCTTCGAGAACAACTGCTACATCCGTATCACGTCCAAAAGGTACATGAGTAGGCCCGGGCCTACTTACATGCCATGTCTCCCGCTGATTATCCTGCAAGAGTCAATTACGCAAATTGGTATTCTCAACGATTTAGGCAAAATCCAAATTTTACTAGTATTGTTTTGTTCACGGACGAAGCCGGTTTCACCCGAGACGGTGTAATAAATTGCCATAATTTGCATATCTTGCATGAAGAAAATCCTCATGCAATAGAACAGACAAAGCATCAACAAAGATTTATGGTTAACGTGTGGGCGGGGATTATTGGGAATCATCTCATTGGACCGTTCTTTATTGAAGACAGATTAAATGATGCCATCTATTTGCAATTCTTGCAACAAAACTTAAACGGTTTATTAGAAAATATGCCCTTAGAAATTAGAAATCAGATGTCGTTTATGCACGACGGTGCACTACCCCATTTTAGCAATTTAGTTCGTCAGCACTTATCAAATACTTTTGGTGATAGATGGATAGGTCGAGGTGGGCCTATTGTATCGCCACCGAGGTCGCCCGACATGACTCCTTTAGATTTCTTCTTGTGGGGAAATTTAAAAAGGCTTGTATATTCAACGCCAGTTCACACCAGGGAAAACCTGATAGAAAGAATAACACACCATTGCAACGAAATTCGAGACAATCCTGGAATTGTGTTTCAAGTACAACAACAAAACATCCGTCGGATAAGAAAATGTATAGAGGTACAGGGCGCCCACTTCGAAAATCTGCTCAAGTAAACAAGAAGAAGGAGAGCTTTCACATTTTAAACATTTTTCTGTTTAAGCGATTTCTGTAATATCAAAAAAATTCAGTTTTAAGTACTTTTTATGATTTAACTTTTACCTGTCAATAACACATTGTTAACGAAATAAAAGCGACTGGTGTTTTATTGTAGTATTGTAGTATTATTTCAATAACGAGTTGTACAAAACCTTAATTTTTTCGAAAACGGCTAATTTTATCGAAACAAATGTAGAGAACCTTTTTCAAAGAGGAATGACCAAAGTATTTAAAAAATCAGTTTTGAGCTCTGTAAAATGATACCTGTCAAAAATTTGGCCCAACGAGTGTGGTGGCAAATCCGTTTCTGACTTCCCTGACGATGTCAAACATCTACTGTAGTATGATTTTATGAGTCTTTATGACTAACATAAAATATTAAAATTTCATTAAATTACACAAGTCGGTTCACAAGTGAGAGCCAAAAAAGTAAATCGTTAAGTACCCCTTTGCGGCTCTGTATCTCCCTAACGAAACACTTTTGGATATAGGTAAGTTGGGTTAAATCGTCTTATTTTGGTCTCACGAATACGTGGTAGCATTTTGTACAGACCTTTTCCAGACACCCTGTATATCTCAATTTTTTGCAAGAATACCTTATTTCAGCATTGGCTGCGTTATTTCCTCATCATGCAGATCTTTATGATGACCGAATATGGTTCCAGCAGGATGATGCACCGCCACATTACGCGCAAAATGTTCGACAGTGTTTGAATGAAATTTTTCCTAACCGGTGGATAGGGAGAAGAGGTACAAATGAATGACCGGCAAGATCGCCAGATCTTAACTCCCTTGATTATTATCTTTGGGGCCACCTTAACTAGAGCAGCTTCTTTGTAGTTCTTTCTGCACTCCCCCAGATTTACCAACATATCAACTTGCACATTAAAATTCGCTTCCATGCTTAATTGAGCAATAAACTGAGAAATAATCGTTAAAACGTCAAAATTCTCAACTGACTTAAGTAAAAATAATGCATTTCCATGGAAATAAATAACAATTCTGAACTGGAGTTATTGGAAAAATTTATTTCTTTTTTAAATTCAATAAAAATTTAGTTAACCATAATTACGTAATCGAAAGAGCAAATCAAAAAAAATTGTAAACGTACGTAGTTTTTTACGTAGATTCAAATTTTATAAACAAAAGTACATCTTCCCATTTAATATTGCGAAGTTAACACTTTAAAAAACTCACCCTTTAGAATGCCTAATTTTATATTGTAGCACGCTTACTACTGATATATTGAATTTAATTATGAGTGCATTTTCCATTCTAAAACAGAATTCGCGGAACAGTAATTAGTTCAAATAACTTACTCCTGTACAATTTGAAACAATTACCCAGATAGAATCAAAAAGCTCTAATGTATCAATAGCCAATGACATTAAAGAACTTACGAGCCCACCTTGACTCGAACCGCCCTCCCGTAGTAATAGAGAAGAAAAAAAGTATTTAGTCAAGGTTAAAGGTAGCATAAAAATGTTTGTTTAGTGATTGATGAACGATTTATTTGTATTAGGTTTGATCGATACAAACCTATATTTTTCCTTGGTGTACTTGTAAAGATTTCTGTATTTCTTAATATTTATAGCTCTTATTCTTTTTGTTGATGGTACATAGTAAGAGGAATCTACGAAAAAAGATCGCCAACAATTGGTCGCGCGAAAAAATGTCGCGCGCAAATGGGCGCATAGCAAAAGGTCGCCGGCGAAAAAAGAGCGCCGACAAAAAAAGGGCGTGCGGAATTGATCGCGCGAAAAAAGGTCGCGTAGGAAAAGTTTTTAAATCAATATATATCTACAGGTTGGTGAAACCAAGATGGAGAGGGCGTTTATGGTTAATCAATGAGGGATTTCGAAAAGCCTTTCTTGGATATGATTGATAGCTAAATATTTAAAAATATTTTAATATTAGCTATCAATCGTATCCAAAACAAAGCCTTTGTCAGTTTAACTTTCCTTCACACTTTATCCAGGCTTAGGACTGTCAGTTGATAACTGGCGGGTTTAAAAGTTTTTTTGTGTTTTGTGTTTTTTTTTAATTGTTGTTGTTGATAAGCCGGCTTTCACAAAGTCTTTGTCAGTTTTTTTTTTCGCTGTTATATCTGTAGTTGAAAGTTATGGGCAATTCCTCTTAAATATTCTAAATTTGGCCGATTGCCGTATTGTTGACAAATAGTTTTTATTCGCTGCGCCGTGTCTTTATAAGTTTTTTTACGTGGTGGTTCGTTACCGGCTATATACTGCTCAACTTTCAAACGAATCAAACTTTCTTCTTTTTTCAACCCATTGATAAATTTCCATAAATTTGGATGTGCTGCATTTAATACAGAGGAGAAGCTATTGTGCCATCCTTCGACAGAATTATTTGTACGTGGTAGATCTTGGTCTATGAATTGAAAGCAATTCCAAAGATTTCATGAAAACATCGGCTGTCTTCTTTGGTGTCGCCGATCCAAACGACCTATCCATACATCTTCAAAGTAGTTTATTAACGGCAATAGTAAATTTTCATTGTGCGTGTAAAATTTGCTCTCCAGCAGCTCTTCGAATGTTGCAACAACATTTTCTTCAGGTACGAAGGCCAGAGCTGCCAATTGTCGCAGATGTAGAGCAAAATTCGCGTCTTCTGTATAAACTTGTTGCAAGCCTGCACCTTGCATGTTTCTCCACAAACATTGCGTAAAATGAAAGAAGCAGCCACGGATTCTGACTTCAGGAAACTCTTCTTGTATAGCATTAATTGCTGCTCTTTCAAAATCCACCATTATTGTTGTAGGTCGTAACCTTTTTAATTCCTGGAAGAGTCGAATGTATGTTGCCTGAGTTTTATTAGGAAGAAGAGCAAAAACAGTCGGTAAAACGTTGCTATACTGTACGCCATGGATTGTATACAGCTGACCAAACAACAGAGGTGTAATGTAAATGTTCCATCAGCATACCAGTGGTCACATCTCTCCATATAATTTAAATTTCTTTCGGTGGAAAATATTAAAATTCTTTGCTCGTTTGGACCACTATCGAATAAAAGAAACGGTTCGCCATTGCTATTTTTTGTGTATTCTTCCGGAATAGCAAGGTCGGTTAAATTTCTAGGATTTGCCGGGATAGCTTCGATTCTTTGCCGTGTGTGCTGAATAGTTCGCTTTAAGGATGGAATGGAAGGTAACTTCCCAGTTGCGCCCACAGAAACTTCTTGTGAAACAGTAGCTATTATACCTTGTGTGGTTAGTTCAACTTGATGAGCTAGTTCCTTTATTCTATTGCAAGCTCTCTTTGCCTCTACTATGGATGCATCTGCAACGTGGTTGTGGCTTGTACTTTTCACTGCTTCATCTCCCACTGTGTGAACTCTCCCGGTACATTTATACTTCTTGTATTGGCTACACTTCCATATTGTCTTTTCACCGATTATTTTTTCCTTTCTGTGGATACATCCATTGTACACTAACATATTGGCACCTTTCTGACTTTTTACGTAAGTTAACACCATCCTGACAAATCGACAACTTAACGAATAATAAACTAGGATATTTTGCCAAACTGTTCTTATACCCTTTTAAAAACCAATTAAGTTAGGTACACGTATGGTTAAGGATTTTATAACTAGGAGTACTTGTAATCCCATTGTTTGTTTATTTCTGGAATTTCAAGGTATTTTAATTCTCACGTGCAAAGCTATTAAAACGGATTAAAATAAGGGTAAAAGTTTAATAAGCTATTAAAACGGATTAAAATAAGGGTAAAGGTTTAATGGGGGGGGGGGGGGGGTATTTATGGTCTATTTGTTCGTTAAGTCGAAAAACAGGGCAATAAGGAACTAAGACACATATCGATATTTTCCTGCGCGCCCTTTTTACGCGCGATCAATTGCAAGCGGCCTTTTTTCGTCGGCGATCTTTTTTCGCCGGCGACCATTTGATACGCGCCCAATTGTGCGCGATATTTTTTCGCGCGACCAATTGTTGGCGATCTTTTTTCGCGACACCAGTAAGAGAACCCCCAGTTTCATTTTATAATGCGGCTGCTTTAAAATTTAGTTCTATATCGGAATAAAAAAATCAACCAATAAAAATCTGACAATATTCAGATTTCATACAAAACAGTGGCGTAGCCACACTCTCGGGGCAGTAGAGGGGGCGAAATTACTTACGGGCGCCATAATGTATTCCCGAATTTCTTATACTTTAAGGCGGCATTCTCCACGTATCGTCCACTTAATTTCACTTTGGTACAATTTTTTGTTTTATTTTCCTTTTGTATGCATATTGTGTCAATAATAACCGTAGATTCATAGTATATAGGTATTTTTTAGTCTATTAATAAAAGTTTCAAGATATTTTATGATTTATTTTAGGAAAATAATATGTAAAAAGAATATTAAGGTCCCAGTGGCAGAAAAAATGTCACCATAGATATTTAAACATTAATCTTCTGAATGAAATCATTATACACGTTGAAACTTTAAATAATTGACTGAAAATTGCTTGCAGGATATGAAACTATACTTAATGTATTTATAATGATATTGATAAAAGTTTTAAAGCTAAAAAGCCATGTCAAAATGAAATTAGGTTGGCCAACGTGGACGCCACGTGAAGAATGCTGCCTTAATATTGAGATAACGGAGTGTGAAATCTACTTATTCGAGCAGCAATAAATAGCTACTTTTTGTACTACATCTTTGTACTCCACTTAAGCCTTTGTGTGCCACTTTTTCTTTTTGTCCAGGAAGTAGATAAATCACTTTTTATTGTTTCCGTGCTATCACACATGAAACAAAATAGGCATTTATATTCAAAAAATCATTTATTATAATTTTTGTTATTAAACATACAACAGAAAAATAATTTCGCCAAACAAAAAGTATACAAAACACGTTTACATGGGCTGGTGGGCGCCAACCAGTAGAGGGCGGTAGGGGGGCGATCGCCCCCTTGCTACGCCACTGATAGAAAACTAACGATAAATAAAACTTCATTCTAATTGTAATTTATAAACATGGAAAGTAATTCCAATTATATTTTTAACTGAAAAACATTGACGCCCTTTTTCTTACGAACAGATTTTCTCAAAACGTTTGTAAATGTTTATGATAAAAAATAACCCCAGCATGACTTTTATTTTTGTCATGCAGGTTACACGTTTTGGAAAGTCAGTTTGTTTAGGTCTTTTACAATGACTTGGATCAAATATTGGAAGCAGTAATCTGGGTATCAATAAATTTGCTGATTAACAATATTAGGAGCATTTTATTTCTAAAATAATAATGTAATAATATTTTTATCGAATTAATAAAAATAAATAGATAACGGGGAATACTTGGAGGTTATAAAACTACAAAAAATTAAATTTTACATGTTTATTACTATTTAATTAATTTATTAATTTTCTTCAGAATAATTTTTTTTTGGGTTTGTAATGACTTTCTTAAACGATATATGCAATAAAAAAATATGTGCATATTGCTTATTGTGCCAAAATGTTATTGATAATTTTAGGCAAAGAATGGTTATCTGTAGAAACAGCCGGAAGAATATTATTTTTAAAACATTCCCTGTTCACATTTTTTGATAAAATAAACGAGCATGTCATTTTTCTAAAATGGTTGATTTTATTTAAAAAGTAAATCCCGGAGGGTCTATTCGAACACCCTTTATGATTCCAAAAATACACAGAAAAGTATGCTTTAAATTATTAACAGCAAATTTGATCATACGTGTATATCATTGTTTTGTAATAATTGTAATTTTCAGAAGAAACCCACAAGTATGCTCAAGAATACCATGGCAGATCTGTTGCCGAAAAAAGTAGGATTACTGCAAGTTCTCCCAGTTACGAAAGAAATGGCAGCCCAAGTTACATCCAAAGAAATGAAAGTCCCAGTTATCGAGTGCCTAGCCCGTCATATGGAAGGGATAGTCCTGACTTTATTAGTAGTGCAAGGTTGGTTTAATTAAAGAACTTTTTAGCTTTCGCTTCATGTTGGTTCATATTTGTTTCCTGTTCTAGTAGATTTGATACTGGTTAAAAATTTCTAAAAAATTATTTGAAAAAATATTCTCGGACAATTTCAAAACTTTGACCAACTTAAATTTTTTATTTAAACCCTTTGCCTCTTTGATAATGTACAAGAAAAATCCGGCGCACTTTCACATGTCTGGCCAAACCCTACAGAACAATGAAACGTATGATCGTATTTCTTCACATTAATGACCTGCTCTCTTCAACTATTACATGCCCAGCGGTAATTGACACTCGAAAGGAATGAAAAATAAATCACTATGATGCCGTAGGGAATTTTTAAAAATTCGGAATACTAAAAAACTATGTAGTACGCGTACGCCTATAGTTTTTTAGCATTCCGAATTTTTAAAAGTTAACAACGGCGTCACAGGAATTTTTTGTCCTTTCGTTCCGAGTGTCAATTACCGCTGGGCGTATATTACCAACCCCACCCACGGTTATACTGAAGATAGTCCTCTTCACTACAACTTTCATTTTTCCAGACAAGTCTCAAATCAAGAGCTGGATAATAGCCTCAGATCTATGCACCTATCGCTTTCACAAGACCTTCAATCCCAATCTTAGACTGGGGCGCCAAGAACCCTGTTCAGTTCAACGCCTCCAAAACCCAGTCTTGCTCCCTCACGGAAAAACCTGCAACACTTACCTCATCCACATGAATGGCCAAGCCCCAGTCGTCTTTATAACAAGCCGTGATATAGTCCACTTGGCAACATAGCATTCGTGTTCAATTTTCTTGTTGCTAACCTACAAACTAGTGTGAACATATATTATGATCCGGCCGGTTTGAAAATTGTCTTAACTTCGTTTTTTTAGCATTTCTTCGGAATGTTAAAAAATATATTACAAGTTGAACTAATACAGTAATTTCTACTGTTGGTTCCTAATTTATTGTAAAACACACTTTAATTACCCAAAAAATAAGGTGTTTTATATTCGTTATTCGGTGTATCTGTCGTCCGTCGTATACGGTTGGGTTGGGTTTGCTTGGGTTTGAAGGTGGTAGAGGATTTCTTCCTCGACCGAGGTGGTACCACCCCACGCATCCTCTTAAAGGGCTGGTGAAGTCCGTACGGATGTTTCCAGCTCTGGATGTGTGAGTCGGATTTCCCCAGTACACCCACGGTACATAGTACTTAGACTTCGGTCTTCGTGGGCTGTCAGAACATAAAAAAAACGGTAATGGTGAGATAAGAATTTCAAATTAATATCGGTCGTTTCCGAATTTATTTATGAAATTTTGTGGAAGGCAATATAAATAGTAATACCAATCATTGTGTAGAAATCTTGTTTTTGTTAAGTGGCAACATCTAGTTATTTCTTTTACTTATGTAATAAAAAAGTGTTGTGTGTGTGGTACTTATGTAATACAATAAACAATGGTGGATAGTCTACGTCTATGCTTTTTTTATTATTACTTCTGTATTTTATTCATATTTTGTTGTTTTTTCCTTTTAAGTAATTTGTATCATTTGGAATTGTTATTCCGCAGTGTATACATGAATAAATAAATAAATTTTATATCGATTTATTTGACTTTCTTTGTTGCAGGTTAAATGAAAAACGTTATGACACGTCCAGCCCAAGCTTTGCGAAAAAATCAACAGAGATGAATTACGCAAGCAAAATATCTGGAATGAGAATATCAGATTCGAGAAGTCCCAATTTTGCTGAAAGATCGAGTCCCGATGTCGGCTATACATCGACTTCAAAATTCGATAAACGCTATAGTGACAGTAGAACGTACAATAATTATAATGAAGGTAATAATTAACATAGAATAACTACCGGGTATTCCAATGAAAACGACCTACATCAGAAGCAGTTTCTTATTCAAGAAAACCCGCCATATTCTAGACCAATGAAATCATGCCAATTTGTGCTATTGTCAAGCTTTCCAAGGCACTTACGTATACGGTATAATTCACTGACATGAAAGCAAAAATGGACTGTCGGTATTTAAACTTCCATTCATAATGACTAATGACATAAGTTGCGCAGTACATTTTAACTTCACTATGGGCAAAATCTATGCCACAGGAATGCATACACAGTACCTATGCAGATAAGCGTTTTTCAGAATCCATCAATAGACAAACTGGTTACAGTTGGTCAGTGTACTATCCTTTTTTACACAACGTAGCAAAGGATAGCATGTCACCCAGGGCCGGATTAACGGTGCATTGGGCCCTAGGCTAAAATTGATTTAGGGCCCCTATTTGGACCATTTAATACATTTTGTTTTAGATATTTTTTCATAAAATTTTAAACAAAAATGGTTGCTTTTTAAATGTCTTTATTAAAACAAAGCATAATACATATACATCAAATAATAAGAATGACAAAAAACATTAAAGCATGTGTATCTTCATTAAAAAAAATATAGTATGTGTTGACTGGTACCTTATTCAAGTAAATATTCGTTTCCGTGATTTTAGAGCTGCAAAACTTTCAATAATTTTTTCAGTTTAAATTTTTTTAAGAAGATCACTTTCTATGGCCAATAAAGAAAGGTCGTTAGTTTTTCATCACCTAATGAATTTCTTTTATGACATTTTACCCTTTCTAAAGTTGAAAATGATCGCTCCCCACTACAGTTAGTTACTGCCATCGATAAAAATATTAGTAGGAAGGAATAGTTTTGTTATTATTGTATTTGTTATTATTATTTTTGGATTTTTATTATTATACCATGGTAAAAATATATTATATACCGTTTTGATAAATACGTTGGATTAAAACCCGATCTAGTTCGTAACTAAATTTAATGTTATCTGAAATCTAAATGCAATGAAAATATAAATATTGATCTAGTCCTATCGTCTTTAATATTACTCGTTTAGCAGGTCAAAACGCACCATCCCTTTCTTAAAAGTCCCGTCCACTCCACATCTGGTTTTTGGCTTAAGGGTTCGTTTCCTAAGTAGGTACCTCTTAAAACACTCTCTATTCGGTACACGTTATTTAAAAGTATTTTAAAGTACAGTGTCACAATTTTTTACAACCGTAAATCGTTGGCCTAATTAGGTAAATGTATTTCTTTCCGGTTTTTCTTTTTATTTTAGTCTATTGCATTAATTTCAAGGGCCCCCCGCAAGCCTTGGGCTCCTAGGCTATAGCCTACTTAGCCTAATGGATAATCCGGCTCTGATGCCACCTATAGAAACCGGTGATTACGCCGGTAAAACTACAGAATCTTTAATCTAGGCAGCACACATTTCTTGACAGGGGTCGGATTAGCCCAAGATCTGGATTAGCCGCCAAAGTCCGTTCTTGGTCCGCTTCGTACGGATAGCGTTTTTTGACGTCTAGTCTAGTACAGACGGTAAAAATGTTCTTGTCGGTATTTTGGAGTTTTCTGTATGATGATTTATTAAGAGAACTTTATTCTGCTTATCAATTAATTAAATTAATTTATTAAACTGTTTTGTAGCTTTTAATTTTTCCAAAGATTAAAATGAGTATTTCTACATGGACATTGGGCATATTAAACTAAAAATTTACTAAAACTTCTATAAACATATATTCTAAACTAATATAACTCCATACACAATAAGACCGGTCCTGTTCAATAATACCTACAGCATGCTTTAAAATTTCAACTGCGCATGCCTTGATGTAGCAATATGCGTGGTCGGAGGTTCTTGGTTTACGCTTATTGGTCCATTTTTACTTTCATGTCGCTGGTATAATCGAGAAATTGTATTGCCCTCTTAGGCCATCTGACATTTTCCCATAATGCTAGTGAAGTCCGTTTCAAGCTTTTCGTTACCTTTTGACAAAGTGATAAGTATCTCAATAAATAATGTAAATATAAATGTTTCTCGATTCCTAAAAGGCGCCAGAGTCGGAGTGGTTTAAATTCGGATCAATTATTGAAAAAATAAAATATTGTTAAATTACGAATGATTAAAACATTGTTTATTGATTTATTTCGTCCGATTTATTTGTACAATAAATTTTAATTTAATTTTAATTACAGATTTAATTCATTTTCGCTGTCACTGTCATTTTCATCTACTTTAAAAACAAGTAGCTCTATGTTATTAGCAAATGAAAAATAGAAATCTTCGGCTTTAATAACATGGTCAATCGAATTTTTCCACAAATTTTTTAATTAATCTCATAACACTTGCACTTAAAGTCGGAGAAGTGTTTTCTGCTCTAACATTTGATTTTACCAGATGCCACGTATACTCGATTGGGTTAAAAATACAGTAATAAGGGGGAAGGCGTAAAACCGTATGCCCCGTATCGGCAGCAATGGTATCACATACGTATTTCGTCTTAATATTAAATGTTTTTAATATTTCTAGATCACATTTTCTATATGTATTTTCAAAATATATATCATTTGATAACATATAGTTCTGAATTTCTAATTTAGTGTTATTTGAATTAGGAACTTTATATATTTGACGGCTAAGATAACTAGCATTGTCCATTACAATTACGCTGTTAGACCCATTGGGCAAGAGTGATTTTTAAACCAATCTTCAAAAAGTTCTGCTGTGTTATCATCATGGTAGTCCAAAGATGAATCTTTAATATTTTTAGAGTACAACCACACACAATTTGGAACCCAACCATCTTCGGAACACCATGTAAAATGATAATTATTTTTCCCTTGTTCGATGGGGCTTTGGTTTGGTATTTTCCTGATGGATCTACCCAACCTGTTGCTGCGGTGTGATGTGTATTAAACCACGTTTCATCAAGGTAGATTAGATAATGGACCGATTTTCTAATCTGAACTTTCTTATAGATTTTAAATAATCAAAGCGCTACTGTCGTAATCGTTATGATTTCATTAATATTTGTCTGTTAGGTCCGATATGTAAAACCCATTTCAGATAATACTCTCAAGAGGCTTGTCCTGCTGCAAAAAAATGTTTGCTTCATCTTTCATTAGTTGCTGCTTTAATGAAACCAACGTAGGCACAATTTGTTCTTCGTACGTAGCATAAATTTTTCTACGAATTAAGTCGTTGTCGATTTCTTTTACCAGCATCACTACATACTTTTTTATCTTTAATTTTTATCTTTAATTTGCTTTGTCACAATATCTTTAACTGTAGACAAAGGAGTTTTTGTTAATAAAGACGTTTCTGCTGCAGCTGCATTTACATTAAACCCCCTGTTCAATAAATAAACATACACATTTTCAACAGTTTTCTAGGCATCGGGCGATAAATATATTCTTTTTAAATTAACACTACCGGAGGTACTATAATCAACGTCTTTCCAAGGACGTCACATTTTTTAGCACGTTCGGAATATAAAAAAATACGATTAAAATCATATAACAACTGCACGGTTTACCAGACGGATAGGAACTAGCCTAAGATATTTCGAAATTATTAAACCAGGTAAAAAATACTTTATTAACACTTAACACCCTTTACTGATTATATTAAAATTATCTTTACCTGTTATTTTATTAGGGCGGGCTCTGTTCACAGTTCTTACAAATTTACCGGGTTTTATTACAACTGGTGTCGATAATAGTTTATTGCAGGCAATAGGTCCAGGGGCGGATGGGCAACTTTGAAGCGGCCCGGGACGGTTTTTGCTCAAGTGGCCCCCTGAGGTGAATAGCGCTGCATACAAAAAAAACAGCGAAACCTTTTTTGGGCGATGAAGATAAAATTTAATTTCTTTTGCCACGCTTTGCAAAAAGTAGGGTATAAAAATAATCTTTTTTATAAAAAAATACTAATATTGCTCAAAAATACATTTTCGAACGTAATTAATTTTGAAATAAGGAAACAAAAGTAAAATTGTTGAAATGTTCACAACTATATTCTATCCAATTTTATGTGAGAATGATGACAAAAAAAAATTGAACAAGAATTCTCCCTATTGCATTGGTCAGTTCCATGGACAGTTTACACCAGAACATATTTTGGTGATCACAATATTCATCTTTTCTTTCCTGGTAATCACTGAGGAATCAGATTTCTTTCTACCCGTGTTGGCGAAAGTGCATTAGACAAAGACAAATAAAAAAAGAATTTGTTCAAATTTTCTTTGCTAGTGGAAGTATTGCTGGGTATATGCTTCGAAAGATTAGTCATCGCAAAACTCTTTTTTTCCTGATAAAATTCCCAACGGAATCCGATTTCTTTCTATCCTTGTTAGCAAAAGGGGCATTAGTGAAAGACAAATAAAAACGATTGTTGTTGCCAATAAAAAAGAATAATCAAACATTTTATCACAGTTCGCTTTGTTTGTGCAAGTATTTCTGGTGCTCTACTGTGAAAGTTTAATCGGAATTGTCATAAAAAATTAATTTCTAAACTGACAAAATACTTACGTAAGTTTTATGATTTTATAGCAAAAGACCTGTGTTTTTACTGAACACAAACAGCATTTTCAAAAAATCACGTTTTTATTAAGCAAAAACAGTGTCAGCTTAGCCACATTAACCTTATTTTATACTACTTAAAATTGTTTCCTACCCAAGTAACAATACTCCCTCTAACCAATAATTTGCAATAAAAGGTCGGAGGAAAAGTTTTTAAATAAATAAAGAAAAAATAGCAAAAATGGATCAAATTTTTTATTAAGATGAACAATTTATAATAAGGTTAAAAAATATTCCCTATTCTCCGATAAATAATGAAATGGATCTATAATACAGCCTACCTGCGAACAGTGATGTTTGTATAAGTTAAAAACGCGATAAAAATTGTTTAATCGAATATACCAAGTAGTTTCACAATTTTTAACTGTAAATGTTGAGTCTTAGTTCCAGAAGGATAGATACACTTTGTAATGGCCCTCTGACTTCAGCTTTAAACTGAAACCAAATGTTTCTAGGGCGTAATTTTCTCTACTTTCTCAATAACTAAAGAAAACTTCTGTAATGTCCACCATTCTCAACTTTATATCGGGTCGACGTCCCTGTTACTCATTCTCATAACGCCCGGTCCAAGTAATGTAAAGGAGAACAAATATTATGTACCTTGCGTAATATTTCAATAGTTGTTAGTCAGTCCCAGATTCATAGAACACAGGAATTTAAGCTGCTAATACTTTATATAAACTTTTTAAGTATATTTATACACTTCAAAAACAACTTATATTATGGGACAGGCTTCAAATAATGTATCATGTTTATCTTTCTCATAACCCAACTTTCTACCAGCTGTAAAAATTTTACGAGTGTGAGAGAGAAAGAAGACGAGAGAGAAATAACATGGGGAGAGAGAGAGAGAGAGAGAGAGAGAGAGAGACAGAATTGATCTCTCCATTGTGAAATGGGTTTCTGTCATCATTCTCAAAATAAATTGGATACGGTATAATTACTTTAAATTTTCCGTTGTATTCTATGGCGTATTTCCGTATGGATGGTGCCTGCCCGGCCCATCTGCCGGCCCATTTGATTCCGGCCCACCGGGATTCGTCCCGGTGTCCCGCCTGAGCTCATCCGCCCCTGAATAGGTCAATGAAAAGCTTGAAACGACCTTTACGTTTAAATCTGAAACAGATGATTCAGATTTATCATTGTGTAATATAATGGCGTTTGTTTTTTTTATGTTCTGACAGCCCACGAAGACCGAAGTCTAAGTACTATGTAGGTACCGTGGGTGTACTGGGGAAATCCGACACACACATCCAGAGCTGGAAACATCCGTAGGGACTTCACCAGCCCTATAAGAGGATGTGTGGGGTGGTACCACCTCGGTCGAGGAAGAATTTCTCTACCACCTTCCAAATCCAATCCTCTACCACCTTCCAAATCCTCTACCGCCTTACTGGTTAACTATGTTGGTATCATCTTGCGAACATAGCGCGTCGAATGCAAAAATCTGGTTTTGGTGTGTGGTGAGAACCGTGTACCTAAGTAGTATTTTCACGTTAATCTAAATTTTACTTCCTTTGAGTCAAGTACAGACGGTTTTCTCTATGATAGATCGTTAAGAAATCTGCAAATATCCTTTATTTCGTTTTTCAATAGATGGATTCATACAGCAGAGTTGCATACAGTTTAAATTTAACACCATACTTATATAAATTTTAGGGCCGGTCCTGTTCAATAATGGAGATTGCTTTAAAATTTGAACTGCTCATGCATATCTGTGGCAATGCGCGTGGTCGGAGAGTCATTCTTTGTTTAAGCTACATTGGTCCATTTATGATTTTATGTCGTTTTCGACTATAAAATTTAATTTAATAAACCCTTTTAGTGAATCTCGCGGTTCATGTTTAGTTGTATACGTTAACGTTTAATGAACAGGCTTCTCTCTGGTATTATTAATTTAAATTTCAATAATATTTATTACATACTGAATTATAAATATCAAAATGAATGTTTACAATATGAGATTATCTGATAGAAGCTTACATTAGTTATCGTAAAAAAAACTTTATAGCATGCACCTTTGTTAATAATTATTACTCACTGGAGAAAACTATTACCTCCGACCACCTATTCATAGACTTTTTCCCGTGACTAATAGCAGAGACTATAAAGAACATAGACAGACACTCGAATACACCGAAAAGCTGGTCTCCCTTGGAAGATTTTGTGGGTTACTGGTTTAGAGTTTAAAAGTTTGTTTGTCCACCATTATATATACATGTAGATACATGGTATACATATTTATATAATGGTAGACAAACAAACTTTTAAACCATAAACCAGTAAACCCACCAAATGTCTCAAGGGAGTGGGAGACCCGCTTTGCGTTGCACGGCAGTGTTCGTCTAGGTCTAGGTATTATTTAGTTTATGCTAACAGGCAATTACATGCTACTACCCAGGGGTGGATTTAGAATTTCGTCTAGGGGGGAGCAACGTCACCTCGTGCTACACAAAAGCATAGACAAAAAACGGGCAAGTGTGCGTGCGACATTATTTTTTTATTGTTTAAGGTTCTAAGAAACGAACACTATTTTATCATGGACAAAAAATTCAAACCTGTTCTTGCGAAAACACAACGGTTGGGTGGTGGATGGTCACCTTAACTTACAAATATTCTAGCATTTCTTTATTTATACATTCTGTCCATTTAGACTGATATACAAAAAATTTTCGAAAACCCATTTTTTAAAGCATATTTTCTCGAAAATATATTTTTTCGAAAACAGAACTTTTTCGATAATACAGTTATTCGAAAATTGGGTTTTTCAATTTTTTTTTTTTTGGAAACCAACTTTTCAACTTTTTTTTAAAGTACTTTTCGAAAATATTTTTTTTAACAAAATATGTTTTTTGAAAGTACATTTTTTCATGATTTCGAAAAATAATTCGAATATTCATATTAAAACGCTTTTTTGAAGAAGTAATTAACTACAAAGTAACGTAGCAGACACAAGGAAACAAACCTGACCGAACACAAAAAAGTTCGTTGATGTTAGTTCAGGATCTTTTTCTGTCTTTTTTGATTGACATTCTCTACGCTACTAGAGTTCATAATTTAAAACTATGCTTTAGGAAAATGTAATTTTGAAAAAGTCCTTTTTGAAAAAAAAATATTTTCGAGAAAATTTTTGTAGATCCGTTTCTAAATGAGCATCTTTCGATAAAGCTGTTTTTTGACAAACTTTAGTTTATTTAACATCGAAAAAAGGTTTTTTGACTAAGAAAACAGTACCTACACGTGGCAGGACCAATTGTTTGATTAATATGAACGTGTAAATATTCTAGCATTTGTATTTATTTATCGCTTCTGCTCATTTGGAAGGATATACTTACGTAAGTACAATTTTTCGAAAACCAAGTTTTTTTAAGCACATCAAAAATACATTTTTTCAGGGAACATCTTTTTCAAAATTAAATTTTTTCGGGGAAAAACACTTTTCGAATATTAATTTTTTGAAGCAACGGCTTTTGGAAAAATTAATTTACGAGAGAGTAACGTACCAAACCTAAGGAAACCTGATCAAACTTAAAATAGGTTCGTTTAAGGTTCAGGATCGTTTTTCGTCTTTTTTTATTTAACATTTTCCAAGCTAATAGAGTTCATAGCCTAATATTGTTTTTGAAAAATACATTTTCGGAAATTGTATACACAGTAGGTACCTATTTTTGAAAAATTATTTTTTAAAGACATTTTTGAAAAAATTTACTTTCGAAATATGTATGTGTTTGTGAATTTCATAAATCCGTTTTCAAAAGATCATCTTTTGAAAAAGCTGTTCAGATATTTTTGAAAAAAGGTACTTTTGAAATAGGTTTTCGAGAAAATCATTTAAAAAATTTCGTAAATCCGTTTTCGAAAGAGCTGTTTTTCCAAAAAAAACTGCTCTCAAAAAAGATCTTTTTCAAAAAAAAACCCTATTTGGTTAATTGTTTACTCTAGTCAGGAATGTTTTCAGAAAGAGCATGTAAATCAAAAATGGCGAAAAAGCTTTCATTTTTTATATAACATACTTGTTATAGATCTGTCATTCATATCTTTGTAGTATAATTTATATTATATTACAGAAGTCACATAGACGGCAAATGTTTGTTTTTGTTTATAAAATTTTGTAGAACATGTACGAATGGTTAATATTTATGTTACATTACTTGTTTTTATAAAATTCGCTATTGAAATCCTTTTTGTACAAGGCTCTAGGACTAGGGGAGGGGACCTGCGCCTGCTACTACCACATAAGCATTCCCTAACAAACATTTGCTATTTCAGGCGTTGACACCAGTCCAATAGTTAAAGTGTCCACTATCTCTGACCAATCGACACGACGCGATTCTTGGGACGCCATAAACAAGACGAAAAATATTTTTTCTGAACGAAGTCTGGAATCTTTGGCGAATATCACCGAATCCCAACTGGATGCCGATGTAAGGAGGCAAAAAACGGAAGAATATAACAGGTATCGTATAAGTGTAGACTTTAACATATCTGTCATTTCACCAGGGAAATTATTTCTTGCTCGTCAACTGATCAGTCAGATGAACATTAGGCTTTGATATTAATTTCTCTCTTCTTAGAGAAATTTAAAAAAATTTTACACTATTTCCAGAATTAATACTGGTATTAATTTTTCTTTAGTGTAGTGAAGTGTATCTCCCAAAACACACACTTCTAGAATGTTTAAATCTTACGTCTAAAATAGAATATTTTTTTTTTGAATAAAACTCTTAATTCATTTATATTATTACCTACAACTCACTGTTTTTATCTTGTAACTAACTCTTATGAAAGGCTGAACACGAAAATATTTCTATTTACTTTTATCAAGTCGGTCTATCTCGTAATTGATACGAATCGCATCGTATTCTGTACTGCTAAGTAACATCTTAATACTCACATTCTTGCGAGGTGCAACTAAGATACAAGAAATGAATGGCAATAGCGACCAATTACGCAAGAACGTCATGCATTCTTTGAATACAGGGGTTTTGTATCGGTCTGAAAATATACGTAAAAATACACATCGGCAACACTGTTGGAAAGCAATGAGATCACTTGTCTTAAGATCATGATGATCGCCTAGAAGATTTTAGCTCGATTTTTATGACAGACCAATTCTCACGTTAAGAAATTTAGAAAAAAAATTGTTGACCGTGAACACTGAGTTAATATACGAGTATACTTTCGAAAACCTTAAAGTTAGTGTATTTTCAATTCTGTAGGGTACTGCATGAACAGAAATATTCATCTCATTCCGGCTTTAAACAAAACTACTCAGAAAAATATACGAACAATGTCGACAGTTACAACGAACGAAGTTACGGCGGAAATTCCCCAGTATACAAGGTAACGGCAAAAAGTACTGCTGGAGGAGCTGATGCAGTAAAAGTTCAACCAGTACCGGATGGTGTATTGGGGCAACCAGTTGAGTTTGAAAGTGAGTAATTTCAGAATTTTGCAAGGGGGTTTTAATAGCTTTTAAAACAAGTCTGATTTAACAGTAATTTAATTGTGATACATTTGCGGAGCTCAGTAATAAAGTAATAATTCTACTTTTTCCTTAGTTGACGGGAGCGGTGCTGGTTCAGGGGACTTAGAAATTCTAGTAGAAGGAGGTCGCGTAACTTCGAGCGTCCGAAGCCTGGGGGGACAAAGATTTAGGGCAGCTTTTACACCTCACCAAGCTTTACCTCATAGGGTTGATATCAAGTTTAATGGGGAGACAGTTCCAGGTAAGTAAGGGATGTTTTGGTTTAGGGCTTTAGTAGTGTAGGAAAAACAGGATCCATGGACGTACTATATTAAGCATGCAATAATATTTAACAAATTTTAATATATATACTCATTGGTAATATCGTTCAACACATGCGCCAATTCTAAGGTGAATTAAAGTTTCAAACCAACCTGAACACAAATTGTCAGAAATTTCGTGTATCAAAGCACAAAAGTGTTTAAAAATTATGTTGAGTTAGCGAACCTATGAATGTAATGTACATTTACTTAAAGTAAAGATTTTTAGGGCTTATCAAGCAATTTTTGATTTACTGATCTATGTTAGATTTTAAGTGTAGCAGCAAAGCTTGCGATGAACTTTTAAGAGGTACCAAATAAAAATACACACTTAAGAACATACATTTTTATTGATTTAGGAAACTCTTTACTATTCTCTCCTGCATTCGCTCCGCAGTAGTACTATATTTTTTTATCACCTTCACCTGCAAAATACTATATTTCCTCGAAAAGAAGTTGGCAACCCTATTCGCAGTATTGCTAATGGCGGCGCATGCGCGACCTGTTTTTATTTGTTGTACGGAGTTTGTTGGTGAAATAAAACAAAATAATAGGCATAGTGAACGAATACAAAATTATCTACTGAATTTAGCTTTCCCACAGCACAGTTAGGCCTCGCTAGTGTGCGAGAGACGACTCATGCCCATTAGGTACGTGCAGTGGTATATGCGAGTATGACGTCAGACGGCACACACTATTTTTTGAATATGGTTGAAATTTAAACCCTTATATTTTTGTTATTATTCGTTCAATAGGAGTAATTTTTTGGGTGCGTGTTTAAGTTGATTCGTTGTGCAAAAATATTGAGATCACTGAACAAGCTTATGGGAATCACAAACTTAAAAAAACTGCAAAATGGGATTCAAAAATAGTCTACCATGTTGAAGGACTTTCTAAACAAAAAATTGAGACTGATGGATATTTTTAAAATTGCGTTGTCAGATTTGCCTTAACATCCTTAATAAAACAGGTTCAACGTCAACAGCGACATATCTAACTCCAGATTCGAATCCAAGAATTTGCGTTGTTACCTTTTCTCGAGACCTGAGTCTTGGTACCCAACCTGAAGGCTCTAGGTGAGACATTACATTTTCTATGTCGATCGGAAAGCAGTTTTTAAAATTTGTGTTCAGGACAGCAGGTACAACAAATCGACACATTTTTCTTAGGAAGGCATTATTTGTAAAAAGATATACAGTTTAGTTAGGGAAAATATTTGCAAAAATATCGCCGTCTCGTTGGCATTTACGGTATTTGGCGGTACACCTCGAAAACATATGGCCCTTATAATGAATTTAAAATTTTGCATAGGTGAATCTTTGACTCTGACAACCATATGAGATTTTTTTTTTGATTTTTACGTTTAACGTTATTCGAAAAACACTGCATTTTATAACAAAAATTAAAAAAGAATCGATGTTCGTGTTGGATCCGTTGATGGCGGACATTAGTTTCTGATTTCTTCTAACTAAATTTGTAATAATCCCAAACTGTATTCTGGAAGTTAAAAAAAGGTATAAGGGAGGGATGCACAAATACATCAACATCATGTAAGAAAAATATCCTAGTTTTTAAATCTGGGCCATTCTCTAGGCATTTTTTCTTCCTCACTCTCACAGTAACTAATTTCATTAAATTCAAATTCAAATTCAACCGAGGAATCTCTGCTGGGGTAACACAGTTTACTTTTAACGATTTTAGAAATAGATGTTCAAGACTTACTGCAGTACGTCGAAAGGTAAGTGAAATTTCACTTTTGTATACTAATAACTAATTATACTGGTACGTCCATGAAAAACATATTTTGATATTTTGTGTATTATATGCACCTAAAAACTAAACCGACATAGTAAATACAATATTTATTTTAAGGAAATAAAAGGAACCTTTAAACGAGATGAAACATGTAAAGGTACTGTATAAAATACAAAAAATATCAAATTTGTTAAATTAATAGGTACCTTCTTACTGTGTTTAAAGAAAGTTAATGATTACATGTTAATTGTTACGGATTACATTGAAAAACAGGCCACAAGTTTTTATTTTTAGTTTTAAAGCAAGATTTTTTTATAATCCATTGCTCCAATTAGTTAATGCACCAGAAAATATTTATCATAAATTTGCTCGTTTTCTCCCAAACCGTTAATCCGATTGTAAAAAACTTTTCCCTCGTTGTAGGTTCATTCTACAGGAATGTAAGACTATAGTAGTAATGTTTATATTAAAAATCAGTTTTGTACCATATATAGGGTGTAATAATAATGTTTCTTTTTTAAGTTTATAGCGTCCTGTAGATTAGACCGGTAACAACTGCTAATCACATTTACAGCTAGACTATAGCCGCATCTATTTTTAACATTGGTTTTTTTTATACACTCCAACATTTCGGTTATTAAAGGAGATACAGAGTTTTATAGAAAGTAAAACTTTCTACTTAGTGTACAACTACAAGAACAAAAAATAATAATGGAAGGCCACATGTTAGAGATTAGGAATTTATTTTTATGACAATTCCGATAAAACTTTCAAAGTAGACAACCAGAAATACATGCACAAAGGCGGCTGAGATAAAATGTTTGAACATATTCTTTTTTATTGACAACAATATCGTTTTTATTTGTCTTTTACTAATGCCCCTTTTGCTAACAAGGATAGACATAAATAAGATTCCGTTGGGAATTTTATCACGAAAGAAAAGAATTTGTGATAATATCCGTTACTTTCGACACTTATGTACTATATTTTTGTTTTTTAGAATTTTTAATTGTTTATTTTTTTTACTTTATTCTGTTTAATTTTTATGTTTACCATGTTAAAGTTTTTTTGTATGTGCAACTTTGAATGTTATTGATTTATTTTATAATAATAAATCGATAATTTGATATTTTTCTTTAGTAAAAAACATCACCATAAAAAAACGTATTATCTCTGATAAGTGATCACTAATGGTAAGTCCTCACGGGCGGAAAAAGCGAAACAGCGCTTCGTTATATGATTGGTTGAATGTCGCCATGGTTGTTAAACATGGCACATTAGGACTTACCATGAGATATCGGAGGGAATTGAAAAACAAAATGTTAAAAATAGTTGAATCAGCTTTTTTTTTAAAAGGGCATGAATCATCATTTTTCCGATTCCGCTTTTATTTGTTTTTCTTGCGGTATGTGGGTAGAGCTATTAATTCCAATTCAAAGGAGTTTCCAGTGCTTTTTAGAATCAACATTTATTATAGTGTAAATAATTGGAAGTTGTTCAAGTGAACAATATTTAGAAAGATTCTTTGTTCCTGAAAAGGTTTGTTTTCTAGACTTATGCGCGCGCGTCCATGTTGGCTAACTTAAATTTGACATGGTTTTTCGGGTTTAAAACAAATACCGTTATAGGTATATTAAGTATAGCTTCGTATTCTATAGGTATTTTTTAACGCATTAATCAAATTTCCGAGATATTTTATGATTTATTTTAGGAAAACAATATGTAAAAAAAATATTAAGGTCCTAGTGGCAGAAAAAATGTCACTATAGATCTTTTAACATATTAATCTTCTAAATGAAATCATTATACACGTTGAAACTTTAAATAATTGACTGAAAATTGTTTGCAGGATATGAAGCTATACTTAATATACTTATAATGTTATTGTTAAAAATTTTAAAGCCGAAAAACCATGTCAAAATGAAATTAAGTTGGCCACCATGGACGCCGCGTGGGAAAATGCCGCCTTAAAAAAAACCGATTCAGTTGAGGTTACAGTCTAGTTGTGCATGTAATTTGCAATTGATACTGGTTTAATGTACAGAGTACAGGGCGCTACAAAATTTAGGGAAAAAAACATTATTGTTACTACTTACAAAAACACAAACAAAACCACAAAACTGATTTTTTTGAAACAATACTTACATATACATATACTTACATTCCTAAAGGACGGACCTACAACCTAATAGTATATTCTGTAACAAGGTTAGAATGAAAAAACTCGATACGAGTGGAAAATTCCGAACGCGAGCGCTAGCGAGCGTGAGGAACCACGAGTATTGAGTTTTTTCATTCTAACTGAGTAACAGACTATATTTTCTCCACGACCAGAAAGTATGAATCAAATGAATGAATGTCAAATTCTATATCTGATTCATTCGATTTTTCACTCATTATTTCATTTAAATTGAAGCTTTTCTGACAAAAATTATGACGCCGCCACCATTTGCATCTGTCACTGACAATTTTGAAATCCACGGCAATCTATGTCGTTTGGTTCGATTACAGAATATTCATACCGTACCTTGTTATGGAATGAAAATACATGCGAAACACATAAGAAGTAAGTGTTTCAGAATAAATATTCTAACTCAAGAGTAAGAATGTATATGTTCTATTATTAAAAATGATTTCGGAATTTTTACATTCTTTAATGGTTGTGGAGAAAAAAGTTTTTTACAATCGGGTAAACGCTTCAGAAGGAAACGGATAACAAAATGTGTAAGGACGAAAGTATATAGTGGACCTGACATTCACTGTCTCGATATACTTATGTTGGATGGAGTAATAGAATACCTAATACGTATAACTAAAATAGGAATAGAAAATATTAGAATAATAGTTAAAACTATCATATTAATTAATTAATAATGTGATCAATGGTAAGGTAACAATATTTTTATTTTAGTGTGCGTAGCTGCAGGTTCTTTCTGCCGGCGCGGCGCGCGGCGCGGCGATGGTCGAGAGATCGAGAAATCGCCTTGAATGGCATTTAACGAACTTATTTCGCGTAAATATTTTTAATTCGTGGTAATTAAATCTATTGTCGAAGGAGTGGCTGCATTGCCCACGTAGAATGAGCTGGTCGTATTCCTACGTTGTGCAATGAAAGTAGACCGTCGAGTTAATTATAACTGGAGATCTGAATATGGTTGATAGAAAAAATATTACTAAATTTAATACTTGAATGAAATCGATCGAATGCAACTCTATCCACTTGAAAATTGTACAAATTCATGCAGAATTGTGCAGAAAAGTGTAACATTTTTCCACACTGGAAAAAGAGGAAAGTTTCCACCGTCAAAATACATTATTTCTCCAAAAATGCACACTATCTTTTGAAATTATTACACCCATTTTTGTAGAGAACTCGCACAACATTAATGCATTTTTATAATTTAGTAATATACATGGAATATTTATTAGATGTCCATACTTTACTTTACATGTATACATAGAATATAAAGGCCGAACTTTTTAGTTTTTTTGCCATTTTTTCAGCAGAGTAGAACTAGTTCATTAGTAATGTTCTATTTGTTCCGGAAAAACTAGCTGCATACCCTTCTACCACTGCAGTGGCGGGGCGAGACCAAATGTAGATGTCGGCGAGGCCTCTTTCATTTTTTTTAAGGACTGGGTCAAATGAGTTATACACAAATACGTACTAAGTATCATATTGTTGCTTATCAATCAAACATACAGATACAAATCATAATAGACGAACTTTTCGGCTTTTTACCTCACTAAATTTACTACTATGATATGTCTCAGTAAATAAATAAAAATACAGTTTCGTCTGTTTACCCACCTCGTTTCAAGCGCCTAATTTTACAAATTTCTGATTTAAGTAATAATATAAGTACTCCAACTATTTTAATCTCGATGGTTACCTGTTGCTCACCGTTGATCGTAGGAATGCCCTCTTCCTCTCACTCCTCGACCCGCGTTCTCGTCCACCCAGGTACTGCAATGGTACAATGGTACCGCTCGCCGCTCGCTGGTCGATTGGTAGGCCAACTGTAGTATTTCTTAACGTTCCGTATGTTCGACTTTTATTGCTTTTTTCTCGGAAGCAATACGACAAGTTACTGTTTTTAGTGCGGATACTAGTGATTTTCTCTAATAGTTTGTTTTTAAGTATACTATTGTTTAGTGGTTTTAAAAAGTGCCAGGTAAAACTATGGATTTAATGAGGTTACAGCAAGAAAAAATTTCACATTATCTGGCTGTTTGGTGTAAGGTTGTAAGTACTCTCTCTTAATCGTCCCTCTTAGTCGCCCTATTTATGAATTGGTGTATATATAGACATTGATTTAAAGCTACTTATAATATAAATGAACAAAACACCTTGTTTGGAACCTAGATGAGTTCAACAAACCCAATAAATTATTTATTTAATTTAAGATATATTTAACAGAAGAGACTGAATAATAAAAACATTCTTACACTGAGTTTTCTTAATTATTATTATTCACTTTGTCGGAGTAGTCAGCTAACATCCCTACTATTTTTTTAACATTGTTGCTACTTAGTTATTTGCTATAAATAACCAATCATTTCTAATGTAGACATATGAACAAGACATATTCGTGTGAGTAATAAAAATATTATTTTCTGCTTCCCCTTTTAAACCCCGCAATAATTCGATATGTCTATCAAATTTTGGCAAATTGCAAGTCTTTTTCATGTGATAGTACTAGAAAGTCGCTGTTTTTTATAGCCAATAACTGAGCATGCAACAATAATTTTTAAAAAATAGTAGGGATTGGAGCTCATTACCGCTTCTGATGATTTCTGTAGATTCTGGCACACTTAATTTGTCCCATAAATTGTAGTATTTTCTAGAAATAAATTTAACACAATTATGGAAAATATAATTTTTAAATTATACTTCACCCCTTCTAACTCTCTATGTCTTCCAAATAAGACCAAACCTAGAATACTGTTCCCACGTATGGGGAGCAGCATCACCTTCGATACTTGACATCCATGACTCTGTCCAAAAGAGAGTCATTCGACTCGTCTCATCAATGATCCAGTCCTCACAAGAAGGCTCCTTTCTCTCGCTCATCGCCGTGCTGTTGGGTAGGTATCTGTCTCTTTTTTACTGATTTTTCCACGCATGTTGCTCCGAAGAACAGACCGCTATCCTATCATTCCTCCCTTGACTGTTTTTGACAGAACAAGAAGCACGTTACATATTATGCACCCATTTATTGTCCAGCTATCTGACCAACAATAAGTCCAGCTACAAAAGCCCAGAACATTCCATTTCTCTCGCGCATTCATACCCAGACTCTCTGGTTTATGAAACAAATTGCCTGCAGATGTTTTCCCTTTTCCTTCCAACCTCCAATGTATTAAATAATAAATAAAATTAAATTTAAATTAAAACCTTTTAGTGAATCACCGCTGACGATGACAACAAACTAATTTATGTGCCAAATTGTTGCGAAGTAGATTCAAGGTGGTGTATTTTTCCGGATGAGCTCGGCTAAACATCTGCAGCATGCCGTATGTCTCCACATCCGTTTTTTAGAGCAATGTAGAAGAAACATTTTTATGTAAATAGAACGACCGTTCGACATCCAGAGATGTAATCTGTGCGTAGGAAAAATGATCTTTGAAGCTGCTTAACGGATCTATGGGAACACTATCAGTATAAATCTGTCTTAATTTAGCGAGGACAACATTTTTTCTTACGATACTATTAGATTTTTCTGTAACAAACCACTTTTCTCGTCACTTAATGAGAGTAGAATATTATTTACAGGCCATCTAAAATTTGCAAGGACTCCGCTAACGACAACGAAGGATTCTGTAATTTTTGTATCACTTAACAATATGTACTTCGCTTTGCGTTGACCAGTTTTCGTTCGTTTTATTTTCCTAGTTACCCGTTACCCCGAGAGCACCATAATGGAAGTGAACCGAAAGTGACACGCCTTAGTTATTTCATATCCCTTGTGCACACTAAAAGTAAGCTCAAAGGTTAAAATTATAGACGAATTACAGCAACTCTTGCTGGAACTAATTTCTGTGATGTAATAAAAGGAAATGTGCTAAGAAATGCGTGGTGCAAGAAATGCCCTTGATGTAAATTTACCGAATTTTATTTAAACACAATATCCGGTAAAAGACAATCGCGCTTTGGATTAGGAAATTCTATTTAAATCTTGGTGACCTTCCTGACAACTATTTTATTTATCATAAAAAGTGCAACACCTACGAGTAGAAATACCTAATGCACCTAGCTTAAAATTTTGCAAATTTATATAGATTGCTATGTATAATAATTGATGACATTGATGACACTTTAGGACAAAAAGACACACGGGAAGCTCTACAGAAATCCTAATAATGGATATAAATACTGGGAAGTTACACACTCAATCAGAGGCGTATTAAACCATGCAAGCGCCCTAAGCCCTTGCTCCCCTTACAGATTGCCAATTCTTATTTAAGTACTGTTGCTTAAGAAAACTCATACCTTTGCGATATTTTTGTATTATATTATGCAATATTTTGTTTTCCTCTAACCCTTTTTCTTTCAATTTTGAAAAGGCACGTCTCTCGCGCACCGCCTCTTAAAGTTTTGTGCCTTTGGTACGAGCCTCCTTGTTGGATAATACGCCTTTGCACTCAACAATGCTTCTGAGCAAATGATCTCTTAAGGCAGGGTATTCCAGACAACTTGCATTTCATTCCTCAACTTTGCTAAAGTACTTGGTGGGTTAGGCAATCTGCTGAGTATACCATGTCCATACGTGCTACCATGCTACTGGGAAAAGATTAGGAGCGCGTGGGACCAAGGAAGCAATTAATATTACGTTGTGCTATATAGACGAGCCATAGTTGAATTTTTCTTTATCTAAGTACTAAAGTGCCGTGGGCGTCTGAAGAGAAGGGAGATGTAATCTATTGAACGGGATTTAAACGATTGGAGGTTGGAAGGGGAAGAGAAAACATCTAAAGGCAATTTGTTCCATAATCTAGCGACCCTAGGTATAATGTGGCAGTGTACATTATCCTGCTGGAAAAGGACGTTTCCAATTCGTTTGATGTATGGCATAGCTACTGGTTCCTTCCTGTATGTAACGCACGGTCGTCATGTATTCATTAATGAAAAGTAATGGCGACCTACTGCCAATACATATGGATCCCTGCACCAACAGTGCAAGCATTATGTCGCTCACTAAAAATGCAAAATTTCTTGGTTCTCCATGAAGCTTTCTGACCCGTCATTAAATAAACGGGATTCATCGGACAAGACTTTCGACTTTTTGGAGCTTTTTTGGAATAATTGGCAAATTATCATAATCTTAAGACTCCGAAATTTACCTATGTCAAGTGTTATCTCTATACTTCTAATAGAACAGGACCTAAGATGAGGTTATAAACTTAACGTGTAAAATCCTGGTCTGCTTTAAAAAGCGCCCTACATAGGATTTTAAATTTTTTCCATAACTAATATTTTTGTTGTCTAAGCATTAAAAATAATAAGAGAGGGGCACAAATAAGAGAGAGTACGCGACATATTACACCAGGCTTTATATATGTAGTGGGTATCAAAAAGTTGGAGACAAATGGGAAATTTTTAAAATTTTTTTTTATAAAAAAAGTCAGATTGCAACAAAAAATGAGATAAGTCGTACGGGATGTACAGTATAGAAAATCTAATATTTTCAGTATTAGATCTTCTACAATATGCGAACTAAACCTTGCCTTGAGTGAAGAAAAAAAGGTACACACAAGTGTAAAAAAAATCACAGCCAAAAAATAACTTTGTTACATTTTTGGAAAAACTTTCACTCGCCTGTTTTCTTTACTAAGGGTGGGGTTTCTACTGCATATTTTATAAAGTCAGGTTTAAAAATTTTATCCCGAGATTCACCGAAAACGTTTAAGACAGCACCAAATATTAATTAATATTTCCCAACTGATCAGTTAAGTTCTGTCAAGTTTTTGCCGTGTCGTTGTCAATAAGTAGTCATTAAAAACATGGGTTATTCTATGTTTTGCGATTTATTTGGTTTCCAAATGACTTTTATTTTGGAACTTGTTAAAATGAATTTAGCGTTATTATTGTAGACAATAAAAATTTAAATTGCCTTTTTCTTGATACATAGTACACAACTTAGTTGACTCATTCTTACACTTGTCAAGTTGAACCCTTAATCGTCAAATTAGACAAGTCCTTGCAGTAGTTAATCTGGCCGTAAGATTTTGTAAATCGTCACACCCTGTATGTCCTTTCTCATATTCTGATGGAAACCCTGGTTCTTAGCTAAGCGAACCGCTCTGTACTATAGAGTATCGGTTTTCGATAAAACACAAAATAACTTTTTTCCATTTGTCTCGAATTTTTTGGGACACGCTTTATAACTATAAACTTTTACCCTCCAACACATATTAAAATTTTTATTGAAGGAAGCCCCTGGCACGTCAACATTATGCCTAACACTGGATCGAACATATCCGTGATGGGCGAGTCTACTCGACTCGCACCAGCCAACACGGCAGCCATTTTTGAAATAATTACAAATACTAATATAGCACCCGATGATTTGGTGGTTCATGTCATAGCGCCTAGCAAGCGGGCAGTACCCGCAAGAGTACTACCTGGAAATAGAACTGGTACGTATAATATTGATGAAATTGTTAATAAAAAGTGGGATATCTTGAGTAAAAATTATATCAACTAAGCCAATAATTTTATAATAACAACTAAAGAGTGTGATTTTCCGGATTTTCTCCGTTGCTACTTATTCTATCGGGACATTCGGCCTCTCATTTTGTTCGTATTTTTATTCTCTACAAATCGTTCATTTACACCATTAAGATTGCTTCATTACTTTTCATTTTATAAGCAAAAAAATTAAAAAATAGCGTTTTTTTGCTTAAAAATGTTTATAACAAATTAAAGGAAAAAATTTCAAAGTTGGAAATATAACAGGAATCATCTACGGATCGTCTTTCAGATGATGGCACAGGCGGTTTTCTAATAGTATTAATGTCAAAAAATCCCTAATATTTTGCTCTGTTGCTTGGCCTAAATTAGGAAGAGCATGATAGACATATAGTTTGGCAAGTGAGCCTGTGACAGGGACGAAAGGGGGAAATGCCGCAAAAAATGGCCAGAATATTCTAATAAATTTTCCGAAAATGGGCGTGCTTAATATTTTTGACTGAATAAAAGGTAACAAATAAATATAACTAAAATATTCACTCTACATTTACTTAAATAGTTAACAACAACTTTTAACAATGAAAACAATGGTCTTTTTATCACGGACCTTATAACATTGGCAATCACTCCTGGCTTTTGACTTTTTAGCGTTTTTCCATAAATAAATTGATACATGATGAATGATTACGTCGCGCCGCGCCAATGGAAGAATAACCAAGACGCTTGCTATCGCCACTCGCTCTCGATACATTTCTGGCCAGCCATCATTTGTTTTGCAATAAATGGATTCATTAAGGAAGAATATTTGACTGGTCTGCCTTACGTTGCCAGCTATTATATCAAAACATAATAGTTTTAATGCATTAGTTTATTTTTGTTTATTAATCGTCTTAAATATACCTATTTAAATTAAATAGAATGTGCCTATAATATTAATAGTGAATTTCCTTTAATAGTATTATAATGCTATGTGTTCAAGTCACTAAAGAAAGTTTATATTACAATTGTAATGTAAATGTAATGGCAATTTAAAAAATCCGACAACACGGCAGCTTAGCCATAAAAGGGTTTTAATCTTTTGACCGCATTCTTTAAATTATTTTGGCTGTTACAGACTCACTTGCCAAACTTATACAGTTTATCCCTTAACAGATCACGTAAAACAATTTTGAAAACATAGTAGAGATGTTTGCTGATTAAGTGATTAGTAATCACTGATTACTAGTCTTAAGGCCATTATTTGAGCATAAAAAATATATTAGGTAGTATTTTTCTTGTAAAGTATAAAAAATCCTGAATATTCAGTTGTGAGTTGTGAGAAGCGACAATGTAAACAAATCGTATTCTGTATAACGGTTAATAATTGGTTCTCAAGAAATTTATGGAAAATGTTTTAGAAGAAAGTTATATTTAAATATTTTGGTAAACAAAGCATCTTGGATAGGAATCCTAATTATTTTATGTTGATGCTTTATAATGAAATTTAATTTTTAAGAATGTATTATAATAATTAAATACATTATTTACCATATGTCGTGCAAGAAATACAGTTAATATACTTACAGCCTGTCCGCCCATAGGGTACTTAAGAAGGACAACTTTTTTTCTGGTGGAATTACGCAAGTCTTAAAATGTCTTAAAATCTTAATTAAAGTTTATAAGATAAAGTTATTGGAGGTAAAGCCTAATCTATATGCAAAAATTGATTTTTCCTCGAATACAATTCTTCCGCTAGTGAGGAAAGTAAACAGATATCCCACTTTGAAAGCATTCCCTGCCTGTTTAGTATATAAAATTTAAGATAATTTATTATTGCAGGAGTTCAAAGTGTGGAATTTGTTCCAACTGAAGTTGGAACCCACATCGTTGAAGTAACAGTGAATGGAGAAAAATTACCTTCTGGGCCACTTGTTGCCAAAGTATATGATGCTGGACTTATTCAAGTGGCAGATGTTAGTGGAGGGGTTGTTGGACAACCTGTACAATTTAGAGGTAAGATAGTCGTTAACGTTCAGCCGATGTTGCTCAAGGGTCTCAAATTTTTAGCTTTTGTTTAAATATTCTTGTGACTAGTGCATTTTCAAAAAGCGCTTTCGTGTTTTATATTGTTATCAAAATCTTTTTCTCGGTTTTTCCTAAAAGTAAAGACAAATTATTTTACTGTATATTACAAATGGGTCTGTGATAGAAAGAATTATCTTTACAAATTTACATGAATCACATGAAGTACAGGATTTTGATTTTTAAAATATCTTGTTTTATTTTAATATAAAACAATAAGGAATATGCCATATTTTTTTATTGCATGTCTTTTAAGGAAGTCATTACAAACCCAGAGAAATTATTTGGAAGAAAATTACTAGGATAATTCAGCTTCACAAAATGTTTACTTTTCGGTATAATTTATTACAATTTAAGAATCAGCCATTTGTCCTTAGTGAATAATGAGTCAGAGGGAGAGCAATCGAATTTTTTGAGTTGATAGAAGAATAGTGCAACTAACTTCAGTAAAAAATTCAGTTATACAGGATGTTTTGTTTTGGAGCTATTAAACGCCAAAGTCGAAATTTCCGCGATTTCCGTTGAAATCGGGTACAGGTCTCAAAAGTGAATTAAATGGAAGTAAATTTTCGGAGGTTTAGACTCGGAGCTTTACAACTCTATTGAAACTGGTGAGGATCGGAAATGCAAGTAATTCTTTTGAATTTTTTTAGGTCGAAAAATGCCATTTGCAGACCACTTTTTGGTACCAAACTCGTAAACAAAACGTCGGATCGAAAAACAGATTCATAAGGGAAACTTTAAAATCACTGGAAAATAGATTTTTGTGTGGTCAAAATGATTCAACTTAAAATCCTGTATAAGTGATCAGAAAGAGTTCGTCAAAATACTTGATATCCATGTTTTTTAGTTTCTTCATTCTTTGCAAGAAGGGAGCAATCGCCGATTAAATTTCGATTTTTTTACTTTTTTTGCCCTTGACATCGGTACATTTGAATCACCCTGTATTTTTTCCTATATAATTTTTTCCAATTTGTCAACACTATCTTATAAGGGATAATCACCCTTTAAAATGAATACCGAATTGGCCATCCAGGATCGTATTTAAGGGGTAAAAACAGAACTTTCTTGATTTTTTCCGACAAATACTATTTCCGACATTATTCCACACTATTTTCCTTATTTAGTGATTCTTTTTGGATTTATTTTATTCGTTAAGTATCCCCCCTACTACTTTAAATCGCTTATTTTTACATTTAAGTTATAAATAAATAGGTTTATTTGCATCGGGGACATACAAAATTTTAAAATTTTGAATTTTCGAAGATTGCCATGAAAATAAAGAATTACAGTTTATTTACTCGAAATTATTAAGATATGATGTGTCAAAATTTCGCAAAAAAATGCCAGTTTTTGTTGCAAAATTGAAAGGTCCCTGGATCGGTTTCGGCGTAAAATATACATGAATGAGATTTTAGGAACCTTCTACTTTAAGTGCAGGGATATTTCATTGGATGAGTTACGCATTAAATGCCATTTTATTGATTTTTCGATGACCCTACAACACTGGAATTCGTCATGTACTCATTATGAGTCATACAAATATTTTGGGTTAAAGTTATAAATAGCAGCATTTGCATCGGTGCAGGAAAAATTTTAAAAAGTGCATATATTAAAAGCCGTGCCTTGACAAAACAAATGAAACTGACCCTCTTTACATCGAAATTAAAATATGACCTGTCAAAATGTCATGAAAATAACAGTTTTTGTAGCGATATTGGAAGCTTCCTGGACCGATTTCGGCTTGAAATATACATGGCAAAGGTAAAACAGACTTTATATTTTTATTTACAATACATTTCATTGGACGATTTAAGCATTAAATACGAATTTTTTTAATTTTTCTCAGACCATGCAAATGCATGTCAAAATCAGTTTCATACGGAGAAATGTATTAAAATATGAAGGGTCGAAATGTCGCAAAAATGTCAGTTTTCCTTGCGAGATTTTAGGGTTTCTGAACCGTTTTCGACATCCAATGGGATCATGTTTTACAAGTTTCGAAATTCGCGCAAAAATTTGCAGTAGAAATTATTTTTTTTGTTAATAAAGACCAAAATAAATGGATAACAGCAATCGTCATAAATTAATTTATGTAAAGAATATAAAAATATATTTCAGATTTATTTGGGTTATATGCATATCCCCTATTACTTCTTGGTATATTAAAATTGGGTTTACACTTTTGATTATCTTCATACCGAACAAAATTTGTCGATTATAAGCAACTTTTACTTATAACCAGAACTTAATTACTTGAATGTTTCTTGACTTCACTTTAATTATTTGTTAATAATTATTGTCATTTATTTTATTCGCTCCAATACCGTGCTTTTACCAGTATTTAATAATAATACGGAAGTACTAATATAATATAAATATCATGACTGCTTTTGCTTTAGAATAAATATCATAATAAGTAATAAGTTACAGAACTATTACACACTATCTCTTGCACTTGACCGAATAGGAAAGTATGAACTATTAGCTTGTACCCGAGGCTTCGTTCGCGTATAAGTTATATATTTTATGTATTATTGAACACGGATATTAGCGGCGTACCCCGTATCTTATCGGGACAAGTTAGCCTCTATCTTTTTAAAAAAAATTCAAGTCGGTTTAATGATTTTTAGTATCCATCGTACAACGTATATGACTAATACACAAAAATAATATACACCGTTACTATTTTCCTACAGTGAACAAACCTGTACAAAACAAAAAAATTTGCGCCTCTGTCATATACATGGTATTTTCTTCATATCGTGGCCAACCCTATACAGGGTGTCCGAAAAGTCTTAGCATGGGCAAATATCTTTCCTATTAGTAAAGATAGAGACACCAAATTTTAGATGTATCTTACTGGTTAATAAATCTACTTTTTCATGTAATTTAACGTTTTCAGCCCCCTTGAGGGGTGAAGCTAGGGAGATGAGGTCAAAAATTTTAAAAGCAACCCTATGCCATCTGGTACCTTACTTTAAAGGTCTTCAAAAATAAACATTTCACCCCAAACCCGAAATCCAAGGTCCGTATCTTATTTGGTTTTTAAACGGCAAGCCTATAAAAATTAAAAATCATAAAGAAATTAAAAATTTAATTACCTTTATTTCTTCTATTACTTTAAAAGTTGTGCCAAATGACCACTATGAACTTCTTGGCAGTAATAAAGTTGATTTTGGAACTCTGCAACGAAATGTCACCTGTCATTCTCAAGAATGTGAGAAGGGTCACCATTAATTACCATAGGGCTAACATCAGCCCCGGCCATGGCCTGGCCGCGTCTTCTTGTTGGACAATATTTTATTATTGTAATAACAATGTTTTTTTTATCTAAGACATCCCACGTAGACTTCAAGCCTAAGTAATAATGTACCGTGGGTGTCTGAAGAGAAGGGAAATGTAGTCTATTGACACGGAATTTGAAGCATTGGAGGTTGGGACGGGAAGGGAAAACATCTGCAGGCAATTTGTTCCATCATCTGGAGACCCTAGGTATGAATGAGCGAGAGAATTGGTCTGTTCTTGGCGTTTGGAGCTGGATAGTAAAGGGATGCATACGTAACGCGCCTCTTGTTGTTCTGTTAGGGACATTCAAGGGGGGGAATAATACCGGCTAGTTCTTCAGAGCAAAATCCGTGGAAGAAGCGGTAGAAAAGTGATAAATCCCCTACAGCGCGGCCATGAGCGAGATAAGGGAGTTTTCTCGTGAGGGCTGGGTCATTAATAAGTCGAATGGCTCTCTTTTGGATAGAATCAAGGATCTTAAGTGTCGAAGGTGATGCCGCTCCCCAGATGTGGGAGCAGTACTCTAGGTTAGGTCTTATTTGTGAAACATAGAGAGTGTATAAGTTGGACGGGGAGAAGTATTTTCTGGCTCGAAAGAGAAAACCAACTTTTTTAGCTGCCGATGTGGCTACTGAAGTAATGTATTTGTGCCAGCTGAGATCATGTTCGAAAGCGACGCCAACGAGATCGAATGTTTCGTTGTTTTGTAGGGCTTGGCCATTCATGTGGATGGGGTAAGCGTTGCCAGATTTTTTGCGTGAGAGGGAGCAAGACTGGGTTTTGGAGGCGTTGAACTGAACAAGGTTCTTGGCTTGGCACTCCAGTCTAAGATTAATTGAAGATCTTGGGAACTGTGTAACGGTTTAAATGTAAATAGCTGTCGTAGATGTAATATATTGGTGACATGTATTAGTAATAAATAAAGATATTTGAAAATAAAGAAAGAGCTAAAAGTGGCTCAATGAAGTAAGAAGACACATTCTTGATGGTGACGGGTGAATACCAATCTGTTTCAGAAGTTACGCTAGCTGTAGTTTCTGAGGTTGCTCAAATGCAAATGCAAGTTCAGTATTTCCCTAATCTTACTTCATATTCGATGGGGCATAAAATCTTATAGACAAGAGATAGCGACGTCTCCTTAGTAGATACGTTAAGAAATATAAGCACAAGTAAAGATAATTTCTTTATAAGGATATAATGAAATCATATAAGTTACAACCCATAAATTTCTTATTGGAAGAGAAAGTACAAGATGCACTTAACCACAAGGCATCTGTTTCACTTGCATTATTATACCGTCTGTTGTTTGGTATTTAACCATTTCTTCATTCACACGATTTTATAAAGAAAGGAATACAACCACGACTGTTAGCAAACTTTTTAGGTCAGTGCAGTAACGTTAGGGTTCGTAAAGACCATGGGTAGCGGACCGTAAATTAACTGTGTTTAAAAGTAAGAGATAATTTACATAATACCAAAAAACACTTACCAATTTGTGTACGGTGGTTACGATCCAATTTTTTATGAATCCGCCAGTTCAGCTTTGAAGTCTTTTACTGGCTAGTTCTGCTGGTATTTCATATGTGCCTGCGGCCTTTTTGCATTTTAATTTCTTCAAAACCTGATCAAATTCTTCTCTAAGAATCATATCTCCCCTCCCTTCTTTAACTACGTCCTCTAGATCTTCCAATTTTTCTGGAAAGCATTCTTTTGCTTCAGTAAGTTATTTACCCAGTTCATCTCGTAGGACATTGCTTCTAGCTGATATCTTCAAAGAGTTGAGTTTTTTTAAAGTGTTACAAGGCGATAACTCGATTTTTTTTATTTGCTCTTTCGGTTACGGAATTATGATTTATTAGGTTATGAAATAAAAAAAAATTGTTTACTATTGAATTTCAACTTATCTATCGTCTGCCATGCTTCAAAGTTGTTCGAAATGCCCCCTTCAACTTCCAAACACTTTCTTAGTCTTCATCTCGTTCCATTCTGCATCTACATAGTCGTTCGTAATGTTCTAAATCTCCACTGTTTTTCAGTTATCTTTCAAGAAACGAGCGGAACGGTGACTATTTAAATATTAAAACTAGGCACAGTATTAAATTTAACATAAATATTTCTTAAAAATCGTATTAAACTAGCATTCGTAACTGTTTTCTAAAATAATTAAGAAAATCCACCAAGCATAATAATTGGTCCATGTTCACTAAACCAAAAACATCCATAGTATTACCTACGTATGATTCCATTAAAAAAAGTCGTTCGCATAGCCTAGATCTTTACAGAGTAACATTTGTTGTTATATTGTGCTGTGCATAAGTTGCAAGTTAGAAAAAAATTGTTTTATATTCCTCGCATTAATAAATATTTTGTTAAGTGCGTTTGCCTTGAAGTTAATTGGAAAACTAATTATAATTAGTTCGTAAGTTAATGCATTTCGGTGACAAATACGAACGGAACTAATGTTAATTTATTGTAAAAGGTAAAGCATGCAAATACTGGTTATTGTAAAAGTAGCACATATTTCGTAGTATTTTGATAATAATTTCCGTTTTACCCGTGTCCAGATACTAATTTTAAAATCTGAAACATACATATCCGATAGTTTTCGTATGGATTTCTTTTATTATCAATATCATTTTAAAAATCAGTTTTAGTAGTCTGCAGCCAGAGCTGACTACAATAATTATTGTTATTGTTTAAGAAAGTAATCGATTATTTATTGCTGATTTACAAGTAATTGATGATATTACAAGTAAGAACTTTAATCAATTCCCGATTACTTACGATATAGTAAAGTAATCACAATACATGATTACAATTGAGAGTACTTTTTCGCTTGGCCAAAAGAAAAGCAAATAATACTATTATAAAATACGGGGTGTCCAAAAAGTCTTAGTATGGGCACAGGCAATATATGGGTAAACATCTTTGCTATTAGTAAAGAAAGAGACACCAAATTTTTGGTGTATCTTATTGGTTAATAAATCTACTTTTTTATGTAATTTAATTTCTTCAACCCTCTTGTGGGGTGACGCTAGGTAATTGAGGTCAAAAATTATAATGCAACCCTATGCCGTGTGGTACTTCATTTTACAGGTCTTCAAAACACATTTTAACTCAAACCCGAGGTCCGTATCTCAATTCGCTTTTAAATGACAAGCCTATAAAAATTAAAAATCATGAAAAAAATTAAAAATTTAAGTACCTACCTTTATTTCTCTTATTACTTTAAAAGTTGTTCAAAATGACCACCATGAACTTCTTGGCAGTAATAAAGTCGATTTTGAAACACTGCTAAAAAGTAATACTTGTGATTCCCAAAAAATGTGAGAAGTGAGTTCCAAAAACGACTTTATTATTGCCAAGAAATTCCTGGTGGTCATTTTGAAAAACTTTTAAAGCAATAAGAGAAATAAAGGTACTTAAATTTGTAATTTTTTTACGATTCTAAATTTTTGTAGGGTTGCCATCTAAAAACGAATTAAGATACGGACCTGGGGTTTGGGGTAAAATGTTTCTTTTTTGATGACTTTTAAAATGAGGTACCACATGGCACAGGGTTGCATTTAAAATTTTTGACCTCAGCTCTCTAGCGTCACCCCCTCAAGGGACTTGAAGAAGTTAAATTACATAAAAAGTCGATTTTTAACCAATATACAGATACAGCTAAAATTTGGTGTCTCTATCTTTACTAATAGCAAAGATATTTGCCCATACTAAGACTTTTCGGACACCCTATTCTACAAAACTACGTTTCTACTAAAGAACTGAAAATTTTCTGTAACTAAGTACTTATTATTTTCACACAGAATATTGTCACATAATAGATTTGTTAAAATTGCATGTGGTGACGTACTTGAGTCAATGGTGCCAAACGATTTTTACAAAGTTGATAATAAGAGATATACAGAGTGTTAAAATTATATTTTACATTTTTTCGCTACCTTTCGAAATATACTAAATAAATTCATAAAATTTAGTAGGCGGGATTTTTTTTGGGATGGGAAAAGCAAATCCGTTCTCAAATTTGCTGTATTTTGTAGAGGGCGCCACGTACGGCATAAAATGTCATTTTAAAACGTTCCACCTTTTTGTTCTTCAATATACACAATTTCTGAATAGAAATTCTTATTCCCTTACCGCTTTTACTTTAAAAAGGTATACTTAACTAATGTTTTTAAGAAAAATGCATTTGAATTCGGTGTTGCACAGAATAAATAAGAAATAAAATAATTAAGTATCATCAAAAAATAAACCTTTTTATTAAAGAGGTGCAAACATCATGGGAAAATAATAATAATCGTGTTTTATTATTTTTGTGTGTATTTGTTGTTTACAACTTAAATTTTTGAGTGTTAAAAAAGTGTGAAGTTGGCACCCATGAAATATTTTTTAACAAGAGTTCTTGTTTTAACGTCATAAGTTCCCGTTAGTGCTGCCATATTTCTACAGTTTCTGCATAAAGATAATGACATTTTGTTGTTGAATTTCTTACTTCCCAAAAATGCACATAACATGTGATAGAATTTTTTCTATTTCTGTTCTGCCCTCGAACATCATAAAGAACTGTAGAACTCCTTTAGAACTATTAAGCACTGTGGCCAAACTTTGGCGTTTGCAACAATGGGGGGCTGCGTGAAGTTAGCCGCCATTTTCATTTTTTTTAGTTTTATTTTAACGAAACCATTAATAAAAATAACTCTAGAACTCTTCATAGAAAACTCGGAACTCCATTAATTTTTAATAAATTTTGCATTTGGGGAGCCAATTTCACAGCAATATTATCAACTTTTGTACTAAGATAAGTTAAGTTAAAGTTGAGTCAGGGAACCCACTGCTAAGATATGGCCCATTCGATACCAAACACCCTGTATATTAATGTGTCTACACCGGGAAATCATTGTTTTTTTTAAATAACTGAACAACAGTGAACATCCTTGAACAAAAACAAAATGGATGTGACCAGATTACTCCTCTTAACTGACTGATTTTTTTTTAGTTGATGCAAGCCAGGCTGGGGAAGGCCAACTTGAAATTTCAATAAATGAAGGCGAGGTACCCAATCACGTTCAAGTAGTCGGAGGAGGTCGATGCCTAGTCTCATTTACTCCAGACCAAGCGAAACCCCATCTTATCGACATTAAATTTAATGGAGAAACAGTGCGAGGTTGTCCTTTTGTCTGCGCTGTTGCCGATACTAGCCGTGTGACCTTAAGCCTGTCTCACCTTGAGCTCATCTCAGTTAACCAACCGAGCTCCTTCCATATGGGTGTGGCCGGCGGAGGCGCCGCCGAGCTCGCGGTTGCAGTCCGCGGGCCTGTGGGCGAGCTCCCTGTGAAAGTCACTGGAGATATCCATTCGGGATTTACCGCTGAATTTACTCCAGTGCAAGTTGGAGCGCATCAGATTAGTGTGGATTATAATGGAAGGCCTGTGCAAGGCACACCGTTCGTAGCGAAGGCTTTCGATTCAAATAGGGTTAGGATTCAGGATTTTTTACCAATTTAGCATAGTTTATTTTGGCTTTGTTTTGGTAACTAAATTTATAAAATATACATAGCGCAAAATGAATCCGGTAGAATTCACACCTTTTGAAACTATTCCGAAAACGGTTTCTTTCTCTTCAAAAAACAATAATTTTTTTTTATTGACTTTTCACTAAATTTTGATTCTGATGCCATGGTATACAGAATGTCCGCGGACCGGGTTTAGCAGAGCACAAATGGACCAAATTTTGCATTATACGTAAAAATGTCACTCCTAATAAAAGTATTTGCTTGTAGAATAAATAAGATTCACGTTATGGAAAATTTAATTTTTTATGCAGGGAGCATAAAAATACAAAAACGTTATTTTGCGTAAAAGCAAACATACATTGTTTATCATTTTCTAATGAAACAACAAATTAATGTTTTTTTTGGGCGTAAATCATCATTTTTCCGATTCCACTTTTATTTCTTTTGCTTGAGGTGTGTGAGCCCTGTCCAACTCCTGGCGACTGCTTATTCCAACACCATTGGCGTGCTTTTTTGTATTAAATTTTTGTTTTTCTAATATTACTAATATATAGGTATAATGTAAAACTACACCGATGGATTCGATACAAGTGAATATAACCTCACTTACTTGTGAGAAGGGACATCTGGGTTTAAATAATCCAATTTTTTTGCAAATTTGACACTGCTGAGCCATATTTAAATGTTTTTACGCAAAATGATGTCAGCTTCTTTAAAGAAAATCCCTTAAACGCTTCTCGCAAACACAAAATAACACAATTCCACTTTCGAACAATGGCGCAAACGTCAACGAATTTTACATATCATTTAAAGACGTAACCATGATTATTTTAGGTTAGAACTGGCATCAACATTTTGGGAACCGGTGCCGGCATCGGAGTCACTTCCTAGGGTTTAATTTAAATCATATTTCATATTTGTTCTTTTAGTACAAAATTAAGGTATATTTACTCTTGCGCAAAATAACGTTTTCGTATTTTTTATGCTCCCTGTATAAAAAAAATTCATAACGTGAGTCTTATTTATTTTACAATCAAAATTTTTTATTAAGGGTGACATTTTGTAAGTATGTTGCAAAATTTGGTCCACTTCTTCTAAATCCCATTCGCGGGCTGTATATCCGTTTATGTAATTATTAACATATTTTGGATTTTGCAGAAATTCTAAATTAAGTGATTATCATATGTTTTTCAACACCAGACCTAACCCTATCAGTCTATTTAAACTATTAATTTGCAACAGGTTACAGTGGGCACAGTGGCACGAGGAACAGTTGGCCGACCGGTTACTTTCTCTGTAGACGCAAGCGAAGCTGGTGAAGGCAATCTCGAGATAACTATTTCTGCGAGGGGGTTAAATATACCGACACAAGTACATCCTCAGGGTAACGCCAGATTTGCCGTCAGTTTCGTGCCAGCAGAGGCGTGCGATCATGTCGTCAATGTGGCGTTTAACAAAAGACCGGTTAGTTGATTTATTTTAAAAATACCGAACGAAATATACAGTGCTATCATTTTAAAACTAGCCACCTTACATTGTGCGTATGTAGGATAAAGAAAGAGGAGAGAGAACGCTAGTTTAACTCCGTCTCCGCGCGCCACCGTTATGGCTTTCCGGGCCGTCTGTATTTCACCGACCAAACCTGTGAAGACCGTTCCTGATGAAAATAATCCATTTTCCACACATTTGGCACTGATGCAAGTTTATTGATAACGTACTTTTAGGAAAAACAAAAAGTGACTTAAAATTGTACTACACACGTATATTCCGACCTGCCTGAAACGTTACACACAAAACCGTACGTCTTTACAAATATTTAAGCCATCAATGAACGGGACGACAGCACATGCTCTGGTGAGAAAGCGACGTAGCCACTCTCACTTTAAATTTCATCACCATGCAATGGAAATACGTTTTTGTGTACAGGATTGCCTAGCAGTGGAAAAATGTGTTGTAGTGAAATTTTTAATGTTTCTTGTTTTTTTTAAAAGGATTTTATCCATAGACTTTGGAAAATGTCAAGTCATGACCGGCCCTAGGGGCGGACAAACCGGACCCCTATCCGGGGCGGCAAATTTAAGGGGCGGCATTTTAGCTGAATTTTGTAAAATAATTTTGTCATAAAAAAAAATTTATATAAGGATAGTTAAATTGTATGTTTTTTTTTATAATGTTTTCTTTAATAAATTTAATTTAAATGCCACTGCCAATGGAATCAATACTTCCACACCACGCCAAAATAGGCTTAATATTAGGTAACTTGATAAAATGTTTCCATATCAAAAAATAATAGTAAAATAGGATTCTCTAACCCTGAAATCCCAAAAGACGACATACAATATCATATCATGTTTCAAATTTTACTGCCCCCTCTAAAAGGATGAGGGTGAATTTAAAAAAATTATTTTTGGAAATTAAAAAACCTAATGTTATAAAAAAACTTATATTATTCGATTTTTTCCAAACATTTCCAATTTTTACCACCTCCTCTTTTCCCTCCCCACTATAAAATAAAAATCTGTAGACCCAAAATCCCCTAAAACGACATTTTACTTTATGTTTTACATTTTTTACCAATTAACCCACACCCCCCCCCCCCCCCCACCCATTTCATCTGTATCTCTTTTAAAGTGAATTTCATAAAATTGTCATAAAAACGACAATAAATTATTCGTATAACGAATTCAACATAGTTCAGGATTTTTACGTCTTACAAGACAACTGGTGTAATTTGAAATTTCAAAGTAGGTCTGAGGGCAAGGGAGTAAAAAATTCAATATGTACTGGTTTTAAACTTTCCCTTCCTTATTTAAATTGACGCGTTCTTTGTCTAAACCGAATTTACTTCAAATGAAATGCCATTGAGGGTGGCTAGTTGTGAAATGAAAGCACTGTATTTTTTAAAATAGGGCACAACCCCTCTTTATTCATATTTATTTTTTGGAAAAAGCCCCGAGTTATTTTTTCTGCCGTTTTGACAATACTTGTCTCATCGTCCTTTTAAAAAATGAGAAGAAGATTTCTGGCAAAACTTTTATATACAGGGTGAGATTTTTAAAGTGAAAATGAAAAATTTTAAAGTTTAAAATATTTTCATAAAATTTTGGCCAGTTAATAGGGAGATAGGGAGCCACTTTTAAAAATATTTTTGACATTTACTCCTCTCTATTTTGAGGGGTGGGGGGTAACTTTGGAATTTTAAATGGGATGATGTACTTTTTATAAAATTCGAATCTACGTTAAATCTACGTATGTGTAGAATTTTTTGTTGATTTCCCCTTTCTGTTACGGAATTATGAATAAATCATAATTATTGTTGATATTATAATTTATTAGGTTATTAAAATAAAAAAAAATATTTACCATTTAGTTTCAACTTATTTATCGTCTGTCATGCTTGAGAACTTGTTTGAAATATCAAATGTCCCCCTTCAACTTCCGAAGACTTTCTTACTCTTTCTCTAAATGAATTTCGTACCCGCTGTAACATTTCAGGTGTCACTAATAAGCTGGCAAAGTCGATTCGGTCTTTCATATCATCTAAAATTGTAGGTGCAGTCGCCATCACTTTGTCCTTTAGAAAACCCCACAAGAAAAAATCAAGGGGCCAAGTCCCGGGACCTAGCAGAAATAATCGTTAAAACGACAAAATTCTCAACTGACTTTAGTAAAAATGACGCATTTACCTGGAAACGAATAGTAATTCTGAAATTAGTGAACTTGATTTATTGGTAATATTTATTACCCAAGCAAACCCAAGCAAAAAAAAAATGTACATATACGTCGTTTTTTACGCAGATTCAAATTTTATAAATAAAAGTACATCATTCCTTTTAAAATTCCAAACCCCCACCCTTCAAAACAGAGAGAGAGGGTAAATGTCAAAAATATTTTTAAATCTGTCCCCCCATCTCCCTATTAACTCACCAAAATTTCATGAAAATATTTCCCTGTATATAATTAATCATATTATTATATATTATTGTACATCGAGGATTTTAACATTATTGAGAGTTGTTTTCCATCGGCATTAGGTAGTGGGATGTCCCCTGATAGTTTCGGTGGGCGGAAGCGGAACTGGGCCCAGCGTAACATTACCAGGCCCTGGACCAGTACATAGACCTAGTAGTCTTCTGATTAATCACCCTGGGAGGCTGGAGGATATAGAAGTAAATGTTGAGGGTGAGATTGTGTTTTGACCTATAATTACAGGTTGGGGTTTTTCCATAAAAGACGATGTTTTAGTTTGACCACGATAAAGGAAACGCCTATATAGACAGTAACAGAGATATACTATTTTGTTTTCTTAACATCGTTGTGTCTCAGTTATTTGCTATAAAAAGTCAACGACTGTCTGGGGAAGACACAATTCACCAAAGAAATCAATATTTTATTTTGTCCTTTTATCTGTCGAATTGTTGCAGTGTGGTTTGAAGGGAAAAGTACAAAATACAATTTTGTCTTCATTATCTGTGTAATTACTAAAACAATATTTTTGCAGCATAAACTAAAACATCGTCTTATGTGTTTTACGAGTAGAATTTTATTAGTTTGAATAAAAAGAAATTCAACTGATTTTCGTTATTCGAAAAAACTCAGATAAAACTCAAAACAACTGAATGAGGTTATGACATAATTTTCCAATTAATATACAGGGTGTTTCTAAAAGGTGCCAGGAAATTTTAGAGACATTTAACCGAAAGTATGAAATAAATTTCCCATTAACACATGTCCGAATACCCCTTGTTTGAGAGATACAGGGTGTTAAAGTTTAAAGTTTTTTTGTTTTATCTTAAACGTTTTTTGAGATAGTTGTCTTAAAATTTGAATCAAGCTGAATTTTAGCATTTTTAATCAAAAATTATTACAAACTTCCCAAACACTATATAGGGTGATATTTTTTCTGGGGTTACAGGTCCCTTTTACCCTAACGAACTTTTGTGATACCACTGTCTACTTTTAATCAAGTGATCAATAGTCCTGCTGAGTTCTAAGACTTTTTGATCTCTTGAATTTTTTGATATCGTGCATTGTTTATAAATTATTTAACAAAATATCTGCTCCTGCATACCCCATTTTGATATAAAAGGCTTTTTAACAGGTACGTACGAATTGCTAAATGATTTATAAGCGCTACAATGTATCAAAAAAAGCAATAGAAAAAGAGTTTTTAATGAAGCGGGGACTATAACTATGTTAAGCCTGTTGTGTTCGAGAAAATGTTTAGGTTTGTTAAAAGGTACATGACCCAGGTAATTTTACGCCCTGTATATCCCCAACAAGGCGTTTACGAAGATAGTGGGAAATTTTCTTTATATCTATAGCTGTAGAAGCTATTCCTTATATTTTCTGGCAACTTTTATAAATACCCTGTGTTAACAGAAAATAAAGTTTATATCGTATACAGATAAATTGTGAGTATTAAATGAAACCAAATTAATAATCAAAATAATATACACTGACCAGCAATATTAACGCAGCACTAAAAATTTGCAACAATTTTGTTGTTAATACGCAAAAAATTATTTAAATCGGACAGTAGATTTAGAAGAAATACAACATCAAAATTGTTGCAAATTTCTAGTGGTGCTTTAATATTGCTGGTCAGTATTATATTATGCACCAATATATTTTGTTCAAACTAATAAAATGTATATTAAGTATTTTATTTATTTATTTTGTTACTTAAAACAAATACAAGGAAGACTAGATATTTCTGTTTGTGTACGTATTACGAATATTCTATTCATATCCGTGGCGACTGATGAAATTTCAAAGTTGTATATCTCTGTTCCTACTTACAGGACCCTTACCAAGTTTAGGGGTTTTAATAGTGAGCCCACTGGGAATGTTTTGGTAGAGAAAAAAACATTCTGTAATTTGCGAAAAAAAGTTGAATTTTTGCTGAGCCTCCGCTGGGAAAAAATTGAACGCGTTTAGGTATTTTATTTATTATTTTTTCTAAACAAATTTTACATGACTTTGTTGGAAATTTTTAAATTTTAAGAGAAAAAAATGTGTAAGTAGGAAATTATAGTTATTGGAATTTTTTTTAAATTATATTTTAGGTTTAAAAAAATTCAAATGACTATAACTTTCTACTAACACATTTTTTTCTCTTAAAATTTAAAAATTCCCGATAAAATGATGTAAAAGTTGTTTAGAAAAATCTATTAAATATAATACCTAAACGCGTTCATTTTTCAGCTCAGCAAAAATTCAACTTTTTTTCGGAAATTGCAAAAAAAAATTACCAAAACATACCCAGTGGGCGCACTATTAAAATCCCTATATTTCGTACGGGTCCTGGAAGTAGGAACAGAGATATACAACCTTGAAATTTCACCAGCCATCACTGATTCATATGGTTCCTAAAGAGAAAACTATTATTCTAGTCACAAAAGTGTTTACCTATATTTATGTAAATATTTATTTTTATTGTGTCCGACAAAAAATGTGTTACTGTAAGTTTTTAATTTTGTAATGAAATCATAATAAACTATGCCTGTTTCACCCTTTGCTGTGTATTTTCCTTTCTTACTTTCACTCTTTTGCACTTCTGTTTTTTCATTTTTAGGTCACCATCGATACGTTTATTAAAATCCCGTCTATTCCCACGAACTTTCTGTATTAACAAATGTTCTTGATTCCTACTAACAAATCCTTACCTTCCTTATCGGAAAAAAATAATAAAATTACAGATAAATGTTTCTAAAATGTTTGTTTTAATCCCTTTTTCTAATTTCTGAACTAATTAATTACTTAATATGCTTGTGCAGTATATCAACAAGTATTTATTACTGAAATACTTTGAATGGCAGCTTTTTAAATAAATATAGTTTTTAAAAAGTTTATTTACTAAAAAATTCTTAATACAAGAGTAACGATATTAATAGGCTGCGTTTACATGTGTTACTAATGTGTGTATATTGTTAAATAATTAAATCAAAATTGATATTTACGTACTAGGAAATATTCAATTGGTGAGGAGTTCAAAAACTCTACGCAAATTCTATAATTGTTTTAAAATTTATATAACTTTTAACTCAGATGTATCAAATATTATTAATTACATTATTTATCTTTCATTAAAGTTTGTGTGCTTAAGAGTTATAACCGACTGCCAACGTTACTATTTTGCTTGTAACATTATTGTTCCGCAGTTTGCTATAAGAAAAATCAACGGGTTTTTGGAGTAGACTTAAAAAATCATAATTTAGTAGAAATCAAAATTTTATTTTCTACTTTTTCTTTAAAATCCACCTAGCAATAATTTGACACAGTAGTGACATGGTTAAATTTACTATTATACCATTTTTTGAATGTGTTGTCGCATAGTTTAGCATTGTCAAATATAATAAATATGCACCAGCATTTTTTCAATAATAAAGCATTTTGGAAAACTTGGGTTTTAGAAGATAAAGAAGTTTCGTAAAAAATCAGTTGAATATATAGGGTGTCTGAAAAGTTTTAGTATTGGCAAATTTCTTTGCTATTAGTAAAGATAGAGACACCAAATTTTAGATGTATCTTATTAGTTAATAAATCTACTTTTTCATGTAATTTAACTTTTTCTTTCCCTTGAGGGGTGATGCTAGGGAGTGGAAGTCAAAAATTTTAAATGCAACCCTATGCCGTGTGGTACCTTATTCTAAAGGTCTTCAAAAAGAAACGTTTTGCCGCAAACAGGTCCGTATCCTAATTCGTTTTTAAATGGCAAGCCTTTAAAAATAAAAAATTTTAAAAAAATAAAAAATTTAAATACCTCAATTTCTCTTATTACTTTAAAAGTTATTCAAAATCACTACCATTAACTTCTTGGCGGTAATAAAGTCGATTATGGAACTCTGCCAGGAAAACACCTGCCCTTCTCGAAAATGTGAGAAGTGAGTGCGAAAATCGACTTTATTACTGCCAAGAACTTCATGGTGGTTATTTTGAAAAACTTTTAAAATATTTAAATTTTTAATTTTTTTCCCCGATTTTTATTTTTTAAAGGCTTGCCATTTAAAAACGAATTAAGATACCAACCTCGGGTTTGCCGTAAAATGTTTCTTTTTTGAAAACCTCTAAAATGAAGTATCACACGGCATAGGGTTGCATTTAAAATTTTGGACCTCAATTCCCTAGCGTCACCTCTCAAGGGGGTTGAAAAGGTTAAATTACATAAAAAAGTAGATTTATTAACCAATAAGATACACCCAAAATTTGGTGTCTATATTTACTAATAGCAAAGATATTTATTATAGATATTATTAAAGATAAATATATATTTGGGACACCCTGTATAAAATTATTGAATGATGAAAAAATTATGAATTATATAAATATGAAGAAAATATATTAAAATAAAAATCAGTTCGCTACATTTAAAAAAAAATTAGTCACTGTGAGAAAAGAAAATTATCATAACTCACTTTTGTAGATAAAAACTTTCATTATTAAACAAGTATTTATCTATTTTTCAAATTTTCAAGAACTGCAATTATTTCATAAACAGTTGCTTTTTTAGTTCTAATAAATTTTAAATTCTTAAAAAAATATATTTGTTACCAAAGTAACAGTTTTTTTAAGACTACCTCTATGGAAGAATTTGCAAAAAATATAACACGGAGAACTTAAATAAAACTTGTTCCTATTCACTGTTGACCAATTTGGTTTACCTCGTTTCTTTCAGTCTAAAAATTGATCTACATATTTATAAATCTTCTTGGAATGTTGGTATATGTCCAAATCACATAAATTTAATTTAGTCCACTCCTTCACTATCTCTAAAAATGGAATACATACATTTTCTTTTTTATTAGGTATTGTTTACAGATAGAAAAACTGCATGTTTTGCATGATACATATTTTCTTCTTCTCTGTAGTTACCGTATCCTTCACTTTTCCCTTATAAAAATTCTTAGACATTCACTCTTCTTTTGTATTATATAATATTAAAAACTTAGGTAACACATATTTTTGTATATTATTTACGCTAGGTAAACATTATATTTACTAAATAACTATAATTATTATTGATACAGAGGTCATTTGTAACCAGTACCGAAATCGGTTCTCGACTCGACAGATACCAGCGCAAGCTTAATTTCGTCAAACTCCAGAAGCCACTTCCCAGTGATCTCTGGAGTTCTTGTTCTAACTTTTTATTAGTTTTTCGTGATCCTTGAGCGGGACCAAGACCTATTTTTATTTGTTTTTCATCTTATCTCACTGGTCCGTCCGAGGTCGGGTCGGATGTACTTGGGCCAGTGTTGGTCCATTGTACTCACCTTAGATTTTTATTGCACCCACTCGATTGTCCCAAGGTCGTCGGCTTTCCCGTTTCCAGTGATATCTTTGTGTCCTAGTAGCCTCTGCAGCTTAACTGTATTTTTTTGCCAAGGCCAATAATTGCCTTTCAATGTAAGATGACGTAGATTTCTGTCTGAAATACTGTGGGAAATTGCTAGAAAAACATGTTACTCTCCCGTCTCTTCCCATTACCCAGCCCCAGTACCGTCTTTGGTCTTTGAATCGTCCATATGCGCATTTCTATCTTACGTCCCCCATTTTTTTTCATTTGTCTTTCTACTTTATCTTATAAAGATAGCTGTGATAATTTCTAAAATACATTAAGTATATTTAAATAAAAAATGTGACGAAGGACGTAAAATGAAATGAACAATATGTTAAAATAAGAATCAAAATGACAACAATATTCTTTCATGAAAACATTCTTTATAGACACATGTTACAATGTTGTAAACATTATAAACTCTGACAGATCTTGTATTTTTCATTTAAAATTTCGTGATTATTACTACAGGATAAAACCTAGAATGGCACTTTTCATGTCGCCATGGCGATTTTACTTTTGATATGTGTGCAGTTTCTGCTTATCAAGTAGAAAGTTATAAAAATATCATTATAGCTTTTTAAGAAAGTAAGATAGGACCAAGAATAAAAAAAAAACGAAATCTGAGGCTTAGTAGGTACTCTCCATAGACTTTACAAAACATCAAAACAAAAATTCTAAAGGCCACTAGTTAAATTACCTACCCTGTATTCTTCTCCACTTGAGCTCTGTATATTTCTGGGGACAAATAGACATAGTTCTGCTCTTTACGTTAAAATTGGCAATTTCATTGTCTTTGTACCTAGAAAAGATCACCTGAAGTTCAACCGTTAGGTTCTCGGTATTTGGTGTTGAACACTAAGCAGATATTGTTCAATTGCAAAGTTCTCTTTATTTTTAAATTGCATGCCATATGTCTGTTTTCCAAGCAGTAGCATATTAAGACATTTAGGGACACAACTAATAAACTGATCGGATGGGGCCCCCTAACCTCTTTATTAAATATTTTTCCTTGTCTTCGTTATTATTTTCCGTTTAAAGAATCCAAAATTTTTGGGAATAAATTGCAGTATCAAAACACGACATAGGTGTTATTGTCACAGATAAATATATTAGGGCATATCTATACTAAAGATTAGATGAATGCCTTTGGAACCTAAATAATAACAGATGGGGCCCCCCTCGGGGCCCATGGCTATAATCTAGTGTGCCTAAATCCGCCACTGTTGCCAAGGGTACTTAGAAAACTATGTGATTAATTAAAAAAAAACGCTTTTATTCTGTCTTTTTCTAGTGTAGATGGGAAAAAATGTTGAAAAACTTTAAAAAAGCAAATGCCCGGTCCTTAATGAAGATAATGCAAAATTTTGATTAGTTTGCGGGAGATCCTATGCCCAAATTAATTAGTTTTACTAAAAAAACTTAGATTATTTTAAATAGAGTTCGTCTGCAGACTTGCAGTGTCTTGATTTAGGAAAAATTTTACTTTGTTTGTTAGACTGTAACACGATCCTTAATTAATATTTTCTTAATTTGCTATAATGTAAATAAAACTCAAAATTAAAAAAAATATGTTAGTTTGCTGAACACTTTTTATCGCTCAAATAATAACCTTTTTGTTAAGCAATTGCTATGATGACGGATAATATTGAACAATGTAGGAATAAATGGTGACATGAACGTTAATAAATGTTGTAATAGGATATACTTACAAAGAACTAAATAGACAATTGCTCATAATTGCGTTTATAAACAAAAAAGTGTAAAATGCAATTAATTGCTCTAGAAAGAATGCCACTATTAAAACAAACATTTTTAAAACAATAACAAAATAAAATTCATTACAAAATCTATTTAAATTTTACATAACCTATTGAATTATAATTCGTAAAATTGCTCTCCATACTATCGAAGGTATCCACATCGCTTGTTACTTTCTTCTCCTAACTTACCTAATCAGCTATCACAAACTGTCCCTTCTTCCTTATAACCATAAAATCTTTACCCAAAACGTTCGACTAATCCAGGTCCAGGAGGGCAAGCAGTACCAACTCAAGTTCAGTCACTAGGAAACGGTCAATATCAAGCGGAGTTTGTACCGAGAGTGGTTGGTGAACATCGTATCATAGTTTCCGTGTGTGGAGTACCTACTGCGGGAAGTCCTTATGCTGCAAAAGTTTACGATGTCCAAGCCATCAAAGTCAAAGAGCAATCTACTGGGTTTGTTGGGAAGCCTGTCACATTTTTGGGTAAGTGCAAGTAGCAGTCCATGTAGTATGTACAGGGTCTTTGATTATATTTACGTGGCATCTGGAGCCTTTATTTTTGAAGATAGAAAAAAATGTTTTATATAAAAATTGTAGTTTTTTTTCCATATTATCTTTTGAAATTATCAGTAAAAAAATATCGCATTAAAAAAATGGAAAAATATAGGCAACTTCAATTTTTTTAAATAGAACACCCTGTATATTATGCGCTACAACGAATGATCATTTTTTCCTGATTTCAAATATATATACACTGATGATATTTGGGTGAACCCTGTTTGAGATATTTTAGCTTAAACTATAAATAAATTGCAAAAAAATTTCATATTGGCATCAAGGAAGCCATGGAAACAATACAATTGTTATGTTTTATAAATTTATAGTTTAGTTATTTTCTACAATTTGATTGTTTCCATGGCTTCCTTGATGCCAATATGAATTTTTTTTGCAATTTATTTATAGTTTAAGCTAAAATATCTTAAAAATGGTTCACCCAAATATCATCAATATATATATATATATATATATATATATATATATATATATATATATATATATATATATATATATATATATATATATTGAAATCAGAAAAAAAAGATCTTTCGTTGTAGCGCATAATATACAGGGTGTTCTATTTAAAAACATTGAAGTTGCCTATATTTTTCCATTTTTTTAATACGATATTTTTTTACTGATAATTTCAAAAGATAATATGAAAAAAAAACTACAATTTTTATATAAAACATTTTTTTCTATCTTCAAAAATAAAGGCTCCAGATGCCACGTAAATATAATCAAAGACCCTGTACAAGATATTTAAAAATATACAAAAACCAATAGAGGAGGAAATTTAGATCTGGAGAGTCGAAATAAGCAAAAAAATTATGCAATGAATGAAACTACCTAATTGGAATATGTCCCTAAAGGTGTCCACATGGACATATAAAACTCTTTATAAAAATATCTTATTGTAAATTTTTTTATTATCAATTTAATGCAAAAAGTCGTTTTTTTTTCTTGTTTTTTTTTCGGTTTTTTCGTCATATCTTAGTTATTTATAAAGACAGCGAAACACCGTTGACGCCATCGGAAAGGTGACAAAATTTTACAAAATTTTGCGGTTAAGCACTTTTTTCTACGACCAATAGATTTGCCAGTATTTAATAAATAAAAAATCGCTCAAAAAGTAGACGCGCGAGCGCGCAGCGGATGCAGAGGTATATACTCATAATCGTCACGCGCTGTAAACAAATGCTCATAACTTTTGATCAATTGAAGATATTTGAATAAAACAAAATTGCACGTATAAATAATCGCCAAGACAATCAATTAATAATATTTTGAAAGTATTTCGAATGTTTGAATTTCCGGTATTCTTGTTTAAGTGTGAAATTTTCCAGTTTGTTGATTCAAGCTCTGTATCTATAAACAACTTTTAAAAAATTAAAAAGTCAGTATTGTAAACTCTAATTGAGGCCACTATCTACAAATTTTCAGTTGTCTGTTTTACGAAAAGTGCATTTTCGCGTTTTCGCCGCTTAGGAAAACCAATCATTATTTTTTGTAATTTTTCAATTTTGAAAATAATACAGTAGTTATCAGTGAGGTAAAACATATAATTTTAGGTGATGTGATTGGTTTTACAAAAACTTTAATTTTTGAGTGAGTTTTATTGGCATAAAGTTGAATGAAAAAAGATAATCATCTGAAACTTGGTAAACTTTCACCATAGATATGATTATTTTTGCATATATTTTCATAAATAATTTCGTTTTTTCCAAAAAAAAAAACAGAGTTTTTTATATTGAACGAAATTTATGAGAATATATGTAAGAACGTCGTATCTATGGTTAAATAGCAATAGAAGACATATTTGTTTACAACTTTACTAAGTTTCAGATGATTATCTTTTTTCAATAGTCCAGCAGTAACAATTTCTTTGTAGTGATATTTTCGTCTTTTTCGAGATAACTTTAACTTAATGCCAACAAAACTCACTGAAAAAATTAAGTTTTGTAAAACCAATCACACCATCTGAAAGAAGATGTTTTACCTCACTAATAACAACTGTATTACTTTTAAAATTAAAAAATTACAAGAAATAATGAGTTGTTTTCCTAAGCGGCGAACACGCGAAAATGCATTATTCCTAAAATAGATAACTAAAAATTTGCCGTAACAAAAAAAAAATAAACCTATGGATACACCCCTCACAGAATTCGTAGATAGTGGTCTTAGGATGAGATTACAATACTTACTTTTTAATTTTTTTAAATTTGTTTTTAAATACAGAGCTTGAATTAACAAAGTGGGAAATTTCACACTTAAACAAGAATACCGGAAATTCAAACATTCGAAATACTTTCAAAATATGATGAATTGATTGTCTTGGCGATTATTAATACGTGCAATTTTGTTTTATTCAAAAATCTTTAATTGATCAAAAGTTAAGAGCATTTGTTTATAGCGCGCGACGCTTATGAGTAAAGGGCGGAATATATGCACTCAAATTCAATGAAAATATGCGCATATATATGCATCGTTTTCTTTTGAAATATGCATAATTTTGTGTCAGATATGCAAAAATATGCCGTAATTTTTATATGTCAAATGGTGAAAGAAACACAAGGATTTTTAAAAAACTGTTTATTTTGAGAAAAATGAAAAAACGCTATAAAATATGGTAAAATAAAACTATGCTAAAAAACATTTTAACTTATGGTATAAAATGCATTAATAACTAAATATTTCTCAAAATTTTCCAATAAAAATTTTTGCCTTCTGTCTGTAAAAATATGCTTATATAAAGAAAAACTTCTTTCAACATCTACTGATGTAATTGGGCAGTACTGTAATTTAGGTATTAAAGTATAAGGCCAAGGCATAACTTCGTTTGATGGGTTACTATCATAAATGCTCTTCACTGCTTGTAAATATTTGAAGCCCTCATTCTTTTCTACAACGGCATTCAATTTTTTTTTAACTATGCTCCCTACATTTCCGGGAACCTCCTTACATTTCTCGCAAAAAGTATCAACAATATTTATAGATTCTCTTAAAGTTAAATTTCTATTTTCTAAGGAAGTTATTAAATTTGGTATAAATCCAAAATTGACTTTAATAAAAACCAGATCTTTAGCTACACTTACATTTTTAAACATGGTTTGGCTTTCAACTACACACTGAGAATTATTGTCCTCTAAACTTAAAACTATTTCTTTAATAGCTTCGAAATGTTCTGCATAGAATATTGCCGCCTTAATCCATGTTCCCCACCGAGTAATTACAGGTTCTGGAGGCAAACTAACTCCTGGCAATCTGTCCTTATACAACTGCACTCTTAAAGGTGCCTTCAAAAACACTTTTTTCAGATTTGAAATTAACTTGTTCACTAAAGGATATCCATTTCTAATAGTCTCTGCTACTCTGTTTATTCCGTGTAAAACGCATGTTAAGTGTGTCATATGCGGGTAAAATAATTTCAAGTTTTGGCCTACTTTAACCATATACGGTGCAGACAAAAATACTAAAAATTTTTCTACTGGGACCGCGTTTGGCAAGAAAAAACTTGAGAGAGACTGTTGAATAAATCGGGTTACGGTCACATTATTTGTTTTGTCTAATTGTTTGGAAGATATTAAATAGGGTCTACTTGGCTCATCTTCTTGAAGTGCTCCGATCATTAGATGTGCAGTATATCGACCACAAGCATCTGTGCTTTCATCAACAATTATATAAAAATATTCATCGCCAAGTGAAACCTTAATTTGTTCTATTACGGTCTCGTCTACTGCACTAACATTCTTTTTTCTAAGCGTAGATTCGTCTGGGATGTTCTGGTTACAATATTTTTGCAAAAATTCTCTGAATTGTGTATTTTGAAGTTTTTTCAAAGGTATGTTCGCTGCGACTAAAGCTTTGCATAAGTCTTGATGAAACACAACCCTTTCAGATTTTGATTTGTCCTCAACATTTTGAAATGCGGTTTTCACACATTGCTGACTAGGCCGAGTTTTCATTTTTTCTGACTTTGCTATATGCATTGCTGTTTTCAAGTGTTGATTAATTTGAAACTTCTTTTCACAAACGATAATTTTTGCACAAGCTTTGCAAAATACTTTATCTCCACTAAACTCAAACTCCGGAAAATTTTTAATCCACAAAGAAATTTTCAGCATTTTAGACATTTTGAAATAATATTTACACACTGACAGACCAACATTTACTGAACAACTAAACTAGCCAATATTAGGGCCCATTTAGTTTTAGTAGGGATAAATATAATAATTGGTTCAAGTATCATGTCTGCTTAATAATAGTTGGGAATTCCTGAAACCCCTATACCTGACCTACAATAAAAATATAAATACCAGATTGTTCACCATCTGGGTAAACTACCTGAACTTGTGACCTAAAATATCCTTTGGCCAAAGGATCGACCGCATGTGCTATTAATCTTTGCATAAAAGAACACGGAAAAATATAAAAATATGCCTAAAAACGCGTTTTTTACCGAAATATGCAGTTTGTCATAAAAATGACAAATATATGCAAAATATGCATTTATATGCATTTTGCATATATTCCGCCCTTTACTTATGAGTATAATCATAAGCTTATGAGTATTATTATTAAAAGTCAGTTTTTAATTATTGTTACGAATGCGTATCTTCCTGTTGAAAAAGTCTGGATTTTTTTGTAGTTGAAACCAGTCAAGCAGGTCCAGGTAATCTAGAAGTGACCGTGAATGGAGGCTTAGTACCAACATCAGCGCAAGCTCAAGGACCTCATACCTACGCCATTTCGTTTACACCAAGGGAGCCGTCCGTTCACTCTGTAGATTTACGCTTCAATGGACAGGACGTTCCAGGAAGTCCCTTTAAATGTAACGTGGTACCTGCAGCCCGGATATTAGCCCCTGAAACCTTAGACAAAGTGTCTGTTGGAAGACCTTGCACATTCGTTGTCGAAAGCCCTAATCCGCCTATAGTTGAAGTTCTAGGACCTGCCAGAAGGTCCTTGCCTACACAGGTATGCTTTAGAATTTTAGAATGTCTTTGTTTTTAAAAAAATAGCAGCAAGCAAGCTTAACACACTTGCTTGATTGGGTTTGCTCAGGTGTGTAATACGTCATGTTTTCGGGATGCAAACCTGATCAGATATTTTGACAAGTTTTGCCCTGTCATTATTAATAAATAATAGTCTCTAACATTTTATAGTAAAAATGTTTATGAAATGTTAGGAATTAAAAACGTAAATATTTAAAGTATAATACTGAACAGGTTTAAAAAACTTTTAAAATTATTCCTTTAATAGTTTTTCTCAATCTTCTAAGGAAATTATAGTATCGACTGAAAGAAGAAAATTGTTTGGCATAAGCCCCTGTCTGTACAGATATTACGCCTTCTATAATGGGTTATATGTCGTTTCTTAAAGCTTCAAATTTTTCCTTTATGGTATCTATCTCTATATAAGATAATGCTCGCATAGTTTGAATATAGTCAATCAATTTTTCAGTACAAAAAATATTGTTTTTATCGGATTTTCCAGTTTATCTATTTCATAAGGAGTATGATTTCCATACTGTTCAGCTTGACTTTCATATGTAGCAAATTTTTCAAAGATATCATCATCTTGTTTATTCTTTTTAGCGTCACTAATCATGGCTTATATTTCATTTTCACACAAGTGAAATTTTTCCACCTCTACAACTAATGTACTGTTTACTTCAATACCACTTTCCACAGCAGTAACCTCCAAAGTTTCATCTTTATTTTAACAAAATTTGACGTCGTGCTTTTCCGAGTGGTAAATTTGTTATGTGAAACGATCCCAACGAATTATTACCATTTTAGTTTTTCCTCTCACCTTCAAAATTTTTTATTGTTTAAGTTTCTTGATCGTTGCACGCAGTGGTATGTGATTTGATGATCGTGGTCATAAAGCAATAAAGAGAGCGTAAAGAGGCGTGAAAGTTAAAAGATATAACCAAATCTACATAAATAAAACTACTTGTAGATGTATCACAATTGCCTTTAATATTATACATCAAAAATGTTTATAAAACGTGGTGAATAAAAAAACTTACAAAATTGAAGTATAATACTAAACGGGTTCAGGAAAATTTTACGAGAATTGCTTTAATAGTTTTTCTAAATCTTCTAGAGAGAGAGCTGTGGTTGATGTAAGAAGTTCCATTATGGTATCATCTGAAAGAAGAAAATCGTTTGGTATAAGTCCCTGTACAGATATTACGCCTTCTATGATGGGTTCTATGTCGTTTCTTAAAGATTCAAATTTCTCCTTCATGGTATCTATCTCTGTATAAGATAAGTCTCGCACAGTTTGAATATAGTCATGCCATTTTTTAAGTATAAATATTTTTTTTATCGGATTTTTTAGCTTATCTATTTCATAAATAATATGATTTCCATACTGTTCAGCTTGACTTTCATATCTAGCAAATTTTTCAAAGATATTATCATCTTGTTTATTCTTTTCAGCATCCGTAACCATGACTTCTACTTGATTGTCACACAAGTGGAAATTTTCCACGTTTACAACTAATTTATTGTTTACTCCAGTACCACTTTCCATAGCAGAAACTTCTAAAATTCCGTCTTCATTTAAACAAAATTTGACGTCGAAGGATACAGTTCCTGCTTTTCCGGGTGGTAAATTTGTTATGTCAAACGATCCTAATAAATTATTGCAGTCGCAAATTTTCCTCTCACCCTCAAAAACTTTTATAATACAAGTTTCTTGATCGTTGAATGCAGTGGAATACGATTCAGTTTTTTCTACGGGCAAGCGGGTATTTCTTTTAATAATCGTGCTCATCAAGCCACGACAAATGTTGGTTCCCAGTGACAAAGGTGTGACCTCCGTTACCTTAAAGCACTCTAACTCTTCGTGCCTTCCTTTAAGTAGTCCTGCTTGAACGGCTGCTCCAAGAGCTACTGCTTCATCGGGATTGGCTTCCTTTTGGATGGCAACTTCTTCACAAAACGAACTCAACATATCTCGGATTTTTGGAATTCTAGTGGACCCTCCTACCAAGACTACCTTGTCTATATCACTTTTCAGAAGTCCTGCTTCCTTTAAACATTGTTTTACCAAATGCATTGCCCTGTCAAAAAGTTCCATCGTAAGATCTTCAAATAATTTTCTCGTTAAAGTCATTGAATATGTGTCGTCACCTCCTGCCACGTGGTCTAATGGAATGGTGTATTTTTCATTGTCAGACAAATACCGTTTAAGTTTTTCACAATTTCTTTTTAGCCTACGTAGGAGTCCAGGTTTAATTACTTGTTCTCCAAATTTTTTTGCTATATCAGACGTAAAATAATTAACTAATATTTGATCAAAGTCTCTTCCCCCGAGAAAAGTGTCCCCTTCGACACATTTTACTTCAAATGACTGGCCATTAACCTAAAATACGTAAATTTGGTTAAAATATTTAAAAATAACAACAAACGTGTTTAAATCTTCACTAAATTGTTATTCATATATGACAATTGTTTCGACACCCAGTGTCTTCGTCGGATGGTTGGTATAAACTAAACTGTTCTTATTATATGTATTAAATACTCAACAAATTTTACCTAAATTTTTACAACCTGGTGATTATGTTTACAATACAATTAGGATTAGGTAATGTTCTATAATTTTACAATTGTAAGTTATAGAATGTACCACAATACCGTTTTATTGCTGGTGGAATTTCCAATAAATTATAAATTTAACAATGGGGAACTATTCAAGTTCAGCTGTCATTTAATAATATGTTTAATTTTTTATAATATAAACTTCAGGCTAGAAATAGAACAAAATAATTTAATAATGTTTTTAGACCTAACAATAACAAAGCAAAATAATAAGCATGATTTTTCAATATACCACAAACCTTCACACACTGATATCACCATACACAATAAATCTGGTCATCCATATACTCATAAAATTTCTGCTTACAACTTTTTTGTCCATAGACTTATTAACATACCACTGTCAGAGGAAAATTATAATAAGGAATTAAATATTATTAAACAACTGGCAGTAAATAATGGCTATAATACTAATATGATTGACCAAATTATTAATAAAAAACAATATAAAAAAGCTATCAATTTACCATGTCCTTCAACAAAATCAAAATACATTTAAATAAACTAGATTTGCATATTGCTTTCAAAACGAATAAGAAATAAGGAAAATTAATAAAAAACGTAAAATTATAAAAGAACAAATATGTGGTGTATATAAACTTAAATGTGGCAGTTGCCCAAAAATTTACATTGGACAAACAAGTAGAAGTTTTGAAAAAATACTTAAAGAACACAAAACTAGTTACAACAAGAAAATTAATAATTCATAAATTATATTACGCTCTACATTTGAATAACGAATAACATAGTTTTGATGAAAATTTTGAAATTTTACAGTTAGGAAACAAATCTGTAAAACTTAATTTATTAGAAAGTATGGAAATAAATAAATGTAAAAAATTAAACATATTATTTAATGACCAGCTGGACTTGAATAGTTCCCCATTGTTAAATTTATAATTTGTTGGAAATTCCACCAGCAATAAAACGGTATTGTGGTACGTTCTATAACTTAAAATTGTAAAATTATAGGACATTGCCTAATCCTAACTGTATTGTAAACATAATCACCAGGTTGTAAAAATTTAGGTTGAGTATTTAATACATATAATAAGAACAGTTAAGTTTATACCAACCATCCGACAAAGACACTGTGTCGAAACAATTGTCATGTTTTATGAATAAAAATTTAGTGAAGATTTAAACGTTTGTTGTAATTTTTAAATATTTTAATAATGGATCTTCATCAAGTAAAGGCTACATGAATTCAATAAATTTGGTTATATTAAATAAGAATAATGTTACTTAATTATTATTTTATATCCTATGATTTACCTCGATAATACATACATCCAGTGTTCCACCCCCAAAATCGAATACTAGAAGCTTGGCGTCACTTTTAAGTTTTTCTTTGACATAATAAATAGCTGCAGCCACAGGTTCAGTTATCAGTTTCAAAACTTTAAAACCTGCTAACTCTGCTGCTGCTCTGGTAGCTTTTCTTTGTGCTCCACTGAATTTTGCTGGGACTGAAATGACTGCTTCCGTAACGTCTCCAAGTTGCTCACATGCTGATTCTCGAAGATATTTTAATATCTGTTAAAGGTATATAATTAATAGGATTTTGATATAATTTAAAAGGAAAAGTAGTTGAAATCTATAGGGTGTCCAGTTTTCGGCACTCTTGCAGTGTATCTCGGTTATCTTTACAGATAAAGAGCTGCAAGTTTTCGCAATACTGTGTTACATTTTCGTAAAACGTATGATGCTACAAAGATAATTTTCATAACCCCCTTTTGAAAAAGTGTCATTTTAAAGCACTCCTCGTATCTCAGTTGCCTTTTTTGCGTAAAATCCAGTGGCGTAGTAAATTTTTTTCTAGAAGGAACAAATTTAAAGGTAAAAACAAAAGTTGTATCTTTTAAATGGGACACCCTGGATATTTTGTTTTCATTTGATTTGTTTTTCATAAGCTTTTTAAAAATATGTAATTGTTGGTATATAGTTGTTGGTTATAATGTTTTATAGTAGGCTGTGATATAATGATTGGAAACAAATTATAAGAAAAAATAAGAACAAGTTTCGGGACAAACTAAAATAGAATTCTAATTTTTTATACTCAAATAAATTTCGAATATACAGGGTCTCTCAAAAAGTTATGACTGACCAGTGTATATTTCTTTTATGAAAACACTCCTTTTTGTTTAGTTAATTACTGTTTGTAAACGTTTAAACAACTTTTAAATTTGCATTTCTTTCATATCAACCTTTTTTTAAAAATATTTGAAACTATTTTGTTTTTGGATTTGTTTAATGGAGAACTTACCGTAACTTTTTGGGCGACACTGTATATTCGAAATTTATTTCATGATAAAGAATTTGACTTCCCTTTTACTTTTTCCCCAAATTTTTTGCTCTAAGGCGGGGTGACACACTAGAGAAATTAATTTTGTGAAATTGTTTACCAAGTTTACTTTCTACGACTAGCGACTAAGCACAAGAAGATGCCAAATGATATTTTGACGAAACGTCTGCATGTTTCAACTAGAAACGAACCAAACGAACGGATGTATTCCCGGATTAACCACGACACACACTATATATATATATATATATATATATATATATATATATATATATATATATATATATATATATATATATATATATATATACATATATATATATTAAAATAACCACCATGAACTTTTTGGCAGTAATAAAGTCTATTTTGGAACTGTCACATTTTCGAGAATGGCAGGTGTTAGTTCTTGGCAGAGTTCCAAAATCGATTTTATTACTGCTAAGAAGTTCATGGTGGTCATTTTGAACAACTTTTAAAGTACCGTAAATTCGGGTGACTTTGGCCCACTATTGAAATTTAAATTAATATAAACCTAGTGTAGCCGAACAAAAATGGTATTTATTATACATCAAAATTTGAGTCTTTGAGTGTCCTTTCAGAATCATAATGTAAAATTACTAGTTTCTTCTTGTTTTTAGGAAAAATATGCCAAAAACTGGGTGCGTAAAGTCACCCGCCATTTTCGGGTGTCTTTGTCCCACACCGTATTTTGTACATTTTATCTATTCTATCGCTTGGTGGATTAAAGTGACCCGACAGGCCTTCTAAGAAAACACTTTTTTTATGTAAGGTTTTTTAATTTTTGATTTTTACAATAAAAAACTACAACAAAACACAAAAACATAGAAAAATCAAACTCTTAGCTGCAAAAGTCTAAAACACCTAATACTACTCTGGTATTATATTCATTTTATTATATTTTCACAAAAATACTTCATTAGAGACACCTTATTATAAAGTTGGAAAAGAATAAAGATTTTCAGCAAGTTTGGTTGGCTCTGAAACTGCATCGATATCGGCTAGGTGATATGGAGCTCTAGGACACTTGTTTCAGGCTATTGCCATGTCCTTAATCAGCCTGGACCATTTTAAACACCCATCCGTGAAGATTATCCTCAGAATATTTATCAAATTTACCCGGGAAGCAATCTAGATGGTCTGTAACAATAACATAATCTCCATTTGACAGGAATTCTTCAGCATCCGATTCATCCATATACCTTACACTGGATTCCGATTCTGAAGCAAATGAGTCAGAAATGTCATAGAAGGTTTTTCCTTTTTTATAAGCCTTTTTTGTTTTATGTTTTAGTTGTACTTTACTGCAACTAGGTAATGCGGCCTCTTCTTTATTTAAATTATTTTTCATTTCTTTCTGGCTAAAATTTTCAGAAGTCAAATTAAGCTCTTGGTGTGTATCAATTAATATCTCATTTCTTTCTTGTTCTTTGATCTTACTTTCATTTTGTCGTTCTTTAATTTTGGTATCGGTTCTTTTCTCATTATTTTCATAGATTAAGGTAATCTCCTCAATAGGCATTTCGTTTTTCTTTTGTTGTTTAGCCTCAGTTTTATTTTTCTGTCCTTTTTTATTACCGTCGGACTTCCAAATGTTTCACAAAACACGCTAATGAACAATGGATCAAAGTCACCCGTAAATCGCTCCTCATTTAAGCAATCTCGAAAAACATTTGTAAAATGGTAACAATTGAACCAGCTGTCGCGCACATGCAAGACGACGCCAAAAGTATTCCAAGGAAAGGTTTTATCAATATGCAACCCAAAATAAGCGCACAGTATTGATCGTTGCCTAGATTTCTTCCCGGGTTCAAATATTTGATTTTGGCATGCTTGAACAAAGGTACGTGTGCCCCTAGAATTTCACAGATTAGTGCGTCAAATACACTTTTTATGTTAAAAAAATATCCTTTTTTACAAATATGATAATGTTGTTAAATTAAAATAAGTTTAAAATTTTTATATTTGGATATATATCTTTTTTCCAAAATGAGCTAAAGTCGCTCTGCCGGGCCAAAGTCCCCGAGTTTACGGTAATAAGAGAAATAAAGGTACTTAAATTGTTATTTTTTTTTCACGATTTGTAATTTTTATAGGCTTGCCTTAATCAATTTATACTAAAACCTACCTCCGAACACGCTTGTTCTGGTGATTTTTGAACTTTAACACCATCGTACGTTAGCTCAATTTCAGCTCGATCATCTTCGCCTCTTACGATGTGATAAGCAAAACCTTTGGATTCAATCAGTTTTTGCACATAAGCATCGTCATATTTTCGACCAATGATTCTCTTCATATCTGCAAAATTCGATCTACTTAAAATCCTGTATATAATAGTTTTTCTGTGAACATAAAAAAGTGGTTGTTGTTTTTTAAGAGGCGTAATTAGCTCCAATCCCTATTATTTTGTTTTCTTTTAAATTGTTTGGGGTTGCTTAGGGCATTTATTTGCTATAAAAAATAAATTACTTAAAATTTTATTTTGTACTTTTAGTTGCAAATCAGCGCCCCGCAAAAATTCAATATATCTGTCAAGTTTCTGCGATTCGTGGTTTTAAAACAAAAGTTCAAGTAAAATTATTAATTTCTTTAATAAATTATGTCTTTTTAATATATCTACACTGGAAAGTCATCGCTCGTATTTTCTTCTTAGATAGTTTTCAATCCTGAGACTGGTTGGTTGCAAGTCTCCATCTTTAGTGAGTTTGTGCTAAATCATTCGTTTCCGCATAGCTAACCTTATCTATAACTTTGACTCTTTGATCTAAATACCTTAGCCCAAGTCTACCTCTGCCTTGTCTATCCTCTGTCATTCATCTTACAATCTACTGTGTTGGACCGTCATATCTCAGAATGTCCGATCATGTTGTCTCGTACTTCGTACTCCAGAAGGTATTTTCTTTTCTGACTCGATTCAGCACTTCTTCATTTGTGACCGTGCCTACCCAAATCACCTGTATCATTCTTCTGTAGCACCATATCTTGAATGCTTCTATATAACGTTTTGTCCCTAGCGTCTAAGCTAGGCCCGTACAAGGCAACGCACCACACGTAGGCTTTTAAGAAACGCTTGCGAATTCCTATATCTAGGTTGTTATGCTTCTCTTTTACAAGAGTTTTTTTAGCTTTCTGCTTTTTATATCATGCTAGCTACAATTTTTTTGTTATGATGCTGTGCATGTACTGGAATTCTTTAACTTTTTCTAGTCTGTTTCCTCCTAGTCTTCCGGTTATTTTTCTTCCATTGTCGAATTTCTGGTAGTTCATGACCTGGTTTCCTTACTATTTATTTTCATTTTGTATTCGGAAAGCATTTATTGCGTTTGCGTTAGAACGTCCTGCAACTTTTTCTGGCTTGCAGCTAAAATAGCTATCTCATCTGCAAACCGAAGCATGGCTAACGGCTATCTTCTTATCTTGCATCATGATGTCTGCGTTAAGATTTTTGGATTTTTCTCCCGCTATATGAGTTCTGCTGTTATTTCACCTATGCCTGCAGCTTTATTGCTTTTCAATTACTTTAACGCCTGCATCAAATTCTTCTCTAAGAATCCTCTCCCCTCTCTTCTTTATCTATGTCCACTACATCTTTCGATTTTTCTGGCAAGCCCTCTCCCTCATAAAGCTATGTGTGTAGCTGGCTTTTGTCACTAGAATAAGACGACAGCATAGAACTTTATCTTAAGAGGAAGGAAAAGTACAACACAAAACTTTAATTTCTTTTATGAATGTGATGTAATGTTTTTTTTTTCAGTAAATTGCTGAGCAATAACAATATTTAAAAAAAAAATAGTAGGGATGTGAACTGATTACTCCTCTTAGGTTTCGTATTTCATATAAAAAGTATAATTTTCAACAAATCAGTATCTTTCTTACCAAAAAGGAAATTTTCTAGCATCTGAGGAGCGATATCGTTGGCAGCGTTTCCACAGAAAACTTCTAAATTATCAGGGTGATAGAAAATGAGCGATGGTGTTAGACGATGTCCAGTTTTATTCGGAATAACATCAGACTTTCCGTCTTGATAAAAAGCTGCACAAGAAAATGTCGTTCCCAGATCTATACCTATGGCGGGAACGCTATCCAATTTCGGTGATGCTGGAATTTCTAAAAAAAATTAACATGTTACTGTGTGTTACGTTTATAAAAATATAACTTCCATACAAAATAATTTAAGCAGCGACTTAAGCCTTAGGTATGTTATCGAATACACTAAAATGAATGAAATGAAAGAAACCATTGGGTGAATAAGAAATCATTTTGCAATATGTTATCATTTATATGATAGTTCTTTAGAATAAAATACGTGATAAGGTACAAACATTATTTTTATTATCTAGGTTTCAATTAATACGTCAAAAAAGACGGTCTGCCACTACTTTGTCCCAACAAACCCACTGGAAACCATTTTAACAAAATTATCAGTTCTTTGAGTAGAGTACCACTGATTTCGAATCAAATATAGATAAAATTATTTTCATTGTAGGGCCCTCAGGGATTCCCAAGTTATTTTTATCCCGGCAAACGATATGGTCCCTCACCTACTTGAGAATGGCTGTTGCCAGACTTTCAGTAATGTAGAATATTTGTAATGTACAAAATTTAGAGTGAGAGTGGCAACCCCGCTTCACGGGGCGTCGTCTGGTTCATTGGGAAATCTGATAAACCTGAAAGGCGTAATTTTGTTTGTATTTTGCAGGCAGGTCGGAATATACATCTGTAGTGATATTTTACGTAATTTTTGGGTTTTCCAGATAGAACTTTATCCATAAACTTTGCGAAATGATGCGTCAGTGCCAACTGTGTGGAAAAATGGATTTTTTTCATCCGGAACTGCCTTTTCAGAGGTTTGCTCGGTGAAATACAGAATACAAGAAAGCCATTACGGTGTCGCTCTGAGTCTTTGTCCTATACACGCACAATATATGAAGCAAACAAAACGCCAGTTATGAATGAACGGCTGCGTCTCTTCTTACTGAGGGTCAATGGTAGATACAAAGAAAGAAAACAACAAAGTAATGTGACAAATATGAGGATTACATTACCTACGGAAGGCATGAAAGGTGGGAGAGTGATCACTCAAATATAAACGAAAGAAATGAAAAAAGCAGTGTTGCCAGCTATCGTCTGTTTTCATAATTTTAATACTTAACGCAAAAATGATTATTTGTCGATCGCCCTACAAATTATTTATATATTTATTTAAAAAAGGCTATTAGCATTGACTAAGTATATATTTGGTACGGACAAAGGGTTTACTAATTTTTCTTAAATTTAATTTACTAACCTGGAGTCGATACGTCCTGTAAAGGATTCGGTGATGGCAAGCTTGAAGTATTCGGTACGTCTGCATCCTCGCTTTTGGGATCCACTAAAATGTAATAAATTAAATGCTAATCAAAATAAATAAATTTTACGGTCACAACGCTTATACTTTCCAGCGGGACTAAAAAATTCACATAATCCCCCCAAGAAAAAAGCAATATGGGCATTTTATTAGGTTAGTAACGTATTTCTTTCTTGCCAATTTTAAGCAAAAATGTAAAAACCGTTTTTAAGAAAATCGAAATTTTCGATTTTCAATCAATAAATCAATAAATTAGCCTGTAAAAAACTAATAGGTACTGGCATATTGTTGGGTTCATAATGTACTATTAACTTTAAGAACACGGACTTTTCTAAAAAAAAAATTATCATCAGCAAATTATTACCATTGTTTGGGAGTGTAGAAAAATTTGTAGGTATATACAGGGTGAGTCGGTAGGAACGCATTAAATTCTAGGAATGTATTCTACACGTAAATATAGTTCAGAAAAACCCGAAAGTTGTAGTCCGATTTTTATTGGTTTTCAAATTACAAGTTTTAAAAATATGATAAAGATGCTTTATTTTAATTTTTGTTGATGAATAGGTGATAAAACAAATTAAAATTGGATTAAAACTTTTGGGTTTTTTGACTTATATTTACGTGTAGAATATACTCCTAGAATTTGGTGCGTTCCTCCCGACTCAACCTGTATACCGCGACCGGCAGAATTCGTGCTCTATATGGTAAACTTTTTTATTATTGATTTCTCAGAAAATATAGTTTTTGATAACAAATTGATGCAACTAAAGACCGCCCACCAAAAGTTGAAAAAAATAGGATATACGAGGGAGATGCAAATTTTAAAAAGTAACGCAGGAGTAAAGTACCTTTATTCTTAGATTTTTTACAAATATTTATTTGTAAAACTTTTTTAAAATTAAAAATTATGCCCCAATCCGAAGTCATGGCCTTCTATTCAAAAAACGAAAATAAAACTTATACTTTTATCCTACTAGGAAATCAAATTCATCTAAAAGGTTTCGTTGGGTATTATTTTAAAAAATTGCTCAAATTTTATATTTCTAGGTGCCTCTGAATTTGTTTAAACCACTCAAAGAAGGGAATATAAAATATTGTTTTTTTGTGGAGTATTGGGCGAAAACTACAATTATTTTCATGCAATATTATTATGTTTAATGTTGCTTTATTTAACTTCAAAAATGACGGATTTATTTATTTAGATAAAAAAAGAAAAAAACACCAGAAAAAGAAAATTAGAAATTCGAAAATTTAGTTTTTTCAAAATCGAAATGGAAAATTATCTAAAAAATTTCGGAACATCGTTTTATTATTCTTTAATTACGCAACTTTTTTCACATTTAACCAATTTTGTATTTCTAACCATAAGCGAGATCCCCATACTGGCCGTCCTTCTCTGGCGCGCTTTATATATATATATATATATATATATATATATATATATATATATATATATATATATATATATAGGGTGTTCGAAAACTCTTAGTATAGGCCAATATCGTTGCTATTAGGAAAGATAGACATCAAATTTTAGGTGTATCTAATTGGTTAATAAATCTACTTTTTTATGTAATTTGTAACTTTCTCAACCCCTAGATGGGTAATGCTAGGAAGTTGAGGACAAAAATTTTAAATGCAACCTGTTAATGCAACTTTTACTTGTAAATTCAAAGTATTTCATTTTCGCGCTAAAAGCATACATAATCTTTTCTACTGGCACCGGGGAGTGCGCGTAGTACTGTCGCGCACGAAACGAGACAAGACCAGGAAGTGATAGAATCGCCACGCGTGTTCTGGTGCTGCAGTTTTGAGTTTTTGTGCTAATGGTTCCAATTTTTACAGAAAAATTCAACCCCCCTACCCAAGGTATGTGCCATTTCATATATTTCGATTTTGTATGCTGTCGTTTTTCTTAGTTTCTAAAATCCTTAAATGTCGGTGTATTTTCGTTCAAATACAGTGGTACTTTTTTTTAAAAGTCTTCAAAAAAGAAACATATTACGGCAACCTGAGATCCGTATTCGTTTTTAAGTGGCAAGCCTTTAAAAATTCAAAATCGTAAAATAATTAAAAATTTAAATACCTTTGTTTCTCTTAGTACTTCTATACCTAGTTGATAAAAATGAACACCATGAACTTCTTGGCAGTAATAAAGTCGATTTTGGAACTCACTTCTTACATTTTTGAGAATGGCGGGTGTTACTTCTTGGCAGAGTTCCAAAATCGATTTTATTACTGCCGAGAAGTTTATAGTGGTCATTTTGAACAACTTTTGAAGTAATTATAGAAATAAAGGTATTTAAATTTTTACTTTTTTTGCACGATTCTTAATTTTTAAAGGTTTGCCATGAGGTACCACACGGCATAGGGTTGCATTTAGAATTTTTGACCTCAACTCCCTAGCGTCACCCCTCATGGAGGTTGAAAAACTTAAATTACATGAAAAAGTAGATTTATTAACCAATAAGATAAACTTAATATTATTGGGTGTCTCTATCTTTACTAACAGCAAATATATTTATTTGTCCATACTAAGACTTTTTGGATACCCTGTATATATGTACATATAATGCAACACAAACGAATAAACCTATTGTTTTCAGGACCAGCTGGTAATGAGATGTTTTCGTCTTGTTTAGCTCCAGTCGGTAGCAACAACTCTCTAATGCTAGGAAGTCCCTAAGAATTTTTTAAAATAACCCATTTTTGACCCACCCGACTGTAGTAAGAGGGATCTAATGTAACAATTAAAGGGGTTAATTGACAAATCTAAGAATAAGGCAATTCAGTTTTGTACTATGCATTTATTTCCTAGTTTTTTCGCAAATTTTAAAGACAAAGACAAGTTAAGTATGTATTTTTTGCAATATTAGAACTAAACCCATTGTAACATAATCTCCAAGATAAAAGGATAAGTATCCAATTAGAATAACTGATAACCTATTAATGATGACTGATTAATAATAACGGGACAAAACTGGTTAACGCCTAACTGATCAACTGGAGATTTAAATTCAAACCAATACTAAGTATCAAACCTTTATAGTGGACCCAAGGGTCATAGTATAAATCATTCCTGTGCAAAAGCTTGGTGAGAGGTGGATGAGCGGCTCAAATACTTACATACAGATATTACGACAGCGTTATATTCGACGGATATACATTTTTAAACATATTTTATAAGTAATAATGTCTACTTACTTTATAGTATATTATATTGTATAGTATACAATATACTTGAATTTAAATCTATACTGCACTAAAAACGGAGTAAAAAAAAGATGTGTGCAAAATTTCAACTTTTTAGCATTTATAGTTTCGGCTGGGCGTTGATGAATGAGTGAGTCAGTCAGTCAATTTACTCTTTTATATTTTAGTATAGATAATGTCTACTTACTTTTTAGTATACAATATACTTGAATTTAAATCTGTACTGCACTAAAAACTTTTTGAAGTAAACTATTAGTATAAGTATTGGTCACAATGTTAATGTAGGTGGTAATTTTTGTTTAATATACGAATATCTGATAAGATTACAAAACTTTCTATTTTTTACTGGATATTGGTAAATTACCACTATTATCTAAATCTAGAAAAACATCGCAAATAAATTAAAAGTTAATCGTATTTTATTATTATTATCAGCAGTTAAAAATACCTATATCTATCTATATCCATGAGTGCAAATTTATTAATCATCAAAAACGTCTATACATACAGGTTGAATTTTTAACGTGCTACAAGGCGATATCTCGAAAATTGTTTAAAATATTTTCATGAAGTTTTGGTGAGTTAATAGGGAGATAGGGGGACATATTTAAACATATTTTACATTTGACATTTACCCCCTCTCTCTATTTCGAGGGATAGGGGTAACTTTGGAATTTTATATGGGATGATGTAATTCCGTAACCGAAAGAGCAAATCAAATGAAAAAATTTACACTGTTATATGTACAGGGTCTTCCAACGAGGACTGAACAGGGGCTCATTTTTGAGCTTCCTTGTATTTAAAGAAAAATCTAAAATAGCCAATCGATGTACTTTTTCCTGCAGAATTCAAAAATGAAACCAAAAATTTATTTGAACCAGAAACAAAAGAGTTACGCTATGGATAAGGTGTTTTTTAAATGCAACATAGCTTTTTTTATACGATTTTTGGAACGAGTGATTTTTTTATGTCCGTTCTGATTAAATTATTTAATATTGTGACAGCTATTTTTATTAAATTTTAATGTTTTATCCAGTATAATTTAACTTCAACCTGTTTGAAACATACACTAGATAATAAAGGTAAAATCACCTTGAAATCATTCAAAGTCAAAAAATTTGACAAATTTACTATAATATTGCCGAAATGAAATATTCGTTAGATGAGAGATTGCAGATTGTTATCTTGTTCTACAAATGCCAAGAAAATGCAAGAGAAGCAAGGAGAAGATTTATTGCAATCTCTCATCTAATGAATATTTCATTTCGTCAATATTATAGTAAATTTGTCAAATTTTTTGACTTTGAAGGATGTCACGGTGATTTTACCTTTATTACCTAGTGTATGTTTCAAACAGGTTGAAGTTAAATTATACTGGATAAAACATTAAGATTTAATAAAAATAGCTGTCACAATATTAAATATTTTAATCAGAACGGACATAAAAAAAATCACTCGTTCCGAAAATCGTATAAAAAAAGCTATGTTCCATTTAAAAAACACCTTATCCATAGCGTAACTCTTTTGTTTCTGGTTGAAATAAATTTTTGGTTTCATTTTTGAATTCTGCAGGAAAAAGTACATCGATTGGCTATTTTAGATTTTTCTTTAAATACAAGGAAGCTCAAAAATGAGCCCCTGTTCAGTCCTCGTTGGAAGACCCTGTACGTAGTTTTTTAATAAATAAATAAAACTTTATTTGGAAAGATAAAAAGATCAGGAAAAGTACATACTTTAATATATAAGTTAATTATTAAATAATACAATCCTTTTAAGTAGATCCGAATTTTATAAACAAAAGTATATCATCCCATATAAAATTGAAACCTACCCCTAAAAATAGAGAGAGGGGGTAAATGTAAAAAATATGTTTAAATATGTCCTCCCATCTCCATATTAACACCAAAATTTCATGAAAATATTTTAAACCGTTTTCCAGATATCGCCTTGCAACACTTTAGAAAACTCACCCGGTATAAAATTAAATACCCGATCAAGTTTAACCGATAGAACTGAAATAAGTACCTTGAAAAATTGTTTCGATCCAATGCACCAGTTGAAGCTTAGTTTTCTATTTTGCCCCTTGATCTTTATCAAGAGAAGGCCGTCCTTTATTCATATAACTAGCCTTTTGTTTGTTTCATACGTTGTGCGCGTGCAGCACAAAGAACGACAGCTATAACTCCGACTCCGCGCGCCACCCTAATCACTTTCCGGGCCGTCTGTATTCCACCGAGTAAATCTGTGAAAATACAGTTCCTAATTTTTCCACACACTTGGCACTGACGCACCATTTCTAAAAGTTTATGGATACAGTCCCTTTAGGAAAAACCAAAAATCATTTAAAATTTCTCTACACACGTATATTCCGACCTGCAAAATATTACGCCTTGACAAATATGTAAATCATCAATGAATAAGAGAAAAACACGTTCTGATGAGAAAGCGATGTTGCCACTCTCACTCTAAATTTCGTCACTATGCAATAAAAAAAAACTAAAAATTTATTATGACGAGAAATAATGATATATATAGCACGTTTGGCAATGCAATCTTTTCCATCGTTTTGCTCGGAATTATTGACAGGCACGTGATCGATCGTACTGTTTACAATAATAGGTCATGTGACCGTCAAAAATTCCGAGCAAAACGATGGAAAAGATTGCATTGCATTGCAAATATGCCACATAATTGAAAGCCTGGCAACAGCCATCCTCAAGAAGTAGGTGGGGGACCATAATATATAAACTGATCGAAGTAAGTAAAGGTTATTGTGGTTTCTCCGAGAAAAAGTATTCCGAAAGAAAAAAATTACCTTTTTTTTGTGTTCCCTAATCTTGACTATTGCTTCTGCAAAACGCTATCTTTTGGAAACCTGAAAACGTACACTTTTGGTCCGTTAACGTAATTTCCACGAACCCGGGAACACAGCACTTATAAGGCATTTTTTAAGTTTAAAATTTTTCCGAAATTTATATTGTAAAAACATTAAAATTAGACAAAACTAATATGTAATAAAGTTCAAAATTATCCGAACCGGCAAAACAACACAATACTGTGCACTGTCATTAGTGTCATTGATCAAGCCACATGTGTTTAATTGCGCCAATGTGGTTAATTTTCTTTAAACTGACCCACCACTGACCCATGGTTGTTCAATTGTTCATCCTTATACGTTTTCCAAGAGTAGAAAGAGACAGAGATAATTATTAATTTGCGAGAGCAGCTTCTCTTCAGCAGAGAACCGAGACCAACAGTGTTGTCAGGCGCACCTATTTAACAGGAAATACTCGATTGGTTGTGACAAAATTGAACACAATGATTGAATATAATAATTTTTCTCATTTCTTTTTAAAGTTTTGTTTTCTTTTTTATTACAACAAATCTTTTTCTTTGGTTGACAGTTTCTTTAACCGAGACCAACAGTGTTGTCAGGCGCACCTATTTAACAGGAAATACTCGATTGGTTGTGACAAAATTGAACACAATGATTGAATATAATAATTTTTCTCATTTCTTTTTAAAGTTTTGTTTTCTTTTTTATTACAACAAATCTTTTTCTTTGGTTGACAGTTTCTTCAGACATCTTTTAACAATTTTTACCCTATTGCTAAAAGTTTCTGCTGTTTCAGGTGTAAATCTGGCAACCTCGCATTTCCAAAGGAGACAGAAATTTGACCAAGTAATTATTGATTTTAACAAGACTCTACTGCAATATTCATTAATTGGCTGGCGAACCTTTTAATCAGGGCCGTTCCTAGGGTATCTGCCGCCCGGGTGCGAGAATAATTTTGCCGCCCCTTCCCTAACCCAACCCCTTCCCCCAAAGTTGTTAAAACTTTACAAATAAAAAAGATAAAGTAAATTTAAGTTAAAAAAATTGTACAAATATACACAGTTTATTTAATAGAATATAATGTTACAACTTATTTGTAATGTAATAAAGAAATAAATACATAATTCATACATACAGGCAAGGATGCTAACATATCTACTATTTCTACTAATAAGTTATACAGTAAAGTTTGCTTTTCTAGCCTTTTTTAATGCAAATGTCTTAACAATGTTAGACACATCTATATTTTCTGACAGCTCTTTTTCAATACTAATAATGGATAAGTCTGAAAGCCTTTCTTGCCCCATTGTGGATCGTAGATAATTTTTTATTATTTTAAGTTTGGAAAAGCTTCTTTCCCCACTAGCTACTGTGACAGGTAATGTTAAGAAAATTCGTATAGAAATTACTAAGTTTGGAAATAGATAGATGAGGTTATTTGTGAATAGGTAGTTAATAACATTCAATGCGTTCATTTCAGAGGAAATATAGGGTGCAACATTGTCAATTTCATCATATAAATCTTGAGCTAAAATATCTTTTTGATTTTTACATGGATCACATAAACTATTCTCTAGAGCTTTACATTTTGCAAATCTAATTGATTTATCCATTTGAAGGAAATTATATAGGTTGTTAAGAAAATTAAACAATGTATCATGCTGCTTTATTTACTCGAACCTTTCTTCCAATTTTGATAATGCGGTGTCCAATATTGCAAAGTAAAAATTAATTTTGAATTGGTCAGCCGGGTCTTTAGGTGCCTCGTCTTCACACTCGTAATTAAATAATCGCTTTTTTGTTCGGGGTCTCACAATATTAATCGGAGGAAACGAAGGGTCACAGTCGATATCATCGGCAATTTTTTTGGCCTCTTCTAAAATATCATTAAAACCTTCATTTGACCTAATATTAGATAAATAAGTTTTCGTCTGCTCCAAGATTAAAACGATATTAGGTAGTGTAGAATCTGACTCCTGCATCACTTTACTTGCAATATTAATTTTTGTTAACACATTATTCCATGTAATAATAGAACAAATAAATTTAAACGACTTGATTTTTAAGAGTAATGAATTGGCCATATTTCTGGTTTCAGGGTCTCTGCTATTATCAGAATAAACTGCAAATAAAGCGTCATATATTTTTGCCAAATTGTATCTAAGAACTTTCAAAGCATCTATTCTACTTTCCCATCTCGTACTAGAAAGAGGTTTTAATGATAAAGTTGGGATTTCATCTTTTAAAACTTGCCAACATTTAGTCGATGCAGAAAAGAAAACGTAAAGTTCCTGCACAATAGCAAAGAAATTTGTAATTTCTAAAGACGCTTTTGCAGCGTCATTAACAACTAAATTTAAGCTATGGGCCGCACAAGGCATGTAAAAAGCTCTAGGGTTTAATTCAAGAATTTTTTTTTGTAAACCATTATTGCGACCCTTCATATTCGCACCATTATCGTAACCCTGCCCCCTTAAATCTCCTAAACAAATGTTGTGAGTCTCCAAAAAATCCAATAAAACATTGGTTAAGCCTTGTCCTGTCGAATCTGATATTGAAACGAATCCCAAAAAATGCTCCTTAATTTCTATTTGCTTTGATGTATTATTTAATAAAACAAACCTTACTACAACAGTAAGTTGGTCTTTGTGACTTACATCAGGAGTCGAATCTAAAATAATAGAAAAATATTTACTAGCTTTTAACATAGATATAATTTCATGTCTTATTTTCTCTCCCAGAAGGGAAATTAGTTCGTTTTGAATATGAACACCTAAATAATGAGGCATATTTGATGGAGTCCTTCTAATCCTGTTAATATGATCAGATATCGTATCATTAAAGTTTGCAATTGTTTCAATTAATTTTAAAAAGTTTCCATTTTGTTGCTCATATATCTTGTTATTTTCACCCCTAAAACTCAAATTTTGACTGGCTAAAAATTTAACAACATAAATTATAATTTTTAAAACAGAAACCCATCTATCTTTTTCCATGCTTATTAATTTCTCATTTAGTGAATCAGTTGTCGTTTTAGAAGAAATTGATTGTTTTAGATCAATCCAAGATTTTGTATTACAAATGTGACCTTTTGATTTTTCATGTCGTTCTATAACCCGACTTAAATGTCTCCAATCATTATAACCCTCAACTAAACCACTAGAAAAAGTTTTAAATATTTTGCAAGGAAAACAATATACACAGTCTTTTGATTTAGAATACACCAGCCAAACTCTTGGAATTGTTTCCCCATTACACAGTTTTTTTTATAATAAATAGACGAGAAACCTCTATTGTATTTATTTAAAGGAAACGTTATATCAGCTTCTGTCAGTTGGGTAGGCCCTAAGTCTATCAGAGTTAATTTAATTTTATCCAATAAAACAGCAGGCCAATAGTTAGGATCCTCATGAACATGAAGATTTTCATTTTCAAAACTTACTTCTTCAGGACTTTGTTCTTTTAATAAAACACCTGCTTCCATTGTAGTTTTGGTATTCGACGAGTCCTCCTTTTTTTCCCCGCTACTGACCACTATGAATTCGGTCTCCGTCACATTTACATCTCGAGCTTGGGAACTTGATGGTGCCTCCTGTGATGTTGTTGAGATTAAAAACGTTTCGAGTGAACCACTAGCCTTTTTAACTAATTCTTCCTTTTCACGCTTTCTTTTTCTGTACTGTGCGCCAGAAAGCCTTTTTCGATTATCAGACATCTACCAAAAAAAAATGAATCCAAGTTATGATTCGTCGAAAAAATTTTGTTTTCGAAGATTTAAAGAAGCATAAATTAATTAAGCTTTGTTTTTCGAAAAATACCAACTTTTGAAAGGAAACTTTACAAAATTTTTTATTTTGTCTGAAAATTTCAACATTTTTAATCAAAACAAAAAAATATTAAGATTATGCTAATCTTTAATTAAACTATATTTTACTAATAAAAAAAAAGAAAAATGTTTTACTATTGTTATTATGTTGGTATTATTATTTAAGTTATAAATTTGTTACACAATATAAATTTAATTTAACAAAATATTATTTAAATTTTATTTAACCGCGCAAAAGCAAAATATAATCAAATTAACGTATGTACTCACCTTTAATTTTTACTGTCTCTCTAACCAGGATATCAAACAAAAACTTTTTAAGCTGTTGCGATTTACACGATTACACGTTTAAAATTAAAATAAAAGAAATTATCCCGGTGCGTGTATTTATATGCTTTGACCACAGACGAGTATTTTCCTGTAAAATCTTCCTCGCGACCGACGTGAAAAATAGCTTAAGACGAGTTAAAACAAGAAACTGTTATACTTGCCACTGGTTGTGGCCTGAATAAGTTGTGTATATAAAATTTGAGTTTGAAATATAATTAATAATATTTAGAATAGTACATATATTCAAATAATATTAGAATAGTATTATTTAAATGATAATATTTAGAATAATATTTATGTATTATATTAATTTAATGATAAATTAATTTTTCCCTTTTTTATAAGGCGGCTCGCGCCGCCCCCTAGGCTTGCCGCCCGGGTGCCCCGCACCCTCTGCACCCCCGGGTCGGAACGGCCCTGCTTTTAATACATTTCTTATAGAGGCCTAATCTTGGCCTAGATTGTGTGACGTCACGGTAATTTTACATTAAGCACTTAGGCTTTGTGTTTTAGAGGGTATTGGTTCGCGTCGTGCGGGAGAGCTCTTTCACCCCGTCATGAAGCAGAAATTTTAGTTATTTAATACTGCGTGTTCAGTTTAATTCTGTGTTTCTAGAGCAACGTCGGCTTTTCGCGATTATATTTTTAAATTAACACGTGCAGAATGTTTCCGCAGTATGATCCCGTTTGAGTTTTAATTTTATTAAATAATTTATAGTAATAAAAAAATAAATTATTACAAAATGGTGAATGCACCGTTAAAATTCTTTGACCGGCGCTTTTCACCTCATGATATTGTTTTGCTTTACGGATACAAATGACCACGAGCCGCCACTGCCCCTCAGTAGGCTTGTGCTGAGCTAACCGAAGATATAAAAAAATTAACACCCTGTATCTCAGAAATAAAGCAATAACGGACCCATGTTGATAGGAAATATTTGTCTTATTTTTGGGTAAGGAATCTCCCCACGGCCAATGGCACATATTTTGAAAAAACTCTTGATATAACGCGACTAAAGCATTTTTTAATTCCGCATATGAATGTTGCTCTCGTCTTCGTCTTAAGCAACAAATTTCACATTCAGGATTATAAGCTGCATTTTAGTCCCTTGGTTATACGAGTATACCATGGGACTAAAGCTACTATTAATTTCAGGTGACTCCTCAAGTCGAAACAACAGGGAATTTCGAAGTGTCTTTTACTCCTCTCGATGTAGGAGACCACAGCGTGGAAGTACGGCTAACGACCGGTCACATCGAAGGAAGTCCTTTTCTGGTGAAGGCTTACGATGCCAGTAGAGTTACTGTTACCGACATAATGGATGGAGTCGTCGGAAAACCGGTTTCTTTCAGTATAAATGCATCACAGGCCGGTGCTGGAAATTTGGAGATAATCGTAGCTGTTGGGGGAAGAAATGTTCCTAACTTTGTGCAGAGTGAAGGAAATGCAAGATTTAAGGTCAATTTTAAGCCTACTGAGGCGGCTACACATACGCTTAGTGTCAGGTAAGATAGTCAATCTATAAATATGAACCAATTGATCCCATTCCGTTCCATCTGACCACCGAACCTTAGAGTAACACATAATTTAATTTTTAGATTTAATGGTCAGCCAGTTCCAGGCTCGCCTTTTAACTGCAAAGTTAGCCCTGGAAATGTACAACCTCGGGTTCCTGTATCTGGATCGGGTATTGAACTGGCTTCAGTTGATGCACCTGCAGAAATTAAAATTGAAGGGGTCACAGGTATATAATGCGCTTATGTATAAAGTTTTTTAATTTAATATAATTTTAAAATTTATTCAGTACTCTGAAATAAAATATTGTTTTCTTGTAGGTGGCGAGCCTCAAGTTATTGTAACGGCACCGACAGGAAAAATACTTCCTGTGAAGTTATCTGCTATTGCCGACGTTTACATAGCTCATTTTGTTCCGGAAATGGTTGGCAGACATTCCGTGGCCATCCTGATTAATGATCAGCACGTTATTGGATCACCTTTTAGTTGTAACGTGTATGACGTTAACAAGGTTATTGTAACGGGGCTGCCTGGAAAGAAAAATGACATTAATCATAGTTTGAATGAACTTAGTAGGTATGCAAAGAGTACAACCTTTATTTATTAGAAAATGTATGCTAATTTTCTGAAAAATATTTTTTAGAGATAATGGCCCAGCGGAAGTTGGCAAACCCGTAACGTTTAGCGTAGATGCTGCCCAAGCTGGAGAAGGTACCTTGGAACTGGTAGTTTCTACGCAGCATACTACGATTAAAGCTGAAGTAGTTGCTTGTGCAAGAGGACTATATGACGTAACGTTTGTACCCCTAACTGCGGAAGATCATTTTGTTAACATCACGTTTAATGACATTGCTGTTGTGGGAAGTCCATTCCATTGTTCAGTGGTAAGTATGAATAAATTGTATCTCTAAAAAAGGTTCCAAGTCCCTTCCATCTAAATAATTATAGGTCTATTTCTCTTCTCTCTGTCATTAAGGTTTTCTGAATTATTGTAGTTTAAAATTCAGTTTTCGATGAACTACTTTTGGAAAAAATGTTTTGAAACACTATTTAAAAAAAAAAAATTCGAAAGTTTATTTTTCCAAAAATTATTTTTTAAAATATTGTTCTTCATATTATTCAATTTAGATCGAAGCTACTCAATATCTCCAAATCGGTGCAACTTCTTACATGGACCTTCCAACCGAAAACCATAGACTGGAAATTAAAGATCCAAACAATCATAATGTGAAATATGTGGTCAAGGATTATAAAGCTCAGTTTGTATTGACTCAGACTGGTACATACAGAATATATACTTACAAAGGGCATGAGTAAGTTTAGATATTTATAATATGCTTTTAGTTTTACCTATATATCTTTTATTTTTAATAATAATTATTAGATTTATGGCTTGCAGTTATATTTACATAATATCTCATTTATTAATTACTCAAGAAATTATGAATTATCGAACTAATAATACACAGGATGTTTCTAAACGTCAGGTAAATCTTTCATAGTATGTTTTATGACCCAATTTTACGTTAAAAAAATGTCTAGAAATGTGTCCTTACTTTTCAAGATAAGGGTGATAAGGTTCCTGGTTCGTGCACTTCTTGACCAAGATTTTTTAAATTTATTTATTTAATTTAACAGTAGGCGGTATAACTGATGAAACTGTCATATATAATAAGATTTTTATCATTTAAATACAATAAGCTAGGAACTATAATGTATAAGACTTCCAGTGATTTGATCAAATACCTTATGGTACCTTACATAATAAATATCATGGATAACATTTTAGGAATACTGGCGGTCAGTCAGTTTTTACGGATTTTGAGGAGAAGGCCATTTTAAACGCGGCCTTAAAATGTTTCGATTGGGGATTTCCTCTGGATCTATCAGAGATAAGAATGCTTGCGAGGAAATATCTTGACGGGATGGGTAGATTTGATTTAAGTGCTATACAGGAGACTCACATAGTAGCAGTCTTGCCTGAGCCCCTTCAATTAGATGACGAGTATGAATTTCCCGTACTTTAACTGTAAAGTTCAAAAATTATGAAATATTGATAATTCCAATAATTTTTACTGTTATATTATTTAAAAATAAATATTTAGTTTTATAGAAAATATATAACTAATTTTCTTATTAATCTCGCCCCATCTGTCAATCTCACCCCTTTGAACGAAGTATAATATTATTTAAAATCTACTTGACAAATTTGCAAACGGGGCGAGATTGACTTAATTAGGCTCAATACCTACAGTTTACCATAATATCATAAATTGATTGCCATTTTTGTATAGAGAAACCATATATGCTCTTGTCCAGCTATTAGGAATATAGCCAGAATTTAGAGAATTATTCATTGCTATAATTAAAGCATTAATACAACTTTTGAGAAATATAGGATGAATATTGTCTGGTCCTGGACTAGCGTCGTTTTTTAAACAAAAAATAGCTTTTTTTCCGTGACGGGAAAAACGTTTGACATTTTATCTCTGTTGACAGGTAACAAAATGTCACTTTTATGAAATTACTTTTTTCCCCGGGAAAAAAGTGAGTACTTTTTTCCCGGATATATATACACATAAGTAAAGGTAGATATTTAATTTTAGAATATTTTATTATGCAAAAGTTACATTTCCTTTATATCAAAAGTACAATTATTAAATGTGGAGTCAGAGAAAACTCGGAATCAGACATTTTTTAACTTTATATTATTCAAAATAACTACTAAACAACCACTAAGTTCGCAATGTTTAAATCAAATCACAGAATTAAAATGACAGATGTTTGATTACTTTAAAGGTTTCCCTTAGCAACGCAGGTCTAATTGTCGCTATAAGTACAACAGCCTACCAGTTTAAAAATTAAAATTTCACATCGATACTTTTCTGACTTTAATATATTGTAATAATATGTTTTTTCAATATTAAATCGTCGTTTTTCCAGTCACAGAAAAAAATAGTGTATTATACAGAGGAAAAATATTAGATTTTAGCTCTCAGTTTTTTGTCTCCCTCCGCTTCGCGTCGGGAGACAACACAACCTCGAGCTAAAATCTAATACTTTTTTCCCTTGTATAATAAATAACTATTTTGACATCTATAGGAGTAAAGTATATAGATACTAGTGATGATATTACTGTCATATATTCTGGGAGTTTTGGAATATATTCTGAATCGTTATTAGAAAATACTAAAATGCTTTGCAAAAGCATCTGCTGTTACAATAGGATCAGATATAATTTCTAATATTTCTACATCATTTATTGTCATTGAATTTATTTTTGCTTGGGTCTCTAGTGACCAAAAATCCCACAACGTTAACTTTCGTCTCTAGTGACGAAAGTAAGTAACTACATTTTCAGATATTACATTATATATTCTAGTCGTTGCAAAATCCGGTACTACCTACCACGTCATCCTCTTATAGTTCATCTACATCTGGAGCTACATTAACTAATACTACAACAGATATATCGTCGTCTGCATCCATACTAAAAAAGCTTGATTGTGATACCCGGATAATTTTAAATAATCGTTCTAATATAACAACTAACCAATATATGATACAAATGAAAAATGGATTGTTCCCTGCAGAAGAGAGTACCTAGATCTCGACCTAGAGGTTAATTCTGAATTACTAAGTGTTATTCTTGTCCTCAAATTTATACTTAAAAACCTTTAATTACAGATTATCTTCAACTCGCACTATGCATGTCTTTGATACAACAAAAATTGACGTAGTAAATGTGCCGGAAGCCATTTGTCATCGACCTGCAGTACTTGGTATCAATATGGCTAAAGTTGGCCCAGGAACGCTTACGGCATCAGTACGCGTAGCCAATAAGGACGTACCGCACAGTGTACGGCAAAATCCTATGAATCCCAACATGTGGGAAGTGGTATTCCATCCTGTTATTTCTGCTCCTCACAAAGTAACCCTTTATTATAATAACGTACCTAAGATAGGGGTCCTTGAAGTATCAGTAAAGAGTCCTGGAAGTGAACCCTGGGCTGGGGGAACTGGTAAGTGTTAAACCATATCGGGGTTTATTCTTAATAGGTAGTGAAATGTAAGGTACTTTGTCGCTAAGTTAAATTTATTTTGTTCTTATATAAAACACTGCAAGAAATTGTTTTACTACAAATATTAGGTGCACTTTTAACTCATTTTCTATTGGAGGATGTAAAATATCACATAAACGTCCTGTATCGTTTATTTACAAAGAAAAATATTAACTGGTCTTTGCTTTAAAAAAGTGTGTGTAAAAAAACCCAACATTTTTAGGATTATATCAAGCTAAAGTCGGCAAAGTAACTTCATTCCAAATAGATACACTTGGTAGATCAGCCAGAGAATTTGACGTAGTAGTGAGTGGTCCCACTGGATCAGCGGTACCAGTTAGATGTTATCAGACGAAAACTGGAAAACTTCAAGCAGAATTCACAGCAAGAGATGTCGGATCTCACAAGGTTGAAGTACTGCATCAAGCTAAACCCATAAGTGGAAGTCCTTTCACTTGCCAATCATCCGATCCGGATGCAGTGAGGATTGTCGATATACCGACGTCACAAGGAAATGTTGGGGAAAAAATTGTATTTAACGGTAAGTTTGTACTATACTATCACCTGTTTATTTATTGTTTTAGGGATAGTTTGATTGGGTTTGATTGGGCAGAGTACTACATTGGATAGTTGCTGTATATTAAAGATTTTTCCCTAATGTTTTCTTGTCTCTCAAAATGCGATCTTAGTCTTTTACAGGGAAATAACTAAATATGCACTAAACCAAGGGATTTTTGAAAAAACCAACAAATTAAATTTACACGCGTCAAGTTTGACATACAAATTTGATACATTTCTATGACGACCAATTTTTATTAGGAATTTTAATGTATCAATTATTTTTGCATAAAATTAGTCATCCTTTTTCAAAATTAAACAAAGGTTAATGATCTTCTTTCCATTTTTGGACAATCAGCGGAAAAATAGTATGCGTAGGTACCTCGCACAGTGCATTGAGGTAATGGGGAATCGGGACAAAAATCAGAACTCCGCAACGACTTATTCTTTTTAAATATCATTTATTTACACAATAAATGTATACTATTGGTCTACAATTAGCGCTAGAAATCTTCATACTAAAATGGATTTCAAATTCTTTCATCCTCGCTGATCAAGAATCAAGAAAATTGCAGCCCTTCACTTCTACCTCTGGAAATATTCTGAGAAGTCTATTTATGGCGGCTTTTTCGAAATCGTCATGAAATTCTCTTGGACTAAAGTCAGGGACTTTCAGCTTTAAAATCTCAAAAAACTTTTGTAGATCTCTTCTTTCTTGTCCGTCAATATCCGGTAAATAACTGGAACAATACAGGTTTTTTCAGCAGTACTATATCGATGTGAATTGTATACACTTGCTGAAATATTGCAGGGCAGCTTTGAAAGGTTCCGCCAGCGAAAACAATTGTGGCCTTACTTAATAGATTTGCTCCTTGATTAGCAACAAGCAATATCCTATCTTCGGTCATGTTGTCATAAAAAATAAAATCCTTATATTTTTCTGGAATTGCTATATCACTTCGATGTTGAACCTTGACAGAGCAGTAACAAAATCAAGTCCTTAATTTCTGATGTTTTTCGTGATTTCTTCTTCATAAATCTGCGTAACAGTGGCACATTCTTCGGGAACTCTTTTCTTGGCATTTGAAACGCAAAGCAGTACTTCGTTTTTGGCAATATCGCGTGCACATATTAAATGTTCTTTCTGCTTTAAAACAGTTGTCTTCCCACTGTCTATTTTATGTTTCCCGTGCAGCTTCTGTTGTCACATCCCCATAATATCTCACTGTTTTGATATATTTCTTTTTGGTTGTATTTATATCCCAAATACAAAACAACTGGCTTTTCTCTTTTAGGTTCAACGATCTCCATGTTCACACACCAATGCAAAATAGTACTGTCTTGTCGCAATACACAACAGAATGATCTGTTATATACTATTACGCTTTGTATTTATACAGATAATAATTACGCTACCCATATTCATAATCTCCTTTATTTTTGTATACCTAGCTGGTCTGAATTTGCTTTCCTCGCTGGCCGTCGAAGGCCTTAAATTTACTAGTGGGCGAAACGAAAATAAAAGTTTACCTTTAAGGTGCACGCTCACTTAGGCGAAGCGTCGCAAAGAGAAGTTTATCCATCCAAGAACCTTACATACAATCAAATGGAAGCCCGCACACTGAGGCGGCGAGAAGCGTGGTTGACGCTCGGAAAGTCTGGAGAGCAACTAGACGACGTTTGTCTCGCCGCTTCCGGTCGCGCCGCCTCGGAGGTGCGCGCCCACTTAGACGAAGCGTCGCGAAGCGAATAGAAGAGAATTTTATCCACCCAAGAACCTCACATACAATCAAATGGACGGTTGACGCTCGGAAAGTCTGGAGAGCAACTAGACGACGTTTTTCTCCCTAGAGCAGTGCCGGCTCAAGGGGGGGGGCTATCAGCCCCGGGCGGTGGCCTAAAGGGGGCGGTGAGTGGAGTAAAGAAGTAAACCCAAGCTGAAAAACAATAACAGTTGTACAAAAAAATTGACAGAACTGACACACAAAACAGTTGACAGTTTCCGGCGTGAAATCTTTTATTCTAGGTTTTGAAGTTCCTTGAGCATTTCTCGAAGATAAATTGGGATGACGTTTGAAGAAATTTCGAAGCCATTTTTTGCCGGCATTCGCGTCTCGTTTTCAAAACGGATGAGGAAGGTTATTCCTTATAGCAAGCTGATACGCCAGTCTGCGAATGTCTGCGAGTCCTAGACCATAATATCTTTTGTCCATTTCCAAACAGGACTGGACCAAATCTTCTTCCATTTTAGGCAATCAAACTGGTTTTCGACCCATTTGTAGATTACATTGTTCTTCTAAGGGTTGCTCACGTTTGACATATAATTCAAGGGTTATTTGTGGAACGACGAAACTCTTTGACGCCTTTAAAAAACCCCATATGCTTACGTTTAACTGTGTCAATGGTTGCGTCTTCATATTCTCTGGATTCCAATTTTTATATGGGAGTCCTTTTGTAGGCAGTTTACTGAACTTTTTTTTCCTATAGATAAAAAAGTTTTCAAACCGTACATTTAGTTGGGTTTGTAAGTTTGGAGATCCAATTTTAGGACACATTTCTATCCAGAATTAGGCAGCCTTTATGACTAAGGTTATGTGATTAAAATAAAAAATCTTGACAGATATTTTTGTTTCAAACACTTCGGCTTATTCTACAACTATTCTAGTACATGCATGCGAACTTTCACTTTCCTACGCTAACTACCTTGTATAATAATGTTTAGGCACGGAAACAAAAAACTGTATGTCACAAAGAAACACATAATATTATGGCGCCATCCAGTGGCGTATTAAGGGGCGGGGGGTCTAACCCCCCAGATGCGTGAATAAAAATATTTTTATTTCGAGTTTATGACGAACTTTGGGCGCGGCCCCGAACAATGTTCGCCTGCGGCGCTTTTCCACCTTCCCACTTTCCATTTAGTGACCCCCCCCCCAAACAAAATCCTGAATACGCCACTTGCACCACTGAACATCCAAACTGTGTGCTCCCCTCAGACTCATTCTATATGAAAGACCTTTTTCAGTTTCGAGATGATATAGTATCCAAAATTAGGCAACTATCCAATATTAGGCGCCTTTCCTCTACATCTTTGTGTTTTTACGTTCGTTTTGTTCACATGGATAATACCTAGTGGAAATAAACATCGGAAAATTTTATTGGAGGGGGGGGGGCGGTCAGTTTTGAATAGCCCCGGGCAGTAAACAGCCTTAAGCCGGCACTGCCCTAGAGTCTAGAGGTTGGGGGAAACGTTATAAATAAAAAAATTTGTTTTGTCTTTTTGTAAAGGTCCCGAGCAAAAAATTAATCGTGTCTAGGTACCTTACCCTACAAAGTATGTAGGATGGGATATCTTTTACCGTGGATTCTCTGCGCTTCGCTTCTCTTCGCCCCATTGTGCGGACACCGCGTAAACGACGCTTCGCTTCGCCGCGCTTCCCTTCGCGACGCTTCGCCTAAGTGAGCGAGCACCTTTAACAGGTAAACAAAATACAGGAGACGAAGCGATGATAAAATTGGTTAAAACAGGTCAAATTTGGCTAGGGTACGAAAGGAGAAAACATTTTTACTGAAAACGTTGTACCTGGTCGTTTTACTACCCTTTTAATACCCACTTACCTCCATTTTAAATGATCGAAAATTACATTTTCGTCCACGCTTCAACGCACCATGCCTCGTAGGAAAATCCACAATCCCGGACTTTGTGTTGCTGCAATCTTTACATTCGTCCGGGAATGTTAGGCTTTTCTTCCTAAATATACAATATATTATTATCTCAGGAGACTTTCTTATGCCCACCTAGCTAAATATCAAAATTAAGATAAAGAAGCTGTTTTTTGATAAATTCGTCGCCGACGGGCGTTTGGAGTGCTGTTTTGAGTTGAAAATAATAAAATTCTGTTAAACGGGATTGACAGGTGGAATCAGATATATCACTTTTTTAATATTCTGTTGCAGTTCTTACCAGAAGTGCCGGCGTTGGCGATTTGGAAGTCCAAGCTACGAATCCTCTTGGTCAAACTTTAGAGGTCCAAGAAACTATGTTGGGCGATAACCTTACACAAGTCAGTTTTACGCCAAGCTCAGCTGGATTATTCCAAGTAGCAGTCACATATGGTATGGTATAGCGTTGTTTGAGGAGTACCTTTCCTCAAACAACGGGTATAGTAACAACTTGGCGGGCTTTAGAATTTTGATAGCCATCAACTTACGCATTTGTATTATAAGTCTTCACTATCTACTCAAAAACCCCAACTTTCTGTTTAACCAAAAGTAAACTGAGTCGGTTAATTTCATAGGTAAATGGCCTGCTTCACTTTTTTTATTTACTGAGTAGAACGTGCGACCAGAATTATATACAAAAATATTTTTCGAATTGTTTTTTGAGCTGGAAATGCCCTAAAAATCGATTTATAGTTTATATTTTCTAGATAATTATCATCTTAGGTGGGTGACGTAGTTCGGCAGTTCTTTACGTACTCTTTAAAAGCAGTTTTACCAACATTTACAGTTTAAATTTAAAAATATTAAAATATTAGAATTTCTTTTATTTACTTCTCCGTGGTTAGGGTGACAGAAAACCATTTTATTAAAAAAATAAATGACGGTGAAATTTCCAGCTTCGCCGTCCAACTCTTGTACTTTTGCGGCTCTTGAGAGTGACGGTACTAAGAAAGTATTTAGTTGTAGATTAGACAGAATACGATGCGATTTGTATCAATTATTAGATATACCTACTTGTTAAAAGTAAATCAAAATATGATATGTTGGGTGTGTTATATTGGATAGGATTTAAAAAAGTTAATAAGTACCGTACTGATGAATTACGTGACGTAGGCATTAACTTTTACTAGGAATTAATTGCTAACCATTCTGTCTTGCTAGGTGGCGTCCCTGTTAAAGGCTCTCCTTTAGCGCTTGGCGTTGGTCCTGTAGGACCTACGCCACCACCAAGAGCCGTTGGAAAAGGACTGGAAACTGCCAGGGTTGGAGAAAGGGCCGTCTTTACGGTTAGCAGTATTATACAACCCAAAGTCGTTATTGAAGCAGCTGAAGGAAATATTGATGCCCATATACAAACTCCAAAACCTGGCGAATATACTGTGTCTTATATGCCAAAATGGGTGGGGACGTATGACGTTATAATTTCAATTGGACCCAACGATGTAAGTTGTATTACGTGTACACACCTCTTTAAGTTTACCGGGCATGGTCGATTCTATTGCCATTCTTATTATTTGTCTACCTGTTACATACGTCTTTCCTAATTGCACCCTAATGAAACAAAATAAGTAGCCGCAGGCTGTTGGTATTTAATCTCGTTTAAGAGTTAATCCCGATTAGGATGCAAAATACGTTATTTCTATTGGTTGAAATAGATCATATGGCAAGTTGATCGCGTTTAAAAATTAACCCCCCTAAGTATATGGTCAAAGAGATAGGTTTTCTATTTTGGATATATATTTTTCTTTGAATTATATGAAAGACAAGATTTACTATTTTTTAAAGTAATTTTCTTTAATTTAAGTTTCTATTTTTCCGCGTAGTTAGTGTTAATGCTATTGAAGTTTTGATTTACAGTTAAATTATATTTGCATTTACTTTGTTTCTCGCATTGATCCTGGTTCATCGTCTTTTTAGCTTCCAGGATCACCATTTAGGCCTAACGTCGTCGATCCAGAAGCGGTCCGATTAATAGGTGGATGGAGTCAATACCTAGACGATTCGGGCAGAATAAAATTACCTGCAAAACTAGCCTTTGATATATCAAATGCCGGTGTGGGAACGTTAGAATGTAAAGCAGCTGGACGAAAAATCAATCCAGAGAAGACTGGGTCGAGAATTCGATTTGATTTATCAGGTACCGATCATTTTGTATTTGTAACCCAAGCAGTTCGCTTTGGCCGTACTTTGTATCAAAATAAAAAAGTGTTTTACTACTTATCATTATTTTGTCGTGGATCAGTGAGTATTTTTTAAAGATACTTTTTTACTTATTTCAACAACATAAATGTTTTTGGAGAAACCTTTTTTTTTTCAAGTACATTTAAATGAATGTGAAAGGTTCTAATATATTAATAACTCTAAAAATTTTTAGGCGAAGGTCTTAATTCTGGTGAACATGAATTTGACATCAAATTTGCTAACATTTCATTACCTGACGCCCCGAAGAGTATCATTTCTATGGGTGACCAGGTGGTCCTGACTGGTAGAGGTTTAGCAGAAGCCAAATGTTGTGAACCAGCTGTTTTTACTATCGATGGATCTAAAGCAAGCACGGGTAAGGTAGTTCCTGATATTGGTAGGGTAATTGGATGGTCCAATGTGCCTCACTTTAATGATAGTAACGCCAGGTGTGATAATCTTTTACAGGCCTTTGTACTGTGTAATTAAAATGTCGTGCAATGTTCAAAAGTCCAAATATGAGAAAGTCAACTCGAAAAAAAAATGAACAATTCAGTGCTAGATGTGCCGAAGTCTACTACTGGCAGTGGTGGATTTAGCGGGGGGCGCAGCCCCCCCCTAGAGCCTTATACAAAAAGGATTTCAATAGCGAATTTTACAAAAATAAATATTGTAACATAAACATTAACCATTTCTAGAAAATATTATAAACAAAAACAAATATTTTGCCGTCTATGTAAGGTCTTTGAAATGAATTATACCAAAAAAATATGAATAATAGATCAATACTAATATGTTTGGCATTTTTGATTTATGTGCTTGTAGATTGTTTCTGAAAACATTCCTTACACATCTCACTGCGATCTTATCAAAATTTACACCGGAGAATTTTGACTTCTAAGCGAAACAAATAACCAATACTTTTTTTTCGAGAAACGCCTCTTTGAAAAGCAAATTTTTTCGAAAAACAGCTTTTTCGAGAATGGATTAACGAAATTTTTAAAAAATATTTTCTCGAAAACATATTTCGAACCTACTTTTTCAAAAAAGTCCTGACCGCTTTTTCAAACATGCTTTTTAGAAAACGGATTTATGAAATATTTTGAAAATATTTTTTCCAGAAACCCATATTTCGAAAGCACATTTTCTCAAAAATGTCTCCGAACAAATAATTTTTAAAACAGGTACAGGGTCTTCCAACGAGGACTGAACAGGGGCTCATTTTTGAGCTTCCTTGTATTTAAAGAAAAATCTAAAATAGCCAATCGATGTACTTTTTCCTGCAGAATTCAAAAATGAAACCAAAGATTTATTTGAACCAGAAACAAAAGAGTTACGCTATGGATAAGGTGTTTTTTAAATGGAACATAGCTTTTTTTATACGATTTTCGGAACGAGTGATTTTTTTTATGTCCGTTCTGATTATAATATTTAATATTGTGACAGCTATTTTTATTAAATTTTAATGTTTTATCCAGTATAATTTAACTTCAACCTGTTTGAAACATACACTAGGTAATAAAGGTAAAATCACCTTGAAATCCTTCAAAGTCAAAAAATTTGACAAATTTACTATAATATTGCCGAAATGAAATATTCATTAGATGAGAGATTGCAATAAATCTTCTCCTTGCTTCTCTTGCATTTTCTTGGCATTTGTAGAACAAGATAACAATCTGCAATCTCTCATCTAATGAATATTTCATTTCGGCAATATTATAGTAAATTTGTCAAATTTTTTGACTTTGAAGGATTTCAAGGTGATTTTACCTTTATTACCTAGTGTATGTTTCAAACAGGTTGAAGTTAAATTATACTGGATAAAACATTAAAATTTAATAAAAATAGCTGTCACAATATTAAATATTTTAATCAGAACGGACATAAAAAAAATCACTCGTTCCGAAAATCGTATAAAAAAAGCTGTGTTCCTTTTAAAAAACACCTTATCCATAGCGTAACTCTTTTGTTTCTGGTTCAAATAAATTTTTGGTTTGCTTAGGTTTGCTTAGCTTGGAAAATGTTAATGAAAAAAAGACGAAAAAAGATCCTGAACAAACACAAACGAACCTTTTTTGAGTTTGATTAGGTTTCCTTAGGTTTCGTACGTTACTTTTCCGTAAAAAGCCGTTGCCATACACGTATATACATACGTACATTTTCACGAACCCTTTTCAGATTCAATGCAAAAATTACCAAAGTCCACTGATACAATTTAAATGGGCAATATTTGTTAGTCTTTACGAAAATAACTTTTTCTACAAACGTGTTAAAAATGCATTTTTTAACCCGCCGCAGACGCCTTAAAAATGTTACTTTATGGCACTAGTGTTAAAAGTACTTTATAGCACTAGTGTTAAAAGTACTACTATGGCAACTACGACGCCAACAATGGTTGTTAGATTTTTTGACAAATGTCAACTTCATAATTTTATATTATATCTACGATGCTACTTAAAACTATGTGTTTCGAATATGTTAAACTTTCTAAAAATTGTAATTGTATTTTTGTTTTTTATTGTCGTTTGTAGAAAAAATTTTGTATGATATTTGTGTTAAAAGTACTTTTAAGGCACTCATTTGAATTGCAGAATTCGCTTCGCTCATTCTGCAAACTTTCAGATTCGTGCCGTAAAATTATATTTTTAACACTTATATCATAAATAACTATTATTCTTATAATTTACATTTATTTTAGTTTATTTAGCTACATTATCTTGTATTTTCAGTTGTTATATTTTTCTAATTTTAACATATAAAGTGATACTTTTAAAAACCGATGACAGTTTTGAAACATCTTCCTTTTCGTTATAATTACGAAAAGTAAAATATTTCCTAACCGGTGATGAAATATTAATTTCATAACAAGTTATGAAAAAATGAAACACAAAAATATAAATATTTCGTATTTCTCTCTGGACTTCTCGGGTACAACAGCTGATTACGCGTTTTGAGTTGCCTCTTCAGTATCATTTGGGATCTCGTAATCGGACATTTTCACTGTTTTTAAAAGGACAAAATTAATTTGTGACGTGACACTTCTTTACAAATAAAACTTCAAATCGACATCATGACAATCCAGACAACTGTCTACTAGGTACATACTAGATGAGATAAGAATTTCTTCGTCTGATGCCTCCTTATCCTCAAAATTATACGAGTCAAACAAAATTGCATTTCCTAACGTGTTTCATACAAGATGTTTTCTAATTTTGACATAAATATGTAAATAAAATTATTAATTTTAATTATTGTATCAAAACATTTGAGGAGGCATCAGACGAAGAAATGCGTTGGGCCCTCCAATTGTATTTTAAGTTACCTCGCGTTAGTGTCTATCTACCTTAGATTGTGTGTCGTCTTACAAAATAATTTATGTTCCAGGAAATCCAGAAGTGGCTCTACATGCTGCCGATACAAACATTCCAGTTCCGGTTATGATAAGTTTAGCTGGGGAAAAAATCTGGAGGGCTTCCTATACAGTATCTACACCTGGAAACTATTTATTGTCAGTTTTATGGGCAGGAAGACCAGTGAAAGGTTGCCCTTTAATGGTTGAAGCTAAGGGCGGAGCTGATGCGTCCAAAGTAAGTAAGAACTACCACCAATCAATGCAAAGTATTGTGTAAAATAAACACTTTATTGACAAACTATGCTACACAGGATTTCTCTACACATTTTTTTTATTTAAGTTTTTCACAACATTTTACAATATTTCCTATTTCGTAGGTTCTATGCTCCGGTGAGGGTCTCCGCCAAGGTGTCGTTGGTCGTGAGATTCGTTCTTGGATTGATACACGCAGAGCCGGTCCGGGCGAACTTACCGCGCATTGTACTGGACCTCGAAAGGTAGCTTACTGTGAACTCTACGATCATGGAGATGCCACGTTTACACTTAACGTCAAACCCCAAGAACCAGGAAGGCATCAGCTTACTATTAAATATGCCGGTCAGCATGTGCAAGGGTCACCTTTTATCTTGAAAGTGGCTGGTGCACCAGATGCGAGCAAGGTAAGTTTTGTTGAGAAGTATTTCAAAGCGAATGGTTCTGCTAAAGTTAGACAATTTTTTTTTTTGTAATCGTTCGAATATTTGACGCGTATCTGATGCGTCAATTTAATTTTTTCCTGGGTGAAAATGCTCCAAGAAGCATTTTCAGCAACAAACTGGAAGCATCCAGTCAATAAAAGTCTAGACAGGGATGGATTTAGAATTTCGTTGGGGGGGGGGGGGGGGTGCTGGGGCGCAACGTCCCCTCGAGCTACACAAAAGTATATACCAAAAAGAACGTGCAAGTTCGCGTACGACATTTTTTTTATTGTTTAGGCTTCTAAGAAATGGAAGAAAGAATAAGAAATGTACACTACTTGTATCATAATGGACGAAATGTCTAAACCTCTTCTTGCAAAAAAAGAACTGTGTGTCCTCTTAACTTACCAAAATCCTAGAATTTTTTTTTATTTATACCTTCATTTGGACTGATATATGAAAATTTTTCAAAAACATATTTTTTGGAAGCACGTTTTTTCGAAACTGTTTTTTTTTAATACAGATATTCGAAAACTTGTTTGTTTTCAAAACCTCTCTTGCCGAAAACCAACTTTTCGAATTTTTTCATTTTTTTTCTCATAATTCTTAATTTAAATTTATAAAAACTACGTCTTCTAAAAAATATATTTGCGGAAAATGTATTTTTGAAAGATTATTTTTCTGAAAAAAATACTTTCGAAAAAATTTTGTGGATCCATTTCCGAAAAAATGTTTTTCGAAAAGGCTATTTTTCGAATTTACTTCATTTAACATGAAAAAAGATCTTAGCTTACACGCGACAGGGCAAATTGTTTGATTAATATGAAAGTTTAAATTTGTAGCATTTTTTTATTTATGCCTTCTGCTCATTTGGGGGGATATACGAGTACTTACCAAAGTACAATTTGTCTACAACCAATTTTTCAAATTTTTTTTAAAGCACTTTTCAGAAATACCTACATCTTTTTCGAAATTAAATTTTTTCGAATATAAATTTTGTCAAACAACGCCTTTTTGAAAAAGTAATTTACGAGAAAGTAACCTAAGAAAACCTGATTAGACCCAAAAAAGGTGCGTTTAGGTGTGTTCAGGATCTTTTTTCGTCTTTTTTTATTAACATTTTCCAAGCTACTACAGTTCATAACTTAATTTTCTAGATTCTGTTTTCGAAAAAATATCTCGGAACATTTTATTCAAATTACTTTTTGAAAACATTTTTGAAAAAATGTACTTTCGAAATACGTGTTTTCGAGGAAATATTTCATAATCCGTTTTCAAAAAGCATCTTTAAAAAAACTGTTAGGGCATTTTTGAAAAATTCGAAATATGTGTATTCGAGAAAATTTTTTGAAAAGTTTCGCTAATCGGTTTTCGAAAAAGCTGTTTTTCGAAAAAAATTACTTTCAAAAAATGTTTTCTGAAAAAAAAAACTATTTGGTTATTTGTTTTCTTTAGAAGTCAGCACGACCCGGAGCAAAGTTTGATCGAATCGCAGTGAGATGTGTGAGGAATGTTTTCAGAAACAATCAAAGAGCATGTAAATTAAAAATGCCAAAAAAGGCTTGCATTTTTTATATAATATATTAGTATTGATTATATTCATACTTTTGTGGTACAATTCATTTCATAGATGATAAATGTTTGTTTTTGTTCATATTATTTTGTAGAATGTATAGGAATGGTTAATATTTGTGTTACATTTTTTATTTTTATAAAATTCGCTAGTGAAATCCTTTTGTACAAGGCTCCAGGGGGCGCCCCCTGCGATCCCCTAACTCCGCCACTGACTATGGACTCCAGATAATAGATAGATGGACATCATAATTCTAAATTATTTTTTTACTGCTGATACTTTATAAATTTGTGGCAGTTTAGTTTTTGTGAAAATGACTGTTTTCACATTTTTTTAGGTTAGAGTATATGGACCTGGTATAGAACATGGTGTATTAGCAACATTCCAATCGAGATTTATTTGTGACACTAGAGGTGCGGGTGCCGGACAATTAACTGTTCGAGTGAGAGGGCCGAAGGGAGCGTTTAGGGTGGAAATGCAAAGAGAAAGCCAAAAGGACAGAACTATTTTATGCAAGGTAAGTAACAGATAAGACTTATAGAAATCCATTCCTGACTAGCCCATTTATTAGAAATATAAGAAAGGCGTTTTGGTGCAAAAGGTTTGATTTTCACACAAAAACATATCAGCTGTGACCTACTGGTTATTTCCGAAACCCATTTGAACAAATAAACATTCATTAAATTTCTTTACTTGTTTCTTACCTGTTATCAAGTATAGTCTGTCCTTGACATAATAAACACGTTTAAAAGGCACGTACTCAGCGATGGAGTTAATCGCTGAACTAAATGAATATTCACAGAATTTCGAATCTACACAGAAACGAAGAAACCCTATTTTGACAGCGCCCGATTTTGAGTGCGCATGTCTAAAGCGGACATCTTTTAACTGACAAATTAGTCAGAGGCACATGGTCAGTGATACCAGCGGCTGGCTATAGTTAGTTCGATTGTAACTGCAGGTTTTAGATATTTGCTTGCTTTTTGATTATACGTTTTAAATTTTGTTATTTTCCAAAAGTTAGGTAAAATTTCTTATTTTCGGTACTTCTCGTATAACCTGACCCTGACGTAATTTTGATATTGCTACTATGTATTTACAATACATGCTTGCACGTCTTGCAGCATGTAAATGTATGTTTTGTCAGTGTATTAAAGGTAGAAATAAATATTTCGATTTTTGATGATTTTCTTACAGTGTAATAACTGACAATACTGTCACTGAAAACGGCTCCCTTGAGATCAGAGGAACCGACACATTTTTTCGCTTCTGTATGGTTTAGGAATTCTGTGGTATATTTTTTGGAAATAAATTTATATTTTAAAAGGTATGAGAACATTGTCCCCATGTGGATGTTGTGACGTAAATAAACCTTTTGCAATGATTTATAAGAAGGTTTGTGTCTGCTTATTCTTCCAAAAAAATAAAATAATAATAATAATAAAGACGAAGATCACGAAAAATTCCATGTATTCTTCCTTACTCTTAACAATGCCACCAAAATTACTATTAGCTTTTCTGAAGTATGTACTCTATATACTTACATATATTTTTAGTACGATCCGACTGAACCTGGAGACTACCGAGTAGAGGTAAAATGGGCTGGAGAATTGGTACCCGGATCACCTTTCCACGTTATGATATTCGATACCCAAGAAGAACTGAGGAGATACATCGCCTCTTTATAGTTTCTTTACAAAATATTTTTGTATTTCTTGCATATAAACAGTATATTAATGCGGATGGATATACTTACGATATAGTACAAATAAAACATGATCGAAATATACACATCCAATAATCAAATTTTTAAATTGGATGGCCGAATCAAGCTTAATCGGCAACATCGTTTGATACTGTTAATACCCAGCAAACAACAAACATCCCCAGGACGTCCCATTTTGATCCGCAACGTCCCAGGTGGGATGATCCCAGCTAAGACGTCCCTGGGACGTCCCCTGGACGTTAGAAAGATCCCAAATTGGTCAAAAAGTGACGTCCTACGGACGTCTCATGTTGCCGTCCCAAGGACGTCCGCAATGGGATTAAAAAAAAAAAATTTGGTAAAATGCTTTTATAATGTGTAAAAACAAAATACTGTTGGAATCTTTATTGTATTGATGACTCTATATTATAATGACTTTACATTACCATTACCCCAAAAAGCGTTTTTTTGTCAGTACTAGGACTCTTTGGAATTGCTAGGAGATGGCGCTGCCTGTGTCATGCTACTTCAGTAATTCAACAAAATAATGTTAAATATTTACTCTTTGCACTCTGAATAAGTATTCTGTTATCTAACCGTGTTGGAACGATTTGATATGGGAAATACCAAAATTTCCTCTCTAAGGGGAAGTGCAGTAAATTGAAAATGCTATAAAATGTATCCAGGCCCTTTAAGGCGTAGGGAATGTCCAACAATGATCCTATATACGTCCCAAATATAGTCTCTATAACGTCCTAGTAAGGCCCTAAGATGATCCCATATATGTCCTGTGTAACCTTTATGGGATGATCCCAGATACATCCCGACCTGTTCCAAACGACGTCCCAGGGACGTCCTTGGGATCTTATGGGACATTCCGGGACGTCCCTGGGATGTAGGATATATCCCAGACTGACGTCCCAGGGACGGTTTTGTGTTGACTGGGTACTCATTGAATGATCCGCTTAGCTTTATGCTTTGACGCGACTTTGTGTCAATTCCGTAGAATAGTATTAAGCGCTGTTGCCATTCTAGATCGATTCAGCCATTGGCGACTGACATTTAGTCTTCACATGATCGTACAATATGTTATACGCCGTGATGAAAAAATTATTTATCTACTTAGCAGTTCAAATGCATATATATATATATATATATATATATATATATATATATATATATATATATATATATATATATATATATATATATATATACGATTTTTGTTCATCGGTTTATTTGTGTACGAAAGGAGAGTTTTAATTATTATATATTTTTTAATGTATTCGTCCAAATATGTAAATGTTGCTGTATTTAGGTCAAGTTTTATATTTTCCTAGAGACCTATATTTTTTCAAACTATTATTCAATAGTGTTTCTGTCAATTTTATTAATTTATTAATAATTTTATCGTGTTAGTAATTTTGTAACACTTTAGATTTTGTTTTATTATATGTTTATTTAAAATTTGAAATAAATTTGTTATTTTAACATTTTATATTGTTTTTTTTCTTTATGATATTCTACAACATTGTTTTGATATAGTGACCAAAAAATATTAAAACTTTAGGCTGCAGCCCCCCCCCCCCCCCCACATACACACAAACATCCTAGACCCATAAAAATTAATAAAGTGCACTACTAATTCAATCAATCCACCGAATTGCATTATTCACCCCCCCCCCCCCCCCTCCAAAGACAAACCAGCCTCTCCCAAGACAAAATCCTGGGTAGGCCCATGGAAGGATGCACTTAAACTTGATGAAAAATGCAATTAACCCAACATTGACAGAAATTATGGACCCCTGTCTGGACCATTTTATAGTAGTCCAGACTTGGTCGATTTTATGTAAAGTTTATACACTGGCGACAAAAATTGCTCAATTTGCGGAAACGCCCAGTGATTTTTACGTCACAAAATATTATAGGGCAATGGCTGATCAATAGGTTGATGGACGATGAAGAGCGATCTGGAGCAATGTTCAGCAATGTAGCAATAAGCACTTAAATACACGACAAATTCAGATTAATATGTAGCCATGAAGTCAATGCAGGTACCACTTGAAAATGTGGAGCAATATGGCATGTTGATCATTACTCCACTGGATCTAGTCGCCGGCAACTTATTGCCTTTGAAATTGCCTGTGCAAGACAGCCTTAAGATGACTTTAAAAAGAGGCGTGTCCTTTGGATTCTTGTTTACGGAATACGAGCCCGAGTTGAAGCGCCCAAGTTTACATACTAAATTTAGCCTTGACATCTATTTCGGCCTAAATTGCATAGTAGATTAATGCTAATGGGAGCACTCCATTGTCCTTTAGCAAGAGGAGACGCAACCTTTCATTCATAACTAGCCTTTTGTTTGTTTCATAGATTGTGCGTGTGTAGGACAAAGACCAACAGTTATAATTCCATCTCGGCGCACCACCGCACCGTAATGATTTATGCACTGACGCATCATTCCACAAAGTTTATAGATAAAGTTCTATCAGGAAAAACCAAAAATTATGTAAAACATTACTACACACTTATATTCTGACCTGCCTGGAAAGCACAAACAAAATTAAGCCTTGCAGATTCCTCAGATTTCTCAATGAACCAGACGACGCTCCGTGGAGCGGCGTTGCCACTCTGATTCTAAATGTCGTCACAATGCAATGGAAATAAATTACTAAAAATTTATTATCACGAAAAATAATAGTATATCGGTATATTTTTAAACCATTTCATAAGAGGAGCGATCCGTATGTGTTATTTTTTTATGTATGTTCAGGGTTCACGCATAATTCTTGAACGGATTAACTGATTCCGATAATTTTATTTTCTTTTGTTTTGTAGATGAGTATTCCCGAGTGGTCCCATTTTAAGGGTCATTTGCTGAAGTGAGTGGAAACCTAAAAACACTGCGAAAAACTTTAAAAAAGTCTTGAAATTGTCAATTTTTGTGTGTGTACTTCGGAATAGCGGTACCGATTTTATAATTTGTTTTTCTTTGTGTTTAGCACGATGATCCGGTGGCCCTGCCGGTATTTGAATTTAAAAAATAATAAAGGGGAGGGGATCGGGGTGAGGGGTAAAACCGGAGCGGCTAGGAATATTTCCGAAAATGTTGACTAACACCTCATTTTCGGGTTAATGAGGGCATACAATTTAATTTTGTCTAGCAGATGTTAAAACAAAAAAATAAAAGAAGAGACTGGAAAATTGTCCAAAAATGTTAAGTAATGTGTCATTTTCGGGATTATTGAGGTCAGAAAATCTAATTTTGTCTACCAGATGTTAAAACAATTAACAGCAGAGGGGGGGGGGGGGTGATGAAAAGGAGTGACTAGGAATTTCTTCAAAAATGTTAACTAACATGATAATTTCGGGGCTAGCGAGGTCAGAATATCAAATCTTTTCTATCAAACGTAGAAAAGTAAGGGGGGCGGTAGAGAGACTAAAAGGAGTGACTGGTAATTTCTCCAAACATGTTAATTAATGACTTCTTATGAATTAATTTTCGATGTTATCAATGATATGATGAAAAATGCATTTTCGCATGCTCGCCGCTTAGGAATACCAATCATTATTTTTTGTAATTTTTCAATTTTAAAAATAGTACAGTAGTTATCAGTGAGGTAAAACATATACTTTTAGATGATGTGATTGGCTTTACAAAAGCTTTAATTTGTGAGTGAGTTTTATTGATATAGAGATGAAGTTCTCGAAAAAGACGAAAATATCGCTATAAAGAAATTGTTATAAAAAGATAATGAAAAAAGATAATCTTCTAAAACGTGGTAAACATGTAGATAAATATATCTTCTATTGATATTTCACCATAGGTATGATTATTTTTGCATAGATTTTCATAAATAATTTCGTTTTTTCTTCCGAAAAAAAAACATAGTTTTTCATATTGAAATTTATGAGAATATATGCAAAAACGATCGTATCTATGGTTAAATATCAATAGAAGACATATTTATTTACAACTTTACTAAGATGATTGTCTTTTTTCAATAGTCCAGCAGTAACAATTTCTTTATAGTGATATTTTCGACTTTTCCGAGATATCTTCAACTTTATGCCAATAAAACTCACAGAAAAAATAAAGTTTTTGTAAAACCAATCACACCATCTGAAGGAAGATGTTTTACCTCACTGATAACTGCTGTATTATTTTTATAATCAAAAAATTACAAAAAAGAATGACTGGTTTTCCTAAGCGGCGAACAGGCGAAAATGCATTTTTCGTAAAATAGACAACAAAAATTTGCCGTAACAAAAAAAATAAGTAACCTATGGATACTTCCCTGACAGAATTCGTAGATAGTTGTCTTAGGAAGAGATTACAATACTTACTTTTTAATTTTTTAAAATTTGTTTTTAACTATAGAGCTTGAATTAAACAAGGTGGGAAATTTCACACTTGACCAAGAATACCGGAAATTCAGACACTCGAACTACTTTCAAAAAAGATTAATTGATTGTCTTGGCGATTATTTATACGTGCAATTTTGTTTTATTCAAATATCTTTAATTGATCAAAAGTTATGAGCATTTGTTTATAGCGCGCGACTCTTATGAGTATACTCATAAGCGTCGCGGTATTCTTGTTTAAGTGTGAAATTTCTTTGTTGATTCAAGCTCTTTATTTAAAAACAAATTTTAAAAAATTAAAAAGTAAGTATTGTAATCTCTTCCTAAGACCACTATCTACGTAAGGGGTGTATCCATACGCTTCTTATTTTCTTGTTACGGCAAATTTTCAGTCGTCGATTTTACGAAAAATGCATTTTCGCGTGTTCGCCGGTTAGTAAAACCAACCATTTTTTTGTAATTTTTGAATTTTATAAATAATATAATAATTATCCGTGAGGTAAATCATGTTTCTTTAGATGGTGTGATTGGTTTTACAAAAACTTTTTTTTTCAGTGAGTTTTATTGGCCTAAATTTGAAGTTATCTCGAAAATTTTTGAGCAGTTTTTTATTTATTAAATACTGACGAATCTATTGGTCGCAGAAAAAAGTACCAAGTAGCAACATTGTGTAAAATTTTCTCAACTTTCCGATGGTGTTCCGCTATTTTAATAATTAACTGATATATGACGGAAAAATCGAAAAAAGACATTAAAAAAATAATTTTTTTGCAATAAATTGTTAATAAAAAAATGAGTAACAAGATATTTTATAAAATTTCATATGTTCATCTGAACACCTTTAGAGATATATTCCAATTATTGGTTTTATCCATTGTATATATTTTTTGCTTATTTCGACTCTCCAGATCTAACTTACCTCCTCTCCAGTGATTTTCCAGTGTAACTAAGTACACACTTAAAATTGATTTTAGCAATTTGAAAAAAAGTAAATTATAAAAAGTACTAAAGTAGGACATATTTTAGCAATGAGGAGCTTTACAGGACAACAAGCAAACAGTTTTGAAAAAATAAAAAGAACAACCTTAACACCCTGCATCTCAGAAACTAAGCAAGAGCACGTGCTTTTGGCAACACCCTGTATAGTTTATTGAAAGTCAGTTTTTAATTATTGTTACGAGTGCGTATCTTCCTGTTGAAAATGTCTGGATATTTTTGTAGTTGAAACCAGTCAAGCAGGTCCAGGTAACCTAGAAATGACCATGAATGGAGGCTTAGTACCAACATCAGCGCAAGCTCAAGGACCTCATACCTACGCCATTTCGTTTACACCAAGGGAACCATCCGTTCACTCTGTAGATTTACGTTTCAATAGACGTGCCAGGAAGTCCATTTAAATGTAACGTGGTACCTGCAGCCCGGATATTAGTCCCTGAAACCTTCCACAAAGTGTCTTGCACATTCGTTGTCGAAAGCCCTAATCCGCCTATAGTTCAAGTTGTAGGACCTGCCAGAGGGTCCTTGCCTACACAGGTAAGCTTTAGAATTTTAGAATGTCTTTGTTTTTAAAATTAGCAGCAATCAAACTAAACATACTTGCTTGATTGGGTTTGCTCAGGTGTGTAATACGTCGTGTTTTCGGGATGCAAACCTGATCAGAGTTTTTCCCTGTCATTATAATAAATACTCTTTAACATTTAATAGTGAAAATGTGTATGAAATGGGGGGAATTAAAAACGTAAATATTTAAAGTTTAAAAAACTTTTAAAATTATTCCTTTAATAGTTTTTCTCAATCTTCTAAGGAAATCATAGTATCGTCTGAACGAAGAAAATCGTTTGGTATAAGTCCCTGTACAGATATTACGCCTTCTATGATGGGTTCTATGTCGTTTCTTAAAGCTTCAAATTTTTCCTTCATGGTATCTGTCTCTGTAGATAGATAATGCTCGCACAGTTTGAATATAGTCAATCCGTTTTTAAGTACAAATATTCTTTTAATCGGATTTTCCAGTTTATCTATTTCATAAGGAGTATGGTTTCCATACTGTCCAGCTTGACTTTCATACATAGCAAATTTTTCAAAGATATCATCATCTTGTTTATTCTTTTTAGCATCACTAATCATGGATTATATTTCATTTTCACACAAGCAAATTTTTCCACCTCTACAACTAATGTACTGTTTATTTCAGTACCACTTTCCACAGCAGAAACCTCCAAAGTTTCATCTTTATTTTAACAAAATTTGACGTCCTGCTTTTCCGAGTGGTAACTTTGTTATGTGAAACGATCCCAACAAATTATTACCATTTTAGTTTTTCCTCTCACCTTCAAAATTTTTTATTGTTTAAGATTCTTGATCGTTGAACGCAGTGGTATGTGATAATAAAGTTTCTTCAGCGGGCAAGCGGCTATTTCCTTCGGTGATCGTGGTCATAAGGCAACCACCAATACTGGTAAGAATGCCGCGTAAAGGGGCGTGAAAGTTAAAAGATATAGCCAAATCTACATAAATGAAACTACTTTTACTTAGATGTATCACGATTGTCTTTAATATTATACATCAAAAATGTTTATAAATCGTGGTGAATAAGAAAACTTACATAACTAAATTATAATACACATAAACAAATTATTACAGTTGTAGATTTCCTCCCACCTTCAATAATTTTTATTTTTCAATTTCCTTCATCGTTGCACGCATATGATTTAGTTTCTTAAACGGGGAATTTTGGTTGGGTATTTGCTTTGATCATAAGGCAACGAAGTTTTTCTAAATCTTCTAGGGAGGGCAAGAGCGGTAGTTGAAGTAGTATCATCTGAAATAGGAAATTCGTTTGGGATACGTCCCTCTACAGATATTACGCCTTCTATGATGGGTTCTATGTCATTTCTTAAAGCTTCAAATTTTTCCTTCATGGTATCTATCTCTGTATAAGATAAGTCTCGCACAGTGTGAATATAGTCACTCCATTTTTTAAGTATAAATCTTTCTTGTTCGGGATTTTTAAGCTTATCTATTTCATAAAGAATATGATTTCCATACTGTTCAGCTTTACTTTCATATCTAGTAAATTTTTCAAAGATAGTATCATCTTGTTTATTCTTTTCAGCATCCGTAACCATTGATTCTACTTGATTGTCACACAAGTGGAAGTTTTCCACGTTTACAACTAATCTGTTGTTTACTCCAGTACCATTTTCCACAGCAGAAACCTCCAAAATTCCGTCTTCATTTAAACAAAATTTGACGTCGAAGGGTACAGTTCCTGCTTTTCCGGGTGGTAAATTTGTTATGTAAAAAGATCCTAATAAAATATTACAGTCGCAAATTTTCCTCTCACCTTCAAAAACTTTTATTGGACAAATGGTTTGATCGTTGAACGCAGTGGAATACGGTCGAGTTTCTTCAACTGGCAAGGGAGTATTTCTTTTAATAATCCTGCTCATCAAGCCACGACCAGTGTAGATTCCCAGTGACAAAGGTGTGACCTCCGTTACCTTAAAGCACTCTAACTCCTCGTGCCTTCTTTTAAGTAGTCCTGCTTGAACGGCTGCTCCAAGAGCGACTGCTTCATCGGGATTGGCTTCCTTTTGGATGGCAACGTCTTCAAAAAACAAACTCAACATATCTCGGATTTTTGGAATTCTAGTGGATCCTCCTACCAAGACTACCTTATCTATATCACTTTTCAGAAGTCCTGCTTCCTTTAAACATTGTTTTACCAAGTACATTGCCCTATCAAAAAGTTCCATCGTAAGATCTTCAAATAATTTTCTCGTTAAAGTCATGGAATATGTGTCGTCACCTCCTGCCACGTGGTCTAATGGAATTGTGTATTTTTCATTGTCAGACAAATACCGTTTAAGTTTTTCACAATTTCTTTTTAGCCTACGTAGGAGTCCAGGTTTAATTACTTTTTCTCCAAAATTTTTTGCTATATCAGACGTAAAATAATTAACTAATATTTGATCAAAGTCTCTTCCTCCGAGAAAAGTGTCCCCTTCGACACATTTTACTTCAAATGTCTGGCCATTAACCTAAAAGACGTAAATTTGGTAATATGAAACAAGAATAATGTAATTTAATTATTATTTTATATCCTATGATTTACCTCGATAATAGATACATCCGGTGTTCCACCCCCAAAATCGAATACTAGAAGCTTGGCGTCACTTTTAAGTTTTTCTTTAACATAACAAATAGCTGCAGCCACAGGTTCAGTTATCAGTTTCAAAACTTTAAAACCTGCTAACTCTGCTGCTGCTCTGGTAGCTTTTCTTTGTGCTCCACTGAATTTTGCTGGGACTGAAATGACTGCTTCCGTAACGTCTCCAAGTTGCTCATATGCTGATTCTCGAAGATATTTTAATATCTGTTAAAGGTATATAATTAAAGTTTTTATATAATTTAAAAGGAAAAATAGTTGAAATGTATAGGGTGTCCAGTTTTCGGCACTCTTGCAGGGTATCTCGGTTATCTTTAAAGATAAAGAACTGCAGTTTTCGCTATACTGAGCTACTTTTTTGTTTTTTTTTTCATAAGCTTTTTTAAAACATGTAATTGTTGGTATATTTCTTGGTATATTTCTTGGTATATTTCTTGGTATAATCTTTTGCAATAACTTCCGAATTTTACAATTAAAAAAAAAGGGTATAATGTTTCATAGTAGTATAATGATTTGAAACAAATTATAAGAAAAAATAGGAAAAAGTTTCGGGAAAAACTAAAATAGAATTCTAATTTTTTATCCTCAAATAAATTTCAAATATACAGGGTCGCTCAAAAAGTTATGACTGGCCAGTGTCTATTTGTTTTGTGAGGAACACTCCTTTTTGTTATAGCTAATTACTGTTTGTAAACGTTTAAACAACTTTTATATTTGCAGTTCTTTCATATCAACCTTTTTTTTAAATATTTCAAAATATTTTGTTTTTGGATTTGTTTAATGGAGAACTTACCGTAACTTTTTGGGCGACACTGTATATTCGATATTTATTTCATGATAAAGACTTTGACTTCCCTTTTACTTTTTCCCCAAACTTTTTGCTCTAAGGCGGGGAGACACACTAGAGGAATTAATTTTGTGAAACTGTTTACCGAGTTTCCTGTCTAAGTAAGCACAAGAAGATGCCAAATGAGATTTTGACGAAACGTCGAAAACGAACGGATGTATTCCCGGATTAACCACGACACACACACATATATATATATATATATATATATATATATATATATATATATATATATATATATATATATATATATATATATGTATATATATATAACAAATGCTAGAAACTAGCGCGGATCGATACATAAAAAAAGAGAGGAGAATTATTGTGGGCATGTCCGCTAGCAATGAACAGTAAAATGAAAAGTTAGAATGGTAACCCGTACGACACGTGTTTCTGCTCATTGGCTTCATCAGGCCCACGTATGTGACTGTGCCTCTCAACATAAGTCGAGATGCACAACGTCACATACGCAGTTACGGGTGTAATCTTAAGAAAAGGGAAAAAAATAAATATATTTAACGAGGACCACAAACAGGAGCCAGTGCACCAATTTGTGGCTTCAGCCAAAAGACCCTTTGGCTGAAGCCACAAATTGGTGCACTGGCTCCTGTTTGTGGTCCTCGTTAAATATATTTTTTTTTTCCCTTTTCTTAAGGTTACACCCGTAACTGCGTATGTGACGTTGTGCATCTCGACTTATGTTGAGAGGCACAGTCACATACGTGGGCCTGATGAAGCCAATGAGCAGAAACACGTGTCGTACGGGTTACCATTCTAACTTTTCATTTTACTGTTCATTGCTAGCGGACATGCCCACAATAATTCTCCTCTCTTTTTTTATATATATATATATATATATATATATATATATATATATATATATATATATATATATATATATATATATATATATATATATATATATAGGTTGTCTCAAAAGTCTTAGTATGGGCTTAGTATCTTTGCTATCAGAAAAGATAAGACACCAAATGTTATGTGTATCTTATTGGTTAATAATTCTACTTTTTATGGTTGTTGAAATCAAAAATTTTAAATGCAACCCTATGCCGTGTGATAAGTGGCGTATCAAGTCCCGAAGCCCCGATGCAACTATTGGTATGCCCCCTCCACTGAAACAAAGGTTTGAGATCGAGGACCAAAAAAAAAAAAGAAAAAGGTTTGTGTTTTGGTGGAAATGGCAGTGATTTCCTTATCGTGCAAATTCGTATTCGTATGAAAAGTTTCAAAAGTTGTAGGTTATAATAAGTAAAATTAGTCGTCGCGTGGCACCAAATACTCGGGGCTCCTATGCGTCGCATAGGTTGCTTTGCCATAGCTACGCCACTGCGTGTGGTACCTCATTTTAAAGGTATTCAAAAAGGAAACATTTTGCAGCAAACCATATCCATATCGTAGTCCATATCGTAGTTTGTTTTTAAATGGCAAGCCTTTAAAAATTAAAAATCGTGAAACAAAATTATAATACCTTTATTTCTCTTTTTACTTTAAAAGCTGTTTAAAATAACCACCATGAACTTCTTGGCAGTAATAAAGTCGATTTTGGAACTGTCATATTTTCGAGAATGGCAGGTGTTAGTTCTTGGCAGAGTTCCAAAATTGACTTTATTACTGCCAAGAAGTTCATGGTGGTCATTTTAAACAACTTCTAAAGTGATAAGAGAAATAAAATTACCTACTTAAATTTTTAATTTGATTTTTAATCTTTATAGACTTGCCTTAATCAATGTATATTAAAACCTACCTCAGAACACGCTTGTTCTGGTGATTTTTGAACTTTAACACCATCGTACGTTAGCTCAATTTCAGCTCGATCATCTTCGCCTCTTACGATGTGATAAGCAAAACCTTTGGATTTAATCAGGTTTTGCACATAAGCATCGTCATATTTTCGACCAATGATTCTTTTCATATCTGCAAAATTCGATCTACTTAAAATCCTGTATATAATAGATTTTCTGTGAACATAAAAAAGTGGTTGTTGTTTTTTAAGAGGCGTAATTAGCTCCAATCCCTATTATTTTTTTTAAATTGTTTGCTTAGGGCTCATTTATTTGTTATAAAAAATAAATGACATAAAATTTTATTCTTTTCGGTGCAAAGCCGCGCTCCGCAAAAATTCAATATATCTGTCCAGTTTCTGCGACTCGTGGTTTTAAAACAAAAGTGCAAGTAAAATCATTAATTTCTTTAATAAATTATGTATTTTTAATATATCTACACTGGAAAGTCATCGCTCTTATTTTCTTCTTAGATAGTCTTCAATCTTGAGACTAGTTGGTTCCAAGTCTCCATCTTTAGTGCTTTCGTGCTAAATCATTCGTTTCCCTATAGCTAACCTTATCTATAACTTTGCCTCTTTGATCTAAATAACTTAGCCCAAGTCTACCTCTGCCTTGTCTATCCTCTGCCATTCATCTTACAATCTACTGTGTTGGACCGTCATATCTCAGAATGCCCGATCATTTTGTCTCGTATTCCAGAAGGTCTTTTCGTTTTTGACTCGATTCAGCACTTCTTCAGTTGTGACCCTGCCTACCCAAAACACCTGTATCATTCTTCTGTAGCACCACATCTTGGATGCTTCTATATAACGTTTTGTCCCTAGCGTCCAAGATAGGCCCGTACAAGGCAACGCTCCACACGTAGGCTTTTAAGCAACGCTTGCGAATTCCTATATCTAGGTTGTTATGCTTCTCTTTCGCAAGAGTTTTTTTAGATTTCTGCTTTTTATATCATGCTAGCTGGAATTCTTTAACTTTTTCTAGTCTGGTTCCTCCTAGTCTTCCGGTTATTTTTCTTCCATTGTCGAATTTCTGGTATATCATGACCTAGTTTCCTTACTATTTATCTTCATTTTGTATTCGGAAAGCATTTCTTGCGTTTGCGTTAGAATGTCCTGCAACTTTTTCTGGTTCGCAACTAAAATAGCTATGTCATCTGCAAACCGAAGCATGGCTAATGGCTATCTTTTCACCTTGCATCGTGACGTCTGCGTTAAGATTTTTGGATTTTTCTCACGCTATATTAGTTCTGCTGGTATTTCACCTATGCATGCAGCTTTATTGCTTTTCAATTACTTCAACGCCTGATCAAATTCTCTTCTAAGAATCCTCTCCCCTCTCTTCTTTATCTACGTCCGCTAGATCTTTCGATATTTCGGGCAGGCTCTCTCCAACATAAAGCTCTGTGTGTAGCTGGCTTTTGTCACTAGAATAAGACGACAGCATATAACCTTTCCCTAAGAGAAAGGAAAAGTACAAAACAAACCTTTGATTTCTTTAATGAATGTGATGTAATGATGTTTTTTTTCAGTAAGTTGCTGAGCAATAACAATATTAAAAAAAAAATAGTAGGGATGTGAACTGATTACTCCTCCTAGGTTTCGCATTTCATATAGAAAGTATAATTTTCAATAAATCAGTATCTTTCTTACCAAAAAGGAAGTTTTTCCGCATCTGAGGAGCGATATCGTTGGCAGCGTTTCCACAGGAAACTTCTAAACTATCAGGGTGATAGAATATGAGTGATGGTGTTAGACGATGTCCAGCTTTATTCGGAATAACGTTAGACTTTCCGTCTTGATAAAAAGCTGCACAAGAAAATGTCGTTCCCAGATCTATACCTATGGCGGGAGGGCTATCCAATTTCGGTGAGGCTGGAATTTCTAAAAAATCATCGTGTTATGTTTATAAAAATATAACTTCCATATAAAATGGTTTAAGCAGCGACTTCAGCGTAGTGTACGTAGTAAAAGAAAATACACTATTTCTTATGAAAAATGATCATTAAGTAAATAAGAAATCATTGGTTTGTCCAATCCATCCCCCCCCCCCCCCCTTGTCCAATTTTGCAACAAATTATGATTTATGTGATCATGATTTAAAAACCGTTTATAAAAAAATCGAACTTTTCGATTTTTTTGTCAATAAAGGTCTTCAAAAGTGAAACATTTTACCACAAACCCGAGATACGTATCCTAATTCGTTTTTAAATGGCAAGCCTATAAAAATTAAAAACCGTGAAAAAAATTAAAAATTTGAGAACCTCTATTTCTCTTATTACTTTAAAAGTCATTTAAAATGACCACCATAAACTTCTTGACAGTAATAAATATATATATATATATATATATATATATATATATATATATATATATATATATATATATATATATATATAAATATATATATATATATGTATATATACATATATATAGGCATGGATCTATTATAATAAGGATTCGATGTTCCGTATACTGTGACCGTATCGAACGTAGTAAATATTGTGGATGTGGCCAATGTTTACAAATTGTGTTTACAGGGTCACTTAGAATGGTTTGTTTTGGCTTCAAAGAATGTTACATCATTCCGTATCCATATTATAATAGATCCATGTATATAGGTATATGTATTATGTATATATGCGGTGTCCAAGATAAGGAGGGCCAGTATGGGGATTTCGTTAATATTTAGAAATAAAAACTTATTTAATTAAGAAAAAGTTGTGTAATTAAAGAACTAATAAAATAGTGTTCCGAAATTTTTCAGATCATTTTTCATTTTCACGTTATTTAAAAAAAACTAAATTTTCAAATTTTTAATTCAAATTTTTCCTGGCGTTAATATGAATAATAATAATAATTTATAACAACTTTTTATGAACTTAAAGATTACGTTATCATTTTTATTATTTGACGTTTCGTTTTGGGTAGCAATCATCAACTTCATTTTTTTAAATAAGGTCCTGATGATTTTCTGTTGTCAAATTATAGAAGTCCTTTTTATTCGGAATTTAATAGTTTACCACACATTGTGGTTGAATTACGTTTTGAGTCTTTTTTTACCATTTTGAAGAAATTCTTCTAGAACTAGAACAGTACATACATTGTTCCAGCTTTTGTAATTTAATGAAAGAAACAAAAAAATAAGAACAATAATCAATTAATTACTGATGAAAAATATTTTCATGCAGACCACTGTACCACACATTATGGTTTAATTAGGTTTTGAGCCTTTTTGACCAGAAGACAGGTCCGTATCTCAAAAATTTCTCAATAACGGTCAAAAAAAGACTTAAAACGTACTTTAACCATAATGTGCGGTACAGTTTTAAATTCAGAATAAAAAGGCTTCTAAAATTTTACATCAAAAAATCAGGACCGTATTCAAAAAATGAAGGAGCTGATCGCTGCCCAAAGACTAAACGTGAAATAAAAAATCGATAAAGTAATCATTGGGTTTATTAAAATTTACTATTAGTTTTGCTCTACCTTTTATCAAAGCCAGAATAAAAACTGAATTAAAAATTCGAAAATTTAGTTTTTTCCAAATAACTCGAAAATGAAAAACCATCTGAAAAAGAAATGTTCTTTTTTCAGGATTTGTTTTTTGTATTAACCGCAGTGACATTTATTATTTTTTTAAAATATAAATTTTCCTTAATAGCAGAGTGGCGTAAAACCCAAATAATAAATCTTTTAAATATGAATCCGCCACAATCATACAGACATTATTTTTTAATATTAATTTTACGAGAAAAAGTTATTCTTCATAAAAAGTTCTGCATGGTCCAAAACTTAAAATGAAACCATCCGATATCGAGATTTCCCAGTCATATAAGTACGAGGTCTCTCCGAAAATATGAATTTTACCCTGCCCCTACAGTAAAATACTTTTATTTTTGACAATGTCGAAAACTTTTATGAAGAAAATTTATTTAGAATTGTAAACTAATTTCTAATAACAGTTATCTCTTCATTCATTAAAAATTTGGTAAAAATAAAAATTGTTATGATTTTGTATCTGGAAAAAAACCTGAAAAGAAAACATGTTTTTTTTAATGAAAAAATCCCATTCTGTTTTTTTTTTCAAGAAGTCATCAATCATCATTTAAAAACGCGCCAGACAGCGATGCAAGGCACCTATTGGCGTCTCAAATTAAGGAAGATAGCTGTAATCAGCTGATTTTTAAGGGGAGACGCGAAGGGCACACTAGACGATAAAATTGATGAGGATGCCAAATAACACGATAATAAAGACAAAGACGAAACGAAAATATTCGTTATAGCAGTCAGCAAATTGCCTGAGGACGCCACGTTCTTAATTTGAGTCGCCAATCCTGTTAGCCGACTCGCGATTGGAGATCCTTCAGAGTGCTTTGTACAAGTCTAAGATTTATTATTTTGTGCTGCACCAAACTGCACTACCCTGCACATTTTTTATTGGTGGAAGAAGCCCATAAGCAAAAAGTTAGTGCAGATTAGTTCAGTTTCGTGCAACACAAAAGAACAAATCGCTAGTGTGCAATGCCAATCGGTGATCTGTCTTAAGGTTTTTTTTATTATTGTTAATAATATATCCTATTTACAAACGAATCAGGAAGTTTTTAGATAGTACGTAACTCGTTTTCTATATGTCTCTTTAAATTTAGATTTTTTTGACCTCAACAGAATAGGCAATACTACATGATAATTTTTTCAACCTAGTTTGTTAGGATAGCCCAAAATAAAAAAAAAATTTCATTTTCAGTTATTGTTTCTATTTTTAGTAATATTATTACTATTGCTAAACTTAGGCGTTTTAGCTGTTCTTGTGTTCCTGTTCAGAAACAGGTGGTTTTAGTTCGTTTTTTTTAATATATGTTTACTTAGTGACATATTTGACGTATTTATTGCATAGTATTTACTTTATCGTTACAAATGTAATCACATATGGATTTTTAATTATTTTCCTCTAAAACCTTGCATATTTGTCAATTTGTGAAAAAAAAACGCTATTTAGAAAAAAAAACTGTATGTTTTTTTTCACAAAGTGACACGTTTTTTTTTTCATTTACATCACTAATTTTGTACATTTTCCCATTCTCTACCCTACAACAGTGAACACATTGATATGAATGCATTTCAAATTAAGTTGCCATGATATTTACATATCGGCCATTAAACGTCAAATATTATTAACTTATTACGTAATTATTATAGACCGCCTTTCAGGCTCGGTCTATATACCGAGCCCTTGGTCAGAAAATGTGTGTGCGTATGTGCGTGCGTGCGTGCGTGCGTATGTTGTCCGTTTCGACATTTTCACTTTTTCAATTTTTTTTCTCGAAAATGGTTAGAGTGGCGGCAACCAAATTTTCTGGGTTAATAGAGGGATAGTGCGGCTAGCTTCGGTAAAAAATTCAGTTATACAGGGTGTTCCGTTTCGGAGCTATTAAACGTCAAAGTCGAAATTTCAGCGATTTTCGTTGCAATCGATTACAGGTCGCAAAAGTGAATTAAATCAATTTAAATTTTTGGAGGTTGTGGAGGACCGGGAGCTTCAGAACTCTATTGAAACTGGCGGTATTCGGAAAATGGGAAGCAATTTTTTTGAATTTTTTTATGTCGAAAAATGCTGTTTGTAGACCCCACTTTGGCACTGAATAAGTCGAAACTGGAACATCGGACAGAAAAATGTATTTGAACTTAAAACTAAAGAATCTCAAACACTTTCTTTTTGCAATACATTTACCTATACCTAAAACGACTGCAAATTGGAAAAATTTGAGAAAAAGTGGAAATTACGATTTTTCGTGCAATTTTATGACAGTTTTTAATTTTTTTGGGGGTCAAAATGGATTCAAATCGAAATCCCATGTGCCTTATCGGAAAGAGGTCGCCGAAATACGTGATTTGCATATTTTTTGGTTCCTTCATTCCTAATAGGAAAGGAGCAAGCGATAATTAAATTTAGATTATTTACGATTTTTTTTCATGACATCTCTACATTTGAATCACTCTGTATCTTTTCCTATCTAATTTCTTTCAACTTTTTCAACGCTATTCCTTGGGGATATAATCAGGCTTTAAAATGAATCCCGAATGGGTGATTCAGGACCGAATTTAGGGGGTAAAAACTCAATTTTTCTGTTTTTTTCAACCAAAATTCATCTTTAAAAGGCATTATTATATATTATTTCTCTTATTTAACGATTCTTTTTTGGTTTATTTTCTTCCCTAATCATCTAAGAACACTCCTAAATAATTAAAATTCCATATTTTTTCGTTAAAGTTATAAATAAATACCTTTTTTTGCATCGGTGCAGGAAAAATTTTAAAAAGTGCATATATAAAAGCCGTGCCTTGACAAAACAATTGAACGGACCCTCTTTACATCGAAATTAAAATATGACCTGTCAAAATGTCATGAAAATAACAGTTTTTGTAGCGATATTGGAAGCTTCCTGGACCGATCTCGGCTTGAAATATACATGGCAAAGGTAAAATGGACTTTATATTTTTAGTTAAAATACGTTTCATTGGACGATTTAAGCATTAAATACGAATTTTTTAAATTTTTCTCAGACCATGCAAATGCATGTCAAAATCAATTTCTATACGGGGAAATTTATTCATTTAATTATAATGTATGAAATGTCACAATTTGGCTAAAATGTCAGCATTTTGATGCGAGATTGGAAGGAGTCCGGACCAACTTCGGCCTCGAATTTACCGGGCAATGCATTTAGGGACCTTATACTTTCGGTAGAAAGACATTTCATTTCATATTATACCGATTAAATACCATTTTAATCGATTTTCCTATGACGCTACAAAGCATCATTGAAGATTCTAATATGAAGCTCAGTGGCATCGAAAAAATCCCAAAATATGCATTTTATTTTCTATCCATGAGCGTGTATACTTTTGGGGCAATATATTAATTATTATTGAATAATTTTAATTTAATTTTAGGGAAATGACTTGATTCGGATCGTTTTAAAGTAACCAGAACGATTCTAAAATACATTTTATACCTTCCGGCATGTGCATGATTGTATATATGTCTACAGGGTGTCCGAAAAGTCTTTGTATGCGCAAATATCTTTGTCATTAGAGCGAAGAAAAACTTAAATGAGTCTTATTTCAAGGAAATCGTAAATTTTTCATTCCTTTGTGTGGTTGTTTATATGTTGGTACACAACAGAATGTCCAAAAAGTCTTTGTATGGGGAAATATCTTTGCCAAATTTAATTTTAGGGAAATGAATTGACTCCCTTTTAAAGTAACCTGAACGATTCGAAAGTACATTTTATACCTTTCGGCATGTGGGTGATTCTGTATATGCCTACAGGGTGTCCGAAAAGTCTTTATATGCGCAAATAACTTTGTCATAAGTACGAAGATAAAATTAATTGGGTCGGTTTACAAGAAAATCGAAAATATTTAAATTACCATGTGTCGTGTTGTGTTGTGTTTTTATGTATGTATACAGGGTGTCCGAAAAGTCTTTGAATGGGCAAATACCTTTGCCTTTCATACAAATAGTAACTCGATGGTCGGATTTAAAGCAAATCGTAGGTATATATTTGCATTTCTATGTGTACGGATTTATATGTTTGTATACAGGGTGTTGGAAAAGTCTTAGTTTGGAATGGGCAAATACTCCTATTAGTACTTAGCATTATTAGGTCGAATTTCAAGTAAATCGAATATATTTGTATTAATATGTGTTTATGCTTGTACGTGTGTATACAGGGTGTCCGAAAAGTCTTATTATTTGCAACTCCTTTTATTAGGACCAAAATAAACTTAATTAAGGCGGATTTCAAGAAAATTGTCTATATTTGTATTACTATGTGTTTATGCTTGTGCGTGTGTATACAGGGTGTCCGAAAAGTCTTATTATTTGCAACTCCTTTTATTAGGACCAAAATAAACTTAATTAAGGCGGATTTCAAGAAAATCGTCTATATTTGTATTACTATGTGTTTATGATTTTACGTTTGTATACAGGGTGCAACTCCTTTTATTAGGACCTAAATAAACTTAATTAAGGCGGATTTCAAGAAAATCGTCTATATTTGTATTACTATGTGTTTATGCTTGTACGTGTGTATACAGGGTGTCCGAAAAGTCTTAGTATTTGCAACTCATTTTAATACGACCAAAATAAACGTAATTAAGGCGGATTTCAAGAAAATCGCCTATATTCCTATTTAAACGTGTGAGTGTTAGATTGAATGTATACAGGGTGTCCAAAAATTCTTGGAATGGGCAAATACTCCTATTAGTACTTAGCATTATTAGGTCGAATTTCAAGTAAATCGAATATATTTGTATTAATATGTGTTTATGCTTGTACGTGTGTATACAGGGTGTCCGAAAAGTCTTATTATTTGCAACTCCTTTTATTAGGACCAAAATAAACTTAATTAAGGCGGATTTCAAGAAAATTGTCTATATTTGTATTACTATGTGTTTATGCTTGTGCGTGTGTATACAGGGTGTCCGAAAAGTCTTATTATTTGCAACTCCTTTTATTAGGACCAAAATAAACTTAATTAAGGCGAATTTCAAGAAAATCGTCTATATTTGTATTACTATGTGTTTATGATTGTACGTGTGTATACAGGGTGCAACTCCTTTTATTAGGACCTAAATAAACTTAATTAAGGCGGATTTCAAGAAAATCGTCTATATTTGTATTACTATGTGTTTATGCTTGTACGTGTGTATACAGGGTGTCCGAAAAGTCTTAGTATTTGCAACTCATTTTAATACGACCAAAATAAACGTAATTAAGGCGGATTTCAAGAAAATCGTCTATATTCCTATTTAACCGTGTGAGTGTTAGATTGAATGTATACAGGGTGTCCAAAAATTCTTGGAATGGGCAAATACTCCTATTAGTACTTAGATAAACTTTATTAGGTCGAATTTCAAGCAAATCAAATATATTTGTATTAATATGTGTTTATGTTTGTATGTATGTATACAGGGTGTCCGAAAAGTATTTTTGTTGGCAAAAATAGTTTCTACGTGTAGGTGTTTGTATGTATGTAGCGATGGGGTCACGAAGGGCGGTCTATTCTCCATCATCAGTCCGAAGGAGTGTGATATCTTCCTTAATACTTGGCCTAGAAACACGAAATTTTCAGGGCATTACAATGATGATATTACCGACCTTATAGAGCCCCCTCGGGGGGCGATTAGGCGGTCTATGCAATCTAGTTATAGACCGCCTTTCAGGCTCGGTCTATATACCGAGCCCTTGGTCAGAAAAATGTGTGTGTGTATGGCCGTATGTTGTCGTCCGTTTCGACATTTTCACCTTTTCAATTTTTTTTCTCGAAAACGGTTATAGAGGCGGCAACCAAATTTTCTGGGTTAATAGAGGGATAGTGCGGCTAGCTTCGGTAAAAAATTCAGTTATACAGGGTGTTCCGTTTCGGTGGTATTAAACGCCAAAGTCGAAATTTCAGCGATTTCCGTTGACATCGATTACAGGTCGCAAAAGTGAATTAAATCGATTTAAATTTTTGGAGGTTGTGGAGGACCGGGGTGTTCCGAACCCTATTGAAACTGGCGGTATTCGGAAAATGGGAAGTAATTTTTTTGAATTTTTTTATGTCGAAAAATGCCCTTTGTAGACCCCAATTTGGCACCGAATAAGTCGAAACCGGAACATCGGACAGAAAAACGTATTTGAACTTAAAACTAAAGAATCTCAAATACTTTCTTTTTGCAATACATTTACCTATACCTAAAACGACTGGAAATTGGAAAAATTTGGGAAAAAGTGGAAATTACGAATTTTCATGCAAATTTTTGACGGTTTTGAATTTTTTGGGGGGTCAAAATGGATCCAAATCGAAATTCCATGTGCCCTATCGGAAAGAGCTCGCCGAAATACGTTAGAAACGTATTTTTTAGTTCTTTTATTTCTAATAGGAAAGGAGAAATCGATAATTAAATTTCGATTTTTTACGATTTTTTTTTCATGACATCTCTACATTTGAATCACTCTGTATCTTTTCCTATCTAATTTCTTCTAACTTTTTCAACGCTATCCGTTGGGGATATAATCAGGCTTTAAAATGAATCCCGAATGGGTGATCCAGGGCCTGATTTAGGGGGTAAAAACTCATTTTTTCTGTTTTTTTCCATCAAAATTCATATTTAAAAGGCATTATTATATATTATTTCTCTTATTTAACGATTCTTTTTTGGTTTATTTTCTTCCCTGATCATCTAAGAACACTCCTAACTAATTAAAACTCCATATTTTTTCGTTAAAGTTATAAATAAATACCTTTTTTTGCATCGCTGCAGGAAAAATTTTAAAAAGTGCATATATAAAAGCCGTGCCTTGACAAAACAATTGAACGGACCCTCTTTACATCGAAATTAAAAAAATATGACCTGTCAAAATGTCATGAAAATAACAGTTTTTGTAGCGATATTGGAAGCTTCCTGGACCGATTTCGGCTTGAAATATACATGGCAAAGGTAAAACGGACTTTATATTTTTAATAGCGGTACATTTCATTGGACGATTTGAGCATTAAATACCAATTTCATTAATTTTGCTGAGGTCCTGCAAAGGCATTTAAAAATCAATTTCTATACGGGGAAATTTATTCATTTAATTATAATGTATAATGTATGAAATGTCACAATTTGGCTAAAATGTCAGCATTTTGATGCGAGATTGGAAGGAGTCCGGACCAACTTCGGCCTCGAATTTACCGGGCAATGCATTTAGGGACCTTATACTTTCGGTAGAAAGACATTTCATTTCATATTATACCGATTAAATACCATTTTAATCGATTTTCCTATGACGCTACAAAGCATCATTGAAGATTCTAATATGAAGCTCAGTGGCATCGAAAAAATCCCAAAATATGCATTTTATTTTCTATCCATGAGCGTGTATACTTTTGGGGCAATATATTAATTATCATTGAATAATTTTAATTTAATTTTAGGGAAATGACTTGATTCGGATCGTTTTAAAGTAACCAGAACGATTCTAAAATACATTTTATACCTTCCGGCATGTGCATGATTGTATATATGTCTACAGGGTGTCCGAAAAGTCTTTGTATGCGCAAATATCTTTGTCATTAGAGCGAAGAAAAACTTAAATGAGTCTTATTTCAAGGAAATCGTAAATTTTTCATTCCTTTGTGTGGTTGTTTATATGTTGGTACACAACAGAATGTCCAAAAAGTCTTTGTATGGGGAAATATCTTTGCCAAATTTAATTTTAGGGAAATGAATTGACTCCCTTTTAAAGTAACCTGAACGATTCGAAAGTACATTTTATACCTTTCGGCATGTGGGTGATTCTGTATATGCCTACAGGGTGTCCGAAAAGTCTTTATATGCGCAAATAACTTTGTCATAAGTACGAAGATAAAATTAATAGGGTCGGTTTTCAAGAAAATCGAAAATATTTAAATTACCATGTGTCGTGTTGTGTTGTGTTTTTATGTATGTATACAGGGTGTCCGAAAAGTCTTTGAATGGGCAAATACCTTTGCCTTTCGTACAAATAGTAACTCGATGGTCGGATTTAAAGCAAATCGTAGGTATATATTTGCATTTCTATGTGTACGGATTTATATGTTTGTATACAGGGTGTTGGAAAAGTCTTAGTTTGGAATGGGCAAATACTCCTATTAGTACTTAGCATTATTAGGTCGATTTTCAAGTAAATCGAATATATTTGTATTAATATGTGTTTATGCTTGTACGTGTGTATACAGGGTGTCCGAAAAGTCTTAATATTTGCAACTCCTTTTATTAGGACCAAAATAAACTTAATTAAGGCGGATTTCAAGAAAATTGTCTATATTTGTATTACTATGTGTTTATGCTTGTGCGTGTGTATACAGGGTGTCCGAAAAGTCTTATTATTTGCAACTCCTTTTATTAGGACCAAAATAAACTTAATTAAGGCGGATTTCAAGAAAATCGTCTATATTTGTATTACTATGTGTTTATGATTGTACGTGTGTATACAGGGTGCAACTCCTTTTATTAGGACCTAAATAAACTTAATTAAGGCGGATTTCAAGAAAATCGTCTATATTTGTATTACTATGTGTTTATGCTTGTACGTGTGTATACAGGGTGTCCGAAAAGTCTTAGTATTTGCAACTCATTTTAATACGACCAAAGTAAACGTAATTAAGGCGGATTTCAAGAAAATCGTCTATATTCCTATTTAAACGTGTGAGTGTTAGATTGAATGTATACAGGGTGTCCAAAAATTCTTGGAATGGGCAAATACTCCTATTAGTACTTAGCATTATTAGGTCGAATTTCAAGTAAATCGAATATATTTGTATTAATATGGGTTTATGCTTGTACGTGTGTATACAGGGTGTCCGAAAAGTCTTATTATTTGCAACTCCTTTTATTAGGACCAAAATAAACTTAATTAAGGCGGATTTCAAGAAAATTGTCTATATTTGTATTACTATGTGTTTATGCTTGTGCGTGTGTATACAGGGTGTCCGAAAAGTCTTATTATTTGCAACTCCTTTTATTAGGACCAAAATAAACTTAATTAAGGCGGATTTCAAGAAAATCGTCTATATTTGTATTACTATGTGTTTATGATTGTACGTGTGTATACAGGGTGCAACTCCTTTTATTAGGACCTAAATAAACTTAATTAAGGCGGATTTCAAGAAAATCGTCTATATTTGTATTACTATGTGTTTATGCTTGTACGTGTGTATACAGGGTGTCCGAAAAGTCTTAGTATTTGCAACTCATTTTAATACGACCAAAATAAACGTAATTAAGGCGGATTTCAAGAAAATCGTCTATATTCCTATTTAAACGTGTAAGTGTTAGATTGAATGTATACAGGGTGTCCAAAAATTCTTGGAATGGGCAAATACTCCTATTAGTACTTAGATAAACTTTATTAGGTCGAATTTCAAGCAAATCAAATATATTTGTATTAATATGTATTTATGTTTGTATGTATGTATACAGGGTGTCCGAAAAGTATTTTTGTTGGCAAAAATAGTTTCTACGTGTAGGTGTTTGTATGTATGTAGCGATGGGGTCACGAAGGGCGGTCTATTCTCCATCATCAGTCCGAAGGAGTGTGATATCTTCCTTAATACATGGCATAGAAACACGAAATTTTCAGGGCATGACAATGATGATATTACCGACCTTATAGAGCCCCCTCGGGGGGCGATTAGGCGGTCTACCCGTACTAGTTATAGACCGCCTTTCAGGCTCGGTCTATATACCGAGCCCTTGGTCAGAAAAATGTGTGTGTGTATGTATGTTGTCGTCCGTTTCGACATTTTCACATTTTCAATTTTTTTTCTCGAAAACGGTTATAGAGGCGGCAACCAAATTTTCTGGGTTAATAGAGGGATAGTGCGGCTAGCTTCGGTAAAAAATTCAGTTATACAGGGTGTTCCGTTTCGGAGGTATTAAACGCCAAAGTCGAAATTTCAGCGATTTCCGTTGACATCGATTACAGGTCGCAAAAGTGAATTAAATCGATTTAAATTTTTGGAGGTTGTGGAGGACCGGGGTGTTCCGAACCCTATTGAAACTGGCGGTATTCGGAAAATGGGAAGTAATTTTTTTGAATTTTTTTATGTCGAAAAATGCCCTTTGTAGACCCCAATTTGGCACCGAATAAGTCGAAACCGGAACATCGGACAGAAAAACGTATTTGAACTTAAAACTAAAGAATCTCAAATACTTTCTTTTTGCGATACATTTACCTATACCTAAAACGACTGGAAATTGGAAAAATTTGGGAAAAAGTGGAAATTACGAATTTTCATGCAAATTTTTGACGGTTTTGAATTTTTTGGGGGGTCAAAATGGATCCAAATCGAAATTCCATGTGCCCTATCGGAAAGAGCTCGCCGAAATACGTTAGAAACGTATTTTTTGGTTCTTTTATTTCTAATAGGAAAGGAGCAATTGATAATTAAATTTCGATTTTTTACGATTTTTTTTCATGACATCTCTACATTTGAATCACTCTGTATCTTTTCCTATCTAATTTCTTCTAACTTTTTCAACTCTATCCGTTGGGGATATAATCAGGCTTTAAAACAAATCCCGAATGGGTGATCCAGGGCCGCATTTAGGGGGTAAAAACTCATTTTTTCGGTTTTTTTCAACCAAAAGTCATCTTTAAAAGGCATTATTATATATTATTTCTCTTATTTAACGATTCTTTTTTGGTTTATTTTCTTCCCTGATCATCTAAGAACACTCCTAACCAATTAAAACTCCATATTTTTTCGTTAAAGTTATAAATAAATACCTTTTTTTGCATCGCTGCAGGAAAAATTTTAAAAAGTGCATATATAAAAGCCGTGCCTTGACAAAACAATTGAACGGACCCTCTTTACATCGAAATTAAAATATGACCTGTCAAAATGTCATGAAAATAACAGTTTTTGTAGCGATATTGGAAGCTTCCTGGACCGATTTCGGCTTGAAATATACATGGCAAAGGTAAAACGGAGTTTATATTTTTAATTACGGTACATTTCATTGGACGATGTAAGCATTAAATACATATTTTATTGGTTTTGCTGAGGCCCTGCATTGCATTATAACAATCAATTTCTATACGGGGAAATGTATTAATTTAATTATAATGTATAAAATGTCACAATTTGGCTTAAATGTCAGCATTTTGATGCGAGATTGGAAGGAGTGTGGACCAACTTCGGCTTCAAATTTACCAGGCAAGGGATTTAGGGACCTTATACTTTCGGTAGAAAGACATTTCATTTCATATTATACAGATTAAATACCATTTTAATCGATTTTCCTATGACGCTACAAAGCATCATTGAAGATTCTAATATGAAGCTCAGTGGCATCGAAAAAATTCAAAATATGCATTTTATTTTCTAACCATGAGCGTGTATACCTTTGGGGCAATATATTAATTATTATTGAACAATTTTAATTTAATTTTAGGGAAATGACTTGATTCGGATCGTTTTAAAGTAACCAGAACGATTCGAAAATACATTTTATACCTTCCGGCATGTGCATGATTGTATATATGTCTACAGGGTGGCCGAAAAGTCTTTGTATGCGCAAATATCTTTGTCATTGGCACGAAGAAAAACTTAGTGAGTCTTATTTCAACGAAATCGTAAATTTTTCATTCCTTTGTGTGGTTGTTTATATGTTGGTATGTATACAGAATGTCCAAAAAGTCTTTGTATGCGGAAATATCTTTGCCGTTAGTACGAAGATAAAATTAATTGAGCCGGTTTTCAAGAACATCGAAAATATTTAAATTACTGTGTCGTGGTTGTTGTGTTTGTATGTATGTATAGTACAGGGTGTCCGAAAACTTTGTATGCGCAAACATATTTGTCATTGGCACGAAGAAAAACTTAAACGAGTTTTATTTCAAGGAAATCGTAAAGTTTTTATTCCGTTGTGTGGTTGTTTATATTATTATGTTGGTATTTATACAGAATGTCCAAAAAGTCTTTGTATGCGGAAATATCTTTGCCAAATTTAATTTTAGGGAAATGAATTGACTCGGATCCTTTTAGAGTAACCTGAACGATTCGAAAGTACATTTTAGACCTTTCGGCATGTGGGTGATTCTGTATATGCCTACAGGGTGTCCGAAAAGTCTTTATATGCGCAAATATCTTTGTCATAAGTACGAAGATAAAATTAATAGGGTCGGTTTTCAAGAAAATCGAAAATATTTAAATTACCACGTGTCGTGTTGTGTTGTGTTTTTATGTATGTATACAGGGTGTCCGAAAAGTCTTTGAATGGGCAAATACCTTTGCCTTTTGTACAAATAGTAACTCAATTGTCGGATTTAAAGCAAATCGTAGGTATATATTTGCATTTCTATGTGTACGGATTTATATGTTTGTATACAGGGTGTTCGAAAAGCCTTAGTATGGGTAAATACTTCTACTAGTACCAAGATAAACTTAACTAATTAGGATTTTAAGGAAATCGGCTATACTCCTATTTAAACGTGTGAGTGTTAGTGTGAATGTATACAGGGTGTCCAAAAAGTCTTGGAATGGGTAAATACTCCTATTAGTACTTAGATAAACTTTATTAGGTCGAATTTCAAGCAAATCGAATATATTTGTATTACTATGTGTTTATGCTTGTACGTGTGTATACAGGGTGTCCGAAAAGTCTTATTATTTGCAACTCCTTTTATTACGACCAAAATAAACTTAATTAAGGCGGATTTCAAGAAAATTGTCTATATTTGTATTACTATGTGTTTATGCTTGTACGTGTGTATACAGGGTGTCCGAAAAGTCTTCTTATTTGCAACTCCTTTTATTAGGACCAAAATAAACTTAATTAAGGCGGATTTCAAGAAAATCGTCTATATTTGTATTACTATGTGTTTATGATTGTACGTGTGTATACAGGGTGTCCGAAAAGTCTTATTATTTGCAACTCCTTTTATTAGGACCTAAATAAACTTAATTAAGGCGGATTTCAAGAAAATCGTCTATATTTGTATTACTATGTGTTTATGCTTGTACGTGTGTATACAGGGTGTCCGAAAAGTCTTAGCATTTGCAACTCCTTTTAATACGACCACAATAAACGTAATTAAGGCGGATTTCAAGAAAATCGTCTATATTCCTATTTAAACGTGTGAGTGTTAGATTGAATGTATACAGGGTGTCTAAAAAGTCTTGGAATGGGCAAATACTCCTATTAGTACTTAGATAAAGTTTATTAGGTCGAATTTCAAGCAAATCGAATATATTTGTATTAATATGTGTTTATGTTTCAATGTATGTATACAGGGTGTCCGAAAAGTATTTTTGTTGGCAAAAATAGTTTCTACGTGTAGGTGTTTGTATGTATGTAGCGATGGGGTTACGAAGGGCGGTCTATTCTCCATCATCAGTCCGAAGGAGTGTGATATCTTCCTTAATACATGGCCTAGCAACACGACATTTTCAGGGCATGACAATGTTTTATATTACCGACCTTATAGAGCCCCCTCGGGGGGCGATTAGGCGGTCTACCCGTACTAGTTATAGACCGCCTTTCAGGCTCGGTCTATATACCGAGCCCTTGGTCAGAAAATGTGTGTGCGTATGTGCGTGCGTGCGTGCGTGCGTATGTTGTCCGTTTCGACATTTTCACTTTTTCAATTTTTTTTCTCGAAAATGGTTAGAGTGGCGGCAACCAAATTTTCTGGGTTAATAGAGGGATAGTGCGGCTAGCTTCGGTAAAAAATTCAGTTATACAGGGTGTTCCGTTTCGGAGCTATTAAACGTCAAAGTCGAAATTTCAGCGATTTTCGTTGCAATCGATTACAGGTCGCAAAAGTGAATTAAATCGATTTAAATTTTCAGAGGTTGTAGAAGACCGGGGTGTTCCGAACCCTATTGAAACTGGCGGTATTCGGAAAATGGGAAGTAATTTTTTTGAATTTTTTTATGTCGAAAAATGCCCTTTGTAGACCCCAATTTGGCACCGAATAAGTCGAAACCGGAACATCGGACAGAAAAACGTATTTGAACTTAAAACTAAAGAATCTCAAATACTTTCTTTTTGCAATACATTTACCTATACCTAAAGCGACTGGAAATTGGAGAAATTTGGGAAAAAGTGGAAATTACGAATTTTCATGCAAATTTTTGACGGTTTTGAATTTTTTGGGGGGTCAAAATGGATCCAAATCGAAATTCCATGTGCCCTATCGGAAAGAGCTCGCCGAAATACGTTAGAAACGTATTTTTTAGTTCTTTTATTTCTAATAGGAAAGGAGAAATCGATAATTAAATTTCGATTTTTTACGATTTTTTTTCATGACATCTCTACATTTGAATCACTCTGTATCTTTTCCTATCTAATTTCTTCTAACTTTTTCAACGCTATCCGTTGGGGATATAATCAGGCTTTAAAACGAATCCCGAATGGGTGATCCAGGGCCTGATTTAGGGGGTAAAAACTAATTTTTTCTGTTTTTTTCCATCAAAATTCATATTTAAAAGGCATTATTATATATTATTTCTCTTATTTAACGATTCTTTTTTGGTTTATTTTCTTCCCTGATCATCTAAGAACACTCCTAACTAATTAAAACTCCATATTTTTTCGTTAAAGTTATAAATAAATACCTTTTTTTGCATCGCTGCAGGAAAAATTTTAAAAAGTGCATATATAAAAGCCGTGCCTTGACAAAACAATTGAACGGACCCTCTTTACATCGAAATTAAAATATGACCTGTCAAAATGTCATGAAAATAACAGTTTTTGTAGCGATATTGGAAGCTTCCTGGACCGATTTCGGCTTGAAATATACATGGCAAAGGTAAAATGGACTTTATATTTTTAATAGCGGTACATTTCATTGGACGATTTGAGCATTAAATACTAATTTCATTAATTTTGCTGAGGTCCTGCAAAGGCATTTAAAAATCAATTTCTATACGGGGAAATTTATTCATTTAATTATAATGTATGAAATGTCACAATTTGGCTAAAATGTCAGCATTTTGATGCGAGATTGGAAGGAGTCCGGACCAACTTCGGCCTCGAATTTACCGGGCAATGCATTTAGGGACCTTATACTTTCGGTAGAAAGACATTTCATTTCATATTATACCGATTAAATACCATTTTAATCGATTTTCCTATGACGCTACAAAGCATCATTGAAGATTCTAATATGAAGCTCAGTGGCATCGAAAAAATCCCAAAATATGCATTTTATTTTCTAACCATGAGCGTGTATACTTTTGGGGCAATATATTAATTATTATTGAACAATTTTAATTTAATTTTAGGGAAATGACTTGATTCGGATCGTTTTAAAGTAACCAGAACGATTCGAAAATACATTTTATACCTTCCGGCATGTGCATGATTGTATATATGTCTACAGGGTGTCCGAAAAGTCTTTGTATGCGCAAATATCTTTGTCATTAGAGCGAAGAAAAACTTAAATGAGTCTTATTTCAAGGAAATCGTAAATTTTTCATTCCTTTGTGTGGTTGTTTATATGTTGGTACACAACAGAATGTCCAAAAAGTCTTTGTATGGGGAAATATCTTTGCCAAATTTAATTTTAGGGAAATGAATTGACTCCCTTTTAAAGTAACCTGAACGATTCGAAAGTACATTTTATACCTTTCGGCATGTGGGTGATTCTGTATATGCCTACAGGGTGTCCGAAAAGTCTTTATATGCGCAAATAACTTTGTCATAAGTACGAAGATAAAATTAATAGGGTCGGTTTTCAAGAAAATCGAAAATATTTAAATTACCATGTGTCGTGTTGTGTTGTGTTTTTATGTATGTATACAGGGTGTCCGAAAAGTCTTTGAATGGGCAAATACCTTTGCCTTTCGTACAAATAGTAACTCGATGGTCGGATTTAAAGCAAATCGTAGGTATATATTTGCATTTCTATGTGTACGGATTTATATGTTTGTATACAGGGTGTTGGAAAAGTCTTAGTTTGGAATGGGCAAATACTCCTATTAGTACTTAGCATTATTAGGTCGAATTTCAAGTAAATCGAATATATTTGTATTAATATGTGTTTATGCTTGTACGTGTGTATACAGGGTGTCCGAAAAGTCTTATTATTTGCAACTCCTTTTATTAGGACCAAAATAAACTTAATTAAGGCGGATTTCAAGAAAATTGTCTATATTTGTATTACTATGTGTTTATGCTTGTGCGTGTGTATACAGGGTGTTCGAAAAGTCTTATTATTTGCAACTCCTTTTATTAGGACCAAAATAAACTTAATTAAGGCGGATTTCAAGAAAATCGTCTATATTTGTATTACTATGTGTTTATGATTGTACGTGTGTATACAGGGTGCAACTCCTTTTATTAGGACCTAAATAAACTTAATTAAGGCGGATTTCAAGAAAATCGTCTATATTTGTATTACTATGTGTTTATGATTGTACGTGTGTATACAGGGTGCAACTCCTTTTATTAGGACCTAAATAAACTTAATTAAGGCGGATTTCAAGAAAATCGTCTATATTTGTATTACTATGTGTTTATGCTTGTACGTGTGTATACAGGGTGTCCGAAAAGTCTTAGTATTTGCAACTCATTTTAATACGACCAAAATAAACGTAATTAAGGCGAATTTCCAGAAAATCGTCTATATTCCTATTTAAACGTGTGAGTGTTAGATTGAATGTATACAGGGTGTCCAAAAATTCTTGGAATGGGCAAATACTCCTATTAGTACTTAGCATTATTAGGTCGAATTTCAAGTAAATCGAATATATTTGTATTAATATGTGTTTATGCTTGTACGTGTGTATACAGGGTGTCCGAAAAGTCTTATTATTTGCAACTCCTTCTATTAGGACCAAAATAAACTTAATTAAGGCGGATTTCAAGAAAATTGTCTATATTTGTATTACTATGTGTTTATGCTTGTGCGTGTGTATACAGGGTGTCCGAAAAGTCTTATTATTTGCAACTCCTTTTATTAGGACCAAAATAAACTTAATTAAGGCGGATTTCAAGAAAATCGTCTATATTTGTATTACTATGTGTTTATGATTGTACGTGTGTATACAGGGTGCAACTCCTTTTATTAGGACCTAAATAAACTTAATTAAGGCGGATTTCAAGAAAATCGTCTATATTTGTATTACTATGTGTTTATGCTTGTACGTGTGTATACAGGGTGTCCGAAAAGTCTTAGTATTTGCAACTCATTTTAATACGACCAAAATAAACGTAATTAAGGCGGATTTCAAGAAAATCGTCTATATTCCTATTTAAACGTGTGAGTGTTAGATTGAATGTATACAGGGTGTCCAAAAATTCTTGGAATGGGCAAATACTCCTATTAGTACTTAGATAAACTTTATTAGGTCGAATTTCAAGCAAATCAAATATATTTGTATTAATATGTGTTGATGTTTGTATGTATGTATACAGGGTGTCCGAAAAGTATTTTTGTTGGCAAAAATAGTTTCTACGTGTAGGTGTTTGTATGTATGTAGCGATGGGGTCACGAAGGGCGGTCTATTCTCCATCATCAGTCCGAAGGAGTGTGATATCTTCCTTAATACATGGCATAGAAACACGAAATTTTCAGGGCATGACAATGATGATATTACCGACCTTATAGAGCCCCCTCGGGGGGCGATTAGGCGGTCTACCCGTACTAGTTATAGACCGCCTTTCAGGCTCGGTCTATATACCGAGCCCTTGGTCAGAAAAATGTGTGTGTGTGTGTATGGCCGTATGTTGTCGTCCGTTTCGACATTTTCACCTTTTCAATTTTTTTTCTCGAAAACGGTTATAGAGGCGGCAACCAAATTTTCTGGGTTAATAGAGGGATAGTGCGGCTAGCTTCGGTAAAAAATTCAGTTATACAGGGTGTTCCGTTTCGGAGGTATTAAACGCCAAAGTCGAAATTTCAGCGATTTCCGTTGACATCGATTACAGGTCGCAAAAGTGAATTAAATCGATTTAAATTTTTGGAGGTTGTGGAGGACCGGGGTGTTCCGAACCCTATTGAAACTGGCGGTATTCGGAAAATGGGAAGTAATTTTTTTGAATTTTTTTATGTCGAAAAATGCCCTTTGTAGACCCCAATTTGGCACCGAATAAGTCGAAACCGGAACATCGGACAGAAAAACGTATTTGAACTTAAAACTAAAGAATCTCAAATACTTTCTTTTTGCAATACATTTACCTATACCTAAAACGACTGGAAATTGGAAAAATTTGGGAAAAAGTGGAAATTACGAATTTTCATGCAAATTTTTGACGGTTTTGAATTTTTTGGGGGGTCAAAATGGATCCAAATCGAAATTCCATGTGCCCTATCGGAAAGAGCTCGCCGAAATACGTTAGAAACGTATTTTTTAGTTCTTTTATTTCTAATAGGAAAGGAGCAATTGATAATTAAATTTCGATTTTTTACGATTTTTTTTCATGACATCTCTACATTTGAATCACTCTGTATCTTTTCCTATCTAATTTCTTCTAACTTTTTCAACTCTATCCGTTGGGGATATAATCAGGCTTTAAAACAAATCCCGAATGGGTGATCCAGGGCCGCATTTAGGGGGTAAAAACTCATTTTTTCGGTTTTTTTCAACCAAAAGTCATCTTTAAAAGGCATTATTATATATTATTTCTCTTATTTAACGATTCTTTTTTGGTTTATTTTCTTCCCTGATCATCTAAGAACACTCCTAACCAATTAAAACTCCATATTTTTTCGTTAAAGTTATAAATAAATACCTTTTTTTGCATCGCTGCAGGAAAAATTTTAAAAAGTGCATATATAAAAGCCGTGCCTTGACAAAACAATTGAACGGACCCTCTTTACATCGAAATTAAAATATGACCTGTCAAAATGTCATGAAAATAACAGTTTTTGTAGCGATATTGGAAGCTTCCTGGACCGATTTCGGCTTGAAATATACATGGCAAAGGTAAAACGGAGTTTATATTTTTAATTACGGTACATTTCATTGGACGATGTAAGCATTAAATACATATTTTATTGGTTTTGCTGAGGCCCTGCATTGCATTATAACAATCAATTTCTATACGGGGAAATGTATTAATTTAATTATAATGTATAAAATGTCACAATTTGGCTTAAATGTCAGCATTTTGATGCGAGATTGGAAGGAGTGTGGACCAACTTCGGCTTCAAATTTACCAGGCAAGGGATTTAGGGACCTTATACTTTCGGTAGAAAGACATTTCATTTCATATTATACAGATTAAATACCATTTTAATCGATTTTCCTATGACGCTACAAAGCATCATTGAAGATTCTAATATGAAGCTCAGTGGCATCGAAAAAATTCAAAATATGCATTTTATTTTCTAACCATGAGCGTGTATACCTTTGGGGCAATATATTAAAATTATTATTGAACAATTTTAATTTAATTTTAGGGAAATGACTTGATTCGGATCGTTTTAAAGTAACCAGAACGATTCGAAAATACATTTTATACCTTCCGGCATGTGCATGATTGTATATATGTCTACAGGGTGGCCGAAAAGTCTTTGTATGCGCAAATATCTTTGTCATTGGCACGAAGAAAAACTTAATGAGTCTTATTTCAACGAAATCGTAAATTTTTCATTCCTTTGTGTGGTTGTTTATATGTTGGTATGTATACAGAATGTCCAAAAAGTCTTTGTATGCGGAAATATCTTTGCCGTTAGTACGAAGATAAAATTAATTGAGCCGGTTTTCAAGAACATCGAAAATATTTAAATTACTGTGTCGTGGTTGTTGTGTTTGTATGTATGTATAGTACAGGGTGTCCGAAAACTTTGTATGCGCAAACATATTTGTCATTGGCACGAAGAAAAACTTAAACGAGTTTTATTTCAAGGAAATCGTAAAGTTTTTATTCCGTAGTGTGGTTGTTTATATTATTATGTTGGTATTTATACAGAATGTCCAAAAAGTCTTTGTATGCGGAAATATCTTTGCCAAATTTAATTTTAGGGAAATGAATTGACTCGGATCCTTTTAAAGTAACCTGAACGATTCGAAAGTACATTTTAGACCTTTCGGCATGTGGGTGATTCTGTATATGCCTACAGGGTGTCCGAAAAGTCTTTATATGCGCAAATATCTTTGTCATAAGTACGAAGATAAAATTAATAGGGTCGGTTTTCAAGAAAATCGAAAATATTTAAATTACCACGTGTCGTGTTGTGTTGTGTTTTTATGTATGTATACAGGGTGTCCGAAAAGTCTTTGAATGGGCAAATACTTTTGCCTTTTGTACAAATAGTAACTCAATTGTCGGATTTAAAGCAAATCGTAGGTATATATTTGCATTTCTATGTGTACGGATTTATATGTTTGTATACAGGGTGTTCGAAAAGCCTTAGTATGGGTAAATACTTCTACTAGTACCAAGATAAACTTAACTAATTAGGATTTTAAGGAAATCGGCTATACTCGTATTTAAACGTGTGAGTGTTAGTGTGAATGTATACAGGGTGTCCAAAAAGTCTTGGAATGGGTAAATACTCCTATTAGTACTTAGATAAACTTTATTAGGTCGAATTTCAAGCAAATCGAATATATTTGTATTACTATGTGTTTATGCTTGTACGTGTGTATACAGGGTGTCCGAAAAGTCTTATTATTTGCAACTCCTTTTATTACGACCAAAATAAACTTAATTAAGGCGGATTTCAAGAAAATTGTCTATATTTGTATTACTATGTGTTTATGCTTGTACGTGTGTATACAGGGTGTCCGAAAAGTCTTCTTATTTGCAACTCCTTTTATTAGGACCAAAATAAACTTAATTAAGGCGGATTTCAAGAAAATCGTCTATATTTGTATTACTATGTGTTTATGATTGTACGTGTGTATACAGGGTGTCCGAAAAGTCTTATTATTTGCAACTCCTTTTATTAGGACCTAAATAAACTTAATTAAGGCGGATTTCAAGAAAATCGTCTATATTTGTATTACGATGTGTTTATGCTTGTACATGTGTATACAGGGTGTCCGAAAAGTCTTAGCATTTGCAACTCCTTTTAATACGACCACAATAAACGTAATTAAGGCGGATTTCAAGAAAATCGTCTATATTCCTATTTAAACGTGTGAGTGTTAGATTGAATGTATACAGGGTGTCCAAAAAGTCTTGGAATGAGCAAATACTCCTATTAGTACTTACATAAACTTTATTAGGTCGAATTTCAAGCAAATCGAATATATTTGTATTAATATGTGTTTATGTTTGAATGTATGTATACAGGGTGTCCGAAAAGTATTTTTGTTGGCAAAAATAGTTTCTACGTGTAGGTGTTTGTATGTATGTAGCGATGGGGTTACGAAGGGCGGTCTATTCTCCATCATCAGTCCGTAGGAGTGTGATATCTTCCTTAATACATGGCCTAGCAACACGAAATTTTCAGGGCGTGACAATGATGATATTACCGACCTTATAGAGACCCCTCGGGGGGCGATTAGGCGGTCTATCCGTACTAGTTATAGACCGCCTTTCAGGCTCGGTCTATATACCGAGCCCTTGGTCAGAAAATGTGTGTGCGTATGTGCGTGCGTATGTTGTCCGTTTCGACATTTTCACTTTTTCAATTTTTTTTCTCGAAAATGGTTAGAGTGGCGGCCACCAAATTTTCTGGGTTAATAGAGGGATAGTGCGGCTAGCTTCGGTAAAAAATTCAGTTATACAGGGTGTTCCGTTTCGGAGCTATTAAACGTCAAAGTCGAAATTTCAGCGATTTTCGTTGCAATCGATTACAGGTCGCAAAAGTGAATTAAATCAATTTAAATTTTTGGAGGTTGTGGAGGACCGGGAGCTTCAGAACTCTATTGAAACTGGCGGTATTCGGAAAATGGGAAGCAATTTTTTTGAATTTTTTTATGTCGAAAAATGCTGTTTGTAGACCCCATTTTGGCACTGAATAAGTCGAAACTGGAACATCGGACAGAAAAATGTATTTGAACTTAAAACTAAAGAATCTCAAACACTTTCTTTTTGCAATACATTTACCTATACCTAAAACGACTGCAAATTGGAAAAATTTGAGAAAAAGTGGAAATTACGATTTTTCATGCAAATTTTTGACGGTTGTCAATTTTTTTGGGGGTCAAAATGGATTCAAATCGAAATCCCATGTACCTTATCGGAAAGATCTCGCCGAACTACGTTATAAACGTATTTTTTGGTTCCTTCATTCGTAATAGGAAAGGAGCAATTGATAATTAAATTTCGATTTTTGACCATTTTTTTTCATGACATCTCTACATTTGAATCACTCTGTATCTTTTCCTATCTAATTTCTTCCAACTTTTTCAACGCTATCCCGTGGAGATATAATCAGGCTTTAAAACAAATCCCGAATGGGTGATCCAGGGCCGCATTTAGGGGGTAAAAACTCATTTTTTCGGTTTTTTTCAACCAAAATTCATCTTTAAAAGGCATTATTATATATTATTTCTCTTATTTAACGATTCTTTTTTGGTTTATTTTCTTCCCTGATCATCCAAGAACACTCCTAACTAATTAAAACTCCATATTTTTTCGTTAAAGTTATAAATAAATACATTTTTTTGCATCGCTGCACGAAAAATTTTAAAAAGTACATATATAAAAGCCGTGCCTTGAAAAAAAACAAATGAAACTGACCCTCTTTACATCGAAATTAAAATATGACCTGTCAAAATGTCATGAAAATAACAGTTTTTGTAGCGATATTGGAAGCTTCCTGGACCGATTTCGGCTTGAAATATACATGGCAAAGGTAAAATGGACTTTATATTTTTAATAGCGGTACATTTCATTGGACGATTTAAGCATTAAATACGAATTTTTTTAATTTTTCTCAGACCACGCAAATGCATGTCAAAATCAATTTCTATACGGGGAAATTTATTCATTTAATTATAATGTATGAAATGTCACAATTTGGCTAAAATGTCAGCATTTTGATGCGAGATTGGAAGGAGTCCGGACCAACTTCGGCCTCGAATTTACCGGGCAATGCATTTAGGGACCTTATACTTTCGGTAGAAAGACATTTCATTTCATATTATACCGATTAAATACCATTTTAATCGATTTTCCTATGACGCTACAAAGCATCATTGAAGATTCTAATATGAAGCTCAGTGGCATCGAAAAAATCCCAAAATATGCATTTATTTTCTATCCATGAGCGTGTATACTTTTGGGGCAATATATTAATTATTATTGAATAATTTTAATTTAATTTTAGGGAAATGACTTGATTCGGATCGTTTTAAAGTAACCAGAACGTTTCTAAAATACATTTTATACCTTCCGGCATGTGCATGATTGTATATATGTCTACAGGGTGTCCGAAAAGTCTTTGTATGCGCAAATATCTTTGTCATTAGAGCGAAGAAAAACTTAAATGAGTCTTATTTCAAGGAAATCGTAAATTTTTCATTCCTTTGTGTGGTTGTTTATATGTTGGTACACAACAGAATGTCCAAAAAGTCTTTGTATGGGGAAATATCTTTGCCAAATTTAATTTTAGGGAAATGAATTGACTCCCTTTTAAAGTAACCTGAACGATTCGAAAGTACATTTTATACCTTTCGGCATGTGGGTGATTCTGTATATGCCTACAGGGTGTCCGAAAAGTCTTTATATGCGCAAATAACTTTGTCATAAGTACGAAGATAAAATTAATAGGGTCGGTTTTCAAGAAAATCGAAAATATTTAAATTACCATGTGTCGTGTTGTGTTGTGTTTTTATGCATGTATACAGGGTGTCCGAAAAGTCTTTGAATGGGCAGATACCTTTGCCTTTCGTACAAATAGTAACTCGATGGTCGCATTTAAAGCAAATCGTAGGTATATATTTGCATTTCTATGTGTACGGATTTATATGTTTGTATACAGGGTGTTGGAAAAGTCTTAGTTTGGAATGGGCAAATACTCCTATTAGTACTTAGCATTATTAGGTCGAATTTCAAGTAAATCGAATATATTTGTATTAATATGTGTTTATGCTTGTACGTGTGTATACAGGGTGTCCGAAAAGTCTTATTATTTGCAACTCCTTTTATTAGGACCAAAATAAACTTAATTAAGGCGGATTTCAAGAAAATTGTCTATATTTGTATTACTATGTGTTTATGCTTGTGCGTGTGTATACAGGGTGTCCGAAAAGTCTTATTATTTGCAACTCCTTTTATTAGGACCAAAATAAACTTAATTAAGGCGGATTTCAAGAAAATCGTCTATATTTGTATTACTATGTGTTTATGATTGTACGTGTGTATACAGGGTGCAACTCCTTTTATTAGGACCTAAATAAACTTAATTAAGGCGGATTTCAAGAAAATCGTCTATATTTGTATTACTATGTGTTTATGCTTGTACGTGTGTATACAGGGTGTCCGAAAAGTCTTAGTATTTGCAACTCATTTTAATACGACCAAAATAAACGTAATTAAGGCGGATTTCAAGAAAATCGTCTATATTCCTATTTAAACGTGTGAGTGTTAGATTGAATGTATACAGGGTGTCCAAAAATTCTTGGAATGGGCAAATACTCCTATTAGTACTTAGCATTATTAGGTCGAATTTCAAGTAAATCGAATATATTTGTATTAATATGTGTTTATGCTTGTACGTGTGTATACAGGGTGTCCGAAAAGTCTTATTATTTGCAACTCCTTTTATTAGGACCAAAATAAACTTAATTAAGGCGGATTTCAAGAAAATTGTCTATATTTGTATTACTATGTGTTTATGCTTGTGCGTGTGTATACAGGGTGTCCGAAAAGTCTTATTATTTGCAACTCCTTTTATTAGGACCAAAATAAACTTAATTAAGGCGGATTTCAAGAAAATCGTCTATATTTGTATTACTATGTGTTTATGATTGTACGTGTGTATACAGGGTGCAACTCCTTTTATTAGGACCTAAATAAACTTAATTAAGGCGGATTTCAAGAAAATCGTCTATATTTGTATTACTATGTGTTTATGCTTGTACGTGTGTATACAGGGTGTCCGAAAAGTCTTAGTATTTGCAACTCATTTTAATACGACCAAAATAAACGTAATTAAGGCGGATTTCAAGAAAATCGTCTATATTCCTATTTAAACGTGTGAGTGTTAGATTGAATGTATACAGGGTGTCCAAAAATTCTTGGAATGGGCAAATACTCCTATTAGTACTTAGATAAACTTTATTAGGTCGAATTTCAAGCAAATCAAATATATTTGTATTAATATGTGTTTATGTTTGTATGTATGTATACAGGGTGTCCGAAAAGTATTTTTGTTGGCAAAAATAGTTTCCACGTGTAGGTGTTTGTATGTATGTAGCGATGGGGTCACGAAGGGCGGTCTATTCTCCATCATCAGTCCGAAGGAGTGTGATATCTTCCTTAATACTTGGCCTAGAAACACGAAATTTTCAGGGCATGACAATGATGATATTACTGACCTTATAGAGCCCCCTCGGGGGGCGATTAGGCGGTCTATGCAATCTAGTTATAGACCGCCTTTCAGGCTCGGTCTATATACCGAGCCCTTGGTCAGAAAAATGTGTGTGTGTATGTATGTTGTCGTCCGTTTCGACATTTTCACATTTTCAATTTTTTTTCTCGAAAATGGTTAGAGGGGCAGCAACCAAATTTTCTGGGTTAATAGAGGGATAGTGCGACTAGCTTCGGTAAAAAATTCAGATATACCGGGTGTTCCGTTTCGGAGTTAGTAAACGTCAAAGTCGAAATTTCAGCGATTTCCGTTGACATCGATTACAGGTCGCAAAAGTGAATTAAATCGATTTAAATTTTTGGAGGTTGTGGAGGACCGGGGTGTTCCGAACCTTATTGAAACTGGCGGTATTCGGAAAATGGGAAGTAATTTTTTTGAATTTTTTTATGTCGAAAAATGCCCTTTGTAGACCCCAATTTGGCACCGAATAAGTCGAAACCGGAACATCGGACAGAAAAACGTATTTGAACTTAAAACTAAAGAATCTCAAATACTTTCTTTTTGCAATACATTTACCTATACCTAAAACGACTGGAAATTGGAAAAATTTGGGAAAAAGTGGAAATTACGATTTTTCATGCAAATTTTTGACGGTTTTGAATTTTTTGGGGGGTCAAAATGGATCCAAATCGAAATTCCATATGCCCTATCGGAAAGAGCTCGCCGAAGTACGTTAGAAACGTATTTTTTAGTTCTTTTATTTCTAATAGGAAAGGAGAAATCGATAATTAAATTTCGATTTTTTACGATTTTTTTTCATGACATCTCTACATTTGAATCACTCTGTATCTTTTCCTATCTAATTTCTTCTAACTTTTTCAACGCTATCCGTTGGGGATATAATCAGGCTTTAAAATGAATCCCGAATGGGTGATCCAGGGCCTGATTTAGGGGGTAAAAACTCATTTTTTCTGTTTTTTTCCATCAAAATTCATATTTAAAAGGCATTATTATATATTATTTCTCTTATTTAACGATTCTTTTTTGGTTTATTTTCTTCCCTGATCATCTAAGAACACTCCTAACTAATTAAAACTCCATATTTTTTCGTTAAAGTTATAAATAAATACCTTTTTTTGCATCGCTGCAGGAAAAATTTTAAAAAGTGCATATATAAAAGCCGTGCCTTGACAAAACAATTGAACGGACCCTCTTTACATCGAAATTAAAATATGACCTGTCAAAATGTCATGAAAATAACAGTTTTCGTAGCGATATTGGAAGCTTCCTGAACCGATTTCGGCTTGAAATATACATGGCAAAGGTAAAACGGACTTTATATTTTTAGTTAAAATACGTTTCATTGGACGATTTAAGCATTAAATACGAATTTTTTTAATTTTTCTCAGACCACGCAAATGCATGTCAAAATCAATTTCTATACGGGGAAATTTATTCATTTAATTATAATGTATGAAATGTCACAATTTGGCTAAAATGTCAGCATTTTGATGCGAGATTGGAAGGAGTCCGGACCAACTTCGGCCTCGAATTTACCGGGCAATGCATTTAGGGACCTTATACTTTCGGTAGAAAGACATTTCATTTCATATTATACCGATTAAATACCATTTTAATCGATTTTCCTATGACGCTACAAAGCATCATTGAAGATTCTAATATGAAGCTCAGTGGCATCGAAAAAATCCCAAAATATGCATTTTATTTTCTATCCATGAGCGTGTATACTTTTGGGGCAATATTATTAATTATTATTGAATAATTTTAATTTAATTTTAGGGAAATGACTTGATTCGGATCGTTTTAAAGTAACCAGAACGATTCTAAAATACATTTTATACCTTCCGGCATGTGCATGATTGTATATATGTCTACAGGGTGTGCGAAAAGTCTTTGTATGCGCAAATATCTTTGTCATTAGAGCAAAGAAAAACTTAAATGAGTCTTATTTCAAGGAAATCGTAAATTTTTCATTCCTTTGTGTGGTTGTTTATATGTTGGTACACAACAGAATGTCCAAAAAGTCTTTGTATGGGGAAATATCTTTGCCAAATTTAATTTTAGGGAAATGAATTGACTCCCTTTTAAAGTAACCTGAACGATTCGAAAGTACATTTTATACCTTTCGGCATGTGGGTGATTCTGTATATGCCTACAAGGTGTCCGAAAAGTCTTTATATGCGCAAATAACTTTGTCATAAGTACGAAGATAAAATTAATAGGGTCGGTTTTCAAGAAAATCGAAAATATTTAAATTACCATGTGTCGTGTTGTGTTGTGTTTTTATGTATGTATACAGGGTGTCCGAAAAGTCTTTGAATGGGCAAATACCTTTGCCTTTCGTACAAATAGTAACTCGATGGTCGGATTTAAAGCAAATCGTAGGTATATATTTGCATTTCTATGTGTACGGATTTATATGTTTGTATACAGGGTGTTGGAAAAGTCTTAGTTTGGAATGGGCAAATACTCCTATTAGTACTTAGCATTATTAGGTCGAATTTCAAGTAAATCGAATATATTTGTATTAATATGTGTTTATGCTTGTGCGTGTGTATACAGGGTGTCCGAAAAGTCTTATTATTTGCAACTCCTTTTATTAGGACCAAAATAAACTTAATTAAGGCGGATTTCAAGAAAATTGTCTATATTTGTATTACTATGTGTTTATGCTTGTGCGTGTGTATACAGGGTGTCCGAAAAGTCTTATTATTTGCAACTCCTTTTATTAGGACCAAAATAAACTTAATTAAGGCGGATTTCAAGAAAATCGTCTATATTTGTATCACTATGTGTTTATGATTGTACGTGTGTATACAGGGTGCAACTCCTTTTATTAGGACCTAAATAAACTTAATTAAGGCGGATTTCAAGAAAATCGTCTATATTTGTATTACTATGTGTTTATGCTTGTACGTGTGTATACAGGGTGTCCGAAAAGTCTTAGTATTTGCAACTCATTTTAATACGACCAAAATAAACGTAATTAAGGCGGATTTCAAGAAAATCGTCTATATTCCTATTTAAACGTGTGAGTGTTAGATTGAATGTATACAGGGTGTCCAAAAATTCTTGGAATGGTCAAATACTCCTATTAGTACTTAGCATTATTAGGTCGAATTTCAAGTAAATCGAATATATTTGTATTAATATGTGTTTATGCTTGTACGTGTGTATACAGGGTGTCCGAAAAGTCTTATTATTTGCAACTCCTTTTATTAGGACCAAAATAAACTTAATTAAGGCGGATTTCAAGAAAATTGTCTATATTTGTATTACTATGTGTTTATGCTTGTGCGTGTGTATACAGGGTGTCCGAAAAGTCTTATTATTTGCAACTCCTTTTATTAGGACCAAAATAAACTTAATTAAGGCGGATTTCAAGAAAATCGTCTATATTTGTATTACTATGTGTTTATGATTGTACGTGTGTATACAGGGTGCAACTCCTTTTATTAGGACCTAAATAAACTTAATTAAGGCGGATTTCAAGAAAATTGTCTATATTTGTATTACTATGTGTTTATGCTTGTGCGTGTGTATACAGGGTGTCCGAAAAGTCTTATTATTTGCAACTCCTTTTATTAGGACCAAAATAAACTTAATTAAGGCGGATTTCAAGAAAATTGTCTATATTTGTATTACTATGTGTTTATGCTTGTGCGTGTGTATACAGGGTGTCCGAAAAGTCTTATTATTTGCAACTCCTTTTATTAGGACCAAAATAAACTTAATTAAGGCGGATTTCAAGAAAATCGTCTATATTTGTATTACTATGTGTTTATGCTTGTACGTGTGTATACAGGGTGTCCGAAAAGTCTTAGTATTTGCAACTCATTTTAATACGACCAAAATAAACGTAATTAAGGCGGATTTCAAGAAAATCGTCTATATTCCTATTTAAACGTGTGAGTGTTAGATTGAATGTATACAGGGTGTCCAAAAATTCTTGGAATGGGCAAATACTCCTATTAGTACTTAGATAAACTTTATTAGGTCGAATTTCAAGCAAATCAAATATATTTGTATTAATATGTGTTTATGTTTGTATGTATGTATACAGGGTGTCCGAAAAGTATTTTTGTTGGCAAAAATAGTTTCTACGTGTAGGTGTTTGTATGTATGTAGCGATGGGGTCAGGAAGGGCGGTCTATTCTCCATCATCAGTCCGAAGGAGTGTGATATCTTCCTTAATACATGGCATAGAAACACGAAATTTTCAGGGCATGACAATGATGATATTACCGACCTTATAGAGCCCCCTCGGGGGGCGATTAGGCGGTCTACCCGTACTAGTTATAGACCGCCTTTCAGGCTCGGTCTATATACCGAGCCCTTGGTCAGAAAAATGTGTGTGTGTATGTATGTTGTCGTCCGTTTCGACATTTTCACATTTTCAATTTTTTTTCTCGAAAATGGTTAGAGGGGCAGCAACCAAATTTTCTGGGTTAATAGAGGGATAGTGCGACTAGCTTCGGTAAAAAATTCAGATATACCGGGTGTTCCGTTTCGGAGTTAGTAAACGTCAAAGTCGAAATTTCAGCGATTTCCGTTGACATCGATTACAGGTCGCAAAAGTGAATTAAATCGATTTAAATTTTTGGAGGTTGTGGAGGACCGGGGTGTTCCGAACCTTATTGAAACTGGCGGTATTCGGAAAATGGGAAGTAATTTTTTTGAATTTTTTTATGTCGAAAAATGCCCTTTGTAGACCCCAATTTGGCACCGAATAAGTCGAAACCGGAACATCGGACAGAAAAACGTATTTGAACTTAAAACTAAAGAATCTCAAATACTTTCTTTTTGCAATACATTTACCTATACCTAAAACGACTGGAAATTGGAAAAATTTGGGAAAAAGTGGAAATTACGATTTTTCATGCAAATTTTTGACGGTTTTGAATTTTTTGGGGGGTCAAAATGGATCCAAATCGAAATTCCATATGCCCTATCGGAAAGAGCTCGCCGAAGTACGTTAGAAACGTATTTTTTAGTTCTTTTATTTCTAATAGGAAAGGAGAAATCGATAATTAAATTTCGATTTTTTACGATTTTTTTTCATGACATCTCTACATTTGAATCACTCTGTATCTTTTCCTATCTAATTTCTTCTAACTTTTTCAACGCTATCCGTTGGGGATATAATCAGGCTTTAAAATGAATCCCGAATGGGTGATCCAGGGCCTGATTTAGGGGGTAAAAACTCATTTTTTCTGTTTTTTTCCATCAAAATTCATATTTAAAAGGCATTATTATATATTATTTCTCTTATTTAACGATTCTTTTTTGGTTTATTTTCTTCCCTGATCATCTAAGAACACTCCTAACTAATTAAAACTCCATATTTTTTCGTTAAAGTTATAAATAAATACCTTTTTTTGCATCGCTGCAGGAAAAATTTTAAAAAGTGCATATATAAAAGCCGTGCCTTGACAAAACAATTGAACGGACCCTCTTTACATCGAAATTAAAATATGACCTGTCAAAATGTCATGAAAATAACAGTTTTCGTAGCGATATTGGAAGCTTCCTGAACCGATTTCGGCTTGAAATATACATGGCAAAGGTAAAACGGACTTTATATTTTTAGTTAAAATACGTTTCATTGGACGATTTAAGCATTAAATACGAATTTTTTTAATTTTTCTCAGACCACGCAAATGCATGTCAAAATCAATTTCTATACGGGGAAATTTATTCATTTAATTATAATGTATGAAATGTCACAATTTGGCTAAAATGTCAGCATTTTGATGCGAGATTGGAAGGAGTCCGGACCAACTTCGGCCTCGAATTTACCGGGCAATGCATTTAGGGACCTTATACTTTCGGTAGAAAGACATTTCATTTCATATTATACCGATTAAATACCATTTTAATCGATTTTCCTATGACGCTACAAAGCATCATTGAAGATTCTAATATGAAGCTCAGTGGCATCGAAAAAATCCCAAAATATGCATTTTATTTTCTATCCATGAGCGTGTATACTTTTGGGGCAATATTATTAATTATTATTGAATAATTTTAATTTAATTTTAGGGAAATGACTTGATTCGGATCGTTTTAAAGTAACCAGAACGATTCTAAAATACATTTTATACCTTCCGGCATGTGCATGATTGTATATATGTCTACAGGGTGTGCGAAAAGTCTTTGTATGCGCAAATATCTTTGTCATTAGAGCAAAGAAAAACTTAAATGAGTCTTATTTCAAGGAAATCGTAAATTTTTCATTCCTTTGTGTGGTTGTTTATATGTTGGTACACAACAGAATGTCCAAAAAGTCTTTGTATGGGGAAATATCTTTGCCAAATTTAATTTTAGGGAAATGAATTGACTCCCTTTTAAAGTAACCTGAACGATTCGAAAGTACATTTTATACCTTTCGGCATGTGGGTGATTCTGTATATGCCTACAAGGTGTCCGAAAAGTCTTTATATGCGCAAATAACTTTGTCATAAGTACGAAGATAAAATTAATAGGGTCGGTTTTCAAGAAAATCGAAAATATTTAAATTACCATGTGTCGTGTTGTGTTGTGTTTTTATGTATGTATACAGGGTGTCCGAAAAGTCTTTGAATGGGCAAATACCTTTGCCTTTCGTACAAATAGTAACTCGATGGTCGGATTTAAAGCAAATCGTAGGTATATATTTGCATTTCTATGTGTACGGATTTATATGTTTGTATACAGGGTGTTGGAAAAGTCTTAGTTTGGAATGGGCAAATACTCCTATTAGTACTTAGCATTATTAGGTCGAATTTCAAGTAAATCGAATATATTTGTATTAATATGTGTTTATGCTTGTGCGTGTGTATACAGGGTGTCCGAAAAGTCTTATTATTTGCAACTCCTTTTATTAGGACCAAAATAAACTTAATTAAGGCGGATTTCAAGAAAATTGTCTATATTTGTATTACTATGTGTTTATGCTTGTGCGTGTGTATACAGGGTGTCCGAAAAGTCTTATTATTTGCAACTCCTTTTATTAGGACCAAAATAAACTTAATTAAGGCGGATTTCAAGAAAATCGTCTATATTTGTATCACTATGTGTTTATGATTGTACGTGTGTATACAGGGTGCAACTCCTTTTATTAGGACCTAAATAAACTTAATTAAGGCGGATTTCAAGAAAATCGTCTATATTTGTATTACTATGTGTTTATGCTTGTACGTGTGTATACAGGGTGTCCGAAAAGTCTTAGTATTTGCAACTCATTTTAATACGACCAAAATAAACGTAATTAAGGCGGATTTCAAGAAAATCGTCTATATTCCTATTTAAACGTGTGAGTGTTAGATTGAATGTATACAGGGTGTCCAAAAATTCTTGGAATGGTCAAATACTCCTATTAGTACTTAGCATTATTAGGTCGAATTTCAAGTAAATCGAATATATTTGTATTAATATGTGTTTATGCTTGTACGTGTGTATACAGGGTGTCCGAAAAGTCTTATTATTTGCAACTCCTTTTATTAGGACCAAAATAAACTTAATTAAGGCGGATTTCAAGAAAATTGTCTATATTTGTATTACTATGTGTTTATGCTTGTGCGTGTGTATACAGGGTGTCCGAAAAGTCTTATTATTTGCAACTCCTTTTATTAGGACCAAAATAAACTTAATTAAGGCGGATTTCAAGAAAATCGTCTATATTTGTATTACTATGTGTTTATGATTGTACGTGTGTATACAGGGTGCAACTCCTTTTATTAGGACCTAAATAAACTTAATTAAGGCGGATTTCAAGAAAATCGTCTATATTTGTATTACTATGTGTTTATGCTTGTACGTGTGTATACAGGGTGTCCGAAAAGTCTTAGTATTTGCAACTCATTTTAATACGACCAAAATAAACGTAATTAAGGCGGATTTCAAGAAAATCGTCTATATTCCTATTTAAACGTGTGAGTGTTAGATTGAATGTATACAGGGTGTCCAAAAATTCTTGGAATGGGCAAATACTCCTATTAGTACTTAGATAAACTTTATTAGGTCGAATTTCAAGCAAATCAAATATATTTGTATTAATATGTGTTTATGTTTGTATGTATGTATACAGGGTGTCCGAAAAGTATTTTTGTTGGCAAAAATAGTTTCTACGTGTAGGTGTTTGTATGTATGTAGCGATGGGGTCAGGAAGGGCGGTCTATTCTCCATCATCAGTCCGAAGGAGTGTGATATCTTCCTTAATACATGGCATAGAAACACGAAATTTTCAGGGCATGACAATGATGATATTACCGACCTTATAGAGCCCCCTCGGGGGGCGATTAGGCGGTCTACCCGTACTAGTTACAATATTAGTACTGTATTCAAGTTGATAATTGTAAAGTAAATTATTTTGTTATGTATCAATTATTTTAATGCATCATCAAAATACTGCAACACAGAGGTTAAGAAACGTAAAGGTTATCAAATTTTTAGTGAATAAGAGATAACTGTTTATTAGAAATTAGTTTACAATTCTAAATAAATTTTCTTCATAACAGTTTTGGATATTGTCAAAAATAAAAGTATTTTACAGTAGGGTAAAATTTATATTATCTGACAGACCTCGTATGTATATGATTGGGAAATTTAGAAATCTGATGGTTGCATTTTAGGTTTCGGACCATGCAGAACTTTTGATGAAGAACAACTTTTTTTCGTAAAATTAATAATAAAAAAGTTTCCCATATACTGCAAACTGAAGCAGACACTATATACAGTGACCGGCAAAAAGTTCGCAACATATGGGAAAAATTTTTATTAGGAGAGTATCGGAAAAACTTTCCCAGGGGATCGGTTCTGCATGTCCGATAACCTAAAAATCGATTTTGACATACGTCACGTGACCACTGGTATAGCGTCAAATTAAAAAAAAAAATTGTTAATTTACAAAAAGTGAGGTTAGTTGACGAGATATCAAAAAAAGTTATTTGAAAAAATTGCTTAGAATTAAATTCTAGGTCCTTGTGCAAAATTTTAAGATTTTATTTAAAAAAATTGGAAAACTCAATTTTTTTTAAATATTTTTTTATCGATTTACAAATTTACAGTTTTTTTCGTTTAGATAGCTTGGCTAATGTAAAGCCCATGTATCTGGATGAAAATAAACGAATGTAGTAGTTTTTTCTACAATTGACAGGACAAAATTAAAAAAAACAGGGTTTCGCCGGACGCTAGCTGTTGCAATGATTTGTATCTAGCAGCAGTGTCAAAATTTTAGAGACATTTCAATGAGATTACATTGAGAAAACCTTAATCGTCTTAAATATATCTGAAGTTCGACTTTTTGTAAAGTTAAGGGGAGTAAAATAGATAATAAACAAAAAATTACCTGTATATTTAATCGAAATTTCATAAACGAAAACCAATGTAAGAAAAACTTAAAAGTAGTCAAATTCTGTACTAACAACATAAAAAATCATTGTTTTTCCTTGGGTGCACAAAATTTAAAACTCAGTATGACCACCATTTCTCTCCATACATACTATTGTTCTCGAGCGCAACTCTCGATTAACATTTCGGAGCATTTTACGATTTATTTGCAATACACAATTTCTAATGGCATTCTCTAAATTTTGTATATTCCTAAAGGGTCGATGTTTGTACACAGAGTTCTTTAGGTATCCCCACATAAAGAAATCTAACGGAGTCAGATCTGGTGATCTCGCAGGCCACGGATTTTCAGAAAACCGTCCTATCCACTGGTTTCCAAATTCTTGATCCAGCCATCTCTTCACCTCATTTGTGGAATGAATGCTAGCTCCGTCTTGTTGAAAGTATAAATTTCTTCTTTCGGCTAATGACAAATTGTCTAAAAAGTCAGATATCTCAGTTTGTAGAAATTCTAAATATCGTTCTGAATTTAAATTGTCTCTAAAGAAAAAAGGTCCCACTATTCTGAGGTTGAAAATTCCGCACCACACATTAACCTTAAAACTATATTGGTCTTTACTCTGAATTACAAAGTCTGGGTTTTCGGTGGCCCACCATCTACAGTTTTGTGAACTGACGGTTCCGTTAGAGGTAAATGTAGCTTCATCCGAGAAAAGAACGTTCTTTGGGAAATTAAAATCTTCCTCAATCATACCCTGGAACCAGGCACAAAAATCGAAGCGGGCGTCATAATCCCTATCTTTTAATACTTGTACAAATTTAGGTTTGTACGGATGAAATTTGTTTCTTTTTAATATCCTCCGCACAGATCTTTCGTGAATGTTAGTGATCTCCGATATTTGACTAACTGCTAATTGGGGTGTTTCTGTGATCGACAAACACACATCCAGAGAACCTTCGTCACCTGTTACCGGTTTTTCATGGGAAACTTTATACTGATTTTCTACCGATCCCGTTTCTTTAAATTTATTGACTAGACGAGATACTGTGGAATAATGGAGGGATTTATCGGGGTGCCTCTCATTAAAAATTGCTGCTGTTTCTCTATGGCTTTTGTAATTATCTCCAGAAATTAAAATAATTTCTATCTTTTCCTGAAGAAGTAGTGTGGGTGCCATTTTAAGGAATAAAATATTAATAAACTTATGTAAAATATCAAACTTAGTAAGATGCGAGACATAAACCAATGACATAGGTTGAAATCAAACAAATTATAATTTGTTTGACATTTTTCTGTTGTTTTTAACCTACTAGATTATTTGGTTGTTTTAATTTCAGAGCCTGCTTTGGTAGTTTTAAGTACAACTAAATAGACCTGGTTGTTAAATTTATGTGCGAAAAATCTTAATAAAATCTTGATACAGTCATTTCATTAGATTCAAACCATTGCAACAGCGAGCGTCCGGCGAACACCTATTTTTTCGATTTTGTCCTGTCAATTGTAGAATTGTAGATCTGACTCCGTTAGATTTTTTTATGTGGGGATACCTAAAGAACCCTGTGTACAAACATCGACCCTTTAGGAATATACAAAATTTAGAGAATGTCATTATAAATTGTGTATTGCAAATAAATCGTAAAATGCTCCGAAATGTTAATCGAGAGTTGCGCTCGAGAACAACAGTATGTATGGAGAGAAATGGTGGTCATACTGAGTTTTAAATTTTGTGCACCCAAGGAAAAACAATGATTTTTTGTGTTGTTAGTACAGAATTTGACTACTTTTAAGTTTTTCTTACATTGGTTTTCGTTTATAAAATTTCGATTAAATAAACAGGTAATTTTTTGTTTATTATCTATTTTAATCCCCTTAACTTTACAAAAAGTCGAACTTCAGATATATTTAAGACGATTAAGGTTTTCTCAATGTAATCTCATTGAAATGTCTCTAAAATTTTGACACTGCTGCTAGATACAAATCATTGCAACAGCTAGCGTCCGGCGAAACCCTTTTTTTTTAAATTTTGTCCTGTCAATTGTAGAAAAAACTACTACATTCGTTTATTTTCATCCAGATACATGGGCTTTACATTAGCCAAGCTATCTAAACGAAAAAAACCGGAAATTTGTAAATCGATAAAAAAATATTTACAAAAAATTGAGTTTTCCAATTTTTTTAAATAAAATCTTAAAATTTTGCACAAGGACCTAGAATTTAATTCTAAGCAATTTTTTCAAATAACTTTTTTTGATATCTCGTCAACTAACCTCACTTTTTGTAAATTAACAATTTTTTTTTTAATTTGACGCTATACCAGTGGTCACGTGACGTATGTCAAAATCGATTTTTAGGTTATCGGACATGCAGAACCGATCCCCTGGGAAAGTTTTTCCGATACTCTCCTAATAAAAAATTTTCCCATATGTTGCGAACTTTTTGCCGGTCACTGTATATATATATATATATATATATATATATATATATATATATATATATATATATATATATATATATATATATAATAAAGTATTTTTTTTCTCTCTTGGGTAGAGGTTTATTGTGTGAAATTAAAATAGCTTCTTTAACGTTTCGCCCATCGTTTTTGGGCTTTTTAAAAAAAAAAATTGTCTCTTCATTGAGTGTTTTCTCATATAAAATGGGATGTCATTAAAATCTTTAAAAATAGTGTTTATACAAAATGAAGACACAAACAAAGACCATAAAAGACAATACATACGAATTAAAAATTGTTTCGCTAAAATTTACCAAAAATAAAAATATATACGCACCTCGAGACATTATGGTGTCTAAATATGTACTGAGATATTTATTTTGAGGTACTTATCACTACCAGTAATTTTTTTCTTTTTTTATTTATTTTTTGTTTCTTTATTGTGTGTGAAAATGCGTTTTTTCCCGTGAATTGTATGTTATATACCGAGTGTTCTAATTTGTGTGTTTAATGTTCAATGTATTAGGTTGTGATAAATTTTACTTAGATTGTCAATATCTTGTTTGTCGTATACTGCATTAGGTTCTTTCTTTATGTGAATCATTTCTTTAACAATAAGTTTTTGGTAATTGTTGGCCTGAGTTAAAATTTTTGTGTTAGTGAAATCGAAATTATGTTTTTCATTTTTTTCGTGTTCGTGTAAAGCAGTTGACGCATTTTTTGTATACTTGTGCCCGTTTAATCTGCTGTTAAGATATTGAGTGGTCATTCCAATATATTGTTTTGGATAATATAAACAGGGTATAGCGTAAATTACACTAGATTTACTTTTTACTGGAACTTTACTTTTAAGAGGAGAGAAAAAAGATGACAAAAGATTTTGGGCTTTGTGGCAAACGGTAATATTGTATTTATTTAAAATGTATTTCATTTTTTCTGATAATTCGTTCGTATAGGGTAGAGCTACATATTTTTTTGGTTCGTTATTCTTGGTCAGGCTCTCTTTGGTTGCGTTGTTATATAATTTAAAAGTTCTTTGTTTCATAATTCTATTCACTTGTCCTTCTGGGTAGTGATTTTCTTTTAGTATTTTTCTAACTTTTTCTAAAGCTTTTGGAAGATATTCTGGCGAGGTTAAAATTAATGCTCTGTCAGTTAAGCCTATAATTACGCTATTTTTTGAGATTTGGAATGACTGGAATTGTAGTTTAAATATCGTCCCGACCAAGTTCTTTTTGTATACCATATAGTTTTGAGGTCTTCATTGTTTATATTTCTAATTGTTGTCATATCAAGGAAATTTATTTGGTTTTGACTTTCTATTTCTGCCGTGAATTGAAGTTTGCGGTGGAATTTATTGAAGGCTTGTATTACATAATTTATTTAATTTTCGGGGATAGCTGTAAGTAAGGCAGTCATCTACGTATCGTTTGAAAAATATCATTGGTGTATTCAGGGTTTTGATGACATTTTCCTCCAATATATATATATATATATATATATATATATATATATATATATATATATATATATATATATATATATATATGTATATATATATATATATATATATATATATATATATATATATATATATATATATATATATATATATATACATATATATCGTAGTCTTGTAGCGAAATCCGTTTTTTCATAATGATCCTAGTCACATCATGAAGCGTCGGCATATTGTGTAGAGATTGTACATGAAAAAACCGTACTATGTCGGTGTATTGTGTGTACCACAATCTGCCTAGCTTTAAATGTTGCGGTTTTGTGAAACACCCTCAATACAAGACATATTACAATGTGCTGAAATAACCTCTGCCAATTAGCTATTGAGCCGTATTATATAGAGTGGATCACTCTCAATAAAAAAAATTCAAGTATCTACGAATTCTAACAGAGGAATTTATTTCAATAAAAAATAGTACAAACATTATTAAATTATTAAAAAGTCAGATTGCACTCTAAAAATAACATGGCATACCCTATATCTAGCAATACTATTTTTGTATGGATTTCATCATTGATTTCCTGCATGATTCATTAATAACATAACCTCAAACTATTTTTAATACATACCTTTTTAATAGTTGCATATTGTATGGTTGTTTATTTGGGATTTAGGGATGTTACAGACAATGACGATAATTCGGCCAAATACGTTAATGACCAGCCACTACCTGGACAATGTGGAGAAATACTGTGCAGGTTTACTTAGGTTTGCTCAGTATTAGTAGATCAGTTTTTGTTTTTAATGATATAACAAAAAAGACATAAAAGAATCCTGAGCAAACCAAAACAAATCTGAACAAACTTCCACAGTGTGCTTAAGATTGGCCGGCCAATGTCGTCACTGTCCGTAACAAATATAGCTTATAAGATTTAAGAAGTATATTAAAAAGTTAAAAATATCCACCTCCATACAGTAACACAACAGTTGTACAAAATATTGTCGGACGTTGTAAAGAATGCCATGAATATTTTGATAGCATTCCTTCCAAAGATTTGGGCTGGGTTTGTAAATTTCTTTAAATAATGGAGGTAAGTAGGGTGACCTTTTGTCAACCCATCTTCCAGAAAACGTTTAGTCCAAAAACTGTCGTACTTACAATGTAATTCGTGATAAGGAGAAAAGTCTGGAATATCACATTTTCTCAATTCTCCTCGGCAACACTAATAATTGTTTCCATAATTTTTGGGTAGTTTTGATGAACATATTATTGTATCTTTTTTCTTACTTGAAAAGTTAAATGGGGTGGGGGGTTGTAGTCCCCCCCCCCCCCCAGACAAACATCCTAGACACATAAAAATTAATAAAGTGCACTACTAATTGAAGAAATCCACCGAATTTCATTATTCAGCCCCCCCAAAGACAAATCAGCCCTTCCCATGACAAAATCCTGGGTGCGTGCATGGAAGGATGCACTTAAATTTTGATGAAAAATGCTATTAACCCAACATTGACAGAAATTATCGACCCCTGTCTGGAATATTTTTTAGTAGTCCAGATCCAGGTCAATTTTATGTAAAGTTTATACACTGGCGAAAAAATTGCTCAATTTGCGGAAACAACCAGTGATTTTTAGGTCACAAAATCGTTCAGCAACAGACGTTATCGGGCAATGGTTGATCAATTGGCTGCTGGACGATGAAGAGCGATCTGGAGCAATGTTCAGCACTTAAATACACGACAAATTCAGATTAATATGTTGCCATGAAATCAATGCCGGTACCACTTGAAAATGTGGAGCAATATGGCATGTTGATCATTACTCCACTGGACCGTCGCCGGCAGTTTATAGCCTTTGAAATTGCCCGTGCACGAGAACCTTAAGAATATTTTAAAAAGAGACGTGTCCTTTGGATTCTTGTTTACGGAATACGAGCCTGAGTTGGAGCGCCCAAGTTTACATACTAAATTTAGCCGTGACATCTATTTCGGCTTAAGTTGCATAGTAGCTTAATGCTAACTGAAGCGCTCCATTGGCCTTTAGCAAGAGGATACGCAACCTTTCATTCAGAACTAGCCTTTTGTTTGTTTCATATTGTGCGTGTGTAGGACAAAGACTAACCGTTATAATTCCATCTCGGAACACCACCGTAATGATTTATGCACTGACGCATCATTCCACAAAGTTTATAGATAAAGTTCTATCAGGAAAAACCAAAAATTACGTAAAACATTACTACACACTTATATTCTGACCTGCCTAGAAAGTACAAACAAAATTAATCCTTGAAGATTCCTCACATTTCTCAATGAACTAGACGACGCCCCGTGGAGCGACGTTGCCACTCTCATTCTAAATGTCGTCACCATGCAATGGAGATAAATTACTGAAAATAATGGTATGTTGGTGTATTTCTAACAGATTTCATAAGAGGAGGTTATCAATCAGTATGTGTTATTTTTATTATGTATGTTCAGTGTTCACGCATAATTCTTGAACGGATTAACCGATTTCGATAATTTTTTTTTGTGTTGTAGGTGAGTTTCCCCGAACGGTCCCATTTTAAGGGTTTTTTGCTGAAGTGAGCGGAAACCTAAAAAAACTGCGAAATAAGCTGCGCTTACTTTAAAGTTCATAACTGTTGTGTACAACTACTTAAAGACGAACGTAATTAGGCTCAGTAATGAGTAACTAAAAATATTACTCTTTATTAACAATTTATTAATGTTTTATCACTAAGGATTTCTATTATACTTTAAAATTGCGCCGACTTCAAAGTTTAGAACTTTGGAGTACAAGTTACCCAACTTTGAACAAAATTAAATTTACCATTAACCACAGTTATACATAGGTACGTAAAAATATTATTTCATACCTTTTAGTATTTTTTCCTTCGTGAAGTTAATTTTTTTCAAAAAAAAATATTAGGTAAACCATAATCATATGCTTTAGCCTGTGGCTTTTATGATTATAGATAAGTATTAACCCACAGTCATTGCGGTATTTTAGTAGAGTCTATCAATCAGCAAATATTCTACATAACCGAAATCCTGGCAACAGCCGTTCTCAAAAATTAGCAGTGGCGGCTGATGAAATTTCAAAGTTGTATATCTCTTTTCCTATTCACAGGACCCGTACCAAATTTAGGGGGTTTAACAGTGAGCCCAGTGGGAATGTTTTGGTAGAGAAAAGAAAACATTTTGCAATCTGCGAAAAGAAGTTGAATTTTTGGTGTGCCCCTCCTAAGAAAAAAATGAACACGTCTAGGTATTTTATTATTATTTTTTCTAAACAAATTTTACATCATTTTGTTGATAGTTTTTAAATTTTCAGTGAAAAAAATGTGATAGTAGAAAGTTATAGTCATTTGAATTTTTTAAAGCCTAAAATATAACTTAAAAAAATTCAAATGACTATAACTTTCTACTAACACATTTTTTTCTCTCAAATTTAAAAACTGTCGTAGAATTTGTTTAGAAAAAATAATAAATAAAATACCTAGACGTGTTCATTTTTTTCTTAGGAGGGGCACACCAAAAATTCAGCTTTTTTTCGCAAATTACAAAATGTTTATTTTCTTTACCAAAACATTCCCAGTGGGCTCACTATTAAAACCCCTAAATTTGGTACGGGTCCTGTAGGTAGGAACAGAGATATACAACTTTGAAATTTCACCAACCGCCACTGAAAATTAGGTGGGGGATCATATTGTTTGCCAGGTTATAAACAACTTGGAAATCCCTGATTGCTCTAAAATGAAAATAATGCAATCTATAATTGATTCGAAATCAATAAAGCGCTCTTAAATTCACTCGAAGGTTCTAACATCAGCTGAGCTGGAGCCGTGAGAAATCTAATAAATTTTACAAGACAATTCGGTACCCTCTTTACTGTGAAGGTACTCACAAAGTGTGTCGGCAAATTAGAATCTTTTTGGTCGGCAACAAAGCGGCAACGGCTATTGTATCGTAAGCAAATATTTATATTAGAAGTTAATAAGTTACAGATGTTTACTTAGGTTATAAATTACTTTTTTCATTCGTCTTTGAAATGACCCACGTGGTACTCGACATATTTTTTAAGTACGGTACCATGACATTGATGACCCAGACCTTGCCTTTAAAAATACAATGCGTTCTCGATTAAATGTTATTTAAGAATAAAACAAGTTATAGGAAGATTTAGGATTTTAAAAAAGTTTTATAGTGCATTTTCGTGAGATTCTGTTGATGAAGAGCAGAGCATGTCATGTGTATGTCACTAAATATACATAAAGAGCTGCGCAAACTACTTAAAAAAAGTAGTGGAGTATAACTACCTAACTACTTTATCAAAAAAGTAGATAACTGCTAACTACTAAGTAGTCAGTAGTTAAATATACTATGTTTTTAACTACAAACCAAACATTTACCGTTGTGGCTCAAAAAACCAGTGCCGTAGCCGTACTTACAAAAATGATTAAAAAAAGGACTTGAACCTATAATAAAAAGCCGGTCAAGTGCAAGTTATGCTTGCACAATTAGTGTTCCGTGCCATCACTTAACCTGGACAAACCTCGGCCGCCCGATCTCCGCTAATCTGCCGCGCTACCCTCCGCCGACGACGCCAACGCCGTATCACATCGCGTATGCGCGGAGCTGAGTGGACCAGATTAAAAATTTTTAAAAACGTGTAATGACAAAAGTTGTTCCTTACATCGTGAGAAATATTTTTTATCCAAAAACTTTTTTTCTAAAACTAATGGTTCAGCAGTTATAAGGAAATAAACAATTAAATTGTTTATAACAATTGATCGCGCTAGAATTTCTCAATCCTGATAATTTTCGTTCACTCAACACCTAATTCTCAATGTTCATGATTTTTTTCAGATTTTTCTGAGCGATCCATAACAATGGAGAAACGATTTTATTTAAGGGGTTATATACAGTTAGAATTTTCAAAAAATCGATTTTTTTAATTTCATTTTCGTAATGTACATATACTCAAGTACACACACAGAAAATTTCAAGGTAATCCGGCGATTATTTTCGAAGTTAGACGCATATTTGTAAAGACGTGTCAGAGCGATTGTACACCATGTAAAGTGCTTTTGAAACTTTAAACGCGTTTTTCTCAAAACTGTATTTTTAAAGTCGGTGACGAAGATTTCTCGGAAACGGCTGAACCGATCAGTCTCAAATTTTATCACAAGCTTCTTAAGTATATTTTTTACTAAATATGTTACAAATATGTTTTTATATAAACACTTTAAGCCCAAAATTTTGGTCAAAAATCGTTTTTTTTTGAGAAGCCGCCATTTTGTCAAACAATTTTATTTTGGTTATTCCTTCCGTTAATTAGAAGATTATACATTACTTTAACGAAATCCGTTTGGTTTTTTCATATTAGATGATCCAGTCCAGAGATATCGTTGTTACCGCAAGATGCCTTTTTTGAGAGGACCTTCTGGAGATCAGCTATAGCAGCTTTCAAAATTATTATTTTTACAAACACAAAAATCTTAAAATACAGCTAAAAGTGACCATAATATGTGTACAAATTTTTACATTCATAAATTTAAAAGTCTTCTCAGGAAAAATTCTTGAAAAAGCGCTTTTTTCAGGCCTCCTGACTGTATATAACCCCTTAAGGCATCTAAGAAATAGCAAAATAAATGTGATTTTTTACGAAGAATAATTTACAACTTCAAATAGAGAGGTCTTTAAAGTACTAATTGTAACGTAATAAAACATGCAGCTGTATTTGAAGGGACACGATCTCGGCATCTTTTAAAACATGTGTTTTTATACTTTAGACATCGTTACGCACTTCAACGCTCTAAGTAATTTATTGTTATATTTACAAAACAAATCAGAGTGCTTTTCAAAGTAAATTGAAAAATAAAAATATTTTTTGAAAATAGAGGCACGCGTGTTGTTAAGACATTCTTTTAAACGGCAGGGTGGTTTACGTCATATTTTATTTATTACTTTTGGTCGGTCTTAGGAGATATTGACCAAACGGTCATTCAATTTTCTAAATAAAGAAAATTAAACAAAATTCCCAGATTGCGTTACAGAGATGATTTTGTAATCATCAAAATTTTGCTTTATTTTACATTACGAGGGGATCAAAAATCAATTAATGATAGTCGGGTAATAACAAAGATTAGGAAATTCACCCATTGGCCAGTTTCATTGGCAACTGATACATGAAAATATTCAAGATATTTGCCATGTTTCTAAATTCTTATATGTATCGATGTTTCGTCTTATAATTCGTCATCCTTAGGACAATACAATTAATGATCTTTTTGTCATATTACACAATTTGTGGCATTCTAGAATAGATATGAGGGGATCTAGAAAAAACTTCGAAAATATTTTGCTTGAAAAATGAATCGAAAATGCCTTTTTTTCAGTCACAATTTTTTTAAAACAAATTTTCAAACATAATTTTTAGAAAATAAAGTTTTTTAGTCAGTTTTTAAATTAACCATTGGTTTTGCTCAGGTTTGTTTAAGTTTTATCAAGTTTTATTCTGTGTTTTGTTTAATAATAACATTTTTATACAAAATAAGTAAAATAAGTAATATTTGTCTGATTGTCTGAGGCAAAAATTAACAAAATTTAAATTTTAAATTGATGGCGCATTAAAAGTGTTTTTAGTCATATTAATAGCAAAATCTGTATAAAAAATATATTACATTTTGTAACAAACTAGAAAAATAATTTTAAGGTGATCACCCTGTATATGTATATTTATATATGTATATATACTGTGGCCCATTCCGAGCCAGGGAAGCAATCTGCAATCAGTTTTTAATCAAGCTGTTCGCGCCAATAGACAGACCGACAAACAGACGGAAATGGGAAACCATGTTTTTCGTGACCTGGGAATCCCACAACGTGAAAATCTGAAAAAATCTCGGGAGACGATTTTTTCACAGATACAATACTTGCTTTAGCGACGCAAGTAATAATATTTGTTCGCCCTGTGTGCAAGATAAAGTCTGGGCTTGGTTTAGCAAATACAAAAAGCTATAATACGCAAAATTCCACTGAAATCAAAAGTTATTTTGTTGTAGCTTTCCCACCGTGTATAAAAAATTTAAAGTTAATTTTTCACGTAAAATCTTCAGATTTGTATAAAATATTATTTAAGGTAAAGTTCTAGAGCTATGACAAAATTTAACATAGTTTTTTTTTAATTTTCTCACCCTATTGTACGAAAAATCTAAATTTTCACTGAAAGCTTTAGGTATGTATATCAAAAAATACTTTTTTCCAACTTACGGTGTTGGATTTCAGCATCAACTGAAAATCACTATTTAAAATTGAACACCCTGTATATATACTTAATACATCTAATTTTAATAATACCAACCTACTTATGTCGAATTAAAATTAGCGAATAAGCTTGTATCAGTTAAAGTAGAGCTTTAATTAGTGGCAGAAACGGATAAAATTTAATTTCTGAAGTTGTTCATCCTGTATTTGGGGGACCAGAAATGAATTAATTTAGATAAATGGTACTTATTGTCGTCTTGTGTACAGTACTGTATAATATTATAAAATATGACTTGTAAAAAGAAAAAATGGAAATTAATTTTTTTAGCTTGCTCACTCTTTATATATTTTTTATAAGACAGATCGACGGAAATGGAAAACTATGTTTTTCGTGATCTAGATACCCCAATATGTGGATATTTGCAATAACGAATCTCAAGAGGTGATTTTTGTTATGACCATGACTACAGTATTTCCTTTTGCGAGGGAAGTAAAAATCGACAAGTTTTTGTAGAACCAGATATGAGAATTTTAATTATATCCTACATAGGAATAAGGAACGGAAAAAATACTTCAGTAAAAATTTAAAATGGCATTGAAAAGTAGAAAAAAATCATCTCTAATCCCATACTCATATACTCATGTATTTACTTTTAAAAAAATATATAATATGTATTTTGGGTTTGGTTAACCAATTAATGTAACAAAAGTCCTGAGTCTATATTTGATTTCCGATAGACAACATGCGATACGATTTCTCCTAAACCCCCCGGCAAACGACATTTTTTTTCTGCGCCTGGTATAGCAACAAAGCTAAATGCCAAATGTTTCTTTACGCTAGCTCAGATGGGATCTCGCTTTAAGTCGTCCTTGTCTTATGTGTGTCTTGAAATTTCTAGGTCAAGAAACAAGGTCGACAATTTCTCCTGTGTGTGGTAGGATTATTTTGCCTACTATGGTGGCGCATGGCGACTATCAAGTTGATTTAGTATGTTTTTTACATCATAACAGTGTTTTTTCTTTTTATTCTTCGTTTAATCTTCTAGTTAATATATCATAATAATATATGCATATATGTATAAACACAGATTTATCAACGCCAGACACCAAAAATCTGTAAAATAAAACTCTCTGTCTGCCTCTTTGTATGTTTATAAAACTCGAGAACCACTGATCCGACTTACATGCATTTTTAAAATTTATTGGTACGTTGTCTGACCGGGTTTTAGTTAATATTTTGTTATGCTATAAAAAATTGGCAGTTTATCGTGATTCTAATGTATTACCAACGATTATTATAAACTCGCTACAAAATCGTTTACTTATTTGTCCTCCTTGGCGGGATTTGTTGTAAAATAGTATATCTAATTTCTTTGTCTGATTTGTGGGTGTGGCTTGTTAAAACTAAGGAAACAACGTTTTCGGACGTTTATTAAAAATAGTCCCTTGTCTCGGGTTATTGCATTTTGTCAATAAAATAATCTGTTGAAATAATTTTCACAATAGTAGGCCTTTCGCCAAAACAGTAGTTCGTTCATTAGACGAAAAATTACATGTCTACATGCATTTATAAACCCAAAGAAGTTGCTTAGTAATTTTTGGCAGTCCAAAGTCCAAATCTAAAGCGTCTATGTAGGTCAGTCATTCTTGAACCTAACGTGCGAGATTGTCTATGCAAAAATAAGCGATAAAGAATAAAAACAGTTATTATTTGATTAATTAAATCAAGCAAGAACATATTTGCACGTTAAAAAATAGTATAATTATTTACTTTTAAAGAAATTGACAACATATGTAAAAGCAGGTGCGTATTTATGGGAGGGGGAGTGTTGGTAAGCTCTGTTCTCTTGGAAATATAGTGATAAAACTTAACATAGTTAAATTTCAGGTACAAAATTATATAATCTGCCAGTTATGCTGAAAAAGCTCCACGAAATTCCTAAATATGCATTTGGTTTTCTGAAAAACACAATTGTTTACACCCCTCCTAATTATTATTTTCTACCCTTGCATGCCAGATGAAGATCATCCACGTCTCCTAATGTTTAATACTTTACTGTCACCATTTTTTTTTTAAAGATTTTTGACAATACCAATAAAAAAAATCGGCCAAGTGCAACCTAAATTTGCACAATTAGTATTCCGTGCTATCAGCCTCCATTTAAATTGTTAATTGTAATAGAATCACTGGAAAATGGAAATTTAGATTTTTGACCCAAATATTTCACGGTTTTTAATTTTTTGTGGTGTCAAAATGGTTCAAGTTAAAATCCCATATACGTCATCGGAAAGAGCTCGTCAAAGTATGTGCTATACATATTTTTTAGTTTCTTCATTCTCTATAGGAAGGGAGCAATCGCCGATTAAATTTCGAGTTTTTAAATTTATTTGTCCTCGACATTGGTACATTTGAATCACTGTATTTTTTCCTATCTATTTTTTCCCAATTTTTCAACACTATCTTATAAAGGGATAATCACACTTTAAAATGAATACCGAATGGGTCATCCAGGAGCGTATTTCAGGGGTAAAATTCAGATTTTCTTGATTTTTTCCTACAAATCCTATTTTTAACCGACATTATTCCACACTATTTACACTATTAAATTTAGTGATTCTTTTTGAGTTTATTTTATCTGTTAATTATCTAGGAATACCTCCCACTAATTTAAATCGCTTAATATTTTTTCGGTAAAGTTATAAATAATAGTATATTATTTAACGAGCGGTAATGTAGGTCATAACTCACGCAGATGAAGTTTGCAGCACGAGCCGCAGGCGAGTGGTGTAATTCATCAAGTGAGTTATGACCATTACCGCAAGTTGAATACTATACTTTATCTACGACTATAACAATAAATACTAAGATACAAGTACAATATAGGTATTAACTTAATTTGAAAACGTCAAAATTATTCGAGTGACATTACTTCCCTCAATAACAATAATGGACTGTTTCCTTTCGGCCAATCGGCTTGTACAGAGCCACCTTGATATTCGGTTCGTAAATCTTTTCCGATTTATTATAGTGAGTTATAGCAGTGAGTTATTATAACTCATGTTGTTTGTTTATAGATACTATTAATTGTTCAAAAGTAGTTGAATAATTAATATATAATTTAATAGGAGTAGATAAATAGGTTTATTTGCATCGGGACATCTAAAATTGGAAAATTTTTGAATTTTCGAAGATTGCCATGAAAATAAAGAATTGCAGTTTATTTACTCCAAATTATTAAGATGATATGTCAAAATTTCGCAGAAATGCCAATTTTTGTTGCAAAATTGAAAGATTCCTGGACCGATTTCGGCTTGAAGTATACATGAATAAGATTTTAGGAACCTTCTACTTTAAGTGCAGGGATATTTCATTGGATGAGTTACGCATTAAATACCATTTTTATTGGGTTGTCGATGACTTTACAAGACTGGAATTCGCCATATACTCATGATGAGTCATAAGTTCAGTTTTGACGACACAGCCAATGGGATCACGTTTTACAAGTTTCGAAATTCGCGCGAAAATTTGCAGTTTTAAATCCTTTTTTTTTGTCAATAAAGACCAAAATAAATGAAAAACAGCAACCGCCATAAACATTTAATTTATATAGAGAATATAAAAAAAATATTTCAGATTTATTTGGATTTTATGCATATTCCCTATTGAATTCTAGTTTCATCCCACCTGTTTAAACAGATAATCCTTTATTAGGGACTCTAAAATGGGAAAACCCAGTTGATTTATTTAATGAACTTACTTTACTGAGACACGGCGTTTCGAGGTCTGCCTCCTTGATGATATTTTAGTTGTGATTAGGTTTTTGTTGGTTTGAAGAAGTCTTGGACATGTGTTCCTGTCTAAGCCTTTTGAAGTAGACAGGTGGAGGAGTGCGCCCCACTAAGAATATTATTTGTTAGAACTAAGTTTATTCTAGCAACACGTTCCGGGAAAGAAATCATTTGGAAACCAAGAAAATAATAGAATAACTCGTAAATTTGACATTGACAGTGACAATGACAGGACAAAAATTGAGTAAAACCTAACTGATCAAGTAGAGATCTAAATTTAAACCAGTACTAAGCGTTCAACTTTGTAGTTTTAGTGAATCCTGAGGCAATAATAAATCTGACTCTAATCTTTTTTTAGGAAACTAATTTATGTGTTCCACAATTTAAAAGAAAAACCGGTAGATATATTTAATTTCCAGTTAGCTTATGAGTCCATCAATATTCATATTTGTAGCTCAATTTGTATATAACAAATCTGTATAATTAATCAAATACGTTTATAAATACAAATGAGATGTTCGGAATAAGTTTTGCTGTCTGAGATTGCTATTAGCATTGTCCCAGTTTCCGTATTGCGCTCATGATATTTATTGTATTTGCATTTAACCACATTGTAAAAATGTAAAGAATAATAATTATCAGATAATACCATCAGATAAGAGCAATAATTTAAATTTATTTCATATTGTAGGTTAGATTCATGTTTATTACATTACTCTCACAGCGGGTTGCAGAAAGAAAATTTAATTTCGGATTAGCTAACACGGTGTCAAATTTTAATAAGGTGTTAAATTTTTGTCAAGTTATCCATGATTTAACTAATACTGGCGAAGGCCTGCGTTTAAAAGAAATCGCTTAACATCGGCGTTCACATTCGGGCAGTCGGAAGCGGTCATGTAGCTGCCAAGTGTAAAAGTTGTACCTAACCTGTCTTCTGTTTGTTTTGAAGTGTAATTACGTATTTTGGACGAATTATGGGAAAGAAACGTCTATGTCCGCGGATAGCGTTTAGAAGAGACAAATCGACCAAATTTTGCAAGATATGTAAAAGTGTCACTCCTTATAAAAGTTTTTGCTTGTAAAATTAAATAGTATTGCCGTTATGAAACATTTAATTTTTTATGCAGGGGACATAAAAATACGAAAACCATTAAACCATTAGCCGAAGTACAAGATTTCATTAAAAATTTTAAATATTAAACGTAACGAGTTTTATAACATATTAGTCCCAACTATTCTCTCTCACACCTTTAACCAGAGTGCTAGTTTCTACATATTAAAAAATAATGACACCTAATGACCTGTTTGTCAATGTCTTGTTTAAATGAAGCAATAATTTAATTTAAAATATTTCTCATCAGAATGCTATCTTCTGTGTTATGGGGATGGCCAAGTATCATGCCGCTACATCATGGAACAATTTTAGGGAGAAATTTGTAGGAATCCCAATAACTGAAATGACAATCTACAACACAATAAAAAAATTCCAAAGATCTTCATCTCAAGACGAAGAAGAAGAAATAGGACCAAAACGATGCTGCAACAAATTTAATTCTTCAGTCTGTTAGATAAACTCCTGTGATGTCCTTTAGAAATCGTGCTAAACATCTTCTAAAAGTTGTGAAAAAAACTCATATTCACATGATATTCAAAAAATATATATTTCCGTTCAAACCCCACTTTAACCAAACATGGAAGACGGAGATGAAGCAAAAAAACTAGATATTTGTTTATGGGTGGGAGACCAAATTTTAAGTGGAAATATCCATTTTTATAACTATTATTTTTTCTGATGAATGCACATTTTCTACTAATGGAACTGCAGCATCGCATCATGTCAGATACTACGGCCTCGAGAAAACCCCGAATTTAGAGTAATGAGGCGAAGATAATATTTTACAAAAGTGGATGGCATTATAGGCAAATACTTTGTTAATATCATCTGCAATAGAATATCTTACTTAGAAATGCTGGATAGATTTTTTGCGATGAACTAGAAAATTTGCCATTAAATTTTCGCAAAAGAATGTATTATCAACAAGATGGTTGTCCAGCACATTGCGTTCGCGAGGTAATAGAATGGCTTCACTGCAGATTTGGTCCAAGGTGGACTGGTACAAATGGCCCGATTTTGTGGTTCCCAAGGAGCTCCGACTTAACGTTGGCCGATATGTTTCTATGTGGCCGTTTAAAACAAATTGTTTATGCCACTCCAATACTAAATAAGACTGACGTGCTAAAATTCAGAATTACCCAGGCTGTCCGTTCAATATCCTATGAAGAAATCAGAAATTGCTTCAGATATCTGAGGAAGCAATTAGAAAAATGTGTTTAATATGGGGATGGAGTTTTTGAATTTTGATATCTTTATTGTATTGTTTAGTCTATATCATATTCTTTTGAGTTTAATTAAATGTTCGTATTATCAGAGAGTAGATAAAATACACAGAAACACTGGCGTGGACCGATTTCGGGCCTGCCAGGGAGACCGGCTCGGCCTGAGCCGGTCTCCCTTGCGATATTTTCGTGGATACGCTGGTCTGTGGTTTCATATTTTGCTCAGAGATGCCGATGGTGTTTGTCCATTATTGCCAGATGGTTTTGATTTATGTTTTGTTACAATATTTGTAAATACGTATCAGATTATTGTGGTTATTACTTGTTGTTCCGTACTGCTTGTTTAACACTGTTTTGATATTATACAGGGTCTGCAACAAGGATTGTCGTACTTAGTAGCTCTGTTATTATATGTATGTGTGCAATTAAATAGTATAGTATACAGGAGAGAATTTATATAATTTCTATTAACATTTCTGTGTTTTAAGGGCATGATATGTACGGGAGATTGTCTAAAAATTAGTCTTTAGCAAGTAGCGGACAGAAAAAGTTTAATTCTCACGCTGTTATAAGTACTGTATTCGTAAAAAAACTCACTCGTGTTCTCCACTTTTTGGAGTCTCTAGATCACGGAAAACATGGTTTTCTATTTCTATACTGATGAGTGCTAATAAGCACGAAACACGTGTCTAGCACTACCTTACAGACAGCTTCCCCGACATTTTCTTGACTTTTATATATATATATATATATATATATATATATATATATATATATATATATATATATAAGTATAGGATTTGACAAAAATCAGAGGCTACGGGGTCTCGTGGAAAGTTTAAAATGTTCGTCATTTTACTAAATATATACATGGCACAATAGTTTAGTTCATGTTTATACTTGGTGAATAGATGTGAAATAATGCAAAACCAAACGTTTATAAAGGATTTGACAAAAATCAGAGGCTAGGAGTTCTCTTGGAAAGTTTAATATTTTCGTCATTTTACTAAATATACATAGCACCATATTCTAGTTCTCGTGTATACTTGGAGAGATTTGATATAAGGAAAAAAATAATAGGTATACATAATGGATGTGACAAAAATGTGATGGTTTCGTTCACGTTTATACTTGGTGGATAGTTTAAAATAAGGCAAAAAATAACACACGTAAAGGATTTCTCAGAAAACGTTATTCTTGATAACAGTTGCTATATGTCCTTAGACTATAAGACCTACTGCCAAAAGTTTAAAAAATTGGATATACAAGGGAGATGTAAATTTCTGGAAGTAGTGCAAGAGTCAAGTACCTTCAGTTTTTCATTTATTTAAAATATTTATTTAAACTTGTTTAGAATTAAAAGTTATGCCCCAATATGAAGTTATGGCCTTCTGTGTCAAAAATAAAAATAAAACTTATATTTTTATCTTACGCTGTATAAATGCAGAAAAGCAAATTCGTTTAAAAGGCTTCTTTGGATGTTTACTTTTGGGAAATTGCTCAACTTCTAAGTTTCTAGACGCATTTAAATTTATTTAAACCACTCAGAGATAATAAAATATTGTTTTTTTTTGGGGAAATTAGGAAATTATTTTTACACAATGTTCAATGTTGCTTAGTTTACTTTAAAAATGTCGGATATATTAATTTATTATAAATATCGCGTGTGCCATGGCAACTTAAGGATTATGGATAGAGACCAGATTTCAATATTACATTACGAAAAAATCGGGGTCGGACTCCGGTAAGCGATAGAAAAGTTAAATGAAATGAAATTAGTACTGGATATTGTCAGTTTGTATTTATGAATTATTGCTCCTAAAAAACAAGAAGAACATGTTTTAAGTGCGCCGCATTTATGTAATAAACATTACTTTTAAAATCTTTTTAGTTCACCAATATAATGGATAGTCTCTGGTACAACTAATAATTAATTATGAGTCATTCGCGTTTTCATCTGTGGCGAACTTTTTTCCCAACTTCTTTTTCGACTTCTTTATTTTGCGTTTTTTATATTTTTCGTCTTTTTACATCTGCGCTGTAGGTCACAATGCGCACCACGCGCAAACCGAGCGTGCTAGACATGCGCACAGAATTTCAGGGGATGTACTTTGGTGTCTACATTCGAACCCATTCACTTGTAAGAATATATCTCCAATTGTAAAGCTACAACTATGTATTTTATTAACTTTTTTACCCAATTTTAACGACCCGTAGCTTCTAATTTTTGTCAGATCCTTTATGTATATTATTGTTTGCCTTATATCAAATCTCTTCTCTCCACCAAGTTTAAACGTGAACTAAAATATTGTGCTATGTTTAGTAAAATTTTAATGACAAAAATGTTAAACTGTCGAAGAGCCTCTGATTTTTGTTAAATGCTTTATGTATAATATTTTTTGCCTTATTTTACATCTTTTCGTAATTTCCACCAAGTATAAATATCAACTAAAATAATATGCTTGTATGTTTTAAGTTTTTAATTAGGATAATAGAATTTTTGGGGTGAGCCCTGTAGTCGCTACTTGTTTGATTTTTCTAGTATTTTTGGGCAATTTGGAAAATCTGAAACCTCCCCACCAAGTTGAGATAAAAATTTTGCAGTTAAAGGGCGTTATCGGCTTATGGTACCTACTGTATTTAATTACTTGTTTCCAATACCGGGTAGGTATACTTCGCGTCACAGGTTTCGTCAGCCAACTGCTGGCCGCTAGCTTCAGGTTCATCAACAAAATTCGAGCGACCAAAACTAAATAGCGGTACTAATAATTATTTAATTAAAAGTAGCCAGTGGCGTCGTAAACGAAAGTTCGGGAGGGTACAATAAAAGGGATCATGCTCTCAGGATAAATATCACCCTGTATGTTGTTTGAAAAGTTTTTAATACAATGTGTCAAAAGTTAACCCTACACTAATTTCGAGACAATTATTATTATGATTACAAGATAAACTGAAAAAATAAAATTTCAACACCCTGTATCTCTTAAACAAAACGTTTCCGAACATGTGTTAATGGAAACTTTTCTTAATATTTGATGTTGTAGAAGCTATTCCTAAAGTTTCCTGGAAACTAGGTATATAAAAAATTATTTACATTACATACGTACACTATTTCTAATTTAGTTTACTACCCCGCCAAGATTTTAATAAAAGTGCTTACTAAAAAACCTTTCCCACTGAAAATATATATTTCACTATACTTCCGATTGACCGACATCGTTTTTTATCAGCAACTCGAGCAGTGATGTCCTTGGTTAATGACTGCACTGCCGATGCCGATGCCGTCGCGTCGCGCTCGCCTAAAGGTGCGTTTCCTATGGGGCGGCTGACGCTCGCGGCTGCCGCTCAGCGTCTGCTGACGCCAGTATATCCATTGACGTTGACGCTTGCGTCTGACGCTCGAAAAGAAACGGATAAATACATTGTCACATGAGCAGTACTAGGCGTCAGACGCTGTGCGGCAGGCGCGAGCGTCAGCCGCCCCATAGGAAACGCACTTTTAATACACCCGTTGCGTTGTAGGCCAACAACACGCTGGCAACGCAGCCTTGCAATAGTCGGTAAAAATTATAGAAAATTATTTCCTAGTGGCGCTGATCACACGATGAAGTATGGGTAGCGACGTCTACTGTTTTTTCGTGAAACTAAAATGCTCATAATTCCGACGAGCAGTCTTTATTATTATTTAGTCTATGGTATTATTTAAAAATTGCACTTGAATAAGAAGTATTTTGAATTAAATAATTGCTTCATTTAATAAAGACATTGACAAACATGTCCATAGGTGTCATAATTGTTTAACATGTAGAAAGTAGTACTCTAGTTAAAGGTGTGAGAGAGAATAGTTTGGACTTTAAAAAATAATGCGATAAAACTCGTTACTTTTAATATTTGAATTTTTTAATGAAATCACGTACCGAAGTACGTGATTTCATTAATCCGCTCCTCATTAATTTTCAATAATCATTCATTATGTTATAATATCTTTGATCCCAGTATAGCTAAAAAGCATCATTGTTAATAAAAATATTCGAAAAAACACATGCAGCATGTCTTTAAAATATTGCATCGTGTCCACCGTGTCGTAACTCTAAGGTTTCCTGCTTTATCGGCTGTTGAGATTTAAAACATTTTTCTTTAAGCTAGGAAATAACGAACGCCTAACACATTCTAAACAGATCTTAGAGAGATTTTCTTACAGTTTTGTCACTTGCCACTGGTTTACAGGTTTACATAAAATTAAATACATCTAATAAAAGTTAAGCACTCCAGTTTCATCAATTTTTTTATATAAACTAATCCTTTGTCACTTACATTAAATTCGTAATTGTTCTTTTTCAACATGCTGAGTTTGAATACCTACACAACAATGTCAAAACACCAATATTTCTATAATTTTTAAGTTTTTGAACTTAAATTTAATGTAAAGCCCAACATCTTGTAAATAACTTACCTTTGCAATTAAAAACCGAAAACGTAAAATAAATTACTTACAGTCATCCTACAGTATTAAATATTAATTAAAATAAGTACTTAGGTATTTAAAATAAAGAACTTTACTGCAGGTACCGAGAAAATGACACTTGCACCTGAATTTTTGAACATTGATTTAAATTTTGTTAAAAGCTAGAGGTTAAAGGTTTAAGTTTTAACTTTTAAAATCTAATCCTATAAAGCTCAAGCGATGAAGAATTGTACCTGAGGAATTTTCATAATTTTGTTGTTAGTTTACAATATTTTAAAGTATTTTCAGGAAAATATTTCTAATTTATTTCGATTTAAAACAAAGATATCGTATTTAGAGGTATGCTGCATTATGTACATTTGTTGAAAATATGCTGTCTTTTATTCATACTTTAATTGTGTATAAACAATATGGTGGTGTTGAAATTGAACGAAATTCTCTAGGGAACTGAAGTATAAAGTAATAGTCTCACCAAGTTTGACTGAGACCGGAAAATATTTTTCTACTTAAAGCATTCAGTTGGAAGTGTGTTAAATAAAGAAATATTCGGGTTTCCTTCTTCATTGACTGTTGATACACTTGAGAAAAGTTAGTGCAAAATCAAAATACAGTATCTTTGTATGATTTGGCCAAGAAATAAGCTTGATTCTAGAGGATTCTTGGCTGATTTTGGTTATCTATAATATAATGTAAAATATTATACAGTGACCCCAAAAATTCGATATTAATTAAAGGAAAAAAAATGCTGAGACTCGTTAATTTTATTTTTAATTGTGTAACTTTTGACATAATAAAATAGTATACAGGATATCTAATAAAGGAGTTATGGCATCATTGATAGTTTTTTAAATGGAACGCCACATTTTTTACTAGGTTTTTAAGTTCTATAAGAAATTGTATATTATGTAACACATCTTATACCGATTGTCAGCTGTTTTCGAGATATTGACGTTTAATTTTTTTTGCATTAAAAGTGATATTTTTAATTCATACTATATTTTGTATCAAAACGTGTCAAATATATCATCATACTGTTGTTAATTAAGAGAAAGCAAGTACCCACTGAAGTAATTAACACGATATTTTGTATAAAAGTATGTGTAATTTTTAAACTAATCATTCATCTAGTTTCTAAAAAGGGCTTCGTGATTATCCCTAAACATGGTCAAATTTACTGAAATGCAAATAATTGAAATTCTAACGATGCTAAGATATGGAGTCCGGAATGGTCCGGAGTGGAATGCGGACACAACTGGAGGCTTGTCAGCTTTTTAATCATAAAAACCCAGATCAGCAGATACTTAAATCTACAGTTAGTAGAATAGAACAGAAATTTAAAGACTTTGGACATGTAAGAGACCTTCCAAGATCCAGCAGATCCGCACATTCGGAAAAAAAAAATATTTTTCTCTCAGTAGAAGAAAATCCTCATAAATCTACCGAATTTTTAGCTCTTGATAATCACGTTGCAGCAAGTTCTGTCAGAAATATTTTAAGAACTAATAAATATCATCCCAACAAAATAAAGCTATTACATGAATTAAATGAAGACGATCCTAATCGAAGAATAGAATTTTGCGAAACTATGTTGAATATTTGTCAGAACGATGGAGATATCATCCGCAAAATAATATTTTCCGATGAATCTACTTTTTGCTTTAATGGGGTATACAAGGTTGCTTCAAAAGTTGCGAGGGATCAAAGTTCCTAAAAGGAATACCCTATTTTTGCTTTAATTTCTGAGTCTGCTTAATATTATATGCTAAGTTTATATATCACTCCCTATATCCAAACCTAATAGTTCCAGAGATATTGCGATATTGTATAAATTATAATAAGCCAAAACACAAAAAGTAATTTTCGGAAAAAAGTAAAATGAATTAAAGTTCTTTATCCTGAAATAAATTTCGAATATATAGGGTCTCCCACAAAGTTATAGTTGACCAATGTTTATTTCTTTTATGAAGAACACTTCTTTTTGTTACAGTTTATTACTCTATGTAAAAGTTTAATCAATTTTTAAATTTATCTTTCTCTTACTTAAACCTATTGTTAAAATGTTTCAAAATATTAAAGAAATACGTATTGGCCAGCAGTATCTTATTGGTCAATCCTGCTTATTCGAAATTAATTTCAGGATAAAGAATTTGAATTCTTTTTACTTTTCCCGGAACTTTTTCTCTAAGAGGTACAGTCGTGGACAAAAGAAAGTTTCTTTTAATGTTTTTTCTAATGGGAAATGAAACTTTATTTTGGCCACGACTGCACTTTTTGTGGAATTATATAACTTTATACAATCGTCGCAATATCCTTGAAACTATCAAGTTGGGGTATGGGCAGTATTATAATAATATAAACTATAATTTTAAGCAAAATCAGAAATTAAAACAAAAAATAAGGTATTCCATTTACGAAAATATAACTTTGATCCATCACACCTATTTGAGCAACCCTGTATATTCTTCTAATTTTAAAATTATAGATTATTGAAACCCCCAAACATTTTTTCTAACTAGTCTTCAGTTTTTAAATAATAAGCCGGTTCGAGACTTTTTACAATATATCCAAAGCTCTATTAAACATATGATTCATATCATATGACAACAAAACACCCTGTACATTCGTATTTAGTCGGTTTTTCAGTAAGTAGCACACGACACACTTCAACAAAAGCGAAGACTGCGAGGGGGGACGCCTCACGGATATGCTGCCTACATCAGTGGACGCTGATCATAGGCGTGCTATGTTAATTTAAATTATATAAATTGCACTCTTAATAATATGAAGGTAAAATTGATACTTTTCTAGCTCATTTGGTTGCCTAGATATTGTAAAAAAGTGGGGTGCAGGCCGAGCTGCTTGTCCAAATAGTGGCACATTTTTGATAAGGCCAAAAATATTAAGATGATAAAAACTGTAAATATCCTATTTCTTTTCAACACCAACGAAAAACCATATCTACCTTGTTTAAAACGTAAACTTACTGAGTACTGATTTTACTTTTTAGATTTTAAAATTAAAATAATGTTCGTATGAACAAGAAGTTTTTGAAACTTATTATCCTTCTTTTTTTTATTTCAGCATATAAAACTTTTTTATTTTTCATAACATAATTTCTACAGTGTTTTGAAATATGTATGTACACCACATAATGATTTTCTATCATTTTATTTTTATTAGTTAGAAAAAACACCTATAAGAACCTAAATATTTAAATTTTTAACCCATCATAAGAAAAAATAAATAAAATGTATAATAAAGTGGTCTTTAGCGGCGCGCTTGAAAACCGCCAGCAGTGTTGATCTCAATGCCCAAAGACATAGTACGTTCCCGCCTGCCGCTGCAATCGGCGGCAAAATTTAGCCCGCGTCGAGTCGGCGGGAAAGCGATTTGCGGTTTGGGCTAGGAAAACATACACGAACTAACGGCTGATGACATATTGTCTACTGAACCGCTGCGGTTTGCGACTTGCAGTTCAGTGTCTGTCGTGATTTTGACAAGGACGCTGCATTATTTGTATAAGTATGAATTACATATGGTAGGTAACCTGAGTGTGACGGTCATCCTTTCTTCCGCGCTAATTGGCCTTTTGAAAGAAGTCTCCCCTCTCGTAATAAGAGGACGTAGAGTTTAAAGTAGTTCATCGAATGATGCAATTGACATGCGACGTACTTAAAAAATTTATCGGGGTGCTTTCTAATATCTTCCAAAAATTTGGGGCACTTCCTCGAACGTAGCTTGTTATACGGTTGCACTGAATATCTGCGAATTCGTGGTTCTTCCAACAGGCCTTCAGCTTCAGCAGCACAAACAGCTACTATATTAACAAAATGTGCGATCTCCATGCTACAAAGCTAAAACAGAACTGATGACAAACGGAGAATGTGACCCTTCAGGCCCCATCAGTATGTCATCAAACAAAAAAGCGGTTTTTGTTTTCGCTGCTTTTGGCGTTTTGCGGTTTCCCGCCTAATATGTCATTACACTAACTTGTGGCTTTTTGTATTTTTCTGAAAAGTCTTTTTGAATTGGGGGTTGCCGCCCGTCTGCCCCGCCCCGCTCCCCCGGTTCGGAACGGCCCTGAGCACTACCAAAACTAAAGATTAAAACATCCGTAGATGATTTTACAAAATCCTAGACATGAACGAATAGCAGAACGCATTAAAAACCAAAATATAAGATAAATATAAGACGAATTGTAAAACTAGGTAAGTTTCCGAGTAACCATCACCCGATCCAGTGTCACTTATTTTTCTGACATCATCGTTCAAAAAACAAAATATCTAATGATGACCAGATTATAATAAAATCCCAACCGTGTTTCGTTATGTTATGTACGCTACTGAATACACGAGGTGTAATTGTAATTGAGGACACTGCGGCAGCACTACTACCACGCCACAGCAGACGCGGAATCGGAAACCAGTTCGCAGCATCTTGATCTGATAATAATAATTAATTTTTCATGTATTGAACAACTTTTTAAAATATTGTGGGGATTTTATTATTGAAAATAGATTGATCTCAAGCCTATAACATATTTCATATGAGGTATTGATCACCGGCTTGTTTGCAATGTGCTCTTTTACTAAATTTTGATTTTGGTGCCATCGTATTTACAGATTACAGAGGTTTCCAAACTTTTCTGGACCACCGCCCTCTTTACAAGAAAAAGAAATTTCCAACGCACCCATAATGGTTATACTAAATATTAAAATATTGTTACACATTATCTATATTTTATCTATCAGCCGTGTGTCAGACTTTGCAGAGGTCGGTCGATACACAAAAATTTTATAGCAGCGCTCTCTGTGATGTTACTTAAACATTAACCATTTCTACATATTCTACAAAATATTATAAACTAAAACAAACATTTTGCCATCTGTGTAAGGTCTTTGAAATGATTTATACCAAAAAAATATGAATAATAGTTCGATACTAGTATGTATAAAAATGCAAGCCTTTTTTGGCATTTTTGATTTACATGCTCTTAGATTGTTTCTGAAAATATTCCTTACGCATCTCACTGCGATCTTATCAAAATTTGCGCCGGATAGTTTTGGCTTCTAAACGAAACAAAAAAAAAAACAATTTTTTTTTCAAAAAACATCTCTTTTTAAAGTAATTTTTTTAGAAAAACAGCTTGTTCGAAAATTCAAAAATATTTTCTCGAAAACATATTTCGAAGCTGCATTTTTCAAAAATGTCCTGACCGCTTTTTCAAAGATGCTTTTTAGAAAACGGATTTATGAAATATTTCGAAAATAGTTTCTCCGTGTTTCGAAAATATTTTCAAACAAATAATTTTTAAAACAGGTACATTTTTCGAAAATATATTTTTTCGTAAACAATATTTAGAAAATTAAATTATGAACTCTACTAGCTTGGAAAATATTAATGAAAAAAAGACGAAAGAAGATCCTGAACAAACCCAAACGAACCTTTTTTGGGTTTGATCAGATTTCCTTAGGTTAGGTTTATCGTAAATTACTTGTTCAAAAAGCCGTTACTTGAAAAAATTTATACTATCCGAAAAAATTTAATTTCGAAAAAGATGTTCTCTAAAAAATGTATTTATGAAAACTGCTTTAAAAAAAATTGAAAAATCGGTTTAAGACAAATTGTACTTTCATAAGTTGTCGTATATCCTCGCAAATGAGCAGAAGGCATAAATAAAAAAAATGCTGCAATATTGACACTTTCATGTTATTCAAACAATTTGTCCTGGTGCGTATAGGCTAAGATGACCAACTCTTTTAGCTGTTTCTTTTTTCAACAAATATCTTTTTTGATGTTAAATTAAGTAATTTTTTCGAAAAGTAGCTTCTTCGAAAATATATTTTTTTAAAAAGAACCTTTTAAAAATAAATTTCCCGGAAATATATATTTTAGAAAACATAGTTTTTCTCAATTTAAATTATGAACTCTACTGACTTAGAAAATGTCAGTGGAAAAATGACGAAAAGATCCCAAGCTAACCTTTTTTGTGTTTGGTCATGTTCACATTTCCTTGTATTTGCTATGTTACTAGTAAATTACTTTCAAGAAAGTGTTGTTTTTTAATATGAATATTCGAAGTCTTTTTCGAAATAACTCTAAAAATGTTATTTTGAAAAACACATTTTCTTGAAAAAATTAGTTTTAAAAAGTGGTTAAAAACATTCAAGGTTGGTTTCAGAAAAATAAAAATTTGAAAACATCCCTAGTTTTCGAATATCTGTATTATTGAAAAAGTTCTGTTTTCGAGAAAATATAGTTTCAAAAAAATGTGTTTTCGAAAAATTTTCATATATCATTAGTCCAAATGGACACAAGGTATATGTAAATTAAAAAATGCTGGAATATTGGTAAGTTAGGATGGCAAACCGTTCTGTTTTCGCAAGGACAGGCTAAGATGTTTCGTCCGTAATGAAATAGTGTACATTTCTTAGAACCATAAACAATAAAAAATTAATGTCGCAGTAATGGTCTATACTTTTGTGTAGCTCGAGATGCTTTGCGGTGGGAACAGGTTACCAAAGATTCGTAGAACTCACCTGCTATCGCAGATTATTTACTGGGAAGTATTTTAATATTATGTAAATTATCTCTTACTTTTAAACATTTTATTTACGATCCTATTTATAAACCTTATCATAACTAACATTTTGTTTGCTTCGTACACTGTGCGTGACAAACCAATATAATTCCGTTTTGGCGCGCCACCGCAATGGCTTAAATTCCACCAAGCAAACCTCTGAGAAGACAGTTCCGTTGGCACTGACGCATCATTCTGCAAAGTTTATGAATAAAATTCTGTCAGAAAAAAATTAAACTAACGTAAAATTTCACTACACACGTATATTCCGACCTGCCTGGAACGCACACACACAAAATTACTCCTTTCAGATTTATCAATAAGGCTGGCCACTTTTGATCTGGTCGCAGTGGTGTTTCGGCAGGGGAATCCCCAAATTTGAAATACCACTGCTCACATGCTGCGTGTAGTGTGTAACAAAGAATTGTTATATTGGAACAGAGTTATGTGTAAGAAACATATAAGCAGTGCAACCCACAGATATAAAAAACCTGGCCAGAGACCTTTTAATGTGCCGTTTAATATACTGGACAAAGAACTATTTCAGCAGCCCTGGAAAAAATATAATCCCACGTGGAAATTTCCAAGCCGAACCACGGTACGAAGGTATTTCACAGTTGTGCTTGAGAGACTTGAAAATCATATTAAATTCGCACTACACGATAAAAAACTGTGGTTAACCGCGGACGAGACAACAGATTCTAAAAAAATCATTCTGTTGCCAATGTTATAGTATGCACATTAAATCCATTTGGACCGTCATCTCCATATTTGCAAGTAAACGTAAACGATTAGAAAAGGACACTGCCGATGCCGAAGTACTAAAGAATCTGATTAGCCACATTGCAAATGTTTCAATTTTCACCACAACGCCGCAGTCATGCTTCTTGTGGCCGACACCATTCAAAGAGTGTTTCCTCAAAAATGTTTATGATAACTTACTACATGTTACGTGTATACTTCATGCGCTACATCTGGGAACAGAAACACTTCGAAATTGTTATCCAGATGTAGATACATCAATGGCACAGACAAAAATCGTGTTCTGCAAATGTATTAGCGAATTTCATCGGGAGTGTCCTGGCATTCCAGAACCTCCACATCCGATTATTAGACACTGAGGGAACATGGTTATAAGTAGCTTTATATTATTTGACACATTTTCAGAAAACCAACCAGTACTTTTAAACTTCGACGCTGCAGAATCCGCTGCCATTTGTAAGAGGCAAATAAAGTTTCAAGACGGTCAGGTTAAAACAGATTTACAAACGATTTGTACTAATTTTGGAACACTAGCGGATGCCATACAACTGCTATATCGTTGCAGAATCATTGCAGATCATAGATGGCGTATAAACAGCGTTACAGCCTTTAACTGACCAGAAAAGTATTCGTGTTAGAGACAAGATTAACAGCGTGTTAACGAAAAATCCCGATTTCCCCAGGTTACGACAGATTTATAGTCATAGTGCTCCTAGGTAATTTCAGAGACCATTTTAACTACGGCCCTATTAAATGTAACAGTCCTTTTCGTTGTATAAACATTTCTTTCTCCCTTACGAACATCGCTTTTGGAAACTACAGTGGATATATTTTTAATGCTGCAGATGTTTAGCCGAGCACATCCAACTTTCTAATACTTACCGGGTAAGCATCTCACAGTATTATATCCCTTATCAGTTATATAACGTATACGCACTAACTTATTTCCGCCATTGCCGCCTCGGGTTATTTATTCAAGGGTTGGCCTTACCATAGTTATTGATAATTTTGCGTTCAGTGGGAAATTCTAAATAATATATGTGGTACGGAACCCCCCATACACCGTTTTTTTTTATTTCATACAATAACGGCAACGCCCATGGATTAAATTCTTTTTGTCAAATACCGTATACGCACGTACGTATTTCCGGGATCGACGCCTGTGGGGACAAACCAAACTGGTCAGCTTTTTTTATTATCTAAGACATCCCACATGGAATTCAAGCCTAAATACTAACGTACTGTGGGCATCTGAAGAGACGGGAAATGTAGTATGTTGACATGGGGTTTAAAATATTGGAGGTTACGACGGGAAGGGAAAACATCTGCAGGTAATTTGTTCCATAATCTAGAGACCCTAGGTATGAATGAGCGCGAGAAGTGGTCTGTTCTAAGCTTTTTTAGCTAGACAGTAAAGTGATGCATACGTAACGCGCCTCTTGCTGTTCTGTCAGGAACAGTCAAGGGGGTAATAATACCGGCTAGTTCTTCAGGGCAAAATCCGTGGACCGAAAAGGGATAAATCCCCAACAGCGCAGCGATGAGCGAGGGAAGGGAGTTTTCTTGTGAGGACTTGATCTTTCGTGAGTCGAACGGCTCTTTTGTCGATAGAATCAAGGATGTTAAGTGTTGACGGTCCGCTCTCCAGATTTGGGTGCAGTTAGGTCTTATTTGGGAAATATAGATAATGTATAAGTTGGAGGGGAAGAAATATTTGTTGGCTCGAAAGAGAAAAACAGGCTTTTTAGCTGCCGATTTGGCTACTGAACTAATATGTTTGTGCCAGCCAACAAGATCGAACGTTTCATTGTTCTGTAGGGCTTGGCCATTCAAGTGGATGGGGTAAGCATTGCCAAATTTTTTGCGCGACTGTCCCTTCAGTTCTTCAGGGCAAAATCCGTGGAAATACCGACAGAAAAGGGATAAATTTCCAACAGCGCGGCGATGAGCGATGGAAGGGAGTTTTCTTGTGAGGACTTGATCATTCGTGAGTCGAACGGCTCTTTTTTCGATAGAATCAAGGATGTTAAGTGTTGAATGTCCGCTCCCCAGATTTGGGTGCAGTTAGGTCTTATTTGGGAAATATAGATAATGTATAAGTTGGAGGGGAAGAAATATTTTTTGGCTCGAAAGAGAAAAACAGGCTTTATAGCTGCCGATTTGGCTACTGAACTAATGTGTTTGTGCCAGCCAACAAGATCGAACGTTTCATTGTTCTGTAGGGCTTGGCCATTCAAGTGGATGGGGTTAGCATTGCCAAATTTTTTGCGCGACTGTCCCTTTTGTATGAATTATTTTTCTAAGTTTAAACTGCGTCTATCAAAAATTCGATAGGTCTGCCGTATTTTTGCGGGTTTTGGTTTAAAAGAAAAGTACCAAATAAAATTTTGATTTCTTTATTGAATTATATGTTTTTTTTGTGTGACTACACTGGAAAGTCGTATAGAACATAAGTGAGCAACAACAGCAATTAAAAGAACCCAGGGGCGGATTTAGAATTTCGTCTAGGGGCCGGAGGGGGGGGGTTGTGGAGTGAGGCGCAACGTCATCTCCAGCAACAGAAAATCATGGACTAAAAAAAACGGCAAATTTGCGTTCGACATTTTTTTCTCTTGTTTAGGGTTCTTAGAACTGAGCACTAGTTTATAATGGATAAAAATTCTAAATCTGTTGTTGCGAGAACAGAACGGTTGGTCATCTTAACTTACAAATATTTTAGCATTTTTTTATTTATGCATTCTCTCCATTTGGACTGATATACAAAAATTTTTCGAAAACACATTTTATAAAAGCACGTTTTTTCGAAAATATTTTTTCTCGAAAACAGAACTTTTTCAATAATACAGTTTTTCGTCTCCAATTTTTTTTTTGGAAACGAGCTTTTCGGTTTTTTTAATTTAACTTTCGAAACTAATTTTTTTTTAATTCTTTATTCCCAACCAACTTAAAGTTTATTACAGGGAATATATAACATAAGTTTTAAGTATATAACATTAAAAAATATAACATTATCAAGAAAAACTAATAAAATTCTAAAGAAAAGCAATTAAAAACAGTCAATTTTTTTAAATAATTTTTTAGGTGTACTTTAAAAGTCCTTAAAAAACTTTTAAAAACATTCAAATTTTTAAATAATGCTTCTTCAAATGTATTTTAAAAAACTGTAATTTCTGGATTTTCTTTATGTTTTTTGGAAGGTCATTATAAATTTTTATGCAATTATGTAATAAAGACTGCATGCCAAAATTGCTTTTTACAGGCGCTGTTTGCAATAATGAAGAAAAATGTTTTTTATTATACTTCTTTGAAAACACCTTATTTTCATCTGTTTTAGTAATAATGTAAGATGGGCTTTTTCGGGCTAGCGCACGGAAAGAGCGCACGGAAAAAATTTTCCTAGTCTCCAGTTCTTTCAGTGTGCTGAATGAAGATACCGACTATTTTTTGGCTTTAAAATAGAAATATAGGTATAGGAAAATAAACTAAACTCAAGAAAGTCTATATGCTATCTGATATTTAATATGTACCTATTTTGTATTTTATTTCGTAAATATTTGAATATTTAGATGAATTTCTGAAATATTTTTTGACGTTTTGTCAATCTTATCTGACATAGACAAATTTAAATCACCTTTTAAATGATTTGAAAGTTACCATGAAAACGCATCATACCTGCCAAAGACCATATTGTCAGCGTTGTTAATTTTCTGTCAATTAAATTCATTCTAATAAAATGTTCTCTCAACCTGAAAAAGTGGCATCTTTCATTATTAATAGTTAATTTTTAATTACTCTAGTAGTTTTTTTTAAATTCCGATAACAGTTGTGAAAATAAAAATATTCCAAGTTTATTTTGTATGTATGTATTTTTTTATGTTATATTTTGTTTTATGTTATCGTTTTCAAAGAAGTATAATAAAGAATATCGTTCATTACACGTCCAGAAATGGATTTTCCGTGCTTGCTTGACTTCCCGTGTTCGGCTGCGCCTCACACGAGAATTTGTCAAGCGCGCACAGAAAAATCCTTTTTTCCGGACTGGTAATGAAATATACTATTTTATTATACTTCTTTGAAAACACCTTATTTTCATCTGTTTTAGTAATAATGTAAGATGGGCTTTTTCGGGCTAGCGCACGGAAAGAGCGCACGGAAAAAATTTTCCTGGTCTCCAGTTCTTTCAGTGTGCTGAATGAAGATACCGACTATTTTTTGGCTTTAAAATAGAAATATAGGTATAGGAAAATAAACTAAACTCAAGAAAGTCTATATGCTATCTGATATTTAATATGTACCTATTTTGTATTTTATTTCGTAAATATTTGAATATTTAGATGAATTTCTGAAATATTTTTTGACGTTTTGTCAATCTTATCTGACATAGACAAATTTAAATCACCTTTTAAATGATTTGAAAGTTACCATGAAAACGCATCATACCTGCCAAAGACCATATTGTCAGCGTTGTTAATTTTCTGTCAATTAAATTCATTCTAATAAAATGTTCTCTCAACCTGAAAAAGTGGCATCTTTCATTATTAATAGTTAATTTTTAATTACTCTAGTAGTTTTTTTTTTAAATTCCGATAACAGTTGTGAAAATAAAAATATTCCAAGTTTATTTTGTATGTATGTATTTTTTTATGTTATATTTTGTTTTATGTTATCGTTTTCAAAGAAGTATAATAAAAAATATCGTTCATTACACGTCCAGAAATGGATTTTCCGTGCTTGCTTGACTTCCCGTGTTCGGCTGCGCCTCACACGAGAATTTGTCAAGCGCGCACAGAAAAATCCTTTTTTCCGGACTGGTAATGAAATATACTATTTTAAAAGTAAATTTTTTTATTGTTTCCAAACATTTTTTTTTGGAGATTCACATAAAAATAACGCTTTTTTGAAGAAGTACTTTACTACAGAGTAATATGCGAGACACAAGGAAACAAACGTGACCGACCACAAAACGTCCCATTTTTTATTGACATTTTCTACGCTACTAGAGTTCATAATATAATTTTTGAAAAACTAAGCTTTCGGAAAATGTTATTTTGAAAGGCTCTTTTTAGGAAAAAAATTGTATATCCGTTTCTGAACAAGCATCTTTCGATAAAGCTGTTTCGGCAAAGTTTACTTAATTGAACTTAATAATATTTAATAATAAATATTTTTTGAAAAAAAAAAACAGTACATGCGACAGGACCAAATGTTTGAATAACATGAACGTGTAAATATTCTAGCATTCTTTTATTTATGCCTTCTGCTTAGGTTTGTTCGGGTTTGCTTAGCACCAATTGTTTAAATAATATGAAAGTGTAAATATTCTAGTATTTTTTTATTTATTCCTTCTGCTCATTTGGAGAGATATACTTACGTAAGTACAATTTTTTAAGAAATTTCAAAAGTACATTTCTTTAGAGAATATCTTTTTCGAAATTAAATTTTGTCGAAAAACACTTTTCGAATATTAATTTTTTCAAGCAACGGCTTTTGGAAAAAGTAATTTCCGAGAAAGTAACGTACCAAACCTAAGGAGACTTGATCAGACTCAAAAAGGTTCGTTTAGGTTTGTTGAGGATCGTTTTTCGTCTTTTTTTATTTAACATTTTCCAAGCTAGTAGAGTTCATAGCCTAATACTGTTTTCGAGAAAATACATTTTCGGAAATTGTGTAGCTATTTTTGAAAAATTATTTTTTTAAAGACATTTTTGAAAAAATGTGCTTTTGAAATATGTGTTTTGGAGAATTTCATACATCCTTTTCCGAAAGAGCATCTTTTAGTTGATTACTCCTATTAAAAAAACCTTTGGGAAAATAAAAGTCAGCATTTAAATTTTTCTTATTAAAATAATGCAATTTATTATACAAATTATAAACATATTCAACAAATACAATAATAACAATAGTCAAAGTACTTAGTTATAAGCTACTTATAAGTAATTACTTTGTATGCTTAGAAGCTTTTAGTTTCTATAATATTAGAGTGCTATTTCTACAAAAATAAATACAGTTATTACAGTTTGTATATACATGATTATCACAAATAATCAAAACTAAGTCTGTGGAACTAAATATTGAACATTAATTTACAAATTGACCAGCATTAGTGTTAAAACCATATAAATATAAAGTGGACCTGATATTAACGCACTTCTCATAACAACCGCCATAATTAAAAAAGTACTTATACCATTTGTTTTCTATGGACCGATTCTGACTATGAGATATTGTCTGCGAACCGGGGTAGGTTAAAATAAGTTTTATCGTAATATCTTTTAAACCATTCGGTATAGGGTATATCTGCAGAATTTTTCGTATATTGTGCATTAGATAAAAGTATGTAAAACAATAGTTCAGTATGAATTGTGACTTAAGTGCACCAGAGACGGAATAGCTCTGCGTACGTATTTCCACAATAATAGAGCTAAGTTAATTCTAGTTAAACCACTAGTAAATTTTAAACCTTTTTAGCGAATCGCGGGGTTAATGTCTGCCAGCCTAGTGAAAAATACTATTTTTGACTCCTCTTTTTAGGGAAAACGCAGTTAGTTTGGTTATTAAAATCAGTCGATTTCTTAATGCAAAGACCAGGAAGGTTAGTACAGACATTCTAATGTTGAAATAAAATTTTCAATAAAAACTATACCGTTTCATTTGGTAGAGTTGTATTTTTTTATTAAAGATTTAAAAGTTAGATGTCTATTAGGCCTCCTTTTTTGTATTAAGGAAATTTTGATCGTCATAGCAAAACTGTATTTCATCAAAAAAGGTTCATTTTATCGAAATTAAAGTCATAAATGTTTTGATAATATGATATAACTTGAAATTATGCCTTTATAATATAGCCAGCAATGTTCAGTTGGCTGAAGCTATCCCTAGGCTACTGACATTTTTCTGTCACACGAGGGTACATTAAATAAGACTATGTAAAAGAGTAGTACCAGTGTTCTAGAGGCACTTTTAACTTCAAAGTTGATAATGCCTCAAGAACACTGATACTACTCTTTCACAGAAAAATGTCAGTCGCCTAAGGATAGCTTCAGCTGTGTTTGTGCCAGCTGAGATCACATTCGAAGCGATTCTAACAACAAACGATTCGTTATTCTGTAGGGTTTGGCCATTCATATGGATGGGGTAAATGTTTACGAATTTTTTGCGTGACAGGGAGTAAGACTGGGTTTTGGAGGCGTTGAATTGAACAAGATTATTGGCGCCCCAGTCTAAGGTTGGGATTGAAGGACTCGGGAAAGGGATAGGTGCATTGATCTGCGTCTATTATCCAGCTCTTGATTCTAGATTTGTCTGGAAAAATGAATATTGAATTACTATCGTCAGCGTAACTGGTAGTGGGAGAGCAGGTCAATGTAAAGAAGAAATAGGGTTGATACCCGGTGCTAACATTGATAGGATATAAGTTAGGTGAGTGACCGTCCACAACGACAGATATGCGTTATTTAGAAAGAAAGATGCCGAATCAAGTACATATAGTTCGGGAAGAATTGTGTTAAACAATAGACCATATGATAATTTTTTTATTGTTTGTTGTTAATGTAACATTTACTGTTATTTTATACTGTTTAAATCCCCTTTAGCAATTTTAATGTTGTTAAGGTTATTCTGTGTGGGCAAATTAATGAGGGTGAATATTCCATAGAAAGTGTGCTTTTGTGAAACTACAAGAAAATCGAAATAGTCAATTTTTCATTAATCAAAAGCATGTTGCAGACGAAATCGACTAGCCAAACTAAGTAAATAAGTTTCGTCCTTAATCGTCATTTTTTTCTATATCTTTATTTTTCTGCGAGTACTTCGACGACACTGCATGTGACTTGTCACTTGCCACCGAATTTTCCACTGGCATTCTACGTAGAGGTGTCTAAATACGACATTTTTTTAATCACTTCTTAGGCACATAAAATCGATTGTGATGGGGCTTGCTTAATAATTATACAGAAAGGTTCAGCTTGGTGCGAACATAGGTAGAACCTGAACGAATTCACTCGTGTCAGCAGTTAAATCAATTGCGTGGGGAATACTATTTCTAAATACACGTTAGATGCAGAGCGGACAGAGCTCGATAGTTTTTGGCCATCACCGCAGTTAGTACGTCCATAGATAAAGTCGTCCTGAAGATTCCTATGTCTGCAGTTAGGTGATATTCTATTTGAACGTCCATTTTGCTGGAATTAATGTTTTTAGACTAACGCGTCTCTTACCTTCAACGCTCGAAGCGAAATAGGCAGAAAAAATGCTTTTAAAATCAAAATAATACATCTAACGTGTATTAAAAATAGTATTTCCCACGCGATGGATTTAACTGCGGACACGAGTGAATTCGTCCATGCTCTACCTATGCTCGCACGAAGCTGAACATGTCTGTATAATTTCTTGAAATGTTCTGTAACACGTATTTTTCTTATTTACGCACGTGCTGAAATAATTATGACTTTTGGAAAAAATCGGTAGATATATTGGACATAAGTATTTGGATTTGAAATAAATTAAAAGAGTAGTAAATGATCTAATAGTTTAGGAAATGTTAATAAAGACAGAAAAAAATGTTGAGCAAACCTAAACAAGCTAGAATTTTGTGAATATTGGATGGAGAGAATTATTAGTAATACCCCAAATATTACAAAACTTATTCTTTTTACCGGCGAAAGTTATTTTTGTACAAATGATGTAGCAAACAAACAGCAGTGCAGAATATGGGCTAGAGAAAATACTTACGTAATTCAGACGCATATACAGAGGCGCGAAAGGGTTAATGTTTGGGCAGGAATTCTAGGAAATAGGACCATCGGACCATATTTTACAGACAGCAGAAAAATATCTGGAACTTTTGGAAATGGAAGTGGGTCCTGCGTTAGCAAACGGAATTGAAGAGATAATTTTTCAGCACGATGGAGCGCCAGCTGATAGCGCAGCAGTTGGGACTGAATTTTTAAACACCATGATTCCTGGTAGCTAGATTGGACGATTCGGCCCTTTTAAGGCCTGCGCGAAGTCCCGATATCTCACCTTTAGTTTTTTTTATTACGGACCCCTTTAGGGTCAATAGATCTGAGCTTCGTGGTTCAGAGATTAGCGGCTCAGGTTCTATGGATTTGGGTCCACGGGTTACTGGGTTTATAGGATCCTGGTTAATGGATTATTTGCCTATTAGGTTATCGGATAATCGAGAAGAGTTTCAGATGATTGATCATGCTTATCATTTGTATCCTAGGTTAATGATTTTTCTCATGTAAATTAAAAAAGTGACGCGATGGGGTTAAACGGACTACGGATTCGGATTTAACGACCGAAAATTTATGAGTAATACTATATCGGGTCTGGGTAAATTTACGAAAAAAATGTATGGTAAGTGCTCAAGTATTATTTAAGAATAAAAAAAATTACCCTTAACTTCGCCTCTTACCTCACTTCCCACCATTAAATTTCTATAGCAATACTCATTCACTGATCAACCATTTTAACTAAATTTAAATTGTAAAAAAATATTATCAGGTCCTTTAAAAATATTACAAAAAATTATGTTTAACACTAAGCTGGTGATCTACTTTTCCAAAAAAATAAACAGAAGAACATATTACACAAAACACATTAAAAAATCACTACACTTGACTATAAAAGTTGTTGTTTGTAACTGTTTCTATAAACCGGGCTACACACAGCCAGACAATTGTCAAGACTTACCTGAACAGGTCTAGGTTTATGCGCAAGTACGACGTGTGTCCGCGAACACCAAGGCACAGCATTAACTGCACCTAACCTGGCAGCCCTTGATATTTCGAGCTAGTTCGAAGACTTACCTAACGGGTATACACAAAACCAGCTTGCGCGCTTACCTGTTTGGGTAAGTCTTAACACTTGCTTGACTGGGCGTAGCCCGGTGAAGACAGGGGTGCAAAGCAACGAGCTGTTTTCTATTGAGATCTATAAATTGTCTATAAAATTTGTATTTGAAGCATTACATCAAATCGAACAGAAAAATGATTTTAATGTAATGCTTCACAGTTGAGTTGGTACACATAATTACAAATTCTACTATTTTAAAATATATGAAGATGGATTTCAGATAAATCGTAAGTAGATATCCACTACCACTACATAGTTTAAATTGGTTAAAAATTGGAAACCTCAACATTTTCCGAGTTATTGCAGTGCAAACTTTACTTTTTTAATACTTTTTTTGTCATAGTGAATTTAATCCTTCAGATACAACATTGAAATTTTGCATAAACTAAGTTTGTTAAATTTGGTTTGTGTGGAAAATTTATGTTTAATACACAAAAGAAAAAATCCGGTATAACGAAAAAATTAAACTTTGCACCGCTCGAAATATTTTTTTAGAGAAATTTACCATTTCCAAATTTTGCCGTGGAAAACTTATTTTTCGAAAATCTGTTGATTCGAGAAAAATATTTTCGGAAATCTAATATTAAAAATGTATCCATTAGGAAATATAGTTTTACAAATTATGTTTTTCACAAGCACCGGGGACCTACAAGTAATACGATTTTTACAGGGTAGGTCTAAGATGAATGTAATAGTTTCATATTTCTCATTTACAGGACCGGAACAGCATCAAATTTTCATACAAGCGAATTGTTTGAAACCTTTTAAAATTTCTGGTAGGTGTACCGACTATATAAATAAATTAGAATATTTTTGTTGCTGTTTTATGTGTACCATCTCCAAAAATCAATAAAAGATTTTACAAACATTTGTAAAAATACAAAATACTCTACTTAAATATTAAGTACAATTTACCATCGCAAAGAAGGTGTCAGACCTGAGAAATATATCTATATATTATCTTCAACATTTTTCTCTAGTCGTGAATACATATTAAAATACAAAGATATAAAATAGGTGAAATAATAATTTAAATAAATAAAATGATCTGGAACACAAGTCTACAAGTGCCAGAAAATAAAGGCATGAAAATGGCGGTCAGCTAATAAAATTTTACAGCGAATTTAGTGTAATTAAATTAACTAAGATAAAATTAAAAACTCATATCATTATAAGTATGACCTATTTTGCTGTTTTTAGAAAGAAAATATATACCTAGGTAATTAAAAAAACAACAAAAACATACCTATACCACATATATCACATACCACTTTTAAAATTTTAATAAACAATAACTTATTAAAGTATCTTATTATAATTTAGGAAGAAATCCTTAAAATATTGTTTTCAATTGCATGTAATAATATGAGTTTTTAAAATGTAAAGAAAATCAAAGAAAAATACATTGTTTCGTTGAAATTTGCACCAACTCACTAAAAAATGATTGCACAATGTCCAGTTTTAGGAATATTCTTAATATTCTTAATCTTATACAATGAGGTACCTTTAATATAGCACGTTTTTTAAAACACCAGCGTTGGTTCCCGAAATAAATGCTAAGTAGCTTTTAATAAAAGTAAAGTTAATTTTGCAAAAAATAGTGTACCTAATTTTAAAACATGTTTATGAACTGCCGTTCTGCTCTGATTATGAATATTTTTTTCACAACTAGCTTCAAATTTTTTATATAAATATTTTTGTACCCAAAATTAACAATGTGATTCACTGTTAGGAGATGTGCCGCAGGCAAGGATTGCTTTTGGCAATTGGAACGAAACGTGGTTTAATTTCGTTACCCGTCAGATTTTATTTTAAAAAATTTACTTTTGATTTGGTGCACGGTAAAATCTGCAGAATGTAACAAATGTAAAGTTGGTATTCAAAAAAAAGTCAATAATACAAAAAGTATCTGCTTAGAGTGTTTTGTACAGTTGGTATGAATTATGTTTGTTTTTGTACACCAACTTAACATTTATTACATTCTGCCTGCAGTTCTTACAGTGCACCAATTCAAAAATAATTTTTTCTCTGCCTAAACTCTGACAGATAGTGAAATTGACTAGGGACAAAAATGTTAAAAATTAGATTATCTATATGGCAAAAAGTCTTAAAGCTAATGCTCAACCAGTTAAAAATATACGAGCTTTGTTGCTTGTTAATTTTTTTTTCTTTTCTAATTAATTTTACTTAAATCTTGAATTGCTTTTATGATGGAAACATTTTTTGTTTTTGTAAAAACTTAATTTATAATTTTATTTCTAACTTATAAGGAAATCTTTAACTTTATGACGGAGCTATTGATGATGGTAGGTTAATTTTTGATTCTTAACCAATTTAATGAGGTGTTGGGCAACTTTATGCATACAGGGTGTTAATAAAGTATGTGGCCAAACTTTAGGGACAATTTAAGACTAAAAGTTCATATAAACATAGGTCCTAAACGACTTTGTTTTTAATACACAGGGTATTAATTTTTTTTAAAAGGTCTCTAATAAATAACTACATGACGCAAATTAGTATCAAGTTGAAACTTGGTGACACTTTTTAATGCATAAAGAGAGGTCTTGCTAATTGTCAAATTTGTTTGAAGAAGTGTTTTTGTTTTCATAACTCTTTTACCGCTTTGTTATTTTCAACAAAGTAAAGTAATAAATATTGTTACGCATAACGGCTAATCTGAGCGAAAAAATTCTAGAGATGATTTTTGTGTAGTTTTATTTACTAAATTTTAAATCCTGTCAGACTGAAAAAAAGTGGCATACTTATTTTTTTTTAAATTAAACCTCGGACGTTGTGCACGTGTGCACGCCGCTGGTAAAATAAGAAAAACTCCTCTTTATGCATTAAACATTGTCATCAAGTTTTAACTTGAAACTAATTTTCGTCTTCTAGTTATTCAGGAAAAACCTTTTAAAAAAATTCAATTCCCTGTGTATTAAAAACAATGTCGTTGAGGACATATGTTTATATGAACTTTTTGTCTTAAAACTGAGTAAGGAATAATACCCTCAAGTTTAGCCATATACTTTATTAACACCCTGTACATGCCACTAATATTTAAAAAGTGCCACAAAAGAACCTAATCTGTAAAATTTAGTTTTACTTGAACTGAGCATTCATTCGATTCTTTAAAAGTACCTATAACGTTTAGGATAAATTTTAACAAAGAACATAGGAATCAAAGAATTTAAAACTAATTCTATACAAAATGCACAAAATGTACAAGAAATATTGAGATACCCGTATCTTTTATTTACATTTTTTAAAAAAGTTTTAGACACCTATAAAAAATCCTCGGAACCTGGTGTATTAACGTTTTCAAAGATATATCACCTCTGTGTTTTATGTTGGCTTTTTGAAAAATAGTATTTTTGAGATTTACAGTTAGACAGTCTGTACAATTTTATTTCTTTGAAAACGTTACAATTTATAAAATTATCAGCTAATCTCTGCCAATTCTTTTATGTATCTGCTGGTGTTTTAATAAATGTGCTTTTTGTCTAAACGCCTTTGCGCAAGTTTCACATCTAAAAGGTTTCTCTCCTGTATGTGTTCTAAGATGTACTTTTATATTACTTTTATTTAGGAACCCTCTATTGCAAATACTACATCTATGGACCGGCTTTTCCTTGCCTAATAATCCTAATGTTTGATCCGTAGAAAAAACTGTAGAACTTGCCGATTGTTGTTTCTTCTGAGCTCTACTCCTGGACTTTTTTGTAGTATTTGGAGTGATTGTGGTAGTGTGAGGATAATTTGATCCCATAAGTTCGGGACTTCGTATCCGATGGTCATCATGCATACTGTGTATGCTGTATTGGGGTATAAACCTTCCATTTACCGTCAAAAGGAGGTTATCGGTAGTAGAGACCACATTTGCAGGAGGGCTTGAAGTTGGTATTAATTCAGCATTGTAGTTGTTAGCGTTCTGACCTTCCTGTTTTATAGGAGGACCATTTTGTAATCGGTACTGAAGCAGTGGCATATTCCCATGGGTTAGCAGATTCTGTAATGTTGATCCACTTTGCTGACATTGCACTTTATTACTATTACCATACTCTACAGTGTTTTGTGATTTTGTATATTCACTATTCGTACTTGGAACCAGATATTCTGAAATTCCATCTTGACCTATAGTCAGATGTTTTTGGTCCATACACGCTCCGTCTATCCACGCATCCAGATCCATCCAGCTTCCCCGAGAAGCGTTGGGATCATCACTTTCCGAATTGTTGTTAGGTACGGTGGTGTCTGCAATAGCAGAACCGATAATAGCAGCGATGTCGTCAATTGAAGAGATATCATACTCCGCGATTTCAGTTTTAATTTGTGTCACTGAGTCAACCGAAGGATGACTACAATCTTCAAATTTCATAGCACTAGAAACAGAATCCGCACTAACACAGTCCGCATAACCTAGCTTTACCACTTCATCCACTGTATATAAAGTTTTCTCATCTCCGGAGTCCGAACCTATATTACAGGTAGAACTAGATACTATATTATGTTCATTATAATTACTATAATTGTTATTTTCTTCCGGAACACTTTGGGTTATAGTGTGGTAGTGATGGCCTTGAATTCCATTGATGCTTAAATTTGCGAAACCGGTGAATGGTGGTAGTGGTTTAAGTTCCGCTAAACTCATCGACTGAGAAGAACTAAGAATAAGATTATCTAGAGCCTCCATTGTAGCTTTGGTTTCAATTTCACTATCGTCTTGAATTGAAGAGCCCAGAAGAAGTTTGTCAGATCCAAGATTACTGATGGTGCCATCTAGTATTAATTTGTGGGTATCTATGAAATCGTTACTGCTGGAGTTTTGCCAACATGGTGATGTGAATATCGAATCAACCTCGTCCACTGAACTACTGCCACTAACTGCCATGTTGCTTCCCGATAGGTTAGGATATTTCATTGTTTTCATGAGACTTGTGGATAGTTACGGGGGTTTCTTCTTTGTCATCTTATCATTCCGAAGTGTCGTTTTTCCTGCAACAGAAAAAAATATTACAGACAGGGAATTAGGATTATTAAGCAATATCAATATCATGCACTAGAATATATTATTTATCAGTTTATTAGCCCTCATAAAAAACATTGCTAATTTAGAAGTTGTTGGAAATTTGAGATAGGTTATTAAAAACAGGATAATGCTCTATCTTCTCTGTCGTTCTTTCTAACAATAAAATTATTGGAAGTATAGGAAGCTATAAAATTCGGATATCTCTTCATAAGGAATTATGATTATTATTATTTAAGTATAAGTTACTCAGGTGAAAATGTATTTGAATCAGGGCAAAAGTAGACAAAAGACACTCTAGGGACACTCTAGGGGCTAAAAGTTTAATTTTCAAAAAAAAGCTTGACTACTTTTATAACTACTTGTATAACAACTTTACTCTAGTACAAACATTGAACCCCCATTTCGTCCCCTTAGGGGTTGATTTATTAAAAACTATAAGACACGTGTTTAAACATTTACAGCCAGATTCTCCAATGCTAGTCCGGTCCAATTTGACAACCAAGTTTTAAACTGACAGATGTAAGAATAAGACAACTTTATACTATGAATTTATTTCTGAGCTTCTTCAGAAATTTATAAAGAAGAGGGCAATTTTAGAACGTATTTTCGCCAATAATAGAACTAAATTCATTACAGCAACTCGTTCTATGATGGAAATCATTTGGTAACCAATCAAATCGCTGAAATATCAGAATAATTCATAACTTTTAAATGACGATTATCAACAATGACAGGACAAAAATCTGTCAAAACATAACTGATAAACTATAAGATCCTAATTTAGTATTAAAACCTAAACCTTCTTAGTGAATCTGAACGTTATTTTTTACAATACTTTTATGAAGTTTCGAGTTAATAAGATCACTAATATTTTTTCTCCATGCAAAGTTTGAACCTCTGTTTACAGCTTAGAGGCTAAATTAAAAAAAAACCTTTCTTAGTGGATGCCTACGTTATGTAAGAAACCCCTGTGCAAAATTTCAAGTTTCTAGGCTCAGCGGTGTGGGCTGTGCGTTAATATGCCAGTCAGTTTCTTCTTTTAGAGGGTGAGTTTTTAAAGTGTCACAAGGCGATATCCCGAAAACAGTTTAAAATATTTTTATGAAATTTGGTTAGTTTAGGGAGATGAGGGGACATATTTGAACATATTTTTGACATTTACCCCTTTCTCTATTTTGTGAGTTGGGGGGTAACTTTGGAATTTAAAATGCGATGATGTATATTTGTTTATAAAAGTCGAATCTTGGTACTTAAAGAACTACGTCGGTTATAACTTTTTTTATTTGCTCTTTCGGTGACGGAATTGTGATTTATTAGGTTTTAAAATAAAAAAAATTATTTAGCATTTAATTTCAACTTAATTGTCGTCTATCATGCTTGAGAATTTGTTCGAAATGTCCCCCTTTAACTTCAAAACACTTTCTAACTCTTTTTCTAAATGCATTTCAAACCGGCTGAAACATTTCCGGTGTCACTAATAAACAGGCAAAGCGGATTCGGTCTTTAATATCATCTAAAATTGTAGGTGCAGTCGCCATCACTTTGTCCTTTATAAAACCTCACAAGAAAAAGTCAAGGGGGGTCAAATCTGGGGACCTAGCAGGCCAGTTGACTAGTGCCGCTTCTTTATAGTTTTTTCCGCACTCTCCCAAAATTAACAACACATCAACTTGCACATTAAAATTCGCTCCCATGTTTAATTGAGCAATAAACTAAGAAATAATTTTTAAAACGTCAAAATTCTCAGCTGACTTAAATAAACATAACTCATTTCCATGGAAACGAATAATAGTTCTGAAATCAGTGAACTTGATTTATTGATAAATGTATTTATTTTTAAATTCAATCGAGATTTAGTTAACCATAATTCCGTAAACGAAAGTGCAAATAAAAAAAAGTTTTGAACACATACGTAGTTTTTTACGTACATTCGAATACAATTTTATAAACAAAAGCACATCATCCCATTTAAAATTCCAAAGTTACCCCTCACCCCTCAAAATAGAGAGAGGGGGTAAATGCCAAAAATATGTTAAAATATGTCTCCCCATCTCCCTAGTCTCACTAAAATTTCATGAAAATATTTTAAACAGTTTTCGAGATATCGCCTTGTAACCCTTTAAAAAACTTACCCTGTATAGAAGAAAAGATAACTGATGCCTTGAAATTCCTAAAAAAATTTGGTTCTGGAACGACCGGCGGACAAATATATTTTTACAGCGCTCACTCTGTATCTATTTAACTGGATTTTTTCATTTTAAGACATGTTAAAATGTAAATAAAAAATATTTTAGGTTTCTGTTACGTTTTCACGCCAACAAATACACTGACAAGTCTCCGGAAATGTAAAACTATGTCCTTGGAATGCAGAAATTTTTATCAGGAGTGTTATTTTTACGTGTCTTGCATAGACTGGTCCATTTGTTCTCTTCTAAACCCCATCCGCGGTCTACTTTAGGTATTGATGAGCAAATATTTTATTATAAATAGGCATTTAGTTAAACTGTCAACCTAGATCTCGAATATGGCGTTATGGAAAGGAGTCAATAATAGTAAGGAACAATGTATCTTTTAAAGTAATTTACAAACAATAGCCAAATGATTAGTTTCATTTAACTGCATAACGGGTCACTTGTGCATATGCTTTATCTGTGTGGTCTACATCTAAACGGCATATTATCTACAGTTGTAAAATTGATAGGAAAAACTGTGGGCTGAAACCATAATTTAAATTTGGACAAAGTTATGTTTTATTTAATGTATTACGGTATTTTTTGGCCCGCATGGGCGAATATTTTTAATTTATTTGGGTTAAGTAACTGAATCCTCTATTAAATCTATAAATAAACATAAATTATTTTTAAATACAATTATCAAATTAACGATATTACTGCGTTCTGTTTGCCTAAAAAATAAACTTTTGTATGTAGACTATATGGTTTTGGAATTTATACATTTTTTAAATAAATTATAAATAAATATTAAGAGCGGTAATCCCATGGATCTATTGTAATAAGGATTCGATGTTCCGTATACTGTGACCGGATCGAACGTGAAGCCTTATATTTGTTCTTTGTTTTCTCTTGGGGGGAACAGTGTACAAACTTTAAGGAAATACCACAGGAAATACGTAATTGAATCAAGAATGGAAGTAGAAAGAGATAAAATAGCATTGGAGTGTTGGAGCTCAGAAGTATTGCTGTCTCTGCTGGTTGCTTAGGAAAACGGCTGAACCTCGATCTGAACACTCGGTTACACGTACGTCTTTGTCTAAATGAACTAGAAAAGAAAAAGTGCGACTTATAGATTTATAAATGACTCCGAGCGACTTTAAATAAACACCTTTAGAAAGAACATAGCCTATAAATAATAAAACCTTTTTAACTTAAATTTATTATTATTTCGCAGGAAATAAAGTATTTTAGGGCTTTTATTACTTTTAGTAAATATTGTGATGCTTCTAACGTATTTTTTGTACAAAAATATAAGGTAAAATAAGATGTGGCGGATGTGGCCAATGTTTACAAATTGTGTGTGTCGCTTAGAATGGTGTGTTTTGGCTTCAAAGAATGTTAAATCATCCCGTATCAATTCTTAATAAATCCATGGGTAATCCGCTCCCTTTCCTGCTTCCTCTTTTGTGCTTGGTTTGTTGAAAAAAGCAAATGACTTTTCAGTGTAAACACATAATTCATTAAAGGAATCATAATTCTAGACAAAATCTAATTGAGTCTTACTGGATTGATTCTTCAACAAGGGCTTCCCCAAGATTCCTTAGATTTTTGGGTGCAGGACCGTTTCATAGACGTTTGGCTAGCTGGTCCCATAAATGTTCTATCGGATTTAAATCAGGGCTGCTACCTAGGTAGCCAGCAGGGCTGCCAATTTGTGAGTAATTCCTCACATTTGTGAGTAATTTGCTGGTCTGGGAGTAATTTTGTAAGTGGCAATTGTGAGTAAATTGTGAGTAATCGAGAGATCAACGTATATTCACGTAGTATATTCTTGGTAGTTATGCAGATTTCTAATCTGACAATTTATTAAAAATTTAATTTTAAAAATCTATATTTAGGCATAATTTTAGGCGCTCTAGCAGTAATTACAATTTTGCAGTTTTTAGATTTGCACTGCTTTTAGCGACCTCAGCCAATATAAAAATATAAGAGGATAAGTAAGGTAGCTAGTGATTCGTCTGTTTGATACTGTAACTTCCAACACTAGGTGTCGCAGCGTCTCGGGTATTCCCCTCCTGTGTGATTTACATAAAACATATTCCTCTCAAAATGGTGAAAGCGCTCCTACTATAGCTTTCTTCCGAGTTGGCAACTCTAGCAACACGCAACACCAGCTTTTGATGTTTAGCAACATTGCACAGTAGTAAAATAAAAACAAAAGCGCCATCAGTTGACACTTATTAGTATTAACAAATATACCTACGGTGTTTTACGGTTTATACAAAAAAATGGTGTCTTGATATTGATATGTTGAAGTTGTGAGTAATTGTGAGTAATCCAGGAAAGTTTTGAGAGTAAATCAGTAAAGGTCAGTTGGCAGCCCTGGTAGCCAGAGTAAACGATTTATATTCACCCCGTTGTAGAGCATTGTAATGTATGAAAAGCAAGTCATTAATTTCCTATGAAATTCACAAAATAATTCGTAAATCCACTTAAGTACAACTTTTACCCCTGCCAGATTTCGAGGCTTCATGATAATTTTTTATTACGTATACAGGGTGAGATTTTTAAACTGTTATAAGGCGATATCTCGAAAGCGGTATAAATATTTTCATGAAATTTTGGTGAGTTAGGGGGTCATCCATTAATTACGTCACACGCAAAAGTGGAGGGAGGGGGTCCACAAAGTGTGACAAGATGCGACAAGAGGGGAGGAGTCATAAGCTTCGTGACGTCACATCTAATCTAAAATATTAAAACAACTAAATGATTATCACGAAGGTTCGTCCACCAGGAGTTGCAGCTAGACGCCCCAGGGAATTACTCTGTTTGATAAATAATGACAACGATGCTCTATCGTTGGATGAAGAAGATGTCGACACTTCCACTTTTCCCATCGCCACCCAAACCCAAAAAGATAACGAAGTGACTGATATGCCAGTAATACATACTATAAAGGAATGGTTTGAAAGTCCATGGACACAGGATGATTAATTTTTTTAGCCAAAATCATTATAATAATTTCTTTTCTGTTGATTTTGAGTATCTACCTATTGCTTGAGAACGTACAAATTGTTACTTTATTTAAAAATATTAAAAAATAATAATAATATGGGAAGGGCTGTTTTAATCAAGTTCTAAATTTCAAATTGCAAAATGAGTGACGTCACAACATGGGGGATATCACACGAATGTGATTACTTGTGACAAGGACGAGGGGGGGGGGGGGGGTGTCCGAAAGCGATGAAATTTGTGTGACGTAATTTATGGATGACCCCTAATGGCGAGATGGGGGCCATATTTAAACATATTTTTGACATTTACCCCCTCTCTCTATTTTGAGGGGTGGAATTGGAACTTTGGAATTTTAAATGGTATGATCATGGATCTATTATAATATGGATTCGATATCCGTATACTGTGAGCGTATCGAACGTGAAGCCTTATATAATATAAATATTTTGTTGTTTGTTATTCTCTTGAGAGAGCAGTTTACGAACTACGAACATAGACAAGACTACGAATTACTACGTAATTGAATCAAGAATGGTAGTAGAAAGAAATAAAATAGCATTGGAGTGTTGGAGCTCAGAAGTGTTGTTGTCTGCTGGGTGCTTAGGAAAAACGTCTGCGAACGCTCGGTTACACGTACGTCTTTGTCTAATGAACTAGAAAAGAAAAAGTGCGACGTATAGATTTATATAGATTTATAAATGACTCAGAGCGACTTTAAATAAACGCCTTTAGAAATAACCTAACATAACATAACCTATAAATAATAAAACCTATTTAACTTAAATTTATTACTATTTAGCAGAAAAATACAATATTTTGGGGCTTTTATTACTTTTAGTAAATCTTGTGATGCTTCTAACGTATTTTTGTACAAAAATACAAGGTAAAATAAGATGTGGCCAATGTTTACAAATTGTGTTTACAGTGTCGTTTAGAATGGTTTGTTTTGGCTTCAAAGAATGTGAACTCATCCCGTATCCAGTCCTAATAAATCCATGGGTATGATGTACTTTTATTTATAGAATTCGAATCTACGTAAAAAAATAAGAAATATTGCATATTTCATTTTGGTATCCTACATTTTAAAAACGCAAACAAGATGTCACTTTTTGTTAATGAAATTTAGTTTGAAATTAATTGGGGGGTAACTCTTATTTTTATCTATTTTGCGACTACATAAACTCGTTATTATCATCAATCATCAATCCAATAAACTTTCGGTTTTTAACACATGCTAATATTTAAATTTATTGAATAAAACTAATAACAATTTATCATCTTCGGAAACTTTCATTTCTGCAAATGTCTGCAACATTTGGCAAACCCGCATTAGGAGATCTTCTGTCTGCTCGCGTAAGTGTGTCAGCAGTACCAAATTCCCCCGCCAGCCTCGAGGGGGATAAGGGGGGCAAAGCCGCGCCAATAACGGTACCACTTTGTATTTGTAAATACTTCCACTGATCCTGCGAACGCTTCATTTACTGCGGCCGACAAAGGCGTGCTAAAATATTTTGATTATTTTTGCTCTGTGATATTTAATAAATCTTTGGCTTCCAGAATGATGTAAACGCAGTATTTGTGGACCATTACTATTTATTTTTTTTAACATTTCTTTGTGCATTTATTGACTACACAAAATAACGACTTTCCTATGCAGACATGTTGTTTTCTGATTTACTGTTGTATCTATTTTTTGTTATAGGAAATACAGCCAGTGATAAAAACAAAGCGACGAACAAGGTTTGGTTTCTGCGCAGTTAAAATCGGAGTAAATTTTGTAAATTTCTTGGATTACGTTTTGGTAGCTTTTCGCAAATCGTACTTGTCGAAAAAATACTTTTTACGGACAATCCCAATAACAGATAGAAAACAAAGGGCCTCAAGTTTGCTCAGATGTCAGGTCAAATATGTGAAACAAAGATCCTAGACGTGACTTCAACAGGCGATAAAACATGTAACCCTATTGCTGGAACAAAAACATTTACCCCAGGATAATTTCACAAGGTTTAAGGCTTAGGTACTGGTTTAAATTTATCTAGTTCGTCTGGTTCATCAGTTGGGTTTTGACAAATTTTTATCCTGTCACTGTTACCAAACAGTAGTTGCCGAAAAAATACATGTTTTGCACTCCTTAGCTAAAAAAGGCTATTGTAGTCCCTATTTTTAGGAACTAAATTGTTACTTTTAATCCCTGGAGAAACAACAATTCTTTAAATCCCTTTCCCTTTTTAATCCCTGCTGTAGGTACCAATAAAAATACCTAAAGTAACGTTAGACACACAATATTTATTATATTAAAACATTGAAAACTAACCTATTTAAAACGTCAGAAATTATCTAGGTCAATTAAATTGGTAGCTATACCTATATTCTTTGCCTAGATATAACTTATATCTGGTGTTTCTTCTAGGAATTTATCCACTTGCTCTGAAGTCAAAATTTTAGATTTGTTAGGTTTGAACCCATCACTTTATGATTCTATAATAAACGATTATTACATGTGTGCATGTGTCTTATTGCTGTGCAAAACGATTTTAAAAATAATACTAAAAAATATATTAATTTTGTGTCCTATAATTTTCGGAGTGCAAAAAATAGCGTATATACCACGGGACTAAAGGGTATTTCAATCCCTCGTCCAATTGGTGCCCTTGCCTGCGGCTCGGGCACCAAATTTTGCTCTCAGGATTAAAAGACCTACTTCAGTCTCTTGATATACAAATATACTATTTACCGATGAGCACAACAAAAGATAGAAAGCAAAGGGCCTTACTTTTGCTAAGGTTGCGGGTCAAAATGTGAAACAATAATAATAGGCATGACTTCAACAGGCGATAAAACATGCAACCCTATTACTAGTATAAAAACATTTCCACGATTTATTAAAAAGGTTTTGACAGATTTTTGTCCTGTCACTGTTAACAAACTGTACTTGCCGAAAAATACACTTTATCCACAAGTCTAATAAAAGATAAAAAAACAAAGGGCCTCAGGTTTGCCCAGGTTTCAGATCAAATAATGTAAAATAAAGATCTTAGACATAACTTCTATAGGCGATAAATACGAAACAATGTTTCTAGGATAAAACCCTTTACCACAGGAGTCACAAAAAAGGTTCAAGGCTTCAGTACTAGTATAAATTAATATAGATCTTTAGTTGATCAGTTGGATTTTGACTAGTTTTTGTCCCGTAAGTATTAATAAATCATCATTAAAATTGAGATCTTCTTGTTGGTAAGTTAAGTTACAACCATTTTTCAATGGAGATGCTGTTTATATGTTGGTGTCGTTTTTTAATTCTAAAAATTAAGCAAAATAAAAGTAGAAAATTAGGAAGACAGAAAATAGAACCATTTTAATTGTTATTTTCATTTATATTATTCATTCATTTATACTATATCCCCATATAGTACGTAAATTGGTCATTGGTTTGAAGTCGCGAAAATACCTAGAATTCCAGTATTTTGTTCGGTGTTCGGTGAATTCGCCGAAAAACTAATTCACCAAACACTAATTCACTAAAAAACATTTAATTAAAAATGTGACGTAATTCCAAGCGGTGAATTACTTTTTCGGCGAATTATTTTTTCGGTGTATTATTTTTTCGGTGAATTGCTTTTTCGGTGAATTAATTTTTCGACAAACTGACCTATAACCATTTCATTCGCAAGCAATATTTGTGGATAATTTTGTATAACATATTTTTAGTTTTAAAAATTTTGTGATTATTGGAATTTATTTTTAGTACTTCTATTAAGAATTACTTAAAACAAGAATGCCGCCGACAAAATCTTTTAAAATCAAGATTGTGTTTACTTTCTATGTATTTATTACAAAAGCTTTTTTTAGTGATCCGCCCTAAAATTATCAAAATGGAACACTTATGGAATCACTTCGGTGTCCGTCCGTCCGTCTGTCACAAGCGATTTTCTCTGAAATATTCGACGTAAAAATTTGAAATTTAGCACAGAAAATGACTGTGGTGGTCTAATTTATTATGCAACACTGAAAAATTCACCAGTATCATGAATAGTCATTTATGTTAGACATAAGTAGTAGATAACATAAACACACATTTTATTTCAAGGTCACATCTCAAAACATAAATGTGCAATTTTTTATTTTGTCTTTGTTCTTTACCAGAGTCAGCAAAACACTTAGTATACTTGTATATCTTTACAATGATGCGAGTGTGTGTTAATTCCCAGAATTTGTTTGTTATATGTGTGGTCATTTTACACCTAAACTAAAAAAAAGTCAATTTCACCGCTAATTGAGAAGTGATATCAAGAGTATTTTACCATTAACGTTAAAAATTAAGACAAATCATGGATGCCGCAAGTCCGCAAGTGTGTTGTTTAAAATGGATTTACAGGATTTTGTCGGTACGATAAAGGAGAGGCTTTTTGGTGTACCGATGCAGTGGCGTGAATCCAAGCATGCATCCAAGGATGGACCTGGCTTTCAGTTTCTTAAACATAAGTTTTCTTGATCATGTGATGTCAAAATTAAAGGGGGAGTTTTTGTATGACCTGTTATATGAAAATTAATCATTAACCACTCTTTTCATCCACTCTCAGCTCCCCAGAAAAAGAAGCATGGTTGGCTTTTGTGGATGTAACATAAAACTTCCCTGGCAACCACGAGTCATCAGATATCCGCGAAAAATTAAACCTAGTGCTAGCTGCATATTATAAATTGAGATGCAACATATCATTAAAAATACTTTTTCTTCATTCTCACTCCAGTTTCTGTCCAGAAAAGATGGGTGATGTGATTGTATTAAAGTTAGCGAACGTCTAAAAGTGAAGGAATACTCTTGTTTGGATTTCATAGTACTTCAAACCTAGTGCAAATTTTTGACATAATTTTCGAGCATAATTTAAGATTCCCTTTTTTCACATTTATACCTTAAAACTGAATCTTCTCACCCTGGCGCATCATTATGTTTATTTTTACCATTTTCGGGACAAATCTTCTGAGCAAAAATAATGATTTTAAATCCCCCGTTTTTACTCAACATTAAATTATTCTGAGACTGACTCAAAGCTAATTTTATTATTAAGATTAACTGCGCCTGTGACTTCGTTATTTATGTAGGCGATCTTGTATGTTCCTGATCCGAAGATTAACTTTAAGAGAAGTAATAAATTCAGGTATTCAAGAAAATAAATTACTCACGACTTTAAGATAACAATGTAAAGATTGGTATTAAAACACGCTCATCAGTTACCTACTTTTATAGTACGATCTGATTTTGTATGATAAATGGATATCTGATTTTTATTAACAAATAAATAAATGGCAGGCTGGACAACCGTTACGTATTATTATACAGTAGTACAATAATTATGTGACTCTACAGGGCGTTTATTAATTGTAGACAGAAAATTTTTCTTATAAAAATAAAAATAAATGGTACGGCTACACTGCATATACAGGGTGTCTCAATAGATACTTCGGAATTTACTTTGTAAAATAAAACAACAATTTTAGAAAAATAGCATCCTTGCTTATTTGGTAATTACTCGGATTAATGGAAACACCGAATTTTTTGATGAAATTTTGCACAGGCAGAATTTTGGGTCATATAATACGAATCTGAAATCAGTTTTTGGCGGTCTTATATGGGTTTTCCAACAAAAAAAGTTAAATATTAGGTTAGCCTTTTCTATGGATTTTTTTTAAATTTCGACACTTTCAATTAAACACATCTATACAAGGCATAACACACTAGAATTCTGAAGCATGTTTAGGCCAATTCATATAAAAACACATTAAAAAAAACAGAGAAACATTAAAAATCGAAATACAAATAACATTCCAAATGAAAAATTTACAAATAGTTTTTCCCACAAATTTTTAGATCGGCTCTAAAAGGTATATTGGCAACGGTTAGGGCTCTGCTACTATTTAGAACTGGACTATTTAGCGCAAGACGTTTTTGGCGCGGGACATTTAAGCGCAAGAATCTTAAGCTTTTAGACATTTTAGCGCAGGACTATTAAGCGCAAGGACTTATTAGCGCAGGACTATATAGCGCGGAATTTTGAGCGCAAGGACATTTCAGCACAGGACTATTGAGCGTTGGGACAAATCTGCGCGGGACTATATAGCCACATATATTAGTTTTTTGGTGTGGGTTCTTTTTTGTGAAATTTTTGCATTAAGGCTGTTGTAAGAAATAATATAATTTCTTCGTGTGGCCATGGAGTTGTGAAAAACGTTCTCGGACAGGTCTGCTCAGTTTTAGGTTTCATCACTATCTTTTTTCAATTTTTTATATTTGTTGAGTTTTTTACTGCGACTGCGCGATTCGTTTTGGTATAAAATTTTGGCAACACCGCATACAACTGACATTTATTTAAAAAAGGATACTAATGAAACCTAAAACTGATCAAACCTGTCCGAGAACTTATTTCACAACTGCTATATTGTCTCAGCGCTAAATAGTCCTACGCTGTATTGTCCCAGCGCTAAATAGTCTTTCGCTATTCTGTCTCAGCTAATGACGTATTTAGGTTCAGTGCCGTCCCGGGCTACCTAAATCTGGCTGCCCCCACCGTCAGCATTTCTTCACATTTTACATCAGAGTGAAGATATCTTTGCCGCCCCTACAATTCTGCTGCCCTGGGCTATAGCCCAATCAGACCATACGTTAATATGCCCCTGGTCTCAGCGCTTATTAATGGTCCCAGCGCTAAATCATCCTGCGCTTTATTGTCCCCGCGCAAAATAGTCCAGGTAGGGAGCGATAGATGGTAAGGGAAAAAGCGCTTCTGCCGACATTAGACTGCCCGGAAGTGGTGGCAGAATCCAATTAACTTACTCCATTTTTCGACACTCACAATCCCCATGACCAAACATCTTGAAATTTTGCATGCAAGTAAATTAACACCTACCCTTTCAGAAATATTTTATCTGCCAGCAGTCTTCCGCCCACAAGGCACTTCTGCCGGCCACTTTTTATGGACGTCCTTCCATGCGGTTTATATATATACCCCCCCCCCCCCCCGTCGGTGAGGAAATGTATGTCGGTTGATTAATCGTGTTTTCCGACAATCTCAATTTTTTTTCTCAGAGATGGTTGTTAGTAAAACATTCAAATTTTCTGGGTTAATAGAGGGATAGTGCTACTAGCTTCGGTAAAAAATTCAGTTATACAGGGTGTTTCGTTTCGGAGGTATTAAACGTCAAAGTCGAAATTTCCGCGAATTCGTATGGGATCGATTACAGATCGCAAAAGTGGAATAAATCGATTTAAATTTTCGGAGGTTGTAGAGGATCCGAGACTTACCCTATTAAAATTGGCGAGTATCGGAAAACGGCAAATCATTCTTTTGAATTTTTTTATATCGAAAAAGGTCACTTGCTGTCCCATCTTTGGTACTTAATAACTAGGAAACGAAACGTTCCGGTACATTCATTGGACGAGTTACGCATTAAATACCATTTTTATTGATTTTTCGATGACTCCACAAAGCATTATACAATATAGAGAAATCAGTTTCTATACGTAGTATTAAAATACGAAATGTCAAAATTTCGTAAAAATGACGTTTTTGCTGCGAGATTGAAAAGTTCCTGGGCCGGTTTCGGCCTGAAAAAAACATGGAAACGTTTTTATGAACTTCCTAGTGTGGATTCATGTACATTTAATTAGATTAGTTACGCTTTAAATACTATTTTTAATGAATTTTCGATGACTTCATTGAATTCATCGTAGAAAGTAAAAAAATAACCGGAAATTTCTATTTTTATTAACATTCCGGGCAAAAATAGGCCGGCAGACATGTCATTCCCTGTTAATCCATATGCCAGAAGTCATTACAAAAAGACATCATGTTGCTATCTTCCCGGTACAAGTTGGACTCCTCTAACTCCCCTACTATATTGTTTAATTGCTTTTTCTGTCATCAGTCTCAATTCAAATTGGATAGAATATATTCATGAAAATATTTGCTCTTTATCAAAAATAGGGCCAAATTTCGAAACCATTAAAAATTAATTGACGTAATATAAAAATAATTGCAATTTTTAACTTAGTGTCACACGTAAATTGATGTTAATTTAGGTATAGCGCCATTTTGTCGTCTCGAACGATGGATGCGTCAACGGTGCATATACGTCTAATTGCTTGCCATTAAAAATATATAATAAACAAATGTTATTAGAAGAGAAAGTTTGCGGACTCGTCAAGTAAATTTAAAACGATGTTGACCTCAAAAGTTGCCACATCAAATGATATTTATATATTTTTTCTAGATATTAAAACCATTTAAATGGGCATTTTTAGAATCATAAAAATACAAATGACTGAGAACTGAGTCGTGTGTATATCTTCACTTTTTTAATAGTAATGTGTTTTGGCAAACTACTAACGTGTTTTTCAAACGCTAACATTTTATAGTCTCGTTCACAAAGTTTTGTCAGGTTTTTATTTCTCTGGAAACTAAACCTATTTCGCTAGTTGGATTTGTCACCAATTTGTAATTTATAGGTGTTACTAGCTTTTGCCTTTTTGTGCAGCCAATTGATACAGAACTTTAAGGATTGGAGGTTATTATTATTATTATTATTATTATTATTATTATTATTTAAAACAGTGAGCGGATAAACCGATGAAACTGTTTATATTACAGTCTTTTAAGCAGTTGGTTATAGATACTGAGTAACACTATCCATATATATATGGCCCAATCATTTAGCTGCTGTAATGAACCATTGTGCTATTCCATCTCTGTAGGTTACTATCTACTCTGTTTTTAAAGGAATTTACTGATGGAGCGGAGACTGTTTCCTTAGACAGTCCATTCCACATGTATACTATCCTATTTGTCAAGAAGTTTTTACGTGGCAGCTTGCTACATCGTTCTTTTCCGATCTTCTTACTGTGACCCCTTAGGTTGACATTTTCATTAACTTTGAAGACGTTCGTATCCACCGAGTAATAATTGGTAAGGATTTTGTAAGTTTGTATAAGGTCACCACGTTGTCTTCTCTCTCTCTCTCTCAATGATGTCAGATTAAGTCGCTTGAGACGTTCTTCGTACGGTAGTCCCCTCAGTTCTAATGGGATCCTTGTGACTCTCCTTTGAACTGTTTCCAGTGCTTCAATGTCCTTTGCATAGTATGGACTCCAGACAGATTGGGCAAATTCCAATATTGGCCTGATATATGTTTTGTATATTTGTAATATCAGTTGACTGGATTTGTTTTGGAATGTCTTGTTTATAAGATATATCATTTTATTTGGTTAAGGTTGGGAGGAAAAGCGAAAACATCTGCAGGTAATTTGTTCCACAACCTGGATATCCTAGATATGAATGAGTCACAGGAACAGGGGCTATTTTTAAATGAGTTAGGCCGTAGGCTCTGGCAAATTTTCGGGCTCCCTATTAGGATGGCCAGAAAATTTTCGAGCGGAAATGGGTATAGAGGTTATAGTAATAGGAGGGTGAATGATTTTATGTCTACTATTTTGGGACCCATCTTGTCATAGGCCCTGCACAGAAGTGGGATGTTCTAGATTTTTGTATGTTTTCTTGTGAGGACTGTCAATGATGAGTCGAATGACTCTCTTCTGGATATAATCAAGGATGCTGTGTCGAAGGTGATGCCGCTCTCCAGTTGAGGGAACAGTACTCTAGGTTAGGTCTTATTTGGCAAACGTAAGTTGGAAGGGGAGAAGTATTTTCTGGCTCGATAGAGAAAACCAAGCTTTTTAGCTGGTGATGTGGCTATCGAAGTAATGTGTCTGTGCCAGCTGAGATCATGATCGAAAGCGATGCCAACAAGATAGGATGTTTCTTTCTTCTAGAAATGGCATATAGCCCGGAGAATAGCTGTTTTAATATTATTTGTTCAAATCCTTATAGTATAAGGCATCTTCAGGTGGTATAGAGAACTGATTCCCAATTCTACATATTTACATGTACCCCCTGACAAGTGGACTTCATTGATTGCATCACAAATTGTCAAATAGGGTCTCCTAGGGGGCCACAAAATTGGACCATTTCGGCCCATCCATCAATTTCCAAATCTGCGATTGAGCCAATCCCTTACTGCTGCAGCATAATGTGCAGGACACACATCGTATTTCGGCGATTTTAAAGACGAAATTCATCTAACTTGTCTGACAAAAATGAATATTATGTAAATAAGAATGTCTGTTACATGTATTATCAAAAAAATATGTTATAATCCCATAATAGGAAATGGCGCACCAAATATTTACTTTTTTAAAATATTGACGGCGGTTCGCAATTCTTAACTCTGGATTTTCTCACATGTTGAGAAGCTACAGTGCTGTTTGTACTGAAGGTTGATCATCTGAGAACATTATAAGCTTATCAAAGTTCACGTTGTTACTTAGAATTTCATCACCGACCTACAAACAAAAATCCAAGCGTTTGTAGCTGTCCCCATCTTCCAAAGTTTGGTCAAAAATTGGTTTAAAAGGACGAATTTTATTTCCATTAAACACATTTTGAATATGGCGTCTTCTACACAATTGTAAACTTCGTGCTGGTTTTGTTAAAGACATAATGGGATGTTCATCAACAGATTGCAAAATTAATACGGCAGAAGCATAGTTTTTTCTTGCTTTTCTTTAAATCACTAATAGATCCAGTTTTTTTAAAATTTGATTAATAACTTATCTACTATGGCTGCATAATTATACATTTGGAAATTTTTCTTGAAACTTCTCAATAGCGTAGCGATAACAACTCTCGCCATTTCTGTAATTTTGGATTATAAATATTGTTTGCTCTAAAGAGAATATTTTGACAAATACGTCACAGATATCAAAGAATCAGAGGTGTAATCAAATAAAAAAGGTGACAATGTAACTGAAAATGTGAAAAATTCTGATTTTAAAAGCGTTATTTAGAAATTTCAAATTTTTACTTGAAATTCTGGAATAAGAATTCTTTTAGAATCTAAACCATCTATTTATCTAACGTTTTGCATTAAAATTTTAAAAAAGGCGACTTTACTCCTAACCAAATTTTACTTTTTGTATTTTTTCATACCCTGAACAAAAAACAATTTTTAGCATCGTGGGTCTTATTTTTAAAGCAAACAGAAACTTGTATAAAGAATGGCCTTTTTTCGTATCTTTCATTTTTTGGTCCATTTGTCCTCTTGTTTACCCTATTCGTGGACATACTGTATATTAATTAAAACTAACATTTGTGATGTACCCTATGTGTGTTTTATACTAAAAAATTAGTCTACGATTACTCCTGAAGTTATCTGAGCTTCCTTTTTGTAGAAGGAATTTAAATCGACATAATAATTTCTAGGATTCATCATACAACAAATAGCCGTGACACACCCTGTATATGGCTAATACACAGTAATAGTGAGAACCATTACTATGAACATTACAGTAAATATACCCGGACAAAAAAATGTACGACTCTGTCGCGTACACGTATGGCTAATACTATTTATCTTGGCACACCCCTTATATATACTGTTAAGAAAAAGATGGCATAATCTGAATTCCTCCCAACAAAAAGATGTTTTAGTTTCCTTAGTTTTGCTATTTTTCTTCTTCGCCTGATCTTGTGCACTACAGTAGAAGATAAATCGAAAGATTTTTATCAAAAGCATAAATATTTTAAATATTTTTACTTCTTTTGATCCAAGAAAATATTGTGATTGTAGAAAGTCACTTCTGGAAATGTTTTTCTTTATAATTTCTTTATAATAAAACCATATTTTTTTAGTCATTCATTTGTTTAACTGTAAACAACTGATGCATAATAAATTCAATACTAACATACTCGTATATGTTTTAAAATTATCGTATTTATTTGTTGTTTTGATCGACTTCATCGATACGCTCTTTTATGTCCATTGCAACAATCCATCATATACAGGTGGTAGTGTTGACAACCTAATTAAAAAATATTTGACACACAGTCAGCCGTTGAAAGATGGTTCAGTGTAAATGAATTGCTTGTTACGATTAAAGAGGACACAGATATTCCGGATGTCCGGCGTCTCAATGCGGAATAATATCCCTAGAATTTGTAGGATTGAAAATATCAAGTTCCCAAAATAAATAAGAAATAATTTTTTAAGCAAGTCCTCAGTATGGCATTAATTCATTTTTAGCAATATATTTTTTCATTTTTCATTGGTGTTTTATTATTTTCACTTGGTGTTTGCATTTCCTTAATAAAAAGGCTTATTTTTTGCTAATACTAATTTTTTTTATTTCTTATTTATTCTGTGCAATACGGAATTCAAATGCATTTTTCTCAAAAACAGTTGCTTCTAGCGACATTAATAAAGTATACCTTTTTTTAAGTAGAAAAGGTAGGAGAATAAGAATTTCTATTCAAAAATTGTGTATACTAAAGCACAAAAAAGTTGGGCGATTTAAAATGTCATTTAATGCCGGATGTGACGCCCTCTACAAAATACAGCAAATTTCAGAAAGGATTTGCGTATTTCATTACAAAAAACCTCAGCCTACTAAGTTTTATGAATTTACTTAGTATATTTCAAAACATTCAGCGTGTCCATGGAGGGTCCTCTATGGGAAATTTTTGTGCCTCTACATAAAACGTTGTGTATCGTAAGAAAATAGCACTGCCATTCAAAAATTTGGACTAGGACAAAAATGTAAAAGTCCTAATCCACGTGAACCTAAAAAGACACAAAATTGTTATTTAAAGGTAAACTGCCACTGTAAATGTACTAGAGTTACCTTAGTGATGTTAATGAATTAGGTTTGGAACATACAGGAGGTCCCAAAAATACAATTAATTTTTTATTATCGCCTTTACAAAAAAAGTATAATATCTTCATAAAAAGTCCTACATTGCAAAAAAAGAGCACGGTGATTCAAAAATTTGATCTAGGACATACAGGGTGGCTAAAAAATTTTAAACTCTGAACAAGGGTAAGCTTAATTTCCATTTACCGCTATGGTATTTGTGTAACGTTACTAAGTTAGAGGTAAGTACTTACATTTGCGGTACCAGTTTATCTTTAAATAAAGATTTGGTTTCTCTTTAACTTCACGTAAATTGAGATTTTCAGCTTTTTGAGCCACTCTGTATTGTCCTACATCAAGTTTTCGAATAACCATGCCCTTACTTCACAATGTAAAACGTTTTATAAACATATACTTTTTTTGTAAAGTCGATAATAAAAAATTATTTTTATTTTTGGGACCTTCTGCATGTTTCAAACCTAATTCACTAACAAAATTTTCTATATCTTCTGACACCCTACGAAGATCGAAGCCTAAGTACTATGTACCGTGGGTGTACTGGGGAAATCCGACTAACACATCCAGAGCTGGAAACATTCGTAGGGACTTCATCAGCCCTTTAAGAGGATATGTGGGGTGGTACCACCTCGGTCGAGGACGAATTCCTCTACCACCTTCCAACAAATTAACAATCACAGAACATCCATGGTCAAAGCGGGATTCGAACCCGCGATTTCTCGGTTGCAAAGCTCGGCCCAACTCGGCCACCGGGGACCCCAATAGTGACAGTTTACCTTTAAATAACGATTTTTTGTTCTTTGAGCTACACGTGGATTAGGACTTTTATATTTTTGAGCCACCCTGTATGTCTTAGCTCAAATTGAATGGCAATTCTATTTTCTCACGATGAAGAACTTTTATGAAGAGGCACTTTTTTTCGCAAAAATCAATAATATAAATTTTTCTCATTTGGTAAAAACTCTCCTGGACACGCTGTATCGATAAAAATGTAACAAATAAAATTTTCACTTTAACACACTGTATCTCTCCAATTATCAGCTTTTGTACTACGATAAGTTAGGTTGAGTTGGCCGAAATTGAGCCAGGGAAGCCACTTCTAGGGTATGGCCCAAAAACAAACACCCTGTATAATACGTCGTCCCCAGTGTCATCTGTCGATTTTATACTTATTTTCGTTGCCCGAAGAAGATGTTCGATCATATTTTCTGATCTTTTTTTAGTTCATAGTTTTATATAAGATCTCGAATCAATTATCATCTATTTATAGTGATAAAATAATATTATTGTTTCTCTTGGGAAAATTTCCTTTTGTGGCAAATAGCAGGCGTAAAGCGTCTAAATAATTAAAGAACCGTATTACAAGTAAAAATTCCGCGCGCAAACAAACAATAACGCAAAAATAGAGTAGGCCAAGAAATGAGTCCATTAAGTTCACTTTCGATCAACGGATTTGAAATCAACGCTGCGCTGCTGATGTGAGCGACGACGAGTCTGAATTTGTGACGCGTAAAATACCGTTAGGGCCGAATGCGCGATCTTCCGTAATTACGGAGATTTTTGTTAAACTTGGACGAGCTTTCACGCTATTGCCAAGTTTGTTTAATTTTGCAACTTCAAGGATAGTCAGCTGAGTCTCTATTTTAACAGTATCAAGTCAAAAAAGAAAACAAAACTAATTCATAATGGTTGATTTCTCAAAGCATTGAATTTGAATTAATGTCATTGGTGACTCCAAACGGAACTTAAGTCATTTGATTAAATGCTTTGAGACACAGAGTTATAAAATATAAAGCTTTTATTAAACACAATAGGCTCTTTCAGTAAATTTTGTTTGTGTGTCACTGTATCGAGCAAAGAAAAAATAGAATTCTCGAGGTATTTTTTGAGAAAATAAAAAATATAAAAAAACAGTCTTTTTACAAAACTTTGCACGGATATACAGCGTGAGTTTTTAAAGGGTCACAAGGCGATATCTCGAAAACGGTTCATGAAATTTTGGTCAGTTAATAGGTAGATGGGGACATATTAAACATATTTTTGACGTTTATCCATCTTTCAATTTTGAGGGGTGGGGGCTAACTTTGAAATTTTAAATGGGATGATACACTTTTGTTTATAAAATTCGAATCTACGTAAAGAACTACGTGTGTGCAATTTTTTTTTGATTTAGTCTTTTGGTTATGGAATTATGATTTAGTAGGCAATAAAATATCATTTAATTTCAACTTATTTATCGTCTGTCATGCTTGAGAAGTGGTTCGAAATATCCCCCTTCAACTTCCAAACACTGTCTCACTCTTGTTCTACATAAATTTCGTACCCCCTGTAACATTTCAGGTGTCGCAGGATTCGGTATTTTATATAATCTAAAGTTGTAGGTGCAGTCGCCATCACTTTGTCCTTTATAAAACCCCACAAGAAAAAGTCAAGTGTGTCAAATTCGGGGACCTAGCAGGCCAGTTGTTTAATTGAGCACTAAACTGAGAAATTATCATTAAAACGTCAAAATTCTCAACTGACTTAAGTAAAAATAGCGCATTTTCATGGAAACGAATAATAATTCTGAAATAAGTGAACTTTTATTGGTAAAATTTATTTATTTTTTAAATTCAATCAAAATTTAGTCAAACATTCCGTAACCGAAAAAGCAAATGAAAAAAAAATGTTCACGTACGTAGATTTTTACGTAGATTCAAATTTTTACTTACTTAATCCTATGCCTTTATATAGCACTTTTGATGGAACTGTCACTGTCAGTTCTGACAGCAGTTTAAAATGTGAGCATATCGGTTTCCTTTTCGTCTTTTTACCTTTCATTTATGTAAAGTGTATTAAAAGTTAAGGTAATTATGTAGTATACGGTTTTCAGCTATTTTTGCGTTTTTTGGGAAATTCTTTTATGGTCACATTCTACTGTCTTTCCTGATTGCAAATATAAGTGCGCACATAATAAATTATGTTGTTTTTTAATAATTTTTAATGAAACAAACTCAGGTTGGTGAGCAAAGAGGTGGTCAGGTTTGCTCAGTTTTCATTGATATAGATACATATTATGTATCTATATCAATCAAAACTGAGCAAACCTGACCACCTTTTTGCTCAGGTTTGCTTGGGTGTATACAACTTTTTGCACAGATATATTTCTGGACTAATTTGGACATACCCAACCGCCGACATCATACTGACACTGACTGAACGAAAAAGAACGTCAACAATGTAAACATAAACGATTTAGAACGTTGTCAAAAAAAATTATTTTTAAGTGCATTTTTCACCGTTTTTCTTCGATTTTACACTTAATAACATTAGGACAAGTGTTTTTAAGCCTTTTACGAAGTTGTGTACTTTGCTTTTTGTTTTTACCCCGCCCAGCACCCCTATTCGCTCCCAGGTCCCGTAAGTTTGTTTCATTAAAAATTATTAAAATACAACAAAATTTATTATGTGCGCAGTGCGCACTTATATTTGCAATCAGGAAAGACAGTAGAATATGACCATAAAAGAATTTTCCCAAAAAACGCAAAAATAGCTGAAAACCGTATACTACATAATTACCAAAGTTAATTATTATCCTATTTTTTACGATAATGACATAGCTAATGTACCGATAATGCCAGTTTTAAACAGCAAGAAGTGAAAAAATTACTTGTAGTTTCAGCGGTGGATAGTCTTCACAAGAATGTAAACTGAAGAGTGAAGACATCATTTTTAATAACAATTTGAGATTTTGGGGCAAAATGGGTAAGAACATTATGTAAATAAAGCAAGGCATCGTTTGGAACTCTAAAAAAACACATTATTTAAGCCCGAATTAAAACTCAAAAATAGTGAGTATAATTTATTGTAATTATTAATTTTTATACATATAATATATTATAATTAAAATGAAAATCTTCTTAAATAATTAATTACAAAATCACTTTGTCTTTCTCAGCTGACCGTCGACATTCCAAACAAGATATCATTTTCTATCTAAAATATTATTAACTCTGTTTCAATATTGTACTTTAAAGTATATAAAAATTTATACGTACTGGTTTTTATGATATTTTATTATAGATTAAATTAAAGATTGAATTAAAGATTATTAGACTATTCACAAAATATCGCTACGGTGAAATCGAAGGCTTGTCAGATTCAAATTTGAACTTGTGTATATGACAGGCGCGAGCGTCCATGTTGTCATATTTCGTGTTTTGATTAGTTGGGCGGTACGTAGTATTGAGTTCACTGGCTAGGCAAATCATGTGGTTGTTTATGAGGGTTGTTCAGTACGGCATGTGACTGGTTAGCAATTAATTGTTTCCAAAGGCTACGTCTTTGCTTCATCATTTTTTCGTCGTTCGCTATATACTTAGTAGTACGTATAATATGTTTAGTTTGATAACATAACCTCGATGATCAACCTGCAAAATTTTGGCAGCGGTGCCAACACATAATTTATTTTTTCAATTTGGGTTGCCCATGGTGGCACTATGTCACCAGAAGCCATCTTCCCGTTTTGCGTATAATGAGCCAAGTTAAATCGATATTTTGAGGGTGAATTTGAATAAGAAAATCCTAATTCTTTGTGGATAAGCTTTTCGAATGGAATACTTCTGTATTATAAAATAAAATAGTCCATTAGAACAGTCTGAGTAATAGTAAATGTGGTCTATGTTTTTAAATTTTGTCACGTAATAAAAAACGTTTTATTTAACAAAACCTTTACCTTAAAGTTAAACTACCTTGTAAAATATCAAATTTCGTTCAAACGTATCTTAAACGTTTTATTTTAAACAAAAATACTTTTAAATGAATTCATTGCAAAATTGCAACAACATAAAAAAATTGTTTTGCGTGTCTTTATATGGAGGTTGAATTATTCTGTTGAAATTTCTTTGAACTTCAAGAAGTCAATGGCTTGCCGGTTGTAATTCTCGAAAAGTCGCAGCCACTTTCTCCGAGCCATATTCGATTCATGGTTCAATGGAATACGCTATTTCTGTTGTTAATTAATGGGTTTGTTATTTTGCCTTCAAGAAATTGTTATGTTTTTATTGCACAGTTTATCATTAACGACAATGCTCTTAGATATTGCAATAGGATACAGCACTGAAGAAGGGATAATAAAAATAAAAATACCGGATCTTACTTATAAGGCGTTCGAGTGTTGGAAAACCCTACGGATAAAATTTTATAGGTACCTAATTATTTTACCAAGAACAAGAAAAAATTTCCAATTGACATTATGTCCGAAAATACTTCGTTTCTAAGACACAAGGTAATACACTTTTCATTTTATTTTGGTTTTTTTTATTGACTTTACCCGTTTTTAAAGATTCTAATTTCGTAGGGTAGACTAAGATATATTTGTGACAATTTTAACACTTTTTTAAATTCTGTGGAACTTCTTCTTTATAGAAAGTTTTGTTAAAAACAGCCCAAAGGAACCACATCTTATAAACACATTTTCATAGAATTTACCTTTTTGATAAAAATACAGCACTAAGGAAAAACAAAAGTATATTATGGTAACTTCGTGACATATAATTTAATTTCGTGATAAGTATGTACTTTACATTACAAAACGAAATCTATGATAAATTTAACAAACGTAAATTTAAGACTACTGCAATTAAAATATAAACATTTTTGTCTTTGTAAATAAATATCTGTTTTCCCTGTCTTTGATAAATAACAAACCATAACTAAACTTCAACAGATATCAAGCTAAAATTGAACTATTTTAAAACTAAACGTATTTTTGATTAAATAGCAACAAGAAAGTCAAGTAAAACAAAAATCGACTTAATTCGTCACTCAGGCTTGACTGAAAATGGGTTTGGGACATTTTTTCGTTTTTCGTAAAATTATCTTTTGTGTTTTCAATAAATATGTTAATATTTTATTTTATTTCATTGATTTAAGGATTTATTTAGCTAAAAGCTATTTACAAAAAATTTTAATATTGAATAATCCATTTTTAATATATGTTTTTTAATGTGTTCTATTTATATTTGATATAACACTGTACACTGTATACCCCATTACAAACTTTGAATCTCCATTTCACCCCCTTAAGGGTTGATTTATTAAAAACTGTAAAACACACATTTACAGCCAGATGCTCCAACGCTAGTTCGGTATAATTTGGCAACCAAAAGTTTTAAACTGACAAGTGTAAGAATAAAACAAACTAAGTTTTATACTATGAATTTATTTCTGAGTTTTTTTCGCAAATCTATAAGTAAAAGGGCAATTTTAGTACGTAGTTTCGACAATAATAGAACTAAATTCGTTACAGCAACTCGTTCCAAGATGAGAATCATTTGGAAAGCAAATCGCTGAAATATCAGAATAATTCATAAGTTTTTAATGACGCTTTATTAACAATGACATGATAAAAACCTGTCAAAACATAACTGATCAACAATAAGATCTTAATTTAAACCAGTACTAAATCTTAAACCTTCTTAATGAATCTGAGCATATTTCTTAAAATACTTCTATGAAGTTTCAAGTTAATATGACCATCTGATATTTTTGCTCCATACGAAGTTTGAACCCCTGTTTCACCACCTTAGGGGTTGAATTTTCAAAAATCCTTCCTTAGTAGTATTTTGAAAAATTTGTAATCTGTCTCTATAACCTTGCCTAGACATATATAAAATAGAGCTACAAAAAATAAAATGAAAAAATCCACATTAAAATTGAATGATTTTCGAGAGTCGTTCCACGGAGGTTGTAAATATATTTGACAGAACTTAACATGAATACTACCTGTCTGGGAAAGCAGAAGTGTTATTTGTTAATATACATATTTAAATTTAAAATTTAAGTTTTCATTAGGGTGTTGTTTTCAGGTATCACGAAAATATCAATCCTAGTATAGCGAGATAACCTTGTCACAAACTTACCTATAACAGAGACAAAAATTACAATACCGTACCGAGATCTTTTCTACAAATGTCCAATGCCAAAGCTATAAAATTGCGTAATAAAATTCAAATTACCTAGCCAAATATTGACACTAGAATCTTTTGAACATTCGCTGCACAGACTACCGGCACAATTAAAGGAAACAGCTTCGTGAAGACGTTTAAGCCACTAGGACTTCAATATTCTTTTAAAATAAAAAAATTACAAAATAAGTTTTAATTAATACATTAAAAAATACATACAGATAATAGGAATCTACCATTGTGGAAAAAAAACAAGAGAAAGTTAAAACAAAAAATTCTACGAAAATAAAATTATATTGGCAATAAATGGGTGTAGTCGGCAAATGAAGCCTTAATCTATGTAAATCAAATTTCGTGATTATAACACCCAAGGATTATCTTTAAAAAGATATAAAATAAATAAGAAGAACTAGAATAAAATTGAAACTTTATCGTTATGTATTTTCCGACCTACATATGTTAATGGGAACTTCTTTTGTTCAGTCACATAATCACCTGTAGAATTTTGTCGGTGGAATTTTCCAACGCCCTGTATACCTACAATAGAGCGAAAATGATATTTTTCTACAACCGAGCGAAAAGTACAAATTTGCGCTTTCAAAAGAAAGCGCAAAGTTGGACATTTTCGAGGAACAAGCGTTTGTTTTACTTTGTCGCTCGCCGAGCGACAAAGTTACTTTGTCGCTCGCTTAGTTACCATGGACACCTTAATAATAATAAAGAAACGTCCAGCGTATCTGCGACTTTTGACACAAAATATAAACTGTCAAATTTGATATCAATAATTATTAATTACATTACAAAATATTTTTATAAAAATACCGGTTGTAGAAGAAATCATGTGTGTAATTCGAGCGCAAAGTGACATTGCCGCTCTCGCGAGATAGCCGCGCTCCGCTACGCGTCGCGCGTCTAACTTCTCGCTCAGAGCGGCAATATATCACTTTGCGCACTTAATACACAAATAGCTATTTCGAATCATAGAAAAATTATAGAATTTTATTAAAAATAAATCTTTTTTGCACAATCTTTTTGGAAAATCATTTTAAAAAATAAATATGTAAATACAATTTGCATACTCTTAGAAACCGAAGCTCACTTATGTAAAGAGGTTTGACAAAAAACTTCATTGGCGATAAATAAGGTTTACACAGATATAAGTTTGTTTAGTTTAGACTTTGCATTTCATATTATTTATTCATCTTCAAAAAAATGTAAAGCCTTTTTTTCATAAATCCGATTTTCTAAAAAAAGGCTCCTGCATGAACGAACAAACTTCTACAGGCTCTAATACTGTAATAATGAACTTACTGGACTGAAATTCATGACGTAAGCAAAGACCGTACGGTATGAAATAATCGCATATTACGTACCAAGGAGTGTAAGCATGTGTTGTTTTTGTGGTCGAAAATGCAGTTTAAGCAACTAAAGCTGCAACCAACTGTACCACTTTGAAATTCTTGCAGTACCTGCATTGGAATAACAAAACAACGTATGTAATACTTACTTACATTCCATGGACCGTAAGGAAATATTATAGCCCATGCAAGTAAATATCACATCCTGTTGTAACCATAGCAACTAATAGTGTGTTGTAAGCTTCCCTTGTCACATTTATTTGTATTTTGTTACTCATGGGAAACCTACAAATTGCAAAAATACAATCTGCGTATTTTCCAAAATTCTCAACATCTAAAATTATAAAATATAAGAGTTAAACTGCTAATAAACAAATCATACATCAGGTAAACTTAATTCTTAGAGAAAACTTTCTCTGCACTATATTACCTCGAATTTGCATTTTTTATGTGGTTTATGTAAAATTGTAGAAATAATATGCTTGGATCGAGCGATAGTAAAATGCGTAAATAATGATATAGTGGCCCCGGATAGGAGGATGCGGGATACCATTTATGCTTTTTGTGCATATCCTAAGTAATTATAAATAGAGAGTACTATATAACTTCTGTTTTTCATTTTCTCGATAAGAGTTTATATTTTATTGTTTAGAATAAATATTTTTAACATGAAAAAAGGCGAATGCTGCACTTATTTGCTTAATTCTATTTGAATTTTTACTAGAATAGCAATTTTGAAATTATGTATGTTGTTTAACTTTGTCAGTTTTTCACAAACTTTGAAATAAATCGCCAAGTCCTACAGGAGTTTGTGGCCGTGAATCTAAATGTCTTAAATGTGCAAATATGCTATATAACTCAATGTGACCAACCGTCCCGATTAGGCCGGGACAGGTTCCCGATTTTGACATGCCGTACTGGAAAAAATGTGTCCCGGAATGTCCCGAAACTATAACCAGATGCAATAATAAATTGACACGTTTAGAATTTTATATGGCTTTACTAAAAACGAAAATGCTTTCAAATCTAGTAGTAGCAAATCAAAATACAAATGATAATGCGGATATTTTTGCTAACACTGTAACTTAGACGAAGACTGTTTTGAAAAAGTATAGCCGTTGTAAAAAAATGTAAGTACATTTTTTTTTGGTCGTTCAAAATTGTTTTTTCTAGTTTTTCGGCACCGATGATGCAACTCAGTTCAAATCTGTTTCGGACCAGGACTGAGTTGAAATACTGTACCTATCCAGTCGCAGCTGAAATTTTAAAGTTGTATATCTCTGTTGCTACTTACAGGACCAATGCCAAGTTCAGGTTTTTTAATAGTGAGTCTACTAGGAATGTTTTGGTAGAGAAAAAAATATTTTTTCTACAACCGAGCGAAAAGTACAAATTTGCGCTTTCAAAAGAAAGCGCAAAGTTGGACATTTTCGAGGAACAAGCGTTTGTTTTACTTTGTCGCTCGCCGAGCGACAAAGTTACTTTGTCGCTCGCTTAGTTACCAAGGACACCTTAATAATAATAAAGAAACGTCCAGCGTATCTGCGACTTTTGACACAAAATATAAACTGTCAAATTTGATATCAATAATTATTAATTACATTACAAAATATTTTTATAAAAATACCGGTTGTAGAAAAAATCATGTGTGTAATTCGAGCGCAAAGTGACATTGCCGCTCTCGCGAGATAGCCGCGCTCCGCGACGCGTCGCGCGTGTAACTTCTCGCTCAGAGCGGCAATATATTACTTTGCGCTCTTAATACACAAATAGCTATTCTCTACAACCGAGCGAAAAGTACAAATTTGCGCTTTCAAAAGAAAGCGCAAAGTTGGACATTTTCGAGGAACAAGCGTTTGTTTTACTTTGTCGCTCGCCGAGCGACAAAGTTACTTTGTCGCTCGCTTAGTTACCAAGGACACCTTAATAATAATAAAGAAACGTCCAGCGTATCTGCGACTTTTGACACAAAATATAAACTGTCAAATTTGATATCAATAATTATTAATTACATTACAAAATATTTTTATAAAAATACCGGTTGTAGAAAAAATCATGTGTGTAATTCGAGCGCAAAGTGACATTGCCGCTCTCGCGAGATAGCCGCGCTCCGCGACGCGTCGCGCGTGTAACTTCTCGCTCAGAGCGGCAATATATCACTTTGCGCTCTTAATACACAAATAGCTATTCTCTACAACCGAGCGAAAAGTACAAATTTGCGCTTTCAAAAGAAAGCGCAAAGTTGGACATTTTCGAGGAACAAGCGTTTGTTTTACTTTGTCGCTCGCCGAGCGACAAAGTTACTTTGTCGCTCGCTTAGTTACCATGGACACCTTAATAATAATAAAGAAACGTCCAGCGTATCTGCGACTTTTGACACAAAATATAAACTGTCAAATTTGATATCAATAATTATTAATTACATTACAAAATATTTTTATAAAAATACCGGTTGTAGAAAAAATCATGTGTGTAATTCGAGCGCAAAGTGACATTGCCGCTCTCGCGAGATAGCCGCGCTCCGCGACGCGTCGCGCGTGTAACTTCTCGCTCAGAGCGGCAATATATCACTTTGCGCTCTTAATACACAAATAGCTATTCTCTACAACCGAGCGAAAAGTACAAATTTGCGCTTTCAAAAGAAAGCGCAAAGTTGGACATTTTCGAGGAACAAGCGTTTGTTTTACTTTGTCGCTCGCCGACCGACAAAGCTACTTTGTCGCTCGCTTAGTTACCATGGACACCTTAATAATAATAAAGAAACGTCCAGCGTATCTGCGACTTTTGACACAAAATATAAACTGTCAAATTTGATATCAATAATTATTAATTACATTACAAAATATTTTTATAAAAATACCGGTTGTAGAAAAAATCATGTGTGTAATTCGAGCGCAAAGTGACATTGCCGCTCTCGCGAGATAGCCGCGCTCCGCGACGCGTCGCGCGTGTAACTTCTCGCTCAGAGCGGCAATATATCACTTTGCGCTCTTAATACACAAATAGCTATTCTCTACAACCGAGCGAAAAGTACAAATTTGCGCTTTCAAAAGAAAGCGCAAAGTTGGACATTTTCGAGGAACAAGCGTTTGTTTTACTTTGTCGCTCGCCGAGCGACAAAGTTACTTTGTCGCTCGCTTAGTTACCATGGACACCTTAATAATAATAAAGAAACGTCCAGCGTATCTGCGACTTTTGACACAAAATATAAACTGTCAAATTTGATATCAATAATTATTAATTACATTACAAAATATTTTTATAAAAATACCGGTTGTAGAAAAAATCATGTGTGTAATTCGAGCGCAAAGTGACATTGCCGCTCTCGCGAGATAGCCGCGCTCCGCGACGCGTCGCGCGTGTAACTTCTCGCTCAGAGCGGCAATATATCACTTTGCGCTCTTAATACACAAATAGCTATTCTCTACAACCGAGCGAAAAGTACAAATTTGCGCTTTCAAAAGAAAGCGCAAAGTTGGACATTTTCGAGGAACAAGCGTTTGTTTTACTTTGTCGCTCGCCGACCGACAAAGCTACTTTGTCGCTCGCTTAGTTACCATGGACACCTTAATAATAATAAAGAAACGTCCAGCGTATCTGCGACTTTTGACACAAAATATAAACTGTCAAATTTGATATCAATAATTATTAATTACATTACAAAATATTTTTATAAAAATACCGGTTGTAGAAAAAATCATGTGTGTAATTCGAGCGCAAAGTGACATTGCCGCTCTCGCGAGATAGCCGCGCTCCGCGACGCGTCGCGCGTGTAACTTCTCGCTCAGAGCGGCAATATATCACTTTGCGCTCTTAATACACAAATAGCTATTCTCTACAACCGAGCGAAAAGTACAAATTTGCGCATTCAAAAGAAAGCGCAAAGTTGGACATTTTCGAGGAACAAGCGTTTGTTTTACTTTGTCGCTCGCCGAGCGACAAAGTTACTTTGTCGCTCGCTTAGTTACCATGGACACCTTAATAATAATAAAGAAACGTCCAGCGTATCTGCGACTTTTGACACAAAATATAAACTGTCAAATTTGATATCAATAATTATTAATTACATTACAAAATATTTTTATAAAAATACCGGTTGTAGAAAAAATCATGTGTGTAATTCGAGCGCAAAGTGACATTGCCGCTCTCGCGAGATAGCCGCGCTCCGCGACGCGTCGCGCGTGTAACTTCTCGCTCAGAGCGGCAATATATCACTTTGGGCTCTTAATACACAAATAGCTATTCTCTACAACCGAGCGAAAAGTACAAATTTGCGCTTTCAAAAGAAAGCGCAAAGTTGGACATTTTCGAGGAACAAGCGTTTGTTTTACTTTGTCGCTCGCCGAGCGACAAAGTTACTTTGTCGCTCGCTTAGTTACCATGGACACCTTAATAATAATAAAGAAACGTCCAGCGTATCTGCGACTTTTGACACAAAATATAAACTGTCAAATTTGATATCAATAATTATTAATTACATTACAAAATATTTTTATAAAAATACCGGTTGTAGAAAAAATCATGTGTGTAATTCGAGCGCAAAGTGACATTGCCGCTCTCGCGAGATAGCCGCGCTCCGCGACGCGTCGCGCGTGTAACTTCTCGCTCAGAGCGGCAATATATCACTTTGCGCTCTTAATACACAAATAGCTATTCTCTACAACCGAGCGAAAAGTACAAATTTGCGCTTTCAAAAGAAAGCGCAAAGTTGGACATTTTCGAGGAACAAGCGTTTGTTTTACTTTGTCGCTCGCCGAGCGACAAAGTTACTTTGTCGCTCGCTTAGTTACCATGGACACCTTAATAATAATAAAGAAACGTCCAGCGTATCTGCGACTTTTGACACAAAATATAAACTGTCAAATTTGATATCAATAATTATTAATTACATTACAAAATATTTTTATAAAAATACCGGTTGTAGAAAAAATCATGTGTGTAATTCGAGCGCAAAGTGACATTGCCGCTCTCGCGAGATAGCCGCGCTCCGCGACGCGTCGCGCGTGTAACTTCTCGCTCAGAGCGGCAATATATCACTTTGCGCTCTTAATACACAAATAGCTATTCTCTACAACCGAGCGAAAAGTACAAATTTGCGCATTCAAAAGAAAGCGCAAAGTTGGACATTTTCGAGGAACAAGCGTTTGTTTTACTTTGTCGCTCGCCGAGCGACAAAGTTACTTTGTCGCTCGCTTAGTTACCATGGACACCTTAATAATAATAAAGAAACGTCCAGCGTATCTGCGACTTTTGACACAAAATATAAACTGTCAAATTTGATATCAATAATTATTAATTACATTACAAAATATTTTTATAAAAATACCGGTTGTAGAAAAAATCATGTGTGTAATTCGAGCGCAAAGTGACATTGCCGCTCTCGCGAGATAGCCGCGCTCCGCGACGCGTCGCGCGTGTAACTTCTCGCTCAGAGCGGCAATATATCACTTTGCGCTCTTAATACACAAATAGCTATTCTCTACAACCGAGCGAAAAGTACAAATTTGCGCTTTCAAAAGAAAGCGCAAAGTTGGACATTTTCGAGGAACAAGCGTTTGTTTTACTTTGTCGCTCGCCGAGCGACAAAGTTACTTTGTCGCTCGCTTAGTTACCATGGACACCTTAATAATAATAAAGAAACGTCCAGCGTATCTGCGACTTTTGACACAAAATATAAACTGTCAAATTTGATATCAATAATTATTAATTACATTACAAAATATTTTTATAAAAATACCGGTTGTAGAAAAAATCATGTGTGTAATTCGAGCGCAAAGTGACATTGCCGCTCTCGCGAGATAGCCGCGCTCCGCTACGCGTCGCGCGTCTAACTTCTCGCTCAGAGCGGCAATATATCACTTTGCGCTCTTAATACACAAATAGCTATTGTAATTGGTGACAAAAAGTTGAATTTTTGCGGAGCTCCTCTGGAAAAAAATACATGTTTAGCTTTTCTATTTATGATTTTTTCTAAACAAATGTTACATCATCTTGTTGAAAATTTTTAAATTTGAAGAGAAAAAAATGTGTTAGTAGAAAGTTATAGTCATTTGAATTTTTTTTAACCCAACATACGAGTATATTTAAAAAAAAATTCAAATGACTATAACTTTCTACTAACATATTTTTTCTCTTCAAATTAAAAAATTTTAGACAAAATGATGTAAAATTTGTTTATAAAAAACAATAAATAAAATACCTAAACGTGTTCATTTTTTCCCCAGGGGGGCTCTCCAAAAATTCTTTTTTCAGCAAATTACAAAATATTTCTTTTTCTTTAACAAAACATTCCTATAAAGCTCACTGTTAAAAAACCTGAACTTGGCATGGGTCCCGTAAATAGCTACAGAGATACACCACTTTAAAATTTCACCAGCCGTCACTATCCCATAGTAACTTCAATGGCAATCATACATTTTCAAGTGGATAACTGCATACGATCAGCTCCTTTCACTCAAAAATGACGATACTGAAATTTAGTTAAAATTGGGTTCGATGGATCGGCCACATTTTGATGTAAAAAAGCTAACGTCAAAACAAGCTTATATAACTTCAACGAAACTGCTATGTGAGAGACAATACAGTTCTGATGTTGTATTGTATTTTGCGATGACAAAGACTGTGATTGGATCTTGTATGTTGATGATGATGAAAGCATGTAGCACATTTAAGCTAAAGTAAGACCAAACTAAAGATCACAACTTATGCCAACTGGATGATTTCAAAGGAGTTTTTGGCCGCACATCTAATTAATGTAGGTGTGATTTAATAAGGTACATTAGATAGTAAGTTTCGAAATATTATATGGTGGTTGTTGCCGGAAACAACTAATCTTTCTATACTTATACTTAGTTTGTAATATGAATTTGTTTATGAGTTTTTTCGCAAATTATACAGAAGAAGGAACACGTATATTCCACAATACAATCAAATTTATTTTAGCATCAAGTTCCCCAGTATGACTGGGAGAGGAGAATATTTCAGTATTGTTGGTCTCCCATATGTATATACTTATCAACTTAAATTTAATTTAAAATATGGCTAAGATGGCGATCCATTAATTTAATACGAATAAACTAAGAGAAAGTTGCAAAACAAGAATTACATTTTCAAGCTGTCGTCAGAACAATAAATATAATACTGGCTGCTTTTAAAGCGAGAACAAGAATGTTATTTTTTGCGATTAAATGGTGTTTTTTGCAGTCTGTGTTTTTTTTAATTCCCATAGAGATTAAAGTACATGCAGAATCTTTTATCAAAAATAGAATTTTCTGAGAAATCAGAAATAAAAAGGTTTAGTATTATAGTGGCAACTTTATGTATGGCACTGTATAAAATAGACTATTTTATCATATTCCATTACAATTATATATATTCGTGTACTTTAACAGGCTATGTTAAAAGTTTAGAGCAAAGTTCAAAAATATGTATATGTACATTTTTTTTTAAATAATACCATAACTTAATAAATATACGCATCTTATAATTACTCAAACTAAAAAAATTTTATTAGCTAAATAAAAAAATAACTAAAAGCTATCTGAATTGAGTTGCGATCATTCTAGTTCGTCCTCGGATCATTACACTACAATCCGATCATATTCTACATTCGGCAACGTCGGAGAGGCACTCGCAATGCATCTCTTAGCATGTTGATGGGACGGATTTTATTTCAATTCTGATTTGGCCAAAGCGAAAAATCGTGCAGCGTTGCCAGTTCATTCAGCACCTTTATTTTATCACAAGAATAAAGAATAATCCATAACACGCATCTAATGACCCCTTTGCAAAAGATGAGAGAGAAGGAAATAATTGCAGTCTGTCACTCATGACGCTCGTGGCTTTTTCTTGTTTGACTCTTACTTTATAACATTAGACAAATATAAGCTGCGGGAACTTAAAAAAAAATTATCATTGTTGGATACCCGTTCAACGGCCTTTTATCAAATATTCAAATATAAGGAAAATGTAATATTACCAACCTAAAGAGTCTAGGGGATTAGTGAAACTTTATTACCCGGGCTTCCGCATGCGTAAATACCTCAAAAATTTATAAATGATGCACTTGTTAATAAGTTTACCGATTTTCTAGCGTCAGTCACGTAGTGCAGTGATAAAGAATCCGCTTATTGGCCGAGATGTGTTGGTTTGAATCCGTGCTCGGCCGCATCTTTTTTTTAATTTTTGTCACTTAAAATATAAAAAATTAGGAAATCGGCTCTAAAAGGTGTATTGGAAACGGGTTAGCACTCCTTCCTCGATAAAAATTTTGTTTTTTCTTTTTTTAAAGGTGCCGAGCAAAAAATTTATCGTGTCTAGGTACCTTAACCTAAAAATTATGTTTTGTTTGTTGTCCAGAAAATCTAGCGAACGCTGGATCGGAGGGCACCCTAAGGTCGGAACAGGGTTAGCACCTGGTTAGGGGCCCTGACCAGTCTCTTTCCTCGCAGGCGAAGAGGGATCGGTGCGAAAAAATCCACTATTGTTCCTTCCTCTGCGCATGCGGAAGCCCGGGTAATAAAGTTTCACCCATCCCCTAGACTCTTGTATTACCAACCTACTTTAACATATTTTGACCGGCGGCGTTTTTTCTTTTATGAAAACAAAGTATAGAAAAAACTAACTTTAAATAGCATGTGCTATAGCAAATGTATGGTTATTGCTTCTGATAAATAGAAACCATTACAAAAGTAACGGTTTTTTTTCGAACAAAACCATACCATATACTACACAAAATATTATGAGTGGCAATATTTAAAGTATTCAGGTCAAAATGATTTGACCAAAACTTGCTTGGCAGGCGGATTCATTAGAGTTATTGTATTTAACATTATAATCATTTGTTATTCATTCATTATATTATTCGAATCTATTATAACTAGAGCTGTCCAAATATAAGGGATTCCAGTGACGTTACCGTTTTATTTATTGATTTGCAGTGATATAAACATAGGTGTAAGGGGGCTTGGGGGTGCTTAGCACCCCCAAAACTGTAGATTAGCATCCCCAAAATGTACAACCCTCCACCCTATTAGGCGCAGTTAAGGGGGGCTTGGGGGTGCTTTTTGGTCATATACTGAGTAGGGTCTAGGGCTTAAGCACCTCTGAACTTGACTGCCTAACTACGCCTAGGGATATAAATAAAATAAATATATAGGTTTTACCTGTTGTAAAACTGAGAGTCAGTTTAGCACAGGCGATTTTATTCGACAGCGCTAATGGCGTTCCCTTATCGTCGATCAGTTCACCTTTAGTAAAGTAAAAATCAAGCAAGAAAAAGCCACGAGAGTCATAACTGATAGAGACCGCAAATAACTCTCTCATCTTTTGCAAAGTGGGCATCAGAGGCGTGTTATGGATTATTCTTTGTTCTTATGATAAAAATAGTGGTGCTGATAGAACTGGCAACGCTGCACGATTTTCGCTTTGGCCAAATCAGACTCGAAATAGAACGTCCCGTCCCATCAACGTGCTAAGAAATGCATTGCGTAGAGTATGGTCAGATTGTACTAGTGTGATGACAGTGCATCAGAGGACGAACTGGGATGTTCGCAACTTGATAGTTAATAGTTATTTTGTTGTTTTGAATTATAAGACGCATATATTTATAAAGTTATGGTGATATTTAAACAAAATTTTTACATATACCATATTTTTCAACTTTGCACTAAACTTTTAACATGCCTGTTAAAGTGTACGAATATATGTAATGGAATATGATAAAATAGTCTAGTTTACACAGTGCCATACATAAAGTTGGCACCATAATAATAAACCTTTTTATTTCTGATTTCTCAGAAAATTCTATTGTTAATAAAAGTTTCTGCATGTTAGGGTTGCCAACCGTCCCGATATATCGGGACTGTCACCGTTATTGGATTTCATGTCCCGGCGTACCGACAAAGGTATCAAAAGTCCCGATTGACGTCATCAAGGGTTTTAAAATTAATTTTTAAAAAGGCACACGCACCAGCAAACGTGATTTTGAAAGGTTATTAAAAATAAAGTTTTTGCATATAACGCAATACAATAGCGTATCACTTCGTTCGTCCGACAAACCAACACACTCGTTATAAAAGTTTCTTATTTTATTGTCTCGCACTAGTGATATATCGGCACCGTAACTGGGACCTTCTGTTTGCTGCTTGGGTTAGAAAGATTATGTTACCCGATTTCCAGATTTATAATATAACGGTACAAAGATATTTTTATCGTATATGTCAGCGTGATTTAATTGGATGGTCATCGTATAACTGCAAAATACATGTTGAAAGGGCTCGCCGTAAACAGAATAGCATATCTAGTATATAGAATAATTATTGTTTCATCAGTACAGTGATTATTCCCGATTTAATTTTCGGGTCGATTCACTCTCGCTTAGACCGGTCTATTGCACAATTTAAAATCACAATTAAATCTTGTAGTATGTATTTACATATTTCTGATATTTTTGCAAAATTATAAAGAAAAGTATTTCAGTAGCTTTTTCTCATTAATACAAGAATCATTTTCACACTACGTTTGGACAAATTAATTAATTTGGAAAACAAACAAATAATTTGACAACTAAAGCAGTTCAACTGCAGTTAACTGTTCAACTAGAAAAAATTAAATCTAAAACGGATTTAAGCTTTGCGAAATAGGTAAGATTTTGTTAAGTGTTTGTGAAATTTCACAATGTGTATTAAATAAAGCACACTCTCGAATATTTAGCAAAAAAATGTCCTTGACTGGCCAATCCCGACCAACTTGATGACAAGTGCTAGGACAAAAACTCAATGGAAAATAAAATCAGATGCAAAATCAATACAGTCATTTGTAAGTAAGACCACTGACAGGTAAAAGGACGCTTTGTGGAAAGTTTCGGATTATATGAAAATGCGCTCCATTAGTGAGTGTCTACCTGATGGACGGGCAACTGTACAGAACCCTAATTTGAACCCTAATGGAAGGGTTATTAATAACCCTTGACGCTATGGGTCATTATATGTTTATTTTATTTGTATAATTACAGTACCAACCAATTGCATTTTGCACAGCTTTAATTATACAGGGCCCTTTAAATATTTGCAGTAATAGGCAAAGGTACCATACATAATATACAGGGTATCCGAAAAGCCTTAGTATGAGAAAATATCTTTGCTACCTATTAAAGATAGCGACACCAAATTTCAGGTATTTTATTGGTTAATAAATTTACTTTTTTATGTAATTTACATCCCCTTGAGGGATGACGCTCGGGAGTTACGGTCAAACATTTTAAATGCAACCCTATGCCATGTGGTAACTTATTTTAAAGGTCTTCAAAAAGGAAACATTTTACCACAATCCCGAGGAGCGTATCTTAAAAATGAGAGTCTGGGAAATTGTCCAAATATGTTAATTAATGTGTCATTTTCGGGGTCTTTGAGGTCAGAAAATCTAATTTTGTCTAATAGATGTTAACAAAAAATAACGAGAGGGGATGTGAAAAAGGAGTGACTAGGGATTTCTTCAAAAATGTCAACTAACTTGTCCGTTTCGGGGCTAGCGAGGTCATAATATCTAGCAAATGTTAAAAGAACAGTTACGAGAGGGGGAGGGGATAGAGATATTATTTTCTGAGGTCAGTGAGGTTAGAAAATCTAATTTTGTCCAACCGATGTTAAAAAAATTAACGGGGGGAGGGATAAAAAGGACCGATTGGTAATTTGTCCTAAAATGTTAACTAACATGTCATTTTTGGGGTTATTGAGGTCAAAAACTTTAAATTTGTGTAACAGATGATAAAAAAATTGATGGAGGGGGGGATGAAGAAGAGCTACTGCCAAATTTTCCAAAAATGTTGACTAACGGGTCATTTTCGGGGTTATTGAAGTCTGAAAAGCTAATTTCATGTAACGGATGTAAAAAAAAATTACGACGGTGGAGGCAGGTGAAAGAAGCGGGTAGAAAATTCTTTAAGAATGTTAACAATGACAAATGCAGATATTTTTTTTTAGAAAAATGAACCGACTTCATTAAAGAAAAAGTGCTAAAAAGTATGAAATAATATTTCTGCGTATTTATAACTGTGGTTAATGGTAAACTTAATTTTGTTCAAAGTTAGGTAACTTGTGCACCAAAGTTCTGAACTTTGAAGTCGGCGCAATTTCGCAGTACATCCGTAATGATAATTCATAAACAATTAATAAGAAGTTGCGCTTACTATAAAGTTCAGAACTTTTGTGTACAAATTACTAAAAATCGAACTCAATTAGGCTGACCATTAGGCTCAGTAATAAATACATAGAAATATTACTCTTTTGTTAACAATAATTTACTGATTCCTACTACGTATACTTTAAAATTGCGCCGACTTCAAAGTTTAGAACTTCGGTGTACAAGTTACCTAACTTTGAACAAAATTAAGTTTACCATTAACCACAGTTATAAGTACGTAAAAGTATTATTTCATACTTTTTATTGCTTTTTCTTTTATAAAATCGGTTTATTTTTTTGACTACATTTACTATTTTTAATTTTCATGGGCTTGCCATTTAAAAACGAATTAAGATACGGACCTCGGATTGCGGCAAAAAGTTTTTTTTTTGAAGACCATTTAAAATGAGGTATCATATGGCATAGGGTTGCATTTCAAATTATTAACCTCAACTCCCTAGCGTCACCCCTCAAAGGGTTTGAAAAAGTTAAATTACATGAAAAAGTAGATAATAGTAAGATACACCTAACATTTGGTGTCTATCTTTACTAATAGCAAAGATATTTGCTCATACTGAGACTTTTCAGACATACATAATACGTAGACAAAGTATCGCAAGCGCTATTTTCCTCAATATAAGATTTGAGTATCATTGGGACCGTCCCTGGGACACGTCGAATAGGTAAAAGATAGGTAAATAAAACTAAGTTTCCTAGAACTACTTTTGCAGTGAAAATCCTTTAAAAATATTGCATCGTATGCGCTCTCGATTCACAAAATGTCGCAAGCTTGAAGCTTGAGAAACCACATATCTGATTAAGTAGAGGATCTAAATTGGAACCAGTCTTAAACCTTTTTAGTGAATCCGGGGATTATTTATTAAATCAAACCCAAAGATATACACATGGTTCTTCCGACAACATCGAGGACCGAAGACTTAATAATGCTGCCAGCAAAGTAGGTTAACGTACTACTTTGCCCTACTCAAAGCCGGCTCCGGGTTCCCCCACAGCCGTCACGCGACCGATTCTTCCGGTTTTAGCCGCCATTGGCTTGTAGGATCGACATGCCACAGGAGGACGGTCGAGAATTTGTTGTTGCAGAAATACTCTCACTTCTTCATTTCTATGTTCATGCACTTTAGACGCTTAACGGAATATGGAAACTGCAAGCAATATGAGTCATTTTGGACTGGTACATGAATTAGAAAACGGATAAATGGCTTATTGGTAATGGCTAGTTGTCTGGAAGGTTTTATGTCATTTGTCCTGCTATGTTAAACGAATCGTATGTTTTTTAATTAGAATGAAATTTCGCGTGTGTAGTCGAAGAAACGAGATTTTCTTTAAGTTTGTATTCGTTTTTAGATGTCTCTTCTGTTCATGAAACAGAACATAATTGGCTTTCCTATTATTATTATTTCCTACTATTATTTAGAATTCTTTAGATTTGTTCTTTGAGTTAATTGTTTGTGTAGAACAAACCTAAACAAACCTACTTAATATTGGTAGTGTCGGCTCTAAAACAATTTTTCCTTTTCGAATATTGAGTTTTGAACTCCAATAGTTTGGAAAATGGTAGTAAAAACTATTGGTCAAGCTATACTTGCACCATTACTGTTCCGTGCCAGCAGTCCCCCACTTAAATAAATAATAGTAATTCACTCGTGTTTCGACTGCGCCAAATTAAAAATTTTAAAAAACGTGTAATAACAAAAGTTCTTCCTTACATCGTGAGAAATATTTTTCGCCGAAAAATTTTTCTCTAAAAGCAAAGGTTCAGCAGTTATAAGGAAATAACCAATTAAATTGTTTATAATAATTGATTGCGCTAGAATTTTTCAATCCTGATAATTTTGGCGCAATTTACACCTAACTCTTACTGTTCATGATTTTTTTTCAGATTTTTCTCAGGGATCCTTTTGGTGATAAGGTTGGGGGACAGCAATTTTTAAACATTTCCCGAAAAATATTTCAAAAAATGCATAAAAAATACAATATATATATTGTTGAATTCGTGCTTCAATAAGCTTTCATTTGACACACTACATGATGCCCGTGAATTGTTTTTTTCATTTACCTATTTACCCTAGAAATTAACCCCCAGAATCAAAATTCAACCTTTTATACTTCACGTCTATAATTGGGCCACCACGATCTATCTTTGTGCTAAATTTCAAATTTTTACGTCTAATAGTTTCAGAGAAAATCGTCTGTGACAGACGGATGGACGGACACCGAAGTGATTTCATAATGGTTCCGTTTGACACGGAACACTAAAAAGACAGAAAAAGCGGCGGATGGCAGGGTTGAAATGTCAAATGGAAAGGTATAGATTTTTAAGAAATTTCGATCGTCAAAAACTACGTGTGCACCCACAAAATTGTTGCTTTTGCCCTATTGGTTGCATAGTTATGAATACTTGACCAATAGTAATCCATCTACTGCCAAACATTTTAAAATACTTTAGTGACAAGAGTTTTGCACGAGATTTAACATTTCGGAAGTTACTATTGTACATGCTTGTCGAATCCGGTCTTTCATGTTTTCTGGTGTGGTTGATGCTGCAACCATAATTTTTTCTGATATAAATCCACACAAGAAAAATCCAATGGGAACAGATCAGGGGACCTTGCAGGAAAGTTTCCAGGGTTATCAGTCATCTGTCTCCAAACAAGTCATTTAGGGTGTCTCAGAACCGCAAAGTGTCGCGGCGCACAATCTTGCTGCCACCACACCTCTTCATGCTGATTTTCATCATAATTCAGAAGTTAGAATTAAATACTCTCTTAAAAAATCATTATTTCTCCATGACTTTAAAAAAATCTGGCCAAATGACTATCCCCGACTATAGCACACCAGGAAATAACGGATCAAGGATGTTAACTGGTCACAACTCTAATCCTTGTGGATTTTCCGGTGCCCAACTGTGCATATTGTGTCGGTTCGCCTTAAATTAAAAAAGTAAAAAATGGGCCAAAAAATGATTCAAAGACGAATAAAATAACCTGACTATAGTAACGTCCGAAAAAAACAATCCTTCTTAAGAAATCATTGTGTTCTTGAATTTTATATCTTAATCAGTTGCAAAATGTTACCCGGTTTTAATATCTTGACCGTACAACTCCTGATACAGAGTGAAGTCATAATTCATGATGAATATAAAGTAGTCAGTACCAATTTTTGATACTTGCCGAATCATCAGCAATCTACCAGGAACTAACGTGTGGATTTGAACTAACTGCATATAAAATTCAACAGAAATATCTTCATTGGTTTCTGCTCATCTTCGAAGTCTCTTTTCCGCCCGAAGGTTTTCAGTATTGCGCCTTCGATCTTCTAATCGTTTAATGTCATTTGATACTTTGGAATACCTACTAGGTAACCTACCACAATTGTACCACTTCACGTAATTTTTTCTACACTCTCCCAGAATTAAAAACATGCCGGTCTCAATATTGTAGTTATGTTTTGCAGTTGTAGTGATTCGATACTGGAACTCAGATTACTCCTTTTTATACCAATGTTACAAATTGACGACGAGACTGAAGTAGCTATCAACGGAACCAGCTAGTTCTATTTCATTATTTATGTGTATCTTTACCATTTAAATATCTCTCTATACAGGGCGAGTATCTTAAATTTTTCCAAATATCTCCAAGATGGTTTAAAATATTTTCATGACATTTTGTTAACCATAATTATTCCGTAACCGAAAGAGAAAAAAAAATGGGTACCCATAAGTAGTTTTTTAAGTAGATTGGAACTTTATAAACAAAAGTACATCATTCCATTTAAAATTCCAAAGGTCCCCCCTCCCCTCAAAATTAAGAGAAAGGTTAAAAATATGTTGAAATATATCCCCCCTCTCCCTGTCAACTCACCAAAATTTTATCAAAATATTTTACACCGTTTTCGAGATATCGCCTTGTAACACTTTAAAAAACTTACCCTGTATATAATTATTCAAAAATCCGTAACTATACCGTCAGTAGAGCAAATGCATCAATTTTCTGCATCGATGGAGTATCGAGTTTTTACCTGGCATATGACTCCTTTCAAGTTAAATTTGTTTGTTCAATATGCATCTTACATTTTGTCCAAATTTGCTGTGTAACTGCCAACTGATATCTTGATGTGACACTTGTTTAAATCAAAAAGGAAAAAATGTTTATCGGTATACTATTCTTAGCCGTAAAGCAAAACAGTTGACCTAGTTCTTTCATTCAAGCATACAAAGAGTGTTGGCGGATGTTCACAGCTTCTGGTTTTTCTGGTCGTGAGATTTTAATCAAACTATTTATTGTTTGAACAAGTTTTTCAGCTATGATGTTATATTTACCTCAGAGAATAAAAATTGTAACAAATACTGTAATTTAAAAAAATCGTTTTAAATTTTAGGAATATTGGCCCAATGGGCGTCTTGGTAAGTATAAAATTAAACGTTTTGAGTGGTAAAGAAAACAAAATATTTTGACAATACTTCGTTGAAGAAGTGTGCAAGGTATTTTGTAAAAATAATCAGTTTAACTTGCTTTTACTTTACTATTCAGGGTCTTAGAATGGCGTTATATTTTACAAAATTTATAAATCTATTCGAGAAAAAGCACGTTGTATATTTTTTATTTTTCTCATCTATCGATAAGAAAACATGTTTTAGCATTGTTCATTTTCGAGTTTAGTTAGCACTGCATTAACTCAAAAAAGTTAAGTAATACATTTTGCACTACTGTATAACAATTTTATGATATTTATAATTATAGCTTTGTACGTGTATATTTAAATTTAAATATTGCAAGGGCATGCAAAACAGTAAACCACCATACACTGAGGAATGGACATTACCATTAAATTTGAATATAGGTACATAACTATTAACTTTGGATAAAGGTATTTCCAAATTCAGTGGCATTACTCAACTCGTCAGCATGTCGGCCAGCAGTAATTAAATTCCAATTTGTATCCAGACAAAATTTAACTTGCAAAAATCTGGTAACAATTAAAATTTTAATTATGAGCTATTAAAGTTGGTGCCGGATATAGACAGGGGCATTGTTGACATTAGCGACATATTTAACATTTCAAGTTTCATTAGAACAAATTCTACAAGATTTAATACATGTTTATGTTATAAATTAAAGTTAGAATACTGAAAATTGCAAATTTTTTGCCAATATTCACATCATAAAAACTGTTTTATTGATTTGGCTATTTAACATTTGCACGTCACGAATGGCCACTCGCCAACTTTTTAAGGTTAAAATTACATTTTTTAAAGCGTTTTCTTTGGTTTCACCAAGGCTTAAAAATGTTATAGTAAATAACAAAACTGTCTGTTTTTGTCCATGTTAAAGCTTAACGTTTAGATTCACTAAGAATGATTAAGATTTAGCACTGGTTTAAATTCAGATCTTCTAGTTGATTTATGTTTTAACAGGGTTTTGTCCTGTCCAGGCGCGGTCCGTGATATTTTAGATGTGTCGTATCTCAGTTCTTACGCATGGGACCCACACCAAATTATAGGATGTTACTATTGGGTACTCTAGAAACATTTTCGTAAAAAATATATTTAATTTTAAAATTTGCGAAAAAAAGGTAATTTTTTGGGCCGCTTCACCTGAGATCTGAGAAAGTTCTGAAGAAAATCTTACTTCCAAGCTCTTTTCATAAATTTTATCGACACAATTCAAATTTCATTGAATTACCTCTAATATCTTGACATTAATTAATTTTTAAAATATTTGCTCTAAAATATTTTGTCTAAGAAATAATTTAAAAGGTCATTTCATTAAGGAAAATTAGAATATTTTCACGAAATTTGGAATTTGACGATAACATTTGATATACTTTATGAAAAAATATGCTTAGTAAAATTTTCTTCAGAGCTTTCTCAGATCTCAGATGAAGCGGCCCAAAAAATTAACTTTTTTTCGCAAATTTCAAAATTAAATATTTTTTCACGAAAATGATTGTAGACTACCCAACAGTAACATTTTATAATTTGGTGTGGGTCCCATGCGTTAGAACTGAGATACGACAATCTGAAATTCCAGGAACCGCCACTGGTCCTGTCATGTTAATAAGTCGTATTAAAAACGTGAATTATTCTGATATTTCAGCGATTTGCTTGGTTTCCAAATAATGATTTTCATCTTGGAACAGGTAGCCAGAATGAATTTAGTTCTGTTATTGTAGTACGTACTAAAATTGCCCTTTTCTTTATAAATTTGCGAAAAACCTCAGAAAGAAATTAAAACTTAGTTGACTTATTCTTAAAATTGTTAGTTTAAAACGTATGGTTATTAAATTAGACCGGACTAGCGTTGGAGAATCTGGTCGTAAGTTTTTTAATGAAAATTTTAACGATTTTCCAGTGTTACTGCACAGAGGTAAATATATTTGATTGTAGACTACTTGTCTGGTATAGCGAAAGTGTTGTTTTCTAATATGGTATTTGAACAAAATTTTTATTAGGAAGTGGCATCACGAAAATTACCTTAACACCAACTTATCTGTAACTTTTTAGTAAAGGTGCCTACAGAAAAAGGAAACTTTGTGCTTTTCTATAGTAGCATGGTCACCGTATTTGTCTGTATACGGTGGCATGGTCAAGCGGAACTTCTAAATGAAGCCAGAATACTGGGGAGGAACACATGCCGTCGAGATTTACTCGAATTTCATCGCGTATCCTGAAAGATAAGTACGAAAAAATAGGTAAATCTGTTTTGCAAATGAGTAAAAAACAGATTTAGTTACAAAAAAAGAAATGTTTATGTTTTAATATAGTTTAATTCCACTTGCTGTAAATACACAATACATAAGTTTATCGAACATTTTGTTGTTTTATAAAAAACATTCTTATCGCGAAATTAGCTATGCACTATAATGAAATTAAATGATCTAGATCTATCACAAAGTTACCATATAGTTTTTTTCTGATTGATTGCTACTAAAAAAGTAGCATAATGTTTCATCAGATGTAATTCCTATTAATAATAAAGCTTGCCATAAACAAGAAGTTACACGAAATATCAGAAAGTATTGGAATTATTACGAAACATACCTTTGTTTCCAAAAATCCTATTTCATTTTAACAAAATTCCGTTATTGCTCAAAAAACGCCAAATACGCATTAAAGGGTTTATTTTAATTTACACTTCAGCTGAGATTAATTAAAAACTTGTGGATCCAAAGTTAACAACAAAAGGCTAAAAAAAATTGTCGCTTGGTATTGTAATGGTCTAATAACTCGCAGGTTCTGTTAGGTAGCAGTTAATTAAAATAATGTGATGACACAAAATTCTTTGTTTCTTCAATCACCTAATAATAGTGTTTGTTTCAGATTTTAAAGAATTAAACTTATATTGTAAATTGTAACGGCAAAATACGAAGATTGGATGAAAAACTTTCTGCCTGGCCCAGAGAGGGCACGATTTACTGTAAAATTTTGACACTTTTAAAGTTTCAAGAGAGTACGGTAAGCAGTTTGTATTTTACCATCGTTAATGGTTGTGAAGTTTATCATTCTGTAAATGATAGAAAAAAACCGAGATCCGTGCTCTAATAAAATATTTACACATTAACGTTCAGATTCACTAAGAAGGTTTAAGATTTAGTACTGGTTTAAATTAGGATCTTCTAGTTGATCGGTTATGTTTTGACAGGCTACTGTCCTGACATTGTTAATAAGTCGTCATTAAAAACTTATGAATTATTCTGATATTTCAGCGATTTGCTTGGTTTATAAATGATTTTCATATTGGAACGAGTTGCTGTAATAAATTTGGGTCTATTATTGTCGAAAGTATGTGCTTAAATTACCCTTTTCTTTATAAATTTGTTAAAAAGCTCAGAAATAAATTCATAGTAAAAACTTGGTTGTCTTATTCTTATACTTGTCAGTTTAAAACTTTTGGTTGTCAAATTAGACCGGACTAGCTTTGGAGAATCTGGCTGCAAAAGTTTATCTCCTACAGAGATAAAAGTTGAGCCTGATGATACTTTAGCTGAGTTAGCTTCTTCATTTCATTTTCAATAACTAAAACTTTGGTTGACTTTAAACGTGATCAAACCCAAGCCACTCCAGGCACTGAAAATGCTTTCTGGCGGGTCAAAAATGGGAACTTCTGAAGAAATTTTATTGTACAAAAAGTTCATAAAATCGTTTTAAATGATTGTCGGCTGAAGTTGCGTGAGATAGCTGAGCCTGTGGGCATGTCAAAAAAGAGGGCGCCCCATATTTTATGGGAAGTTTTAGATATGAGAAAGCTATCCGCGCGATGGGTGCCGCAATTGCTGACACCAGAGCAAAAACTCGACCACATGACCATTCCCGAAGAGTGTGTCACACAAAATTCATCTGACTTTTTATACCGATTTTTTACTACCGATGAGACATGGACCATTACACGCAGGGAACAAACAACAATCAAAGCAGTGAGCAGCAAGGGATGAACCGACACGAAGAAGGTAAATTCTAAAATATCTAGAAAAACACAAAATCATTCAATGCAGACAGTACGGATTTCGTCACCAAAGATCCACAGCTGATTTCGTTCCCTTGGTCACCCATAAACTGGAACAAGTCTCTTTCATTTCATGGCGAATCTCAGATTGTTCCTCTCGATATTTTCAATGCCTTTGACCAAGTATGGCATGCCGCACTCCTCAAGAAACTACCTACTTACGGTCTTCCTTCCAAACTGGATCGGTAGTGGTGGACGTTTCCCAAATAAGACCTAACCTAGAGTACCTTCCCCACATCTGGGGAGCGGCATCACCTTCGATACTTAACATTCTTGATTATATCCAAAAGAGGGTCATTTGACTCATCAATGACCCAGTCCTCACACGAAAATGACATTCTCTCACTCAACGCCACGCTGATGGGGGCTTATCCCTTTTCTACCAATATTTCCACGGATTTTGCTAGCCGCTATAATTCCCCCGTTGACGGTTTCTTACAGAACAACAAGATGCACTTTACGTATGTACCCCTTTTCTGTTCAGCTACAGAATCCTAGAACATCCCATTTCTCTCGCTCATTCATACCCAGGGTCTCCAGAATGCGGAACAAATTGCCAGCAGATGTTTTCCCTTCCACTCCCAACCTCCAATCCTTTAAATGCTGTGTCAATCGATTACACTGCCTTTCTCTTCAGACGCCCACGGTACGTTAGTACTTAGGCTTGAAGGCTACTGGGCTACCTCAGATAAAAGAAAGGCAATTCTATCTGCTTGAAAAGTTATGGCGACGGTTTTTGTGGATGCATTATTATCATATATTACCTAGAAAAGCGAAAAATTTTTTTAAATAGTATATGCGAGCTTCTTGACCAACTAAACCAAAACATTCATGAGAAACATCCCAGCTGAGCCAAGAAGAACAAATATCAGTAATTGTATTGTCATGACAAAAATGCATCAGTTAGGGTTCTCATGCATCCGATTCGCCAGGTTTAGCCCCATCGGATTTCAATTTGTTTTCGAACTTGAAAAAATCTCATTCTGGCAAAAAGTTCTCGTCGGATTCAGAAGTAATTGCTGCGACAAACGTCAAACGTATAAAGACCGTTGAATATGTGTTAAAAACAAATGACAAAATAAGGATCTATAAGGGGTTTGTAGTGGCAATTGTGTATTTAATCATCGAAGAGCAAACATTTTGGACAGTTTTGATAAGGTTCAATAAAGAATTCAACACTCAAATAAGCCAGTAACCCTAAATAATATGCTTCCGAATCCGAGGCCGACAGCCAGTTAGTTTTCCTTGTTGATTTGTAATACAGTTTAAAAGAGAACTTTACAAGCAAATACGCTTGTAACACCAGAAACTATGCTTCCGAGGACAAAAAGCACAAAAGTTAAAATTTTATTTTACATATTTATAATATGTTTTGAAAGAATAATTGTGAATAAATTCACAAAACTTGGCAAGAGGGGGTTTTTTGGGATGGGAAAAGCAAATCCGTTCTCAAATTTGCTGAATTTTGTAGGGGGCCCACATACGGCATTAAATACCATTTTTACACGTCCCAACGTTGTTATGCTTCAGTGTACACAATTTCTGATTAGAAAGACTTATTCCCCTACCATTTTTACTTAAAAAAGATATACTTTATAACTAAATTCGGTGTTGCAGAAAATAAATCTCTATACATTGAAGGATTTTTGTATTAGCTCGCTCTTTGAAAGATGACAGATCGGTGTATCTCATTGATCACGTGATATAGTAACTGTAAAATTCCCCCAGTTTTAAGCTCCATTTATAATTTTGCTATTTCTGACCTGTCTTGTTGTTCGCTTTTTCGTTTTTTTCGGTAAGCAAACACTCTTATTAGTGTCATTAAAAATTTGATCCATTTCTCATTTTGTCAACCTCATCTATACTGTATGTTTAAAATATTTAAATTTGCCACACACCTTCAAAAAGTTAAACAAACTAGATTTAGACAGACATGACATTATTCACACATGACTTGTCAAAAGTGTCGCGAGATCATTCACAAATTTGATTTTATAAAAGGAGAAACTGACTGACTAACTGATTGAACGCACAGCCTACAATGCTGGGTCTACAAACTTGAAAATTTGCACAGAGGTTTCTTATATAACGTAGGCATCTACTAAGAAAGGATTTTTCAAAACTCAACCCCTAAGGGGGTGAAATAGGGCTTTAAACTTTGTATGGAGAAACAATATAAGATGATCCTATTTAGTCGAAACTTCATAGAAGAAGAACAATAAATGTTTAAACACGGGTTTTACGCTTTTTAATAAATCATCTACTAAGGGGTTGAAATGGGGGTTCTAAGATTGTAACGGTCTAAAATTGTTATACGGTTCTATTACCTTGAAACTACGTGAAGGTATACCACCTATACCAAACATATCGATACAAATGTAGAATAAAATTTTAACTTTAACACCCTGTATCTATCTTGTTATCAACTTTTGTACTAGGATAAGTTAGGTTAAATGTTAAATAGAACTAAATTGAGCCAGGAAAGCCACTGCTAAGGTATCCGTTACCGAATACCCGGTATAATATTGCTTCTAAAATTAAAGAATTAAGAAAACTCAACAAGCAAATAAGCCAGTAACCCCAAAGACAGTGGTCCCGAGGCCGGAAAGCACAGTTCCTGAGAAGCAGTTTCCCGTGTTTAGATTCCAATATTACTTACAAGATTTAAAAGATAACAAGCAAATAAGCCAGTATCCCTAGATTAGGGGGTTAAATCTGTTATTAATTATTTGTTTTATCGGCATGACTTTCCAAAAGTACAGTTCTTTAAAAACGCAATTTCTCACACTTAATAGAGGAGTCAATTAGATCTGGAGAGCCGAAATAAGCAAACAAAATATGCAATGGATGAAACCAATTGGAATGGGTCCCTAAAAGGTGTCTAGATGAACGTATGAAACTTTTTATAAAATTATCTTGTTGCTAATTTTTTTATTAATAATTTATTGCAAAAAAGTAGTTTTTTTCACATATTTTTAATGTTTTTCCGTCATATCTCGGTTATTTATTAAAATAGCGGAACGCCGTTGGCACCATCGGAAAGATGCGAACATTTTACACCATTTTGCTACTGAGCACTTTTGTCTAGGACTCATAGATTCGTCAGTATTTAACAAATAAAACACAGCTCAAAAAGTACGGTACATACTCATAATCATCGCGCGATATAAAGCGCGATATAAGCATTAAATAATGCTCATAACTTTTGATGAATTAAAGATATTTGAATAAAACAACATTCCACGTGTAAATAATCGCCAAGACAATCAATTAATTAATCATATTTTGAAAGTATTTCGAATGTTTGAATTTCCGGCATTCTTGTTTAAGTGTGAAATTTTCCACTTTGTGATGAAAAAATAAGTATTGTAATCTCTTCCTGAGACCACTATCTACGAGTTCTGTGAGGGATAAGCTTCGTAATTTTTGATACGGCAAATTTTCAGTTGTCTGCTTTACGAAAAATGCATTTTCGCGTGTTCGCCGCTTAGGAAACCCAATCATGATTTTTAGTAATCTTTCAATTTTAAAAATAATATGGTAGTTATCAGCGAGGTAAAATAATTTTTCAGTAAGTTTTATTGGCATAAAGTTAAAGTTATCTGGAAAAAGATGAAAATATCGCTATAAAGAAAGATAATGAAAAATATAATCATCTGAAATGGTACAGTTGTGGATAAATATGTCTTCTATTGACATTTAACCATAGATATAATCGTTTTTGCATATATTTCATAAATTTGTTTTTTTTTTCTAAAAAATCGTGGTTTTTCGTATGTCACACTTAAACAAGAATACCGGAAATTCAAACATTCGAACAATTTTTAAGATATGATTAATTGATTGTCTTGGCCATTATTTATCAGTTGTTTTACTCAAATAATTTTAAGTGATCAAAAGTTTTGAGCATTTGTTAATAGCGCGCGACGCTTATGATTATATATCGCTGCATCCGCTGCGCGCTTGCTTTTTGAATGGTTTTTTATTTATTACATACTGACGAATCTATTGGCCGTAGAAAAATGTGCTTAGTAGCAAAATTGTGTAAAATTTTCTCACCTTTCCGATGGCGCTTTATTTTGATAAATAACTGAAATATGGCGGAAAACCCGAAATAAGAATTCTGTGATGCAAGAATAAATAAAAGAGATAAACATGGTTATCGAAATCATTTATTTCTTTAAACTTGGTTTTAATTTAGTTTAGTCTAATAAAAAGTGTTAGTTGAATTATTTGGTCTATAACTAATGAAGCAATGCGATTTTCACAGTTAAAGTAGTCAAGCATGTAATTGCACCTCTATTAAACACAGTCAAATATTCGCCTGTAATAAATAGCGCTACTTGACAAAAATAGAAATAGTTTTTTAGGGAAGCTCGTGCTGATGGTTTTAATTTAATATATTTTCTAAAATATACTTAATATCTCAGTGTTCTACAATTATTTAGAACCCACTTACATAACTTTGCCATAAATTAACCTACTTTATCTTTTATAGTTTCGTACATCCTAGTCATGAGGCTTGAATTTGGGATATCTGTACAATAAATAAAAATTTAAAATTTTCGCCTTGTTTCAGGAACTTTCTTAATGAACACTTTTTCTTGCGTTAGAAATAATTTCTCGAAAATACATTATAGAATAGCGCCGTCATTGTTTAATAACCAACTTTTATGTATTTACTAGCTTTCGCCTGCGACTTCGTCTGCGGTATAAAAATTTTACTCCATTACAACCCCATTCCACCCCCTTGGGGGTTAATTTCTTAAAACCTGTAAAACACATGTTCTAACATTTATTTTTTAGAGTACACCCAAGTAAACCCAACCGGACCATCTAATATTTTTCTCCATATAAAGTTTTAACCCCTGTTTTACCCCCCTTAGGGGTTAAATTTTGGTAAACCCTTCCTTAGTAGCTGCCTACATTATGTAAGAAACCTCTGTGCAAACTTTCAAGTTTCTAGACCCAGCAGTGTGGGCTGTGCGTTAATTTGGCAGTCATTCAGTTTCTTCTTTTATAGAGATAACATATTGTTGGGATCATAATGCTGACTATTTTTTTTATACAGGGTGAGTTTTTTCAGTGTTGCAAGGCGATAGTTCTAAAACGGTTTAAAATTTTTTCATGATATTTTGACATTTGCTCCCTCTATCTATTTCGAGTGGTGGGGGATAACTTTGGAATTTTAAACGGGATGATGTACTTTTGTTTATAGAATTCAAAACTATGTAAAAAACTACGTACGTGTATTTTTATTTTGATTTGCCCTTTTGGTTACGGAATAATGGTTACCTAAATTTTGATAGAAATTTTAACAAAATATCAATAAATCAAGTTATTTCAGAATTATTATTGGTTTCCATGGAAATGCGTTATTTTACTTGCCAGTTAAAAGGTTTGACGTTTTGACGATTATTTCTCAGTTTATTGCTAGGTCCTTGTACTTCTAGGGACTTTTAGCTATTTCTTGTGGGGTTTTACAAAGGACAAAGTGATGGCGACTGCACCTACAACTTTAGATGATGTGAAAGACAGAAGCCTGCTTATAAGTGACACCTAAAATGTTACAGCGGGTACGAAATTCACTTAGAAAAAGAGTGAGAGAATTTCCAAGCATGACAGACGATAAATAAGTTGAAATTAAATGGTAATTTTTTTTATTTTATAACCTAATAAATTATAATTTTGTCACCGAAAGAGCAAATCCAAAAAAATTCTGTATACATACGTAGCTTTTTACGTAGATTCGAATTTTATAAACAAAAGTCCATCACCTCATTAAAAATTCAAAATTAACATCCCACCCCTCAATATAGGAGAGGGGGTAAATGGTAAAAATATGTTTAAATTTCTCATCTCTCTATTAACTCACCAAAATTTCATAAAAATATTTTAAACCATTTTCGAGATATCTCCTTGTAACACTCACCCTATATAGGCATCAGATTTTGATAGATTAAAAAATGTTGGATAAAAGGGCAGAAAAAAGTCTGAGCAATCCCAAGCAACCTAACCAGTTCTATCAGTCTATTCGGGTTTGCTTAAGTTTGTTAAGGTGTCTAACATTTTATGGTGATTTTGGATTTTTAGATAACCTGTACAGTAAGAAAACGTTTGTAATATATCCTTACTTTAGGCAACTTTTTTACAGCTTTTTTTTCTATAAAAAATTATTTTTGAATTTTCATTATGTTTGCAATATTTATAATGCCAAACATTTTGACCAAAATTCAAGGTTATACAATACTGGCACTCTTCTGTCACGTCTGAAAGGTTATTCGTCCTTATTTGTGGTTTATTGAAAACATGAACTAGCTATATTGTTGAAAATAAGGTAATAAAACGAATTGAACTGAATTGTGGCCAATGAGCAAAATTATGACACTGAAACCAAAAGAGTGATATCCAACCATTTCTTAATAGAAAAAAAACGCTCGTCGTTCAAAAATGTTTGCATTTCCAATAAGATTTCTTGTAAAAGTCAATATTACAATAAATCTGGTCGTTGCTAGGCAACGGAAAATAAAATAATTGTTATTCATTTCTGTACTGTAAGGAAATATCATTTCCTTACAGTTGTTAGTGTACTGCAAAAGTTATTAAAAACGCGCTAGTTCGGGAGGAGTTCCAGGAATTGAAAATTCATCGTTACTCATTATATTGCACTTTTTTTTACTAGATACAAAATATACAGGGTATCCCTGGGTGGGGTTACCTCTCGGGTTACCCATACCATAAATGGACATAATTTTTAATTTTTCAACAAAAAGTTATTCTTTATAAAAAAATTTGCTTGTAAAAAAAATACGATTTGTGGCAAGAAAATTTACTTTTTGTATACAGAGAGGTTAAAAATTTTAAAAATATGAATTTTACCTGCGAGTAGACTACCGGTATTTTTCGTTTTTAAGAAAAATACTATTAGGAAATGTTATTTAGAATTACTTTCGTAGTTACAGTCCAAGATTTAAAAAAAAGGTTTGTTTAAATCGATTTTTCCAAGCCTCAGATTTTTCTTTCGGAATATAAGGAATACTACTTATAACCAAAATACCTGTCTAGAAATCTAGTACCTACTACAAAAGTATGTAGAAGCTTTCATGTTGAATAAAATCTTCGTAAATAAAACGTTTATTATATTAACTCTTAGAACTTTTTGTTTTACAAAAATAAAAGTTTTTCTGAAATCAAGTGGCATTTTTCTTTAAAATAAAAAACAAAGGAAGTGTACCCTTAGATCAAGTTTATAATTTTGAAGTTTTTGACCTCCCTGTATACAGAAACTAATTTTTTTACATAACTCGCATTTTTTTACAAGCTAATTTTTTAGAAAGAATAACTTTTTGTCGAAATAATAAAAATTAAGTCCATTTGTGGTATAGGTAATCCCATCGAGAGACACCCTGCATAATAGGTTGAATTTTTGAAATTACCAACAAAATAAACCTACGTTTGTCAAGTTTGACAATACAAAATTGATACGTTTCCATTTTTGTTTCCAAATTGCAAACCTCCAATCGTATAATATATTGGAACAGACTGCTAACAAACATGAATGACAGACAATCTTAGTGGCAGACGTCTGTGACCACACAGGTACAACAATTAAATTTGAATATTGCCTTTTCCAAATTCAATGGTGCAGCCTTCTCTGATTACCCTAACTCCGAAATTAAGGTAAAATATTACCTAAACCAAGAGGGGTCCGTAATAGGAATACCTAAGTATTAAATTAATATTGACAGATTATTGGATTACAGTCCCTAATTCAAATCGATTCAGTTAAATACGCTTTTACCTTGGAAACAAAAACTAAATATACATGCTGTATAGATTCAAATAACAATTCTCTTTCAAAAATAAACATATTTTTAGATGGAAACAAAATCATTGAATTTATTTATAAAAATTCCTACTCAGAATGAGCACCGTGTATAAATACCAATCTCGCATACAGGAACTATAATTTTATACTTGTCGTCCTTCACCCACTGCCAAGGCAAGTCATTGCTCTTTTTAACTACCACTATGTAAACAATTTAATAAATACATTCAAAAAGCACATAAAACTTACCTACAGCAAAGGTAAATCCAAATGGTTTAAACAAAAATAGGTCACTGTTATTGTATTCTGTTGTTTCCGCAATTTTACACTGGTACACATCCGTTTTTCGTCTATTATTGTCTTATTAATGTCACTAATTTTTTTGTAAATATGTATACAGTATTTTTATACCAGTTAACAGTATTTCTAGGACTACAAAGTTTTGAGTGAGTTTTTGATTAGCTAGTCCCTATCACTAGTCTTTCGACCGATGTTTGAAATAGACCACTTCAACGAAAGGATGGCATATATTTTTATTCACTTCAATTGCTGACAACTATATTATCACACGGGATAACTCGATGAACAAACATCCACAATTTGATTAACAGAATCACCATAAAGGTCAATGGGGGTTAAGTCCGTCACCATTTAAATTTAATGTCATCACTTTAATTGTCACACTATGTCAAACATCAACTTCTTCACCATCACAAGTTTTTCAGCACTTATCTCGCTAATGTATCCAAAAGTGTGTTAAGGTGTCAAGAAATAATTCTGCGTCCCTGATTTCTCGTTCTGTGTACCACTTCATGTACTGACAATTTTTTGGTCCCAATAAACATAACTAAAAGTTTTTGGTAACTATCTCGTAATTTGTTTGATAACTACCCCCTTGAAAAACATTATTCCTTAGCAATAATAAAGTCTATGGGTTTGTAAAACGGAGTACGTCTGACGATCAATACAAATTTAAATTAACAAAGTCATCTGTGCGCGTCGCTCTTGGGGTGCGTTTTCTCGTAAAGGGTTAAAAGTTCGGCACTTTTGCAACCCCGGAGCGTTCTCTCGGTAACATAAGAGGCAAGACTGGACAACGAGGACCATACCAAAGAACACCGAAACCGCCAGCCCCCACCTACTGAAGAATAACTGTACCTGTTGTAGATTTACACCGAGGTAACCTACTTCTTCGCAGAGGGGTCTGCCGATGGCTGGTTGAGTTCTTGAAGATGAGGTTTTGGTGCGGCGTCGATGACGATGATGTTCTTATTTTTCTACAGGTTTATTTAAATGAGGGACAAATTTGGGCATGGAAGAACGCATACATAAATGAGCAAGATGTTGTTTACGTTATAATAATAGCGGATATGCTTTTCATAGGAATATTTTAAGAAGAGGCGCTAGCGATTTGCTGATTGTGCGTGAGAAATATATTATTTTTTATTAGTTAATAATCGGAATCAAAATTTTAATTAACGATTTTGTTTGTTTGTATCCTGTATGGAATTCATTCGGTGTCCGTCCATGTATATATCACAGGCAATTTTCTCTGAAACTATTCGACGTAAAAATTTAAAATTTAGCACAGCATAGAGTGTGGTTGCCCAATAAGGAATATGCACGTATTTTTTTATTGCATAAATCGTTTAAGGAAGTCATTACAAACCGAAATAGCTATTTGTGTATTAAGAGCGCAAAGTGATATATTGCCGCTCTGAGCGAGAAGTTAGACGCGCGACGCGTAGCGGAGCGCGGCTATCTCGCGAGAGCGGCAATGTCACTTTGCGCTCGAATTACACACATGATTTTTTCTACAACCGGTATTTTTATAAAAATATTTTGTAATGTAATTAATAATTATTGATATCAAATTTGACAGTTTATATTTTGTGTCAAAAGTCGCAGATACGCTGGACGTTTCTTTATTATTATTAAGGTGTCCATGGTAACTAAGCGAGCGACAAAGTAACTTTGTCGCTCGGCGAGCGACAAAGTAAAACAAACGCTTGTTCCTCGAAAATGTCCAACTTTGCGCTTTCTTTTGAATGCGCAAATTTGTACTTTTCGCTCGGTTGTAGAAAAAAATTATTTTAAAGAAAATTACTAGGATTATTTACCTCATCCATTATAAAAGCGGGTTGATTTTCACCTGATTATTCAGCGATAATCTCCCGCTCTCCGGTGAAAATCACCCTCGTCAAAAGTGAAAATCTCCCCCGTCAGAACTGAAAATCGCCCTTGTCAACAGTTAAAATCACACGTCTGTAACAACAGGTTTTTTATTGTCGTGGTGATGTTTGATGATTATCTAGATAACGAACAATGGCGTTTTTGGTTGTTATTATGGACAACAAATAAAATACAAACAAACGTCAAAGTGTCATTTCGATATATCGTTTAAACGTTTTACAAAAATGGAACGTTTTGGAGATTTTTCTTTCGAAGAAATCACCAAAAATGTCGATAAAAATGGATCTGAAAATACAAAGCGATCAAGAGACTTCGTATGGACGCAATTCCAGAATTTTTGTGAGACACGAGATTACCATTTTACATCAGAGACGCCTGATGCTATGTTGGCAAAAATTTTGAAGGACTGGGCATACAATATGAGGAAAATAGATGGAACAGACTACAAAGAAGGTAAGCTGCGCGTTTTCAATTTCTAATTCTGCCTGTATGGTGTCCGCGCAATTGTCTCTGTGCCTGTACGTCCGTCAATCTCTTGTGCCGATGCTTAATGCATATTTCTTGATTTCAGGTACAGTGAAAACGATATGGAATGTCACTGCGAAACTACTCATGGAAAAATATTTCAACTAATATCAACGAAAAATCAATCCTTTCGAAGACATAGTCTTCAAATCTGCCAGAGATGCCAGAAATGCAAAAAGAAAGGAGCTTCAAAAAATTCCAGAAAAAAGAAAATGTAGTGCCAATGCTTTGACTGGTAATGAAATCAAAAAAATCATCGCTGTTCTTGATGAAAACACTCCAGATGGTCTGATCAAAAAATTATTTCACATTTTTTCATTTAAACTTGCTTGGAGAGGAGGAGAGGCATGCACAAGTCTGGTTAGTCATTTCAGGGTTGAGAAGGACTTGTGTGGGAACGTAACCAATAGAATCCAATACAACCCAATTTTTACGAAAACCAATCAAGGGGGAGACAGAAAATGTGCCGAATCAAAATGGCTTGTTTCAAATAACGGTTCTCCAGATATGTGTCCTGTACGCCTGTATCACAAATATATGTCGAAAAGGCAGGGTATTGATAATCCACGGTTCTTCGCCAGTGTCAATCAGACCAAAAAGACATGGTACAAAAATGTTCCCGTTGGAAAGAACACACTGTCAAAATGGACACAAATTTGCGCACAAAAAGCTGGCCTACTTACAGGAAAAAAAGTGACAAACCATTCGCTGCGAGCTTCTGCTGTGTCTGCTCTTGCGAAAAGCGGCGTCCAGGAAGAGCAGCTGATAAAAATCACAGGCCATTCATCGACTGCATCAATCAGGCCATACTTGCAAATCGATCAAGAGCACCATGAGAATATCATTTCTAAGATGAGAGGAAACGACAAGAACATGGTCCCTGCTGCACCCATCACTACTCAACCTATTCATCCCAGAATGGATATTTGTGAAGAGACCACAGCAGCGAAAATTGGCTCTGTTTCTTCAAACTCCAATCAGGATTCTGTTATACAGTATACCAATTGTGTGTTTAATTGCAATACATTAAATTGTGCAAAATAAATCGTTAGCTTTTTATTTGGTAAATAATCTTCAAAATACATTTCGGGATTGGGAAATAATCAGAAAATCATTCTCAGATTTTTTGCCATTAGGAAATCGCTCTCGGGCAAGCCCTCGAGCGATTTCCACGGCAAAAAATCTTCGGAATGATTTTCGATAATTTCCCCATCCCTTAATATATTACTACAGATAATTTAGCTAGAAAATTGTTTTACTTTTTGGTATAATTTATTACAATTGAAAAAGCAGTCATTTGCCCGCAGTGAAAAGTGACGTCAGGCAGTGAAAAGTGACGTCAGGCAGTGCAAAGTAACGTCAGGAGATCAGCAAAAATAACGTAAAGCTCAACCTAAAGTCAAACAGGTTTATTTTTCTCGAAAACAGTCAGAGAGGGAGCAATCGAATTTTCTGGGTTAATAGAGGAATAGTGCAACTAGCTTCAGTAAAAAATTCAGTTATACAGGATGTATCGTTTCAGAGTTATTAAACGTCAAAGTCGAATTTTCCACGATTTCTGTTGAGATCGGGTACAGGCCACAAAAGTGAATTAAATCGATTTAAATTTTCGGAGCTTGTAGAGGACCCGGAGTTTCAGAACCCCATTGAAACTGGTGACGACCGGAAAATGGCAAATCATTTGTTGAATTTTTTTAGGTCTAAGAATATCATTTGCAGACCCCTCTTTGGTATCTAATGAACTAATGACTTAAAAACGAAACGCCGCGTCGCGTCGGTCGAATCGAAAAACGGATTGATAAGTAAAACTAGAATTCTTGCGCGATCAGCTGTTATAAACAATTTAATGGTATATTTCCCTATAACTGCTGAACCATTGATTTTAGAGAAAACGTTTTTTGACAAAAAATATTTCTCAGGATGTAAGGATTAATTTTTCTCACACAACACGTTTTTGCCGTTGGCGGCGGATAGCGCGGCCGATGGGCGGAGACTGGGAGGTCGAGGTGTGCTCAGGTTAAGTGGGGGGCTGATGGCACGGAACACTAATTGTGCAAGTATAGCTTGCACTTGAACGAATTTTTTTGAATCAAATTTTCAAACTACATCAAGAAATCAAATCGTAGTGCCTCAAATTTAATAAAATGTGGCATTGGATAATAATAAATACAAAAGTCATCTAGAAAATTGATAATAACAATTACCATTTTTTATTTAAATCAAAGTTTCAACAACGAAACTTTAATACTAAAAAAATAACTAAAACTATAGCACATTTTCAAAATGTTTTCCATTCATCTGAATCCATTTCGTTACATACTTCAAAAAATGTCCTTTGACACGTAAAAAAATACTGACCGTATTTTTTTTTAATAACTCCACATCCAGTCCAAATCGGCATTCAGGTTTTTTTAAATCAAATTTTTAAATTACATCGACCAGTCAAGTCGTAGTCCGTAGCGCTTCAAATTTATTAAAATGTTGCATTGGATAATAATAAATAAGTCATCTGGCATATTGGTACTAACAATTGCCATTGTTTATTTAAATTAAATCTTCAATGACAAAACTTTGATAAAAAAAAGTCAGTGCAGTAAAACTATAACACATTTTCAAAATGTTCCCCATTTATCTGAAAACATTTCCTTACACTCTTTAACCCTTCCAGACAAGTTTCGAATCAAGTGTTGGATAATAGACGTAGATCTATGTACAGGGTCTTCCAACGAGGACTGAACAGGGGCTCATTTTTGAGCTTCCTTGTATTTAAAGAAAAATCTAAAATAGCCAATCGATGTACTTTTTCCTGCAGAATTCAAAAATTAAACCAAAAATTTATTTGAACCAGAAACAAAAGAGTTACGCTATGGATAAGGTGTTTTTTAAATGGAACATAGCTTTTTTTATACGATTTTCGGAACGAGTGATTTTTTTTATGTCCGTTCTGATTAAAATATTTAATATTGTGACAGCTACTTTTATTAAATTTTAATGTTTTATCCAGTATAATTTAACTTCAACCTGTTTGAAACATACACTAGGTAATGAAGGTAAAATCACCTTGAAATCCTTCAAAGTCAAAAAATTTGACAAATTTACTAGGTATAATATTGCCGAAATGAAATATTCATTAGATGAGAGATTGCAGATTGTTCTCTTGTTCTCCTTGCTTCTCTTGCATTTTCTTGGCATTTGTAGAACAAGATAACAATCTGCAATCTCTGATCTAATGAATATTTCATTTCGGCAATATTATAGTAAATTTGTCAAATTTTTTGACTTTGAAGGATTTCAAGGTGATTTTACCTTTATTACCTAGTGTATGTTTCAAACAGGTTGAAGTTAAATTATACTGGATAAAACATTAAAATTTAATAAAAATAGCTGTCACAATATTAAATATTTTAATCAGAACGGACATAAAAAAAATCACTCGTTCCGAAAATCGTATAAAAAAGGTATGTTCCATTTAAAAAACACCCTATCCATAGCGTAACTCTTTTGTTTCTGGTTCAAATAGATTTTTGGTTTCATTTTTGAATTCTGCAGGAAAAAGTACATCGATTGGCTATTTTAGATTTTTCTTTAAATACAAGGAAGCTCAAAAATGAGCCCCTATTCAGTCCTCGTTGGAAGACCCTGTACCTATCCCTTTCCCAAGATCTCCAATTAATCTTAGACTGGGGTGCCAAGAACCTTGTTCAGTTCAACGCCTCCAAAACCCAACCTTGCTCCCTGTCAAGCAAAAAATCTAGCAACGCTTACTACATGAATGGCCAAGTCCTACAAAACAATGAAACATTCGATCTTGTTGGCGTCGCTTTCGAACATGATCTCAGGTGGCACAAACACATTACTTCAGTAGCCACATCGGCAGCTAAAAAGCTTGGTTTTCTCTTTCGAGCCAGAAAATACTTCTCCCCTTCCAACTTATATACTCTCTATGTTTCCCAAATAAGACCTAACCTAGAGTACTGCTCCCACATCTGGGGAGCGGCATCACCTCCGACACGTAACATCCTTGATTCTATCCAAAAGAGAGCCAGCCATTCGACTTATCAACAGTGGCGGCTAGTGGAATTTCGAAGTTGTATATCGCTGTTCCTACTTACAGGACCCGAACCAAATTTAGGGGTTCTAATAGTGAGCCCACTGGGAATGTTTTGGTAAAGAAAAAAATCATTTTGTAGTTTGCAAAAAAAAGTTGAATTTTTGGTGTGCCCCTCCTAAGAAAAAAATGAACACGTCTAGGTATTTTATTTATGAATTTTTCTAAACAAATTTTACATCATTTTGTCGACAGTTTTTAAATTTTGAGAGAAAAAAAACTGTTAGTAGAAAGTTATAGTCATTTGAATTTTATTAAGCCGAAAATAAAATTTAAAAAAAAATTCAGATGACTATAACTTTCTACTAACACATTTTTTTCTCTCAAAATTTAAAAACTGTCGACAAAATGATGTAAAATTTGTTTAAAAAAAAATAAATAAAATACCTAGACGTGTTCATTTTCTTCTTAGGAGGGGCACACCCAAAATTCAACTTCTTTTCGCAAATTACAAAATAATTTTTTTCTTTACCAAAACATTCCCAGTGGGCTCACTATTAAAACCCCTAAATTTAGTACGCGTCCTGTAAGCAGGAACAGAGATATACAACTTCGAAATTTCACCAGCCGCCACTCCTTATCAATGACTCAGCCCTCACGAGAAAATTCCCTTCTCTCGCTCATCGCCGCGCTGTTGGAGATTTATCCCTTTTCTACCGCTACTTCCACGGATTTTGCTCTGAAGAACTAGCCGGTATTATTCCCCCCTTGACTGTTCCTAACAGAACAACAAGAGGCGCGTTACGTATGCATCCCTTTACTGTTCAGCTACAAAAACCTAGAACAGACCACTTCTCTCGCTCATTCATACCTAGGGTCTCCAGATTATGGAGCAAATTGCCTGCAGATGTTTTCCCTTCCCGTCCCAACCTCTCCTTACACTCCCAACCTTCAATCCTTCAAATCCCGTGTCAATATAATACATTTCCCTTCTCGTCAGACGCCCACGGTACGTTAGTACTTAGGCTTGAAGTCTACGTGGGATGTCTTAGATAAGAAAAAAAACTTCATATCTAGTCGCAAATCTGCATTAAAGTTTTTTTAAATCAAATTTTCAAACTACATTAACAAATGATGTCAAATTTAATAAAATATGACAGATAAATCATTATAAGTGGAAGCTTATCCCGATAGGAATATCCCATATCCCCAACTTTCATCTGCGTTCACAGGAGGCTTGGTGAGAAAGATTAAATCCAGTAGATCCAGAGATTATTGCATAAATTCGGAAAATGTTGAGATTTCCAAATTTCCTTTATGGAACTGCTACAATTATTTTTCCGTGCCCTCTCCAAGTTTCCTAAAGCACTTTTCGAACACCCTGTATAATGTATATATTTTAAACACTTTAAACTCAACCAGTAGCCCATAAATATGTTTTTCTGTAATGCATTTTTGAAAAAGCAAGCGTCTTCCGAAAAAATGCATATTTGAAAAAAGTGTTTTTCGAAAGAGAATCCCAAAATTTTCGTAGACCAATTTGTGTGTGCTGTTAATTTGATTGAATCTCAAATTAAAATTGCTTTTTAAGCAGTCGTTCGATAAAAACAAATTCAATTTATATAAACAATTCCTTTTCAAAAACCCTGTATATACAAAAACAGTAATCATAGTAATCAATCATGTTCCTTTGTTAAAATAAGGTCATGTCCTAACACTGGTTCCCAAACTGGCTCTAAACCCGAATAAGCTGAGATGATGCCCAAATGTAACCTGTTGTGGTCGGTGGACAAAAAGTTAAGATTTTTGAACCACGGTTGAATAACCTGGCAACGACCTTATTGTATTAGAAAAAGAAGATGCTCCTCGATGACTTGCCTGATATATTTTTGAGGGTTAAGAAAATATAGGTCAATTTTTTACAAAAGGGGTCGCATAGGTTGTTTCATAAAGGAATCGTTATTGCTTTACTTAAATAAACAAATTCATTTTAAGTGTTTAGCTATTAAAATTTTTTGAAAATATTTGTTCAGAAACCAGTTTCAAAATAGCATATTATGCAACGATTATATAATGATGGCTATTAATACACGAGCATAAAGTAATGACACGAGCCTTGGCGAGTGCCGTTACCAATGCGAGAGGATTAATGACCATTACATAGCAGTTGCATTCGCTATTTTTTCTACTGGCATTTATTAATAAATATTAAACTAAAAAACATTGATTTAAGTTATCAACAGTTAACTAAATTAAATTCTTCACAATCATTAACACTATAATCTGACATAATTTCTAATATAAATATTCTTAAAAGTTTTAATGAAACTGCCGATTTTAGTAAAATAACTGTTAAAGTTAGATCATTTGTATTAAAAAGAGGCCACTTTATTAAAAAAATATGGGTTTCTAATTGGCTAATAACGCGATTTCATAATGAAAATTTGTATCATCATGAACATTATTATAAAACATATCGACGACATTTAATTTTAATATTAGAGCACGGAGACAGAAACGCTTATCTCGAAAATACACTTTTCGGAAAATATATTTGTTAAACGCACGCTTTTTCAAAAGCATTTTTTTAAGCACATTCAGAATGTATTGTTTAAAGTGTTCAATATACAGTATGCTCCAAAAGTAATAGAACATGGAGCAACAGTGGATTCCTGACATCAAAATATTGCGTTTAAGGAAGTCAAACAAACCGAAAGAAATTATTTTGAAGAAAATTACTAGGATAATTTAGCTACAAAAATGTTTACTTTTTGGTATAATTTATTACAATTTAAAAAGCAGCCATGTGTCCTCAGTGAATAATGCAGTCAGGAGATCAGCAAAAATAAGTGTCAATATACATGTTAAAGTAAAGCTGAACATAAAGTCGAGCAGGTTTGTTTTTCCCGGAAACAGCCAGAGGGGGAGCCATAGAATTTTTTAAGTTGATAGAGGAATAGTGCAACTAGCTTCGGTTAAAACTTCAGTTATAAAGGATATTTCATTTCGGAGCTATTAAACGTCAAAGTCGAAATTTCCGCAAGTTCTGTTGAAATCGGCTACAGGTCGCAAAAGTGAATTAAATCGATGTAAATTTTCGGAGGTTGTAGAGGACCGGGAGCTTCAGAACTCTATTAAAACTTGTGAGTATCGGAAAATGGCAAGTAATTCTTTCGAATTTTTTTAGGTCGAAAAATGCCATTTGCAGACCCCTCTTTGGTACCTAATATCTCGAAAACAAAACGTTGGATCGAAAAACGGATTCATAGTAAGTGAAAGTTTAAAATCTAAAGTACTTTCTTTTTGCAATACATTTACCTAAACCTAAAATCACTGGAAAATGGATGAGTTTGGGAAAAACTGGAAATTTCAATTTTTGATCCTAATATTTTATGGTTTTTAGTTTTTTATGGGGTCAAAATGGTTTAAATTAAAATCCCATATAGTAATCGGAAAGAGCTCGTCGAAATACATGATATCCATACATACATGATTCCGATACATTTGAATCACTCTGTATTTTTCCGACAAACTATATATTTGTAACCGACATTATTCTACACTATTTTCCTTACTTAGTGATTCTTTTTGGGTTTATTTTATCCGTTAGTTATCTAAGAGTATCTTTTGTTAAAGTTATAAATAAATAGGTCTGTGGATGTGTCAAAATTTCGCAAAAATGACAATTTTTTTTGCAGAATTAAAAGGTTCCCGGCCGATTTCAGCTTGAAATATACATGAATAAGATTTAGTAGTAGATAACTTTCTACTTCTACAATAATTATGTTTTTCTTCCTCTTAGAACAAAAAAGTATACTAGTTAAATGACGCTAAAGTTAACCGTTCTTGAAATATTCTACAAATAAATTCCAGATATAATATTTTTCCCATAATAATCGGGTTAGGAATCACGCTAATGAAACTTAAAATTCATTTCTTGCCAAGATATAGCAAAATCGGACATCAGTGAAGTTACGTCTTGTATTGCAGTTCCTAAAATTTGCCTGTTATTGTAAAATAACACCAAAATTGATATAGAAAATATGCTGCATCTGATGCAAAAATGGAAAATATTTCGAAACCGATTAACTAGAAAGCACCTTTTATGCAGTTTTACAGACGACGTAAAATACTGATTTTGCACAAAAATTTGACAGTTTGTCAGATAAATTTCGTTGTACAAACTATAAAATAATATGGCCTACCTTGAATGAAATTATCCTGCATTTATGTTAAAATACTAATTTGAAAACAATATCACACGTACACATTTTAAAATAACTTTAGTATGTCTCGGCTTATAGGAGAATACTGACAATCTGATATTGTTAAGATAGATAAGCGGAATTCCTGCCTTTTTTCCCCTATTATATTAATTAATTTTTACAATATACTCAAAACGGTTATTTTTTTATATTTTTATTATTTTTAAGGATGACTGTTTTTGGTGTCGGCGTTGGTTGTTTTTATTATGTATTTGGAAGAAAGTAAATTTAATGTTTGTGAATGAATTACAATTATTTAATTATGTTGTGGTAAATTTGCGCTGGATTTTTTGTATCTGTTTTTCAATTTATGCTTTTTGTGTTTTTTTGAATTTCGATCATTTCGTAAAATTCTCTTTTTTTGTGTGTGAGTTTCTGTCCGTAAGATTTTTACACTTTCAAAATCAAAGGTATGTTGTTTTTTCTAAGCTGTACCGGCGGCGGTTTGCCAACTACAACAAAATCACATCTCCTTCATCGGAAGACATTTTGCTAAACACTAAATGCAGAAAGGTAGAATAGCAAATTCAATGTACCTTATAGGGAACAAGTTTCACTAATATGTTTTGAACAAGAAATTTTATTTGATATGATTCACTTATAAGTTTCACGAAATTAATTTTTCTAGTGTGTCACCCCTCTTTTTTAATTTGATTATTAACTTGAAGACATTTTCAAATATTGTTTTTGATCCAAGATATTCAGTTAAAAATGGGCCGTGTTAGAATTAAGAAATATTGTGAGGTGATTAAATCTTTTACGTTTTAATGTGTATATAGTTGACCATATTAAGCATAGTCTTGGAATCTCTGATTGTTTTAAAATGGTACTAATAGTATCTCCTTCTTGTTTAAATACGTACTAAGTATGAGTACATTGTTGCTAATCAACAGTGATACCAGACGATTCTAGGTGAATACTACCTACTCGTGCCAAAATATTGTAGGTTAGGTATAGCTAAGTATTAACTTGCAAGTTTTTTTTTCGAGGCCCCTATGGGCGTGAGGCCGTCGACGGTCGCCGACATCGCCGACGTCTAGCGCCACCACTGCTCATAAAAGACTACTCAGTTTTCCGGGAGGGGGGTCAGTAAAGTTGAGGACCAGTCAAATGAGGAAACCCATGGTCACGGTCATAATTATAAAGAATATCTTAGAAAGCCACCCATTGTCACAAAGTATAATAGCAATTTTAATAGCAATCTTGAAGTGTAGCTAAGATTTTCTAGAATAACAATCAATTCTTAGATTTTTTATATTTTTAAAGACGATTAATTTGCAAAATAATTACAATGTTGAATGTGCAACGCTCACCTCATTCCATTTCCATTTTTCATTTGCAACATCTTCTATTTGCTTGACTTCATTCTGTAATTTAATATAGTTTTTTTGTGCAGAATATTATATCGGATTATTCTACTGTAATTAATTTATTCCATTATTGACATATTTTATAATATAGTATCAGACGCATACGGTAAAATGGAGTTTTGTCTTTGTTAATTGAAACTGGTAACATTGTAAATTGTTCAAAAATATCTTTCTTCTTAAATATTCTTGTTATTAAAAAGACGCAGAATCGGCCTGTTTCTCTTTTCTTGGCCTAGGTTTGATTGGGTTTGATTACTATATATCTATATCCAAATTTAAAGCTAGAGGCAAGATGCCAAGTATTTTGTGATGGAAAAAATTCCGCGAAGAAATTTTATTTCATAAAATGGATAATATTAAAAAGTCCTTAAGTTCACCCCCCCCCCTCGAACAAGGTCCGACATCCCCCTGTTCGGAGAGTTAAAGACACCAAAAATCAGTTTTCGACGTCTTCTTTCTTATCTAATAACTTTACGCATGTCCGGGACATGATGGGCAGAAAGATTCGAAGTCGAGTTCCGGCTCCGAGTAACCTGGAAGAATTAAAAGAAGCAGTCCCCCAAGAATAGGATCAAATCGATCAAAATCAGGTTCGACACCTCCTTCAAGGAATGCCATGCAAGGTGTATGGGGGCAGTTCTTAGCGCTCGGGGGGGGGGGGGGATACCCGCTATTGATGTTTTTAGTGATTATAATATTGTTTTGTTCTTTACCTTATGACTATTGCTGCTTTTTTTTTTTAAATTAAAAAATTTTGCAAAAAGTGTAGTGTTTTCTTTAAAAGTTCATATCTCTGGAACAGAGAAAGATATCGAGATGAATAAGGAAGCAAAATGTTACGAATAAAACAAACTCGGCAGAAAAGTATATTCAGTAGAGTAAAGATTGCAAAATTACTCTACAGGGTATTACAATCTTAAGTAAAAAAACAAACATTTTTATTTTCCTGTACATTTCAACATAATATACTCTTTTTTTAGAAAATTGAGCAAAATTAATTAAAATCAATTCATTTATCTACAGTTTAGAAAAAAATCATTTGAATCGGACTACGGAAACAAGAGTCATACATTAAATTGGAACAAAATTTTGGATGGATCGAATTTTTTGTCGGTGAGTGTGGATCTGTTATTAATATTTTTGTGGTATAATTTATATATTATATGCCTTACATAAACGGCACATGTTTGTTTATAATTTTTTGTAGAACATATACGAATGGTTAATAATTATGTTACAATATTTATTTTTATAAAATTCGTTATTGAAATTTTTTTGTAAAAGGCTCTAGGGGGCGCCACATGCGCCCCCTGAATCTGCGCCTGGGCGAGAAGTACCGGCGCTTCAAGCCCCTGAAAGAAATATTCCCAATAAATTCTGCCCAACAGAATTGATAAGCTTCATAAAACCTTTTGCAAAAAATTGTACAATAAAACCAAATTCAAATAATTAAAAAATAAATATTATTATCAAAAGATGCAAGAGATACTATGTGTACAAAAGGGTTTTCGAAATAATGTAATTTAAAGTTTGCAATAGGTTTATTAAAATATTGGCAAGGCATATGTTCTGTTACGCATAGTGATTTTTTACTTTTACTTGTGCTCTGAATTGTTTTAAGTTAAATAATTAGCAGATTCTATTATTATGATTTCACCTAGACACCTAGAGGATCATGCTTTAGTAAAAAAAAATTAATAAACTATAGCAATACCTTCGCGGTTTCACGCATGTAGTGTTTGTTCTTAAGACAACTTTAGGTACTATAAAAATCCAAGGAATCACTAATATAAGAATTACTGAATATCGGCTGGTTTTTAGGATTGATGCATGGTGGCTCCATTTCTTAAGATACTTTTGGAGCTGAATGATAAGTAAGCATATTATTGTGCGATGTTTTGTTTGGGTTTTTCCTAAATAATTTGCTTGCTTTATACAGCAAACTGCTTAAATTTTTTTCTCAAGTGATAGATTTAATTCACATTTAGAGCCACCTTTGGCAATATCAACGTGGGTGCTGTCGCATTGTAAGTGCCCATTTAATTTAATTCCTAATTAAATTGTTTATGCAACCATGCAACGTTTCAGAATTTTTCGAAAATAGTGCTCCTCATAGCAGAAAAAAGAGAAAAGTTCAAACCCAAACAAACCCAGGCAATTTCATATATCGTTTTTTAATAATTTTAATAATAGGGAATATGCATATAACCCAAATAAATCTGAAATATTTTTTGTTATATTCTCTATATAAATTAAATGTTTATGGTGGTTGCTGTTATTAATTTATTTTGGCCTTTATTAACAGAAAAAAAAAGATTTTCTACTACAAATTTTCGTGCGAATTTCAAAACTTGTAAAACGTGATCCCATTGGCTGTATCGTCAAAAGTGTTTTATGACTAATAATGAGTACCTTGTGAATTCCAGTATCGTAGGGTCATCGAAAAATCAATAAAAATGGCACTGCTTAACTCATTCAATGAAATATCCTAAAATCTTATTCATGTATATTTCAAGCTGATATCGGTCCAGGAACCTTTCAATTTTGCAATAAAAACTGGCATTTTTGCGAAATTTTGACATATCATATCTTAATAATTTCGAGTAAATAAACTGCAATTCTTTGTTATCATGGCATTCTTCGAAAATTCGAAAATTTTCAAATTTTGCATGCCCCTGATGCAAATAAACCTATTTATTTATAACTTTAAAGAATAAATAAGCGATTTAAATTAGTGAGAGGTATTCTTAGACAACTAATGGATAAAATAAACCCAAAAAGAATCACCAAATAAGGAAAATAGTGTGGAATAATGTTGGTTAAAAATAGGATTTGTCGGAATAAATCAAGAAAATTCTGTTTTTATCCCTTAAATACGCTCCTGGATGACCCATTCGGCATTCATTTTAAAGTGTGATTATCCCTTTATAAGAAAAATTGGGAAAAATACAGAGTGATTCAAATGTACCGATGTCGAGGGCATAAAGAGTCAAAAAATCGAAATTTAATCGGCAATTACTCCCTTCCTATAAAGAATGACGGAACGAAAAAATATGGATCTCATGAATTTCGACGAGCTCTTAACGAGGACTTATATGGGATTTTAATTTGCACCATTTTGACCCCACAAAAAATTAAAAACCGTGAAATATTAGGGTCAAAAATAGAAATTTCCAGTTTTTCCCAAATAAATCCATTTTCCAATGATTTTAGGTTTAGGTAAATATATTGCAACAAGAAAGTATTTGAGATTATAAAGTTTCACTAATGAATCCGTTTTTCGATCCGACGTTTTGTTTCTTATTAAAAATATTACAAACTCCTCGTTGCGTTCGCATTCTGTCCCCATAACCCAGTATTATTAAAATTTCAATTCTTTGGGTTTCTGTTAAATTATCCAGTTTTTGTAAACAAACGAAACTGACAATCTCAGCCATTTCAGGTAAACTTTCATGTACAGTTTTAAGGTAAGATACAAAAAATAAAGATTTTTGACCACCATTTTCTCAAAAACTGTTAACTTTAGGATAGAATGTCCCCAATAAGTATTCAGAATTCTAAGCTGAATTCAAAAATCGGATAAAATATAGAGCGTTCCATTAAAAAAAAGATCCTGTCGATTTCAGGAAAACGGTAAACTTGACAACAATGCGGAACTCACCATTGGATCGGGCGTAATTTCGTACCTAAGTGTACAAAATTTTAAAATCGAATTGCAAGGTATTTCAAGATCCATATTTTTGTAACACACTGTATAAATTACAAAATCAGAGATGGACATTTCATAGATATGCAAGAATGCTCTTTTCAAGGTATATAAAAGATAAGCTACAAGTTGTATAGGAAGAACTATTTTAAACCTTTTTTAACAACCAATTTACTTCACCGTCCATAAATCTACAATTTACCTAAAAAGATTTACTGCTCCACTTTATTCAGATCAAAAAGAGAATTATCTACGGTTGGTCAAATTTCGCCACAAGTGAATTGTTATTTGGTTTTGCACCTATATTTACTTTTCTGGTTCACCGCCATACCTGTCGCCCTCAATACGACACAAAAAGACGGTTTTGACTTAATTTATTACTTTTAAATGTAACAGGTAGTTGTAAACATGGTTTCGCTTAATATACAGAACCATAAACACTGAAAAGCTGAAAGATAACAATACCATCTTTAAAAATGTTGGTGGCAAGGTAAGTTTGGAACTTAAATTGGAACATCATGGTTATCAACTGAACCGAAAAAAAAAACCTTTGGGGATCATAAACAAACTACATATTATGTAAATTTCATTTTCTCAAATGTAAAAGTTTAATTTTTGCAAATTAAAACACTATACCGTATGTTCGCGGATAGGGTTTAGAAGAGGACAAATGGGCCAAATTTTGCAAGATACGTAAATATGTCACTCCTCATAAAAGCTTTAGCTTTCAAAATGAATAAGATTCACTTTATAAAAAAAAAATATACAGGGAACATAAGAATACGAAAATGTTTTTTTTGCGTGCCTTGTTTAACATTTTCAACCAAAAGAACAAAAAATATGAAATATGTTTTAAAGTGAACCCTAAGCCGAAAGGCAAGATTTCATTTAAAAATTTAAATATTAAAACTAACGAGTTTCATAACAGTATTTTTTTAAAATCCAAGCTATTCTCTCTCACACCTTTAAACAAAGTACTAGTTTCTACATATTAAACAATAATGACACCTATGGACATGTTTGATAATGTCTTTATTAAATGAAGCAATTATTATTAAATTCAAAATACTACTTATTCAAGTGCAATTTTTAAATAATACGACTCAAAGAATATAATATAAACTAAGCAATAAAATAAGGATATGTATTAAAATTCAAATACTCCAGCCCTATATTCAACACATTTTTTTAATTGCTTCCTTAGATATCTGAAGGAATTTCCTCCGGGGATATTGAACGTGCTTTTTAGCACGTCAATATTATTTGGTTTGGGATTGCTATTCATCAGAAAACATAATAAATTTATAAAAATGGATATTTCCACTTGAAATTTGGTCTCCCACCCATAAATAAAAATCTAGTCTTTTCGCTTCATCTCCCTCTTCCAATGTTTGGTTAAAGTGGGGTTTAAACGGAAATAATTTATTTTCTTTTAAGATCATCTGAATATGAGTTAGAAGATGTTTATTTAGCACGATTTCTAAGGGATAACACAGGAGTTTCTCTAAAAAACTGTCGAACTAAAACTGTGGTAGCATCGTTTCTTCTTCTTCCTCTTGAGATTCAAAACAGAACCAGTTCTTTGGAACTTTTTTATTGTGTTGTGAATTGTCATTTCAGTTATTGGGATGCCTACAAATTTCTCGCTAAATTGTTCCATGGTGTAGCGGTATAATACTTGGCCATCCCCATAACACTGGACTATAAAAAAACGTTTGTTCAGTAGATAGCATTTTGATAAGAAGTATTTTAAATTAAATAATTGGTTAATTTATTAAAGATATTGACAAACATGTCCATAGGTGTCATTATTGGTTAATTTGCTCTAAATGCGTCAGAGAGAATAGTTGGGACTTTAAAAAAACAAAGTGATAAAATTCTTTATTCTTAATATTTGAATTTTTTAATGAAATCTTGTACTTCCGCTTAGGTTTTAATTTAAAACATATGTCATATTTGTTCTCTTGATAAAAAATTATAAACAAGGTATGTTTACTCTTACGAAAAATAACGTTTTCGTGTTTTTATGCTCCCTGTAGAAGAAATGAAATTTTTCATAACATGATTCTCATTTACTTGACAAGCAAAATTTTTTATTAGGAGTGGCATTTTTACGTATCTGATCAAACCTCTTCCGCGGACATACTCTTTACTGTCCATCATATATCAATAAATACTAAACAAAATTCTATTCTTCTTTGCTCTATATAATGACACCAAAATCACAATTTTGTGAAAAGGCTCATTGTATTTAACATGTTACCTAAAGAACGAGCAATTTGAAATAAATCAGAAATGCAATTTGGCGTTACATAAACGCAACGTTTTATTAATATCAGCTTGTAATTGTGTTGCTAAATTATTACTCGATTCGACATAGCACAAACATAAAAACACGCGTTTTTTATACAAGTTCACTGACTGGACAGCATTACACAAATCGCAGAAGTTATAAATCTCTGTCGGCGAACTCAACGACACTAAAAATTTTAAAAGTATTGACTAATTAAACCATAAAGCTATAAAAGTCCCATGGCCCATGGCAATTGGCCTTCTTAAGCTGTGTAATATTTATTCCACGGTCGGAGTAGCCTGAATAGGGATGGATCGGGTGGACATGTTTCAAAACATTTTATTGTATTGCTTTATGGTGTACAATATAATTAACTTCAGATCAATTTTAGTCAGTTTGGGTTTGTGTCGTTTTATGTGCTTTAGAAGCTAAATCGAACTAAAATTTTTAAAAATAAATAATAAGCTTAATCTGTTGTTATCATCTGTCCACGGGCGTCTATAGAAAAAAGTACGGAGGAGGGGGTAATAATGAGCCTCTTGTAACGGGCAAGTTCGCGTGCGACATTATATTTTTAGTGTTTAAGGTTCTAAGAAATATACACTATTTCATAATGGACGAAATATCTAAACCTATTCTTGCGAGAACAGAACGGTTTGTCATCTTAACTTACCAAAATTATAGCATTTTTTTTTATTTAAATCTTCTGTCCATTTGGACTGATATATGAAAATTTTTCGAAAACAGTAAATTGTTTGAAAGCACGTTTGTTTTTTAAATATATACCTAATATACATATATTATTATATATTCTCGAAAACAGAACTTTTTTGATAATACAGTTATTCGAAAACTAGGGCAGTAGTTTTCAAAATTTTTTGTTTCCAGCTATTCGAATTTTTTTAACCACTTTTTGAAACTACATTTTTTTAAGAAAATATGTTTTTCCAAACATTGTTTCGAAAAAGGCTTCATAATTTAAATTTAGGAAAACCACGTTTTCTAAAAAGTATATTTTCGGAAAATGTATTTTAGAAATATTCTTTCAAAAAAAAAATAGTTTTTTGTAGATCCTTTTTCGAAAAAATTTGCTTAATTTAACATCAAAAAAGTTGTTTGTTGAAAACAAAACACAACACTTGGTCATCTTAGCTTGCACACAATAGGACAAATTGTTTGAATAATATGAAAGTGTAAATATTGTGGTATTTTTTTATTTATGCCTTCTGCTCATTTGAGGGGATATACGAGTACTTGCGAAAGTACAATTTTTCTAAAACCAATTTTTGAATTTTTTTTAATGCATATTTCAAAAATACATTTTTTCACAGAACATGTTTTATGATTTTTTCAGATATTAATTTTTTTAAACAACGGCTTCTTGAAAAAGTAATTTACTAGAAAGTAACGTACCAAACCTAAGGAAACCTAATCAAACACAAAAAAGGTTCGTTTAGGATTGTTCAGGACCTTTTTTCTTCTTTTTTTTCGCTAACATATTCCAAGCTACTAGAGTTCATAATTTAATTTTCCAAATACTGTTTTCCAAAAAATATATTTTCGGAAAATGTAGGTACCTATTTTTTTAAAATTATTTTTTTGAAAGCATTTTGAAAAAATGTACTTTCGACATACGTGTCTTCGAGAAAATATTTTCAAAATATTTCATAAATTCGTTTTCAAAAAAACATCTTTGAAAAAGCTGTCAGGACATTTTTGAAAAAATGTACGTTCAAAATATGTGTTTTCGAGAAAGTATTTTTGAAAAATTTTGTTAATCTGTTTTCGAAAAAGCTGTTTTTCGAAACCTACAAATTAACACCGCAAACCAATAAAATACTAAAATTACATTTTTGCGGTGGCTTTCTTAAAATTACATGCAAAGTCATTATTAACACAAGTACTCAAATGCTAGTACTACACTACTACACAAAGGACACAACACAAATATCAAATAATATCCAACAACATATTACACATCAAAATTAGGAAAGCCGAAACTAATAAGTGCTGGCGCGACGTTATGAAATGTAAACAAAAGTTTATTCAAATACAATGGGCATATAAGGTAATTAGTTTTTCTTTGTCTAATCCAAAAGTTTGCAATAAAATACTTTAGGAAGCGCTTCGAGTGTATTTCCAGAGTGGCCCGGGACAACCCGAGGATAAGCGGCGTCGGCGGTCACGCGCGCGCCGAAAGCGATATTATTGATGGGCCGTCGACAATTTCGTCATGTATTTGTCTCTTTTTACCTTCCCAAAGTGCGTATGTTTGTTTCTCTCGTAGTTTAAATGCATTTATATAGTTTATTATTCCCATACAAAAAGTCAATTTAAAATACGGCCGAGCCCGGAGCAAGCTTGGCTTGATTTTTAATTGTGAAATTTTCGCATGGAACTTGCACTTGTTTTGAAAGAAAAGATAATTATTGGTTTTAAAAAATAAATTATTAGGTGGATCATTGAAAATAAATTATTAGGTGCGTCAGTGACCAAATGACCTTATAGACAAGCCGCGTCTGGTTACGGGCATCTGATGAGAAGAGATAATGACTGTTGGTACAAGAGCATTGGTATTGGAAGTGTATGGGAGGGGAGGTAGAGGAAGAAAGAAAAAAGAAAAGGCTTTCCAGGAGAAAAACCTTAGGATCAGGCATTGTGAACACGATTAACCATGGTACCATTCCCATAAGGTTGGAAAAAGACAGAGTTAAAGAAGTAGAAGAGTGCAAATTAGATATAGGATTATTTTGTCCGCGACTATACATACTAAATAATTTAAAAATGTTGACACATTCTACTTCTTAAGCGACTTAATTTAATACGTTACTGGCCCGTTATACAAATAATATTGTAATGTATATATTGTAATGCAAATTGTAAGCGGGTCTGTAAATATTTAACAAATATTTTGGCATATAGGCTTCATAATAGTATTTTTATTAGGTTAACAACAGTACTGTGTTTATTCCTATGTCAAAACCGAAACTATTTGGCAACAAAACCAAGCAGCCGGTGACAATTTTTTCAAAACAGCAATTGTAGAATAAAATAGGTGTAGTTTTTCGCAAACAATAAAAATAAATTATGACCACAAACAATAGGAATATATTTCATATCTTTAATACAATAATAAATTAAAACATAAGTTTGCGTTTTAACTATGCTGGCGGAACGATATTTTTGGAAAGTGCTGCAGGCTTTGTACTTTGGTAGTTGACATGCTATCGCGTTGTGGATCTCATACTTGTATATTTTTACGGTATATGAAAAAATATTTCTTCCATAACTCGTTTAGCAAAATCTATAAATCCGGTGATTATTAATAATTCCAAATGAGGTCTGCTCTCTTCTACAACCAACGCCAGCCACAGTTACGGTGACGAAAGCACTCTTCAGTTCCGTATCTGAATCGTTTTTTTTAAAGGCATAAATCATCATTTTTCCGATTTAGCTTTTATTTCTGGTATATGGTAGGCGCGGCCCGTGAAATTTTAATGTCGTATATCTCTGTTGCTATACTTATGGGACCCATGCCAAGTTCAGGTTTTTTAATAGTGAGCCTTTTGGGAATGTTTTGGTAAAGAAAAAAATATTTTGTAATTTGCGAAAAAAGGTTGAATTTTTGAATTGACCTACCTGGGAAAAAATTAACACGCTTAGGTATTTTATTTATTATTTTTTATAAACAAATTTTACATCATTTTGTCGACAATTTTTAAATTTCAAGAGAAAAAAATGTGCTAGTAGAAAGTCATAGTCATTTGTTTTTTTTTAATTATATTTTAGGTTTAAAAAAATTCAAATGACTATAACTTTCTACTAACACATGTTTTTCTCTTAAAATTTAAGAATTGTCGACAAAATGATGCAAAATTTGTTCAGAAAGAAATAATAAATAAAATAACTAAGCGTGTTTAATTCTTTTCCTAGCTGGGTCAATTCAAAAATTGAACTTTTTTTCGCAAATATTTATTGTCTTCGCCAAAACTTTCCTAGTAGGCTCACTATTAAAAAACCAGAACTTGGCATGGGTCCCATAAGTAGCAACAGAGATATACAACTTTAAAATTTTACGGACCGCGCCTGGTATATGGGTAGAGCTAGTAATTTCAGTTAAAAGGAGATTTCCAGCGATTTTTAATACGGCAGTAAATTTTTTAAAATATTTTGGTTTTATTTAAATGGCCGTAAGTCACTTAAAGTTTTTTTTAAAAGAGCGTATGTCAGCTGCATATCTTCCAGGCCGCTGTTTTGAAACATGACTTAAGCCCTTTTAAAAAAGTTTCAAACATACAGTGGTTCTACACTCGTTTAACCTTATTTAGGAAGCATATTTTGTAGTTTTGTTGTTACTTCAGTTATACCATAGTTTTCTCAGGAAAAGTTCAAAGAAATTGTTTTGACATGGGGGAAGTTATAGTTGGAACTACTCCAAAAAGAAAAAGGGCAAATCCAGCTAACTACAAAGTGAACAGCAGTTGCTGCGGATAGTGATTTCGGATCAGAACAAGAGCAAGGGAACTGAATTATTCCAGCAAGAGATCAGTTATACCAGTGACGGTAAACTATAATTTAAAAAAAAATTCAAATGACTATGACTTTCTACTAACACATTTCTCTTCTCTTCAATTTTAAAAATTTTCTACAAAATGATGTAAAGTTTATTTAGAAAAAACAATAAATATAATACCTAAACGTGTTAGTTTTTTCCCAGGGGACAGGCTCCACAAAAATTCAACTTTTTTTCGCAAATTACAAACTATTTTTTTTCTTTACCAAAACATTCCTAGTAGGTTCACTATTAAAAAACCTGAACTTGACATGGGTCCCGTAAGTAACAACAGAGATTAAAAACTTTAAAATTTCACGAGCCGCCACTGAGTTATACTTAATAAAAATATCGTAATTTTGTAAAATAATTATTTTAGAAATAAATATTGATATTTTCCATTTTTCTATGGTCCGTAAAATCTTTATTTTTGGTCATAATAAGATGCAGCTTTATGGATATGTTAGAATTAATATATATTATAGTATAAATAATTGCAAGTTGAAGTTTGTTCCAGTAAATAATATTTCGAAAGATTTTTTCAGTTTCTGAAAAGGTTTGTTTTCTTGACTTATGACCTTTAAAAAGACACGATTCATCCATTTGGGGATTTGGGGGACAAACCCTCTGTTTAGTTCAATGCTTCCATAGCCCAGTCTTGCTCCTATACAAAAACACTCCACACGCATGACTTCTTTGTCTTCCAACCAATAACTTTATTCAAAAACCATAACTCTATGTCAACAAAGAAATCTTTTCCATAAAGTGACCACCGGGTGTGACCACATCTCAGCGTCGATGACCAAACAATTTTTAGAGCATTTTTAAGGTTGGTTTCATCCTTTTGACTCCTGATATATTGTCAACTTTATATACCTGTCAGCAAAGGTACAATACAGCACAGGTTGTCAATTTGCTACGGAATATCAACTTAAGGCCACCTCAATGAGATTATCAGATGCCGGTTTTAAAATTGTTTATATCACAACAAAATATTGTAAAACGAAGCCGAGTTTGACTATTTTTACTATTTATTCTACATCCATTTTTTAACGCAAAATATATTTTCCGCCCATCACGATCATTCAAAAATTTGGACATTTTTGACAAGATTTCTTGGAGACAAAGCCAATATTACAATACATCTAGTCTTTACTAGGAAACGCAAAATAACTGTTTGGAAATATTTATTTTTGTACTCCATAGCAAAAAAATGCTAATTTAGTCCCTATTTTTAGGGAACAAAGTGTCACTTTTAATCCCTGAGGGATTGAAAATGCTTTAAATTCCCTTAAAAGATATTTGTAATAATGTAATTTATATCTGGGTTTTTCCCTAATCTAGGACGAAAAGGAGAATGGATTTCCACAATAATAGAACTAAATTCATTTTAGCATCAAATTTAAGGTAAAAATCACTTAAAAACCAAGAAAATCGCAAAAATATTAACTCCCGAGTTTTTAATGACGGCTTATTAACAATAACAGGACGAAAATCTGTCAAAAATTTACTGATCAACTAGATCTTAATTTAAACCATTCCTCAGCCTCAAACCATTCGGATGAATCTCAAGTTTTAATTATTAAAAGAAAAAAATCGGATTTGTTTCAGAAACTTAATGAATCGTTGAATTTTCCCGAGTGTTCCCTTCAAATACTATACACTTTACGAATACTTTATTATACAAAACTAATGTTGAATTTTCTTGTCTAGTGAATCTTCCGCCGTGCGGCTTCAAAAAAGGTTATAATTTTAAACATAAAAACAATGAATCATATTCCACAATATGTTGCTATAAAATTTTATAATTGAAACTTGCAAAAGTCTTAGTTTAAGTAACATAATCGAATCAACCAAGCAGGGAATTTCGTAAATTTCTGCAATATTTAACCAGCCATGGGTGGTTATTTCGTGCGCGTTTGCGTTCTTTTTATATAAGGAATATTCAATAAATTAACAAAAAAAACTTATACTCTAATTAATATTATAAACTCCCTACTGCATGCTTTTACACCATAAATTTTTGATTTACATTTTAGAGCAATCAGAGATTCCAGGCTTACTGTTAATCTGGCCCACTATACAGGGTGTTGCAAAAAGATTCTAAGAAATTTTAAGGGTGGTTTCTACATCTAAAAATATGAAAATAAGTTTATATTAGCATGCATCCTCAAACGCTTCTTTTTCGAGATACAGGGTGTTTAATATTTTTTTCTTTTATGTTTTTTTTTAATTTATCGAAAATGCGTTAAGATATTGACATGAATTTTGGTACACGCCAGTACGTAATGAAATGGTACCTTTACGCGCAAAAATTTATTTTCTAATGTGCTTTCATCAGTGACGTGCGTGCTGGTAAGTCTTTATTTTTAGCGAAAAAATGGCACGCCACTGATTTTTTGCAAAAAATCAACAATCAACAATTCTTGATATCGTTCTCATAAAGCCCAATTAATTCTGCGTGAAGGGTGTCTTTTGAGCTTTTTCGTTCTGAGATAAAAATTAATTTATTTCTTACAATAAAAACAAATAATGAAAATGAGTTTTTTTACGTATTTCTTGTTCAGGAAACAGTGCTTTTTGATTTAAGTTTATAATAGTAGATGCTGGAAATGGCTTCTCCGTGCTTCAATGCTCATGCTCCAAATCGTCTTCGCATATTTCTCCTAACTCTTCGGAATACTTAAGGTGTGAAAATATTAAACACCCTGTATCTCGAAAAAGAAGCTTTTAAGGATCCATGTTTATATAAACTTATTTTCATATTTTTATATGTAGAATCTGCCTTTAAAATTTCTTAACATCTTTTTGTAACACCCTGTATCATCCACCACCTACTTTTTGAGAACGACTGTTGCCAAGCTTTCAGTTATGTGGCATATTTTCAGATTGATAAATTTTACACTAAAATAACGTAATTACTGTAGGTTAATCTCTGCAATTGTAAATACTATGATAAAGCATATTACTAAGAATTAATAACTATCAACCATTACCACAGATGCCTGACAAACTCGACAAAACATTTCATTCATAAATTCCTTTCGCTCCAAATCAATCATCCGTTTAACAATGCAATGGATGCGACTAAGAGAAGTAGACACAGTGGAAAAAATGGCATCAGTGTCCAACATTCAACCCAACTACAATAATGGAATCGATACAAGTGAATACAACCTCACTTACTTGTGAAAAGAAACTTCTGGGTTTAAATAGTCCAATTTTGTGCAAACTTATTGACACTGCCGCACCATATTTAAATGTTTTTTCGCAAAATAATGTCAGCTTCTTGTCTTAGGATATAGTAGGGCCTTCGACAATACATCGTTTGATATGATAGTAAAAGCGGTGGAACAGCGAGGAGCATAGCAATCTGTTATAAGATTGATCGACTCACCTCTAAGACACAGAAGAGTAACAATAGGAGAAATAACCTAAGCAATAAAAGTCGCAAGAGGATGTCCTCAGGGTGGGGGTCCAGGTCCACTCTTATGGTGGCTAGTAGTAGACAGCTTGATTAGAGAATTAGAACAAAAGGGAATATACGCCCAGAGCTATGCGGATGACATCACCATTCTAACAAACGGTAAATTTGGGGGAATTGTTTCCGAGAGAATGCAACTCTCACTAACAACCGTAGCAGAATGGTGCAATAGGGAAGGATTGAGGGCAAATCCAACAAAAACTTCAGTGATAGCTTTCACACGCAAGAGGGACCTTAATGAGATAGGGATACTCAAAATGTATGGGAAAGAAATAAGAAGATGCACGGAAATCAAATATTTAGGGGTCACCTTTGACCACAAACTGACTTTTGGATAACACTTTGAAAATACCACAAATAAGGCCATAAGAGTCCTATAGACCTGCAAAAGAATGTTGGGCAAGACATGGGGACTGAAACCGGGCATGATGCACTGACTATACACCCAGGTAGTTATATATACAGTCACCTACGCCACTCTGGTATGGTGGCATAGAACTAAAAGGTTGACAGCTTTCAGTAAACTGAGTAAAATACTGGCGTGCCTGTTCATAACAGGCGCTATGGGAACGACAACCAGTGCAGCCATGGAGATGCTCCTGGGAATCCCGCCACTGCATCTAGTAGTAGAGTCGGAGGCTCTGACGGCATCTTATCGATTTAAAATCAACAATTCTTTAGGAAGCCTAGGGAGACCGAAGGGACATACCGAAATATTTCTAAAGAGGGACAAGGAAAGCATCTTAAATTTGCACTTCGATAGAAAAGCAACAGTGTACAACTTTGACAAACCCTTCAGAATTCTGATTCCAGAAAGAGAAGGGCAAAAAAGAGAACTGGACAATAAAAATCATCAAGGATCCGTCCGGTACGCAGATGGATCAAAAACCATTGTAGGTACTGGGGCTGGAATAAATGAATCAGCAATCAGGGAAGGTTTATTCATTAACCTGGGCGCATACGCTACAGTCTTCCAGGCAGAAACAACAGCAATGTTGCGTTGTCAAGCCCGACCAACCTGTGCTCAGACAATAAGGAAATGATATACAAATAGACAGATCTATATGTTGACTGGCAATCAGGCGGCTCTAGAAGCACTAGAAAGACCGGAAATAAACTCCAAAACAGTGGAGGAAGTCCTTGCAAACCTGAAAATTCTGGCACGGCAAAACAGGGCCACTCTGGAGTGGGTGGAAGGAATACAAGGAAATGAAGCTGCCAACAGGCTAGCTAAAACGAGAGCGACAGAAACCTTGATTGGCCCTGAACCCACATGTGGACTCTCGTACCAAACATCACGAGAAGCAATACAGGAACAACTGGCAAGACAACATTAGATATACTGGATGGATCTCCCTGGTTTAAGACAATGGCGATTTTTTTTATAAAAAAGGAGCTTCTATGTCGTTTATTTCTTCTTTTTCTGTTCTGACCTGTTACCATTTATTTCCTGCTGTTTTGTGCCTTTCTCTTTTTCTTCTTTTCTTTACTATTCTTGGAGCCTTAATATCATTTTTACCCTATGGAGTCCCTCAACTATGTCATATCTAAACAATATTAAGAGCAGTGTTTAGTGCTTATTACTAGAGTTTGTAAATCAGAGTGCCGGATGATAGGTGCCTAAACTATAACCTACCGCGATCTGTCGCCACTCGTGGCTGCACCGTGTCGATACGTCGATATTCTTTGCGGTGGGAATAGGTTACTAATCGTCACTAAGTCACTTGATATCGCAGAAAATTTACTGGGAAGTGTTTTTAGTATATTGTAAATTATCTCTCACTTTTAAAACAGTTTATTTACGATCCCGCCGCCCATGATCAGGCACCCGGTTTACGAACCCTACTTATTACTGCTACTTTGGTTTTTAAACATTGCTTTTATTTAATTATTTGCTATTAAAGACCAATAATTTTCCAGAGTAGATACATAAAAAAGACAAACACATTAAAGAAACTAATATTTTATTTTGCACTTTCCTTTGAAACTTTGGGCCGCAAGAAATTGACAGATGTGTCGAATTACTGCGAGGCGAGATTTAAAAGAAAAAGAACAAAATAAAATTTTGGGTTCTTAAGTAAATTATATGTATTTTATATCCGTCTCTACCTCTACCAGAGAGTTATTAGAGAGTATTATTAGTGCAATGTTTAAAAAAATCAATTTTAATTGATTATATTATTTCTATTTAAAAAAACGCACCACTTTCTAGAGAAAGTTAGAATGCAAAACTACTATTATAATACTGGCTGGTGTAAACTAAAAGGCTCTAAAAAGTAATTAATTTTTTGTAGTATTTGTATTATTGATTAATCCCTGTATAACCAGCCAACATCTACTCGTGTCGCAAGCCTAGGAAGTGCTCCGGCCTTGCAAGGACGATGGCTCGTTCTTTCACCTCAGGATCGTCCTTTGGCGATTGTAACCTATAAAAATAAATTATCTGATATAACACAATTCAATTTGAGTATTTTAAAAAATAACAAACCATGAGCAGTGGAATTCGCAAGTTTAACCAATCAATATTAGGTTTGTTTCCTGCAAAAAAAAAATTTCGACTATCGACCATTAATAAATTTGTTATTAAATATGTGTATGATAGGTACACCGACCAACGATATCTTTTCGAAAACATTTTTTCGAAAAACACTTACCTACGTTGAAAATACATTTCTCCACAAAATAGTGACCCTTAAAACTTTTTTCCTGGAGCAGGTATTAAAACAAAATTCGAGATACTCAAATCAGGCATAGTTTCGCACTTTTTGAGTATGACAGTGTTGTCAAATCTTGTTTAATGTTCAAGTTTTTGCAATCAAATTGATTTTTAAATGGAGCACCCTGTATATTTTTGTCTGTTCCGGGTTACCTTGATATTTTATCGCTCCTAAAACTGCCCTATTTTCGTCCGTTTTAGTTCGCTGCCGAACTTGTGGTTTCGTCTTCAGACTGCCAGTAGTACGACTTCTGGTTTCCATCCTTTTAAATGTCATGTGAGGTTATTAGGAAACCTCTCCGCCCACACTAGTGCAGCTTCTCTGTAGTTTTTTCAGCACTCCCTCAAAATTAACAAGTCCAAATTTTCTTTCGTGTGTAAAGGATCTAGAAAAAGATCGATTAAACAACAATAACACTAAATGACACATAGAGGTAAAACATTTATAAACAATACTATCCAAATTAAATTTGTGAATAGAACTAAGCGGTACAAAAAATAAACATAATACCCAATTAGTTTATCTTCCCCATCTTGACCAAATGCTAGACCTGAAGCTATATTCCGATAATCATCCGTCAAGACAATTCCATTATAAATAAATGACAGCATATTTAATCAATGTTTCGCAACACTTCAATACAAGAAGAAGACGATAGCATCGGCTTGTGACCAATTTACCAAAATATTGCTGACGGTACAGTTAGGCGGACTTGAAAATAATTTTAGTATGAAAACTTCATGCTTTTCGTGTCACAACACAGATAAAATAGACATTAATCTTAAAAGGAAGGTATTGAAAATAGAGTATTTCACAAGTGTTGAAAATAGCATTGTTCACACAAGTGTCAGTTTGGTGACATCGACTTGAAGGCAAGTGGCATAGTTTAAAGGGTATTCCTAAACCCTTACCTAATATTTTAGGGTGTGATTCCTAGGTTGATTTTAGATAACAGGAAATATGCATATAAGAACCCAAATAAATCTGAAATATTTTTTTTATATTACCTACATAATTTAAATATTTGTGGTAATTATTGTGGTTTTTATTAACCAAAAAAAAAAAGGATTTTCTACTGCAAATTTTCTCGCGAATTTCGAAACTTGAAAAACGTGATCCCATTGGCTGTGACGTCAAAAGTGTTATAATAAGTACATGGCGAATTCCAGTATTGTAAGGTCATCGAAAAATCAGTAAAAATGGCATATAATGAGTAACTCATTACATCATAAAGTAGAAGGTTCCTAAAATCTTATTCATGTATATTTGAAGCCTAAATCGATCCAGGAACCTTTCAGTCTTGCAAAAATTGGCATTTATTTTTAAAGTGTGTATTAAAAAAATTAATTTCCGTAAATACATTTTACAGAAATATCATTTTGGCAACCAATTTTTCAAAAAAATTGTTTTAAAAAACTGCGCTGTTTTATGTTACTGTTACTGAAAAATTATTTTTTAAAAAAGGTGGAAGTTATTATGACCACCAATGACAGAACTGAAACTTATCAAATCCTAACAGGTTAAACAGGAGATCTAAATTTAAACCAGCACTAGGTCTAAAACTCTTTATTTAATCACAGGGTTTGTTTTTTAACCGTTTCGCATTTGAAATATTTCACTAATTGAACTGCTAAATTGACTAACTAATTACTGAAATACCTACCTTGCCATAAAACTATTATCTTTAATCGACTGGCTTGATGGCCACATTGTTCTGGCAGTTATAATGAAATCATTAAGGTTAAAAATTGTATATTAGTGAATTTATAGTAAAATTTTTAAACCACTAATGTCACAGTGTTTATATAGTACGGCTAATTATATATACAGGGTTACAAAAAGATGTTCAGAAATTTGAAGGGAAGATTCTACATCTAAAAATATGAAAATAAGTTTATATAAACATGGATCCTCAAACGCTTCATTTTCGAGATACAGGGTGTTTAATATTTTCACACCTCAAGTATTCCGAAGAGTTAGGATAAATATGCGAAGGCGATTTATAGCATGTTTTTAAGCACGGAGAAGCCATTTCCGGCATCTACTATAAACTTTAATCAAAAAGCACCGTTTTCTGAACAAAAAATATATTTAAAAAATTTTATTTTCATTATTTGTTTTTATTGTAAGAAATAAATTAATTTTTATCTCTAAAAATCTAATCTAAAATCTCAAGAGACCACTTTTCACGCAGAATTAATTAGGCTTAAGTAAAGCGATATCAATTTTACCCAACTTTAATAAAACCCAAGCAACAAATCAGTGGCGTGCTATTTTTTTCGCTAAAAATAAAAACTCACCCGCACGCAAGCCACTGATGCAAGTACTTTAAAAAATACATTTTTGGACGTAAATGTACCCTTACTGGCGTGTACCAAAATTCATGTCAATATCTTAACTTATTTTCGAGAAATTAAAAAGAAACATTTAAAAAAGAAAATATTAAACACCCTGAATCTCGAAAAAGAAGCGGTTAAGGATCCATGTTTATATAAACTTATTTTCATATTTTTAGATGTAGAATCTACCCTTAAAATTTCTTAACACCTTTTTGTAACACCCTGTATATATTATACATTATTAGGGAAGTATACTGTCCAAATTTGAGGCATTCGCATATTATCAGCAAAATTATTCGCATGCCTATTAACCGGCTAATACGCGAATTATCCCATTTACTCATTCATGTGTATTATCCGTACATTAATAGGTACACACTGCTGTGGCATTAGTGGATAAAATATTACCCTCCTCAATTAAAATTTTGAGAGCAGGGCCGCATTTTTACAGAAGCGCCCTATACATATTGCGATTAATAGACGGAAGTGTATATTTCGCATATTAGCTGTCTAGTGCGCATAATAAGCAAAACGTTAAAAAATGCAATTTCGCTCTTAAATTTTTGAATTAGGCTATAAGGGTAGTCTCATAGGAAATATACACTTCCGTCTATATACCGTAACATGTATAGTACGTTTCGGTAAAAAATGCGATCGTGCCCTTAAATTTTTAATTGAGACTATAAGGGTTGTCATTTAGGAAGTTTTAAAAAGCTGGGGGAAGGAATACTAACCTGATTGTGGACACAAAATGTCCCAACATTTTTTTTAAAACGATTATTAATTTTTTTATTTTTAAATATTTTTTTCCTGGCACTGTACACATACAATTTTCCAAAATTACATAAAAGATACAAAACAAGTTATATAAATTTAATTTACGCCACTGACATAGCAAATAAATAGTTCTGAGAAAACTGCTATTACTCTTAGTTTTGGCTGGCTTGTTTGTGGCCATCTAAAAGACGTAGTGCCGAAAATTCTTAAATTATATTCACATATTATCGAGAGGCTTTGATTAACTATGCGTATTAGACATCTAGTACGCAAAATATACACTTCGTCTAATAACCGTCACATGTATAGTACGCTTCAGTAAAAAATGTAATTTTGCTCTAGAATTTTTGTTTGAGATTTTGAGAGTAGTCTTTTAAGAAATCTAACAATACTTGCATGTGTACCCAGAGCATCCCAAAAACCTAATTTTCTTTGTATATTTTTTTCCTCGTATTGTACACAAAAATTACATAAAAGATACAAAATATGTTATTCACGCCATTGGCATAGCAACTAAGATAGTTCTGCGAAAACTGCTACCACTCTTAGTTTTGGCTGGCCGGTTTTTGGCCAAGCGGCAACCAAGTCCGCTTTAAGACCTACTTGTCTGTGCTTGGTTGGTTCCACCAAATAAAATTTGGGTTACCGGTGTTGGTTTGCGGCATTCTTGCATTTTAAAACTTTTATATTTCGGTGTACACATCGCAGAAGAACACGAGAATAATTTGATTTTAATCGCTGGATTTCGTGAAGACGTGCAGTTTTTGGAATATCCGTAAGCGAAAAGTATTTCCGCGAAGATGCAGCACTGTGTCCCAATATTAATTTTTAACGGGATCTTAGTTAAATAAATGATAATACAGTGAATTTTTTTAAGCGGATCATAGGGTTTTACATGTTCAATTTTTAACCCCATGCTCTAGGAGCAAAGAGATAAAGCTTAATATACAGCTTGTCCTGATACCATCTTAACAGATGGGAAACTTTTTTATTTTTGACTGTACGGAAAAAAGCTATTCTTCATAAAACGTTCTGCTTTTTGAAAAAATATCACTTCAATCAAATTTTGATCCAGGACTGATAATAAAATAATGTAAAAACGAATGGAAATTATCTTTAATTTTAATTGTAAAGTACAATAACGTAAGTCAAAAATAAAAAAGTTTCCCATTTGTTAAGGTGGTTTCTGGACACGCTGTATGTAGGCAAATTTCAGTCTTAAGATTGTGTAAATTTATCAGTAATTCACAAAAAGCCTCCAAAACATACCTAAAAATGCATATAGTTTTTTAAAAAACTTTATTATCAAATTAATTTTTTTAGCTTTTTGGACAAATTACCATAATGTTAAGACTCCGAAATTTACCTATGTAAAGCTGTATACCTATATTTCTGACAGAACATGACCTAAGATGGAGTTAAAAATTGAACATGTAAGACTCTACGGCTCGCTTTAAAAAATTGCACTGTACCTATATCATTCAGGCTTGTTCTGCAGACTTTTAGTTTTCGGAAGAAAGTAAAAGAAAATTGGTGGATATAAGATTACACAGTAAGACTGCACTGGTATTTTTGAATATTTTGACACTCTAGTAAGCACTTCTTTTATCGTAAAATTTAAGGTTACTTTTCTTGTTTACTGTTCAAATCGTTATTATACAAAGGTGTTTTGTAGAAGAAAACCTATTCTAGGTATAGAACATAAAAGTTCTAACTAAAATTTGGATTGTTTATTTATTTATATGACAGTTTAAATCCACGGTTAAAAATTGATATTTATCAATTATTGTTAAACAATTTTGGCAAAAATCGGCCATTTTGACAGAAAAAAAAACCGTAGTGTTTCTATTCACCCCGCAGTGTTGGCTGAACCGACACACTGATTGTTTTCCATTTAAACGACTATTACTCCACTCCAGGGGTCTATAGAAACATTAAAAATAAAAATTAAGACGTCCTAGTTTTTTCCCAAAACTTTAAAAAGGAAAAGAAACAAATAAATTGCGAGTTTACAGTTTATTTGTTATTATTTTGATAAACAAAACAAAATATGGCACTGACACTATAAATTTACTCAGCATGTAAATAAAAAAAAATTTTTTAGTAATAAAAACATTAAGAAATAAACAACTTTCTTTGGTTCTCAGTACCTTAAATAAAATATAGATGAATGTACGTAAGGCACTGCTATTTCATTTCACAGCCCAACAAATAGATATCTCCACCTAGGCACTTATCTAGATAAAATAAAATATTCTTCTATTCCTGACTATATGTGAAACAAAAACAAATTAAATACCTCCTATTTCCAGAGATAAAATAACGAAGGTAGGTAGGTATACCTAGATAACTTCAAACAAGATTCATTTGAGAAATGGGAAATCTCAGTAATGCTCTCGTAGAAGAACTTGGAGTATCTTCAATAACCTGGAACACCTGTCCAACAATCTGATCATACGTGAATGTGCTAACTTCAGGTTTTTCTGAAAATGCATAAATATATCCCTCATATAGTTTAGTTTGTCTGGAGCGCAAAAAAGTTCTTTCAATTTCTTCCTTCGTCTTGGTGGTCACTCTACCAATATAATACTTTTTGCAATTTTTGTTTTTACAATGGGAAACTACAAAGGCCACTAACTATCTTTTTCGATGGAACCATACTCAATTGGATAAACATCCAATCAAACTCCACTTCACTTTCTATTCCTTCGGAACGTTCATTTTCAACTACTTGTCCTTTTTCAGATTCCAGGATTTCCAGGCAGTCGTCTTCGTCCAATTCATTCACGACATCACTCTCTTGATCGATCTCTTCCTCTTCTTCAGCTTGGAAGTCAGCTCCTATCACGTTTTTGCAGCAGTCACTGCCATCTTTTTACGTCCTTTCTTTTGCTTACTTTTTGTTGAATATCTTAGTTCCTTCAACACTTCTACGACTGCCATGCTAACATACTCTGGTGCTTCTGTGGCTTCTGCTGTAACAGGAATGTGAGGAAGGCGATTCAATACTTCATTCCGATTGAGTGGGTAGATGTCACTCTTCCTGAATCCAGCTTTGACATTGGTGGCGCTATTATCTTCAATCCTTGTCGTGAGCTCCTTCACCATAAAGACCACTTTTGGAACGCTGGCGGCTTTTTTCCCTTCTCTCATTTTCCATTTTTCTAAAATTTTCCGCCAAGCAACTTTGAGAGGGCGGAAAAAAGCCACATCTAGCGGTTGGGTCATATGTGTAGAATTGGGGGGTAAAAAAATGAAAGGCGATATAGGACGGAATAATATACTTGATACTTTTTACTAGCCTCTCTGTAGGACATGCCATTGGTAATATTCCTTAAAGCCTTATCCATCGTTTCTTGAGAGTGACGAAGGTAAGTCTTACTTCGTGGATCATGGTGGTAAGTTCGGGACATTTTACTGCAAGAAAAATTCCTTTTAAAACGCGGTGTAAGATATATAACAAAACATTGGGGTGAATAGAAACAGTCTGTTTCTATTGAACCCAAATTATGACTAAAAGTGAGGTTATCAACAAAGAAAATCGTTTCTTGAAAAACTTTCTAGAAATTTGATTTTTGTGAGTGAATATGCTTACAGGACATGCTAATGCAGGGGTGGTCAACCTTTATGTAAGATGTGCCACTTTAGAAAACAACAATTCTGGGCGTGCCACTCGTTTTTCAGAAGGCAATATCTTATGTTTATGGATAAGGTCAACAGAGCTGCAAGCAAAATTTTTTTGTGCATAATATGTTGTTTGGCAATGCGGGGGATTTTTTTTGCTTTGATGACTTTTCTACTTGGTTCATGCGTATCGTGTTTTTGTTGTGGCAAATGTTTGCGTGCCACTCTAGAGAGCCAGGCGTGCCACTATGTGGCACGCATGCCGCGGGTTGGCCACCCCTGTGCTAAGGTATCTCTCAACCAAATATGAATCAACTTACTTGTTTTCTTCAGAACAAAAAATATAAAGTTTTGCTCTACTTCGGCCATCAACATTTAGGTAACGACTGATGGCAACCGCCCATATAACAACAGCATTGCCAACGTAAACAGCAAAACGGCACTAGATATGTATTACGAACCTACTAAAGATCGGCAAAATTGTTACTGAAGATCGCCAATTTCAAATCGGTGGTCCGTAGCAAATAAATTAATTGCGTTCCTAGTTTTTGTTGCTATTGACCCTTAAGTTTCTATCCACCCCGTCCTACGGTAACCCCCTTCAAGTAAATTGCCCCACTACATTAGAGCTAGTTAATGGCTTGTTGTCGTACATCTTAGCCTTTACGACTATTATTTGACGGCATTATTGTTACATTCTTATAAGGGGTTACTCACTTAATTGATTGTTCAAATCTTTATTATACTGTGTTGCGTTGGGTATGTGGATGTTTTTTCTCCAATTATTTTACAAAGCTTTTGCAGAAGTCAACGTCCTTGTGCCATAAACCTACATTTGGATGGGCATTATTTGGTTCTGAGGAATAGTGTCCCCCCTACACTTTAAAGATATTTTAGTGCTTCGAGTACCCTACTAGATCAAATTTAAAAAAGGTTTTGGGTGTTGCAAAGTGCTCCACAATCACTGATTGTGTCTTCTGAGGAGAAGGTTTGTGGAAATATGTTTCGTGAAACTTGCAAACGCGATGAAAATGGTAGAAGATAGGTAGTCACTTCCAGTTAAGATTTGACCTCCTTTGAGAGATTTACGTACTCAAACTCTTTAGCGTTTCAAAGCCCTCGAAAGTAATTGGATAAAAACCCCCAGATAATAAATCCATATGTTGGCATTAATCAGGATTACATATAACTGCAGTTGAGCTTCTTAATTCTCACAAATACAAACTTTTTTATTTATAAATTTTGGGCTGGCCTTACAAGCTATTGTATTGGCCACAAATAAAAACTTATTCTGCAGAATATAAGTTTTAATAATTAGAATTTCGACTGTTTGCTTTTGTTTCATTACTTATATATAGGGTGTATAATTAAGATGCGTTGTATGATAAACCTTAGAACTTAAACTGCCAAAAAATGAAAATAGCAAAAATTATTTGCAAAAACAAAAAGCCTGGGCTAGAAAAATTACATATTAATTTGACCATCTTGCTGGTAGTTTATGAAGGAATTATTACATATTTAAGGCATTTTAGTCCAAATCAAGGTAAAATTAACCTTTGCCGAGAGTTTAATAAATCTATTTACATATTTTCTCTACCAAGGTTGACATGTCTGTTATTCTCACTTACTTGTAGTAGACTTGGTTGGGTTAGTACATTCCGCATTTCATTCACAACATTCCAAGGTCCTTTCTGTTTACAATTTTCAGATACATAAATGTACGGTTTTGCAAAACAAATTCTTGTTTAAAATTAATTTAGATAATTAAAACAAATTTTAGACTATTACTAAATATTTGCTTTAGTTCACTAATGTATAATATAATTTAACAAGAATGTGTCGCTTTAAATAAATCTTCTATTTGCAACAAGTGAAGAATAGACTTACATGGATATATGAAATTTTCGAAGAAAAATTTTCTAATGTACACATTCTCATATAATTTATTTATATTTATTCTTTGGTCAACAGACAGCATTACGGAAAACCAAACTATATATAATACCCCTGCTTACACGCGGACTATCTCTTCCTTTTTTTCTCTCTATGGCCGGTTTTAGTAACCCTTAAGACCTTGTCTCGGGGATATTGCTACAAAATCAACTAAATCTGTTTGTAGAAAAAGAAAGCTGGGTTGCGACACTTCTTTGAACACATTACATCTAATAACCCGTTGCTTTAATAATTCAAATATTTATCGTCACCCTAAGGGAGCAAAAACACATAATTTTGACCCCAAAATGTAAGTAACTTCTACCTAGGGCACCAATAATTCCCTATTACCGCAAGTACTACTGTATGTTTTAGAGTTTTTGTCTCACCGTTTTTGTCACCATGGGTTGTAAAAGAAATCAAACATAACTGTAATTTTGTAAACTCTTTATGGGGGTTCGATGAAAATATGGGTTATTGCAGTATAGTGGTTGTACTGTTTAAATAATATGTATTTTTAAAATATTCTTCCATTTACACAGCGGTGTACCTAGAACGTGGTTCTGGGGCGTCTAAGGAATAATACTTTAGTTTTAATTTCTAGTCATTTTTAGTGTTCTGTGCTAAATTTAGCAAAGCGGAACACTTCGGTGTCCGTCCGTCCGTCCGTCTGTCACAAGCGATTTTCTCTGAAACTATGTAACTATGTAAAAATTTGAAATTTAGAACAGGTATAGAGTGTGGTGGCCCAATTATTATAGACGTAAAGTAAAAAAAGTTGAATTTTAATTCTGGGGGTTAATTTTAGGGGGTAAATTGGGAAATGGAAAAAAATCAAGAGAATCGTGTAGGGTGTCAAATGAAAGCTTATTGAAGCACGAATTCAACAATATATATTATGTATTTTTTTACGCATTTTTTTAACATTGTTCGGGACAAATGCTTAAAAATTGCTGCCCCCCACCCTTGTCACCAAAAGGATCGCTCAGATCGCTCAGAAAATCGGAAAAAAATCATGAACATTGAGAAGTAGGTGTAGATTGAATTAAAATTATCAGGATTGAAAAATTTTAGCGCGATCAATTGTTATAAACAAGTTAATTGTTTATTTCCTTATAACTGCTGAACAACTGGTTCAAGAGAAAAAGATTTTCGGCAAAAAATGTTTCTCACGATGTAAGGAACAACTTTTGTATTTACACATTTTTCAGAATTTTTAATTTGGCTCAGTCGAAACGCTCCTCACTAAGCTCCGCGCATGCGTGATTTGATACGGCATTGGTGCCATCGGCGGCGGATAGCGCGGCAGGTGAGCGAAGATCGGGCGGCCGAGGTTTGCTTGGGTTAAGTGGGGGGCTGATGGCACGGAACACAAATTGTGAAAGTATACCTTGCACTTGCACGATTTTTTTTGTGGTATTGTAGAGAACATAAAAATATAATGTTTCGTGTTCTTCCTTCCTAATATTCACTAAGCGCGAGGGAACCCCTGTGGTGCCAAAGAATTGTCGTATCATTCGCAAATAACGCACATCAACCATATTTGATACTGTTAGGAGGGTCGTTAATATACATATATTAAAAATAGCATGGGTCCCAAAACAGACCCCTGTGGAACCGCTGCAATAACATTTAGTTGGTTAGAAAGAGTGTCCTGAAAGCAGACACTATGATTTCGCTCAGAAAGTTAAGACGCAAACCACTCCAATATAGATCCCCTAAAGTCATATACTTCAAGTTTTCGCAGCAGGATTTCATGACAGACACAATCAAAACCTTTGGTCAAGTCACAAAACACTACCCCGGCTTCCTCTTCATCATTGAGACCCAAGTACAGCTCCTCCAAAACCCTAAATATCTCTTCGTCAGTATTTTTATTTAGCTGAAAACCAAACTGCGATAACGCCAGCAGTTCATGCCTTGCCAAGACAGTTCAGGATGAAAAGAATCCGTTTATCTACACTTGGCACAGACGCATCATTCCGCAAAGTTTATGAATAAAGTTCTGCCAGGAAAAACCTAAAATCACGTAAAAAAATACACACATTCCGACCTGTCTGCAAAGCAGACACAAAATTATGCCTTTCAGATTTCTCAGTGAAGCAGACGACGTCCTGTGAAGGACGTTGCCACTCTCACTCTAAATTTCAGCACTACGCAATGGAAATAAATAAAAATTCATTATCACGAAAAATGGCATATTGGTATATTTTATTAATCCGTAGCCATGCGGGGGTTATACCTTTTTGTAAATAACGTTTTCCTACGACCACCAATGAAAGTGAGAAAAAAGCACGGTTAATTTGGCGAGAAAGTGCTTTATATCACACGCGTGTTGAAAAGTACTTTACAACACACGTGTTGAAAAGTACTTGTCAACATGACATTGAAATAGATGGTGCCAATTTCATTTGTTTTATTTTCAGCACACTTGATGAAAATATTAGTGTTGAAAGTGAGGGTTTTAAAAGACAGAAATTGAGGTTTTTTTGTAAATATTTTTGTGATCGTCGGAAAAATATTGTACATTACTCGTGTGCAAGTAATTTTCGCACACTCGTGGGATTATCGACAACATTCCCACTCGTGTGAAAAATGTCACTTTCAACACTTGTTATGTAATATACTATAATACATATGTATACTGTAAAAACTCGTTTGTTACTGCTCAATTGTACAGAATGTTGCAGTATTCAATTCCCGAAATAAATATTACCCTGTAATTTCGTTACAAATAGTAATACAAATATTTCAAATGTCCTCCACACAGATTGTTGCATGTACAGCCATTGCCAATTTAAACAGTCAGGTCTATATGGAAATACAATACACATCTGAAAGTTTAAGTTGTGAGTGACTAGATACGAATAAATTAAATTTAAATAAAGAACCTTCAAAAGGGGTAAAAAATTCATGAAGAAAATCATGTTCTGGATCTGTGCTCATACAGATATTTAAAAAAAATCATGAAAATTCTACGCTACTGGTTGACCCAAATAAATCTAAGGGCAGTGTGCTGACTACATTACGTAACCCCTTATTTAAAAGTAGTTGCCGGCCGGCGCAAGGCCCTCTAATTTACCGACAATTTGGTATACCGTTCAGTTTCCTATAAAAACGATTTAGATTTAATAGTTTTATTGTTAGGTACAGGGAGTTAATTGAAGGGGTTTTATCTTTTAATACTCTTTTCGACATATGTCGAACGAAGATATTGATAGTTTTGGGGTATTGGTTTCTTAAAATACAATTCATGTGTTTAGTATGAATAGTTATTAGAAGGGTGGAACTATGTTACAGATAATAGTATCGATGTGAACTAAATAGTTAATTTCATGGATGGGTTAATATAGTGCAGTTACGAGGAGTAGTCGGCTACCATTCCTTCTATATATTTTGGGTTTTTCTTATTTGAAAATAATTTCACATTTCGTTGGCATGACGACGAATAACTTGCTATTTTCGTTATTTTTTGAGTTGGAGAGTTGAAATTTGATATATGGGAAGATTTCGGTCAATCATTTAAAATTATATATGTAAAATTTTGATTAGCGTGGTTTCTATAGCAACGATTAAGGATAAAGTTGACAATTTCTAACTCACGCACGGCTGATCTGATTGAAACGAGTGAGGTGGCAATCAAAAGGGAAGGTAGTAAGCTGCTTTGTTTTTTATTGTCGTTCAATTATTTGCTATAAAAAGCAAATAACTTTTCGGTGTTGACCCACAAAAAGATATATCTAATTCCTTAAAGAAATCAATATTTCATTTTGTACCGTTCCTTTTATGCCGCGCCCCACAAAGATTCAAAGGAAAATTACAAAATAAAATTTTGATTTCTATTTCCAAGGCTTTTAACCATGTATGGCATGCTGCACTTCTCAACAAACTACATTCTTATGGTCTTCCTCCCAAACTATGTACATGGATCGAACATTTCTCTCTAATGGGCACATATCTGTCATAAAGGGCGGTCACTCATCTATCTTCCATTCTATTAATGCTGGGGTACCCAAAGGTTTAATCCTGGCACCAACCCTATGTTTTCTTTACACATTAATGACCTGCTCTCTTCAACCACCAATCCCATCCACAGTTACGCTGGCGATAGTACTCTTCACTCCAACATACATTTTTCCGGACAAGTCTAGAATCAAGAACTGGATAATAGACGCAGATATGTGCACCTATCCCTTTCCCAAGATCTTCAAGATTTTTAGTTAACCATAATGCCGTAACCGAGGGCAAATCAAAATAATTGTGCACTTACGTAGTTTTTACGTAGATTCGAATTTTATAAACAAAAATATATTATCCCATTTAAAATTCTAAAGTTACCCCCACCCCTCAAAATGGAGAGGGGGTAAACGTCAAAATAATGTTTAAAACTAGATTTTAATGAATGGGACAATACAATGCTTACCATGAAATTTTACAAATTTTACAAAATAAACGAAAAATGGCACTCGTCTCATTTTCGAAAAACGTCAGCAATATGACCGTCTTCGACCAACTTCCTAGACACACAAAAATTTAAAAAAAGTACACTACTAATTGGCGAAATCCAGCGAATTGCATTATGCAGACCCCCCCCCCCAAGACAAATCAGCCCCCCAAGACAAAATCCTGGGTGCGCCCATGTGTCCCCTACTTGAAGCAGCATTTGCATATGTTTTGACACACCACATTTGTTACGCGTTTTTTCAAGTTTTATGTCAGATAATCACGTGACTATAAAGCGTCATCTATAGCAAATTTGAAAGTAATTGGCGATTAAAATTAAGGACGTTGCGCCCTCATCGGCCGATTTGCTAACTACTAGGCCTTGCAATCCCGAGCTTCCGAAATCCCAAGATCCCGGGATCCCGTTAAAAATTCAATCCTGGAATTAGGCACTTAAATCCCGGAATCAATAAATTATAAATGTTAAAAAAACCTAAGTAAATTTATGCTTCAAGCATCATCCCAGTATTTTTCCTAAAAATAATGTTTAACGCGTGATATGGCAACCCTGGAGGATCCATTTAAGTACTTATGTAAAATAATTCAAATTATTTTTACTTCTTATACTTTTATGTGTCCCCTGCATAAACTTTGTTCTGTTTTTATTTTAAAATTACAGTATTATAAATAAAAATAATTTACCTTTATTAATGTCACAATTTTTCGGGATCCATCCCAGGATCCCGGGAATTTGTTTCTTCGATCCCGAAAATCCCGGAATCCAAATATACGTCCGGGATTGGAAGCTCTACTAACTACCATAGTGGACAATGTTTTCGTTTCGTCTTTGTCTTCGTTATTGTGTTATTTTAGGCCAAGCAATAGAGCAATTTGTCGTGACATTAATACTATTAGAAAACCGTCTGTGCCATCATCTAAAAGATGATCCGTAGATGATTGCTGATATATTTTCAACTCTGAAATTTTTTCCATTAATTTGTTATAAACATTTTTAAGCAAAAAAACGCGATTTTTTTAGTTTTTTGCTTATAAAATGGAAAGCAATGAAGCAATCTTAATGGTATAAATAGACGATTTGTAGAGAATAAAAATACAAACAAAATGAGATGTCGAACGTCCCGATAGGATAAGTAGCAACGGAGAAAATCCGGAAAAACCGGAAAATTAAGTTTTCTTAAAAAATTCATAAATCGGCCATTTTTAAACGTAGAGGGCTCAAACTTTGGGACAAAGTAGTAATATATAGCTACTTTACGTGTGCAAAACCCCGACGCTGTCCGACGATTAGTTTTGCCACAATCGTCATTTTAATTTTTCAATACACCATTTTGCAACAGGTCTGGATGCTCTATGGATCGTCTGATTTTAATTATTCAAACGGGTTTGATAAGTACAAGTTCAATTGAACAATATGTATATCTTAATTTTTCCATAAAATGCTACGAAACCGGTTGAAAATGCACGTAAAGATGCTTGAAAATGGCCGAGCGCGCGAATATTGGCTCCCCTTCGCTCCGCTTCTCTCCCGCTACTCGATCGATTTCGCGCGCTAAGCCATTTTCACGCATCTTTACGTGCATTTTCAACCGGTTTCGTAGCATTTTAGGGAAAAACTAAGATATACATATTGTTCAATTAAACTTGTACTTTTCAAATCCGTTTCAATAATTAAAATCGGACGATCCATAGAGCATCCAGACCTGTTGCAAAATAGTGTGTTGAAAAATTAAAATGACGATTGTGGCAAAACTAATTGTCGGACAGCGTCGGGGTTTTGCACACATGAAGTAGCTATAAATTACTACTTTTTCCCAAAGTTTGAGCCCTCTACGTTTAAAAATGGCCGATTTATGAATTTTTAAAGAAAACTCTTAATTTTCCGGATTTTCTCCGTTGCTACTTATCCTATCGGGACGTTCGACCTCTCATTTTGTTTGTATTTTTATTCTCTACAAATCGTCCATTTACACCATTAAGACTGCTTCATTACTTTCCATTTTATAAGCAAAAAACTAAAAAAATCGCATTTTTTTGCTTAAAAATGTTTATAACAAATTAATGGAAAAATTTTCAGAGTTGGAAATATAACAGGGATCATCTACGGGTCGTTTTTCAGATGATGGCACAGGCGGTTTTCTAATAGTATTAATGTCAAAATATCGCTAATATTTTGCTCTGTTGCTTGGCCTATTTGGCATTTATATCAATTTTGTCGTCCAGTGAGTCATTTAGGCTCGCCAAAAATTTTCAGCTGTGGCAACGCTATTTGGCTTAATTTGAATCGCCCTAGACCATGCAATACAAATCGCATTTATTAGCTGTTCCCAAAAAAAATGTTAAAGTTGGCCTGTGTAAAATTGCTATTAAAGAAACCTTAAAGTTCAAGAGTATATGGTGATGTCATTGCTTTCCTACCAATAAGTTGTATTGGTTAAGTAAAAAAAAAAACAGTGCAGTAACGCAAAATCGTAAGGCTCCCTTTCCCCGGCGAAATCAAGCCTGGACTCAGCGGAGACGAAGATACAAATGAGTCCCTGTTCGCCCGGGCCCGGTTAAGCTCCTACAAAAAGTAAATTTTTTTGTTATTAGGCTATAACCGCCTGTTCCTCAAAACTTTTAATTAAGTAATAAATTTAATTGACGTTTAGAGTCACCTTTGGCAGCGAAATTCACATTGGGGATGTCACAATACAAGTGTTTAATTAATTTAATTCTTGATTAAATTGTTTTGCAACTGGACGTAAAAAAATTACAAACAACTCATGCACCGTCCCCGATACAGTAATTGAGAAATTGATAAAAGAAGAAATAATCGTCAGTCAAAACAAGAACATGTTTAATAATAAAATGTAGACACATACCTACGCTTCAATTTCTGATTATGATCAGCTAGGGACCTTCAAAACCGATGCTAATCTCAGATATTTAGTTTACAGTTAAATAAAATATTGTCATAAATCCGACCCACTTATCAAATGGAATAGACGTTATTAATCATCCAAATCTAATTGGCGAGTCGTGTTAAATAGATCGATTCGGCAGTGTTTCTTTAAATACACAAAAATGTATTCAAGCGATTTAAATCTTTTGTTTTGCTTCTATTTTGCCTTAATTATTTTATAACAGCGTAATAAAGTGGATTAAAAATGAAAGTGTGCAGAAATTTGCATGCGCGAATGTTTTGGACACGATTAGATTATGTAGCAAAAAACAGATACGTTTATTTACATCTGTTTTTCCGCCAACAATACTTTAGTTTAGAGTCGTTGGAAGCAATGGGACGCATTAAATAGATACTTAATAGTAGCATTGCCATATTGCCTATATGGGCAAAATTTAATCACAAGGTTTTCATTTAATAACATAATGAAGATCAGCTTTCTCCACCATTGACATTTGACAATCCCACATGACGTCGTACGAGACACACGGTCATGCATCTGCATGAAGAGGCAAGTCTGCGAGCAAGAGTGATACATCCATTCTGAGTACACATGTTCATTGTAAACTGGAGGTAATACTTCATTTTTCATTATACTGCGAACCACTCAAAAATTTTAAAATAGCATTAAATAAAAAAGATTTGAATTTAATCAGTACCGCAATTGCATGTTTAATTAAGAAAAATGTTATGGAAAAAGTCGAAAAGAAAATAGGATTTGTCGGAAAAAATCAAGAAAATCCGATTTTTACCCCCCTAAATACGCTCCTGGATGACCCATTGGGTATTTATTTTATAGTGTGATTATCCCTTTATAAGATAGTGTTGGAAAATTGGGAAAAAAGTAGATAGGAAAAAATACAGAGTGATTCAAATGTACCGATGTTGAGGGCAAGAAAAGTAAGAAAAAAAACGAAATTTAATCCGCGATTGCTCCCTTCCTATAGAGAATAAAGAATCTATAAAAAACATGGATAACACATACCTTGACGAGCTCTTTCCGACGACGTATATGGGATTTTAATTTGAATCGTTTTGACCCCACAAAAAATTAAAAACCGTGAAATATTTGGGTCAAAAATCTAAATTTCCAGTTTTTTCCAAATATTTCCATTTTCCAGTGATTTTAGGTTTAGGTAAATGTACTGTAGAAAAAGTATTTGAGATTTTACATCACAGTCCGTTTTTCGATCTGACGTTTTGTTTTCGAGTTATTAGGTATCAAAGAGGGGTCTGGAAATGGCATTTTTCGGCCTAAAAAAATTCAAAAGAATTACTTGCCATTTTCTGATCCTCACCAGTTTCAGTGGAGTTCTGAAGCTCCGGGTCCCCTACAATCTCCGAAAATTTACATCGATTTAATTCACATTTGCGACCTGTACCCGATTTCAACCGAAATCGCGGAAATTTCGACTTTGACGTTTAATGGCTCCGAAATGAAACATCCTGTATAACCGAATTTTTTACCGAAACTAGTTGAACTATTCCTCTATCAACCCAAGAAAATCGATTTGTCTCCCTCTGACTGTTTCCGAGAAAATCAAACCTGTTCGACTTTAAGTTAACTGTAGATTTTTGCTGATCTCTTGACGTCACTTTTCACTAAGGACAAATGGCTGCTTTTTAAATTGTAATAAATTATACCGAAAAGTAAATATTTTTGTAGCTAAATTATCCTAGTATTTTTTTTCAAAATATTTTTTTTGGGTTTGTAATGACCTCCTTAAACGATATATGCAATAAAAAAAAATTGTGCTTATTCCTGATTGTGCCATGTTTAAATTTTCTTCTAACTTCTCGCTTTCTATACATACTGCAGGAATGTGTCTATTTTTGCCTCTACAGGAAGACGATTGGTCTTAACTACAACGAGTAATGATTAAGAAAATAGCTATAAACTAAGAGGATCTTAAGCGAAATATTATTTATGTGGAGCCATTGTGTTCGTGAGAATATCCAACTAGCTATTTAAACTAAAGTTCATAGGTCTTCGTCGTTATGAATTATTTTTCTATGTCATGAATGCAAATGCTTGATTGATGAGCCATCAAACTTTAATATCAATTTCTGATTGAAAAATAAATGAGATAGTACTGAGAAGTTTCGACAAATGGGCTAGTAAGATAATGAAAAGGGGTTAATTTATTAAAGTGGACTTTCATTAAAATTTACCAATGATTTTCATAATTTTAATACTGTGACGTTATAAGTTCTTCAAAAGAATAAAGTAATCCTAAGATGTCTAGTTTTTTAATAGATTAATAAACATGTGTTAATATTCCGTTAAATTTAAAACCCAGGGACACATGACTTCAATTAACAGTGCTCCATGTAACTTGTTTGAACATGACATTGGCATTTGAAGAGAACTTTTTGGTAGACACATATATTATGTAAATTTAGTAATAAAAAAATTTGAATGGGCTTATCCATCAATTTTTTTTTAATTCATAATATAAAAGTGTTCCATTCGAAAAGCTCCAAAACATTTATAATTCTAAATCTGCCTCTGCTTCTAGGACCGAGTTGGTAAGGCGTCAGCTTTGCAACCGAGAGGTTGTCCACACATCCTGTACAGCATAAGCTAGCATCTTATTATAGTATGGTACATAGGTTAATAAGTGTCCCCTTATGCCCGGAAAATTTCAGTTACGAATTAAATTTAATTAAACAAGTTGCAATAAATAACGGTTATTGCCCATCAATATTGATAGAATTTTGTCAAGAAAACTTAATAATAAAGCTATTGCTACAGTCTACCCTAAGATAAAAGAAAAACCCTATACTTTTAAAACAATTACTTATTTCGGGAAAACAGCAGAAACAATTTATCAATCAAGAAAACGTAAAAGTAGCATTTAAAACAAATAATTCACTAGGAAAATTTCTGAAAAATTCAAAAAGTAAAACCACTAAAAATAATAAATCAGGTGTATATCAGTGAACATGTGGATGATGTCCAAAATGATACATAGGCCAAACAGGCAGATCATTTTTAATACGTATAACAGAACATAAAAGAAGTTTTATTAATAATAAAAATAATTTTACATATTCAAACCTTCTTTTACAGAATCGACATACATTTGATCACAATTTTAAAATACTACATATAGAAAATAAAGGCAAAAAATTCAATTTATTTGAAAGTCTTGAGATAAATCGGTTGAAAATGTGGACGTATTACTTAATGATCAATTAGAATTAAATAACTCACCCTTATTAAACTTATGTACCTAATAGAAATGAATCCCAGTGGGAATTCCCCATAGTAAATTAATATAAAATTTTATTTATCTACCTAGATTGTTGTATTTTATGTCACCTTTGTGAACCTTTAGTTTAAGATTTAGTCTGTAACAAACATTCCTGTAGCTAACGCGCCATGTTATAAAATATTAAATAAAAGAGGAAATTTGACTAAGATTGTCTATCATTATGTGTATAATGAATTTCCATCCAGTAAAGGCCGACACCATCTAAAGTATAAAAATAAATAATAATCCATAACATGCCTCTGATGCCCACTTTGCAAAAGATGAGAGAGAAGGAAATATTTGCGGTCTCTGTCAGTTATGAGCTAGTGGCTTTTTCTTGCTTGAATCTTACTATAACAGCAAAGTATTTGTAATTTTTCAGTGCAGGGCTAGTTATTAGTAAGTGCAAACTAACTTCTACCGAGCCCTGAGTAGGTGGGGATCATGGATTTATTAAGAAAGGATTCGATGTCCGTATACTGTGAGCGTATCGAACGTGAAGCCTTATATTTGTTGTTTGTTATGAAAACATTTCCCCTAGAGGTAGAGTTTACGAGCTTTAAGGAAATACGTAATTGAATCAAGAATGGTAGTAGAAAGAGATAAAATAGCATTGGAGTGTTGGAGCGCAGAAGTGTTCCTGTCTCTGCTGGTTGCTTAGGAAAACGTCTGAACACTCGGTTACACGTACGTCTTTGTCAAATGAACTAGAAAAGAAAAAGTGCGACTTATAGATTTATTAATACTCGGAGCGACTTTAAATAAACCTTTAGAAATAATATAACCTATAAATAATAAAACCTTTTTAACTTAAATTTATTATTATTTAGCAGAAAAATAAAATATTTTAGGGCTTTTATTACTTTTAGTAAATCTTGTGATGCTTCTAACGTATTTTTTGTACAAAAATACAAGGTAAAATAAGATGTGGCCAATGTTTACAAATTGTGTTTACAGTGTCGTTTAGAATGGTTTGTTTTGGCTTCAAAGAAAGTTAAATCATCCCGTATCCATTCTTAATAAATCCATGGTGGGGATAGTACCTATAAAAATCATATGTAAAAATATTTTAAATTTAATTATAAAAAAGTAGGTTACATGTAATTTACGAACCTACAAAGATTTTTGGCACTTTAATTACCTAAACAATAAAACTGTTTATACGATTGTTGAATACTGCGTATAGGATCATAAGCAAAAGTAACTAACGGTAAAGTCCTTCAGACGGATACGATGGGCAGGTATACTTTTGTTAAAATTGCAAATTGTTTCGTAATATTGTTACGACGACGGAATCAGTATTAATAACGGGATTTTTATAAGGATGTTTCCTTGGCCTTCAAATTTGTTTGGCCTAGTTCCTAGTTTAAATCGAGGTTTTGGATATAATTACCAATTTTACTAAATAAATATACAAAGTAGATCCTAATGATGTAACTGAAGCTCTAATTCGATAATGACAAGGCATTTATTTAAAGTCTGTTCAAGTGCGGGTCATATCTTGCTAGAAGATGCTGTGGTAATGGGTCATCCACAATGACTAGTAAGAGGAGACGACCATTCATTAAAAAGTAGCCTTTTGTTTTGTTTCATACAATGTGCGTGTGTAGGATAAAGAAAGAGGAGAGAGAAAACGCTCAACATCCGACTTGGCGTGCCGTGGCTATGGCTTTTCGAGCCTCTATATTTCAACGAGCAAACCTGTGGAAAGACAGTCCCGGCTAAAAATAACTCATTTTTGCACACACTTGGCACTGAATCACCATTTTTCAAAGTTTGTAGATAAAGTCCTTTTAAGAAAAACCAAAAATCACTTAATATTTCACTACAACACGTAAATTTCGACCTGCAAAAAAAGTTACACGTAAAATACAACACTCTGCCAACTATTTAAGCCATGAATCTACTACGTCAAAAAGCGACGTTGCCACTATCTTTCTAAATTTCGTTACCATGCAATGGAAATAACTTACTAACAATTTATTATCACGAGAGATTATGGTATATCTTTAATCCTTAGTTTTATCCTTTAGGCTGTGCTATTTAGGATTGCTGATCTTAATTTACAGTAGTTGCGTTGTTTTAGTATAGTTTATCAATCTGAACATATTGTCACGTATGTACAAATATTGCGCCTCCGCCAATATGTCACGTAGGGGTTGATAACTTATAGTACGGTTAACGGTTTACCAAAACACTTATATTTAACAGGTACAATGCACAATACACTTACGTGGCAACTAGGTATATTGACGTAGGGGCAGCTTTCAATGGGGGAACCTGTTCGACCTGAAGGGCTGGCGCTACCGGTACTGCTAGTACGACACCATAGTACCACCTTTTGTCGCAACGCGACAGAACCGCGCTCCCATTGCATTTTGTAGTATATATGTATGAATGGTAAATGTTTGTGTTACAGTATTTATTTTTATAAAATTCGCTATTGAAATCCCTTGTGTACTAGGCTTAAGGGAGGAGTGCGCTCCCTGCTCCCCCCCTGAATTCGCCACCGTTGGCGGCAGGATCGATGTAAATAAATGCATCTGTTCTTCGCTACATATTCTAAGGTTTTTAATGTTGATTTATTAACAATGATGTCAAAGCCTAACGATCCCGTACTAAGTTTTAAACTTTTTTAGCAATATCCCTGGGCAATATTTTAAACGATTTGTATTCAGCATGCGTAGTACGGCACAAAACATAAATATACTAGATTGTAAATTATATGCCGCAGTAAAGATTAAAAGTAGGTCTTTAAGAGTACTTATTTTTATAACACGGCGAATCAACTATTGTTAAAATGACGAACACGTATTTTAGAACACAATAAGGTATTCGCTTCATGAGGCAGCGACTCCGTGCCGCGAACAAGGGTAATTATGTTTAAATATTTTCGCTTTCTAATGTCATACTAAGCATCGTTAATTCAGGTTAGTTCTAGTCTAAGAAGTCAAACATCTGTGAGCGATGGTTCGACTTGTAAGGCCTGGTGCGCACTATGATCTTTTGGTCAGTCCAACAATGAGATTATACAGCATTATTTTTATTTTATAATAAAAAAGTGCTCCATTCGAAAAAATTAGAGTTTTTCTAATCAAATTCACCCTCAAAATAGCGATCACACATCGCTCATTTATGAAGGATGGCCTCTAGTGACGTGGTCTCATGATGGGCAACTCAAATTTCGGAAATAAATTAATTGTTGGCACTACGGCAAAAATTTTGCGGGTTTGTAATAGAGGTTATGTTATCAAACTAAATTTTAAAAAAACGTTGTAATATTCGACATTTATACTGAACTGTTACACAGAAATATTAAGATAACTGAGAAAAAAGTCAACGCATAATAAGATCGAAAAGAAACGTCCTCAAAGAATGCAGCAGGACGGTGCACCAATTCACGTAACTCTTGATAATTCAAATTTTTTGAAAGAATTTTTCGAAGGCCGGTTCATTAGTCGTAATATGCCAGCTAGGTTGCCACCACGGTCCTGCGATTTCACGCCGTGCGACTTTTTTTATGGCCCCATATTAAAAACTCTATTTTCAAAACACCTTGTGAAAAATTAGAAGACCTACTAATTCTAGGTGATGGGGACAGAATCCGGACGCAACAAGAAGTTTTTAATATTTTTAATGACAAATATCCTGACCAAAATCCATAACTAAATCTACTATAAGTAAAGTTTCAAAAAAATTTCGTCAAACTGGAAACGTAAAAAACGCTATACTATTTGGATATTTACTACAAGAATAAACAATACAGGAAAAAATAGTTTAAAAGTTGATAAAGAAAACTAAATCAAATGTTTAAAATGTTGTCCATTTACTTCTTGGGGGTAAGTCAAATACTGCGGAAAAACATGCAAAACGTTTAGAAGAATGTCAGTTTCCTCGATTCTTCTAGATTCTGTTTCTATCCTTAACTTGAAATCATCGAGGTCATTTGGCTTACTTTTGAAAACAACATTTTTGGGGTGGTCCAACAAAAAGTAGTCGAGGGGCGTTAAGTCCGGAGGCCGATCTGGTCACTCGATTGTAGCCCTACGTCCAGTCCATCTTCTAAAAAAAACGCCATCGAGATATTGCGAAACACTATGAGCATAGTGCGGTGGGGCACCATCCTGCTGAAACCATACTTCATTTGATGCTTTATTATTGCCTAAAAAATCATATTCAAATACTCAATGCAACAGATAAAATAAAGCAACAACACTTACTTACGATATTTGGAAATAGTTGTGCAAGAGGCGGGACAATTTAATTTCTTCGAAGATTCAAATATCTTTCTTCATTTAAAATCTCTTGCATGAACAAGGGGCCAGTTATTTTCCGACCTATTATACCAGCTCAAATATTTACCTTTTGGGGGAACTGGGTATGATTTTCGCATATTCAGTGAGGATTTTCCCTGGCCCAATATCGACAATTATTATGCCTGCTAACTTTTCCATTGAAAAAAAAAATGTTGATTCACCAGAGAAAATTATTCGGTGGACAAAATCTTGATTGGTGTTGCAACGTTCCATCATGGTTTCGCAAAATTCCTAGCGCCTGTCGTAATCATCTTCTGAGAGCTCTTGCACAAGTCTTATTTTGTACAGATGAAACTTTTCGGATTTCAGAATTCGGTCTGCGGACATATGTGAAATGTTGTTTTCGCTTCCCAGTGTTCTGGTAGACAGATGAGGATTTTCCTCTAAACTGAGTAAAATATTCAGAGCCTATCTCCATCTGTTGCACTGTTAGGTTGACCAGAGCGTATAGCGTTTTTTACGTTTCCAGTTTCACGAACTTTTTTTAAAACTTTACTTACAGTAGATTTAGGTAATGAATTTCTGTCAGGATATTTGTCACTAAAAATATTACAAAACTTCTTGTTGCGTTCGCATGCTGTCCTCATAACCGAGTATTATTAAATTTTCAATTCTTTGGGTTTCTGTTAAATGATCCATTTTTTGTAAATAAACGCAACAGACACTGTCAGACATTTTAGGTAAACTTTCATACACAGGTATTTTAAGGTAAAATACAATAAATTAACGACTGTTGACCACCATTTTCTCAAAAAGTGTTAACTTTAGATTAAAATGTTCCCAATAAGAAGTATTCAGAATTTTAAGGTAAATTCGAAAATTGAATAAAATATAGTGTTCCATTTTCCATTAAAAAAAAAGTTCCTGTCGATTTCAGGAAAACGGTAAACTTGACAACAATGCGGAACTCGCCATTGGATCGGGCGTAATTTCGTACCTTAGTATACAAAATTTCATAAAAATCGGATGAACCGTTGGCAAGATATTTCGATATTTCCGTATTTTTCTTACACACTGTACACTATTTTCAAAAAAAAATATGAAGTTTTTTTGTCGACATCACAGAAACCGAGCAAACCCGATTCGATCGGGATTAAGTCGCGCGAATTACAGTATCGCGACTGTATTGATGCAAAAATATTGTATACATTCTATTCTACGACCTATTTAACGGAACTGATGCTCTAAAATAATAGACTTACACTCTTAATGCAAATCAAAGAAGAAAAAAGAATCTCTCCCACGACAGTCAACAGTTAAGACATAAAAACTCAAGAACAATGTCTAACCTAGTCTAGGAAACAATGGTGTTTCAATTAAATGGAAATACATCTGAACCAGCATAAAATGATTGTAAGCCGATCTTCCGAAACAATTGCCTATTAGACGTGCATCTCAGCGAATAAAAACCCACTTTAAGGTTAATTGACCTAAATTGGTGCCCACTACAGTTTGTTTACCTGTATAGAATAGGTACTATAATAGGGATTTCGTATTGGAGGACCAATATACTTTTATGTTGGTGACGATCCTTTGGGAAAAGTCTAGGTAACTAATATTACTCTAGACATCTATGTTGTGTATTGCATTGTGTGTATCTTTATTAAATGGAAAGTTTAAAAAATATAAAAAGTGCCTCAAAAAGTGGGCTTTCTCTACGACTTAGTAAATGCACCGGCTCCGGTCCCGCACATGTGGTCTAATGGGCTTGTCCCGCATTTTCCTACGGCATATAACACGTAGGAACTTAAAAAATTTCAGGTTAAAAAACCACAAGAGGAAAACTTTTAATGACACCTATGAGAATTTTTTCTCGTTTACAAGTAGTGATATTTCTGTCTCTATTTTGCTTAATTTGAGTCTTAGAGAAAGCTCTACTGCTAATTTGTTTCGATATTTAGATTTTAGATAGAGAAATTAGGAAAATCCCATCTCGCAGATATAAGATGAGGCAAATGGTAATAACACTTTAGAGCTGCATCAGACAATTCTGGATATTCATTTCGGACAAGCCAAATAAAATTTTATAAAAAATACTTTTTAAAAATAAGCTTTTATTATTTAGATGTACTAAAACGAAAAAAATTAGTATAATTTTTTCATTGTGGCCATGCTAAATGCTATTTATAAGTGGACGTAGTTCACGTGGGTGGATCCTAATAAAAGTAGTTTCAAAGTTATAACTGAAACAGATATAATATATTATGTCATATTTATTGTCTTTAAAGCTTGTTGCGCGCGAAAAGTTCATACAGGCATTAATTTTGTTTAGCAGAAATTGGAAGTAGATACCTAAGTATGTATTTTTTCTTTTCTATTCACGGGACAAGCTTTTAAGACAATAAATTTAACATAATATATTATATCTGTTTCAGGGATAACTTTGATACTACTTTTATTAGGATCCACACACGCGAACTACGTCCACTTATAAACTGCATTTAGCATTGCCACAATGAAAGAACTATACTTATGTTTTTCGTTCTAGTACATCTAAATAATTAAAGCTTGTTTTTAAGAAATATTTTTTTCAAAGATTTTATTTTTAAATTTTTAGTTACGTCTTAACCTATGCATTTCTGATAATGCATGACTATTACAAGAAATTTTACCTGTTATCGTATTCTATTCGTCAAACCCTTTCATTTAATGCCCATATCAAGGGGATTGTTAAGAAATCGGCAATCCGCCATCTTGTGGCGTCCGCCATATTGTGTTTAGAATGACGTCACACAGCTTATCGTATTCTACTCGTCAAACCCATTCATTTGATGTCCATATCAAGGGGATTGTGAAGAAAAAGGTAATCCGCCATAGTGAGTTTAGAATGACGTCACATAGCTTATCGTATTCTACTCGTCAAACCCTTTCATTTGATACCCATGTCAAGGGGGTTGTGAAAAGAAGGTAATCCGCCATCTTGTGGCGTCCGCCATATTGGATTGAGAACAACATTAAATATACTATATTGCATTGTCACCGGACTTATACAGGTGTACAAAATTTAAAAGCTCTAGCTTAATTAGAACTAGTCGAAATTTTGATTGCAATATTTCACCTAAACATACTAACATACATACATACTCACAGATGAAGTTAAATGAAAGCTTGTAAAATTGCTCAATTCAAGCTCTTTGAAGACAAGTTTTGAATCTCCATCAGATGATATCTCAGTTAGTTTTTCGCTGAAATGAAATGATAAATTTTTGGGTAACACACACTGCAAGGGATTCCGGATCCACTCAGACTCAGTAACATCTTCCGGAAAAAAAGTATTAAATTGATATTTTAAGATCTGTCAAGATCTTCTAGTGGATCAGTTATGTTTTGCCAGGTTTTTATCCAGTCATTGTTAGTAAGTCTTCATTAAAAGCCGATGAATTATTCTGATATTTCAGCGATTTGCTTGGTTTATAAATGATTTTCATCTTGGAATAGGTTGCTAGATTGAATTTAGTTCTATTATGATCGAAATTAAATACTAAAAGTGCCCTTTTCTTTATAAATGTGCGAAAAACCTCAGAAGTATAAAACTTAGTTGTCTTCTTCTTATACTTGTCAGTTTAAAACGTTTGGTTGTCAAATTAGGGACTAGCGTTGGAGAATCTGAATGTTAATTTTTAGAGTACTTTTATAAAGTTTCGAGTTAATAGGACCATATTATATTTTTTTTCTCCATACAAAGTTTAAACCCCTATTTCACCCCCTTAGCGGTTGAATTTTGAAAAATCTTTTCTTAGTGTATGCCTACGTTATATATAACCTCTGTGCAAAATTTCAAGTTCCTAGACCCAACAGTGTGGGCTGTGCGTTGATATGTCAGTCAGTCAGTCAGTTTCTTCTTTTATATATAGAGATTATCTACTGGGGCTTGGGTTTGCTATTTTCACAATCACAGTGTAAAATATGTGCCTATTAAAACTATGATTTAATGAATGACAGTGACCCATTTGATTATTAAAAATTCTGTCTCATGGTTGACCTTTTAAATGGAACCTTTGACTTTAGCTTTGCATGTTGGCGTTTTTGTTCTTCATGGGTTTGACCTAGAACCGTGACATAAAGGTAAGATATATCCTCAAATAGACGATTAAATGTTGGAACTAAACTATTTGCTTAATAGTTTAACGATTTATTAAAAAAAAGTCCAGATAATTTGTTAGATACGTTCCATTTAAATTCAGCTCTAGGAGCATATCCAGCAGTCAAGCGAAGTGCACTGCTTACAGTACCATAAAATTTCTAAACCACAAAATTCTGTAGGCACTCCGATTATTACGATTTGCGTGCATACTCCCAAAACAGGATTACTTAAATAACTAGGTAATAAGTTTTAAAATCTGTTTAGGGCGTATGTAAATCGCCATTCGCCACAATCGCACAGCTAAAAAATCGCAGTGCGTGTTCGGCCTTGGAGCGAGTTTAGTAAATAAGGCATTGCAGCATTAGTTCAATAACGTTTTCATTACTGCACTAGTGCTGTAATTAGAAGATTTTACATTGTTATATAACGTAAGATCAAAAAAAATGCCCTCAAAGTATGCCGTGAAATCAAGCATGCATGTCTTGAATTATTTCTCTTGAAAAGTAACATAGGTAAAAGGTATACCTAAGTGAAAGAAAAATAGAACTGTCAAGTTCTGCAGTTTTTATTTTTAAGAGAATTAAATATGGTAATAACGGCAGAACAAAAAGCTTTTATGATCGAAAATTACTTTAGAAATGGTAGAAGGGTTGATGTCCAGTGGGTTTATTCAACACAGGACGCCATTCAAGATTTTCAAACAGAATTTCCACACATAGTCATGGATTTCGACCAGTTTCGGCAAGTTTTGACTGGATCTGTGGCTTTGTTTAGAGAAACAGGAAGTGTGAATGGAAAGGAAAGCAGTGGGAGATCCAAAGTTCGAACTGCACAAAACGTAGAACAATTGAGGCAAATTGTTAATGAACACCAACAAGAACCTGAAATACAATACAATCCTGAAATGTGACCTGCATATGCACGCTTATCGTCTAAGCTCAGTCCAAGAATTGTTACCAAACGACAAGCCACAGCGAATGCAATTTTCTGAGTGGTTTATGGGTAATTTGTATAATAATGAAAACGTATTTGAAAAAAACCTTCTTTACTGAAGAGGCATGGTTTTACCTCTCTGGTTATGCAAATTCTCAACAAACGATAATGTGTAGTTCTGAAAATCCACATTTCTTTATAGAGAAGCCTCTATATTCAGAGAAAGATGGCGTGTGGGCGGCCATATTCGAAAAGGAAGTTAGTTGGACCGATTTTTTTTGTAGGAACCCTCAATTCGGCGCGATACCGTAATGAAATTTTGGAAAATTTTGTAGACGCATTAGACGATGAAGAGATGCGACAAGGCTATTTTTAGCGGGTTGGGTAACCAATTCACGTAATTCTTGCTAATTTAAATTTGTTGGAAGAATTTTTCGAAGACCGAATCATTAGTGTCATTAGTCACCAATGATTAGTTTATCATTGTTAACCAATAGGTTATAAGATTGTTTGAAATATAAAGTTTCATTGGTTTTTAATAAGTCGTTTAAATATAACAATTATTTGATGCAGGAATACCCCATTCTAAATTCAATACAAAATATTTCATTGGTTTCAGTAAACGTTTATTTGTAAGAATATACATCTTATTTAATCGAAATACTTATTAAATTATGATTGCAAAGCTTTTTAGATTTGTTTTACCTACATACCATAAATCACTCAAATGAGTTGCTCCAGTCCCAAGAATTGCAAAAGATCTATTATTTTTGGCGTACCTTTAACAACGCAATAAACAAACAGGCTGGAAGCTTAAACGACAATTCAACGAACAAATACCAACAGCACAATTTTAACCTCTCCAAAGAGTGTTCGCGAGCAATAGAAGGAATATTTCAGCCAACAATAGAACCCATTGAATTAATATTTTTACTATTTCTCTAATACCTTATATGTTTTATTGGAGTGTTTATTTTAATTAACATGATATAAGGATTATTGACTTAATTTTTAGATTTTCTATTTAAACTGTAGTTCTTGTTCGTTTAATAAAATATATTGTAATTTGAATCACACCGCCTACAAATAGCTATTTTTCGCCCAATTATATTTAACATTCTCATCAAATAGTTTAATTTTTTGGCTTTAACAATTCTACACTATAAGGAATAATATCAATTTATTGGGTTCCAATAATATTTTGGTCATTGAAAAAATGTTAATATAAGGTAAGTGCGGGTAATAAGGCCCAGCAGGGAATAAGGCCCATCTGCCATTTTTCTGCGTCATGTCGAGGTGCAATATTGGAAGTGCCATCTATTGCTTGAACCACATAACAAATGTAATTCTAAGTTCTGCCGCGACGTTAAAATCACATTTGCCGGTTGTAAAATCAACAGGTGCTTCTTCGACAATTTTTGTTGCTTGCAGTATAAGAATTGAGTAGTTTTCTTGGTTTTATGTCGTGAGTATTCATCAACCAATTAAATTAAAAATAGTGGTAAGTATGACTACATATGTCGACAGTATATTTCCAGAAAATTGAAGATTTTTAGTAAACAATGTCTGATACATAACCGTAAATCTCAGGAAGTGACAAAACATAAAATAAGGCCCACCAAAATATAGAGTGGGCCTTATTTCTTATTCTCACCTACAGTGAGGAAAAAGGATCTTAACTATAAGGCCCAAGAAGTTACCAGAGATCTCTTCCAGTGTAGAAACACAATTAGGGAGAATTCCAATGCAAGTGTTGCTTTAACCGGAAGAAAAAAAATAAAAGTCTTTGAGTCGAGGTCCATTCCATCCACCTCCAAAGAAAATATAGACGCTAACACCAAAGAAAGTTGGTTTTGTAAGTTATGCGAAACTGAATTAATTGGCGATATGCGATAGTGTGCCATATGTCTGATCTGGGTGCACGAGGATTGCATTGGATTCACAGCTGATGACGATGATGTCTTTGTTTGCCCAGATTGTACACCCTGAATGGATGGGCCTAATTACCTGCTCTACATGAAACAAGGTTTTTAAAAATCTAAGAGTTTTTGATTTTGTTGTTTTCATTTTTTATTGGAAATCTCACAGTTTATAGGTCCATGTTCATATATTTCTACAAAATAAAAAGTTCTCAAAAATATGTGTAATTTTTGTTAAAAAAAGGTAAAGACCCTTAGATGGGCCTTATTACCCGCACTTACCTTAGTTACCAAAGAAGTCGGAATACTTTTGAACTCCAATAAATAATAAGTCTATATTTAAAGAATTTTTTTTTGGGTTATTTCAATCAGGTTTTGTTGACACAATTATTAACTTTAATATAACTAATTTGACAGTGGTCAAAAATAATACTACGATTGAAAATAGCATAGTAGTTTTTTCTGTGTAGAAGCAACATGTTGGACACAGTGAATTTTTTCAAAGAGGCCCATGGGGTTTTACATGTTAAATTTTAAACCCCATTTTCTATTAGAGGTATAGAGATAAAATTTGACAGGAACTTTCTAGAGTTTTAAGATTTTGTTTATTTGCCAATTATAGGCCACGGACAGGACTTTGTTATATATATGTTTTCTTTTAACTCTGTATTATGCAATGACAATAATGTAATTTTCTTAAAAAGAAAAACTTCAGAACTTGACGGTTTTATTTTTCAGTACCTTTTACCTATGTTACCTTTCAAGAGTAATAGCCCTGTTCGCACAAGAGTCACAAACCAGTCAGAGCCAATGAAATTACTGGAAACCAGTCGGCAAACTGTCACGTTACCAAATATGTACCTAAAATATGATTGGCGCTGATCGGTTTGTGATTCCTCTACGAACAGAGCTACATGCATGATTGATTCTACGGCATGCTTTGAGGAGGTTTTTTTTTGATCTTACATTACGTACTTTCGAAAAAATTGCTTTTCGAAATATTTTCGTAGATTCCTGTTAGAAGTGTTTATATGCATTTTTGGCAATTATAATTGTTGAAATAGAATTCTAACCAACGCGCTTCTGCTACGTGAGACCAAAAAGAAGCAAGCCGCAGTCCAACCACTTCTTCACGCAGTACCGCAGAATAACTGGGAGAGTAGGTCAGTAGGTCAGGCGCTTCGCAGATGTCGGCCGTGCGGCATGAGACCCTCCACCAACGTACCACCACCTACTGACATCAGTGTTGCCAGCTTGAAAAAAATTTAGGTAAGGTACTAAATGGACAGTACAGGTATTTTCAATAAAAAAAATGGCAACTTAATTTAGCAACATTTTTTTTGTGTTAATTATATTGGCAATATTTTCCTATCAAATATTTGACATGAAAATGTACAAATGCAAGGATATATAGATCTATGGTGTCCGAAAAATCTTAGTATTGGCAAATATCTTTTGCTATTAGTAAAGATAGAGACACCAAACTTTACGTGAATCTTATTGGTTAATAAATCTATTTTTTTATGTCACTTAACTTTTTCAACCCCCTTGAGGGGTGACGCTAGGGAGTTGCACCTCTAGTAACAAAGCTTCCAGCCAGCATCTAAACATCTAAAAATAAATTCACCAAATCCTTTTTCATTGGACAAGTGTGCTATTTTTCAAGAATGAGGAGCTGTGGAGTAACAAAACCAGAAGTTTGATCACTAATGATTTTTTTTTATAAAATATGGATAAACAAAGATGGTTAAAGGTCTATAAAATGATATTTTTTCAATTTCTCAGAAATAGTAGTTTTTACTTACAAATTGTGAAGAGTTATTGATGGTATCTACCTCTAGTTTTTAGTCAAATACAAGTTATTCCTTATAAGTTACTAGATTTTTTAAATAATCATAACAAATATCCCACTCCGAAGGCTAATTTGAAGACCAAAATATGATTCTACAAAGTTTTAGGATTCAAACGAACCCAAAAATCTTTAACAGCTTTTAGGCTACTAGACTACAACAGGTTAAATTTATACAGAAGCTAGGATTCTTTTTGAGGAATTTGCTTTTAAACTCTTTCATATTTTTTTACTTTTATACCTATCGTAGTGTTAACATTTACAATATTTTTTTATTTAATGGTGTTCATATATGTTGGCAACACTGCGTCGCATTTATCAATAATTTATCATACACCATTGCCGCTTGGTACGGACGGTACGTGTCTCGAGACGACGCGACGCGACGTACTTTTTTTTGGTACTCAGCTCGCTATATTGAAATATGCGTAAAATTGCTTCCTATTTTATGATCTTTATTAGAGACCGGGGACTTGCTTTTTTCACATTTCCACATTTTTCAGTAAAAACATTAAGATTACGTGAAAATTTGTGGCCATTTACAATAGTAGACGTCGTTTAATTTAAAAGTACCCTTTGTTTCTAAGTAGCCAGCTGCATACACTTCTGGTACTACAAAAAGACAAAATAAAACCGATTTTTTATTTGATCCTAACTTACCCTTGGCAAACAGTCATAGGGCCTGCAATTCAAAATCTCGAAAAACCTTTTGATAATAAATGATAATATTGATAATAAAAGTATAGGAAACGCCGGAATGTACTAAAAGACCATAATTTTAAAATATTTATTATTAAAAAGGCGACACGTTGGGAGCCTTTGTTGGTCCTAGAAACCCTACTTGCGCAGAGCTTAGGAAATTAATTACAATATCCCCACAAAAAAGAAGAAAGTTGATGTGCCCCATTATTTCACTGATTGTAAAGGTGAATATACCTTTGCTATACAATGTACTATACATTTCAATTAAGATAAATGAATATGGGACTTCAGATAGAACCTGCATGCACAGCCATTAAAATACTGGTACACGAGATGAAGTTTTATAACCTACTGCCTGGGTTATTGTATTTCCTTTTAGCTGTGCCTTATTTTACTATTTATATGTTGACTAGATACCCAGTTAGAATCGACTATACAGGGCGAATTTTTTAACTGGAATAAGTTCAAAAATACGGGTACCTTTTTTTTTTGATTCGACAGTTTTTCCGTGAATTTTATCATTCATCTAGGGATGGAAACTAATCCAACTTTTGGAAATGTTCACCATTTTTTTTCCTGGCCGAACCCTAGCCTAAAGTAAAATTGATTTGTTTAAGGTGGCCCAAAGAAAATAATTAAGGGGGTTAAGATCTGGCGATCTTGCCGGCCACTCAATTGTACCTCTTCTCCCTATCCACCGGTTAAGAAAAACGTCATTAAAATATCGTCGAACATTTTGCGCGTAATGTGACGGTGCACCATCCTGCTGAAACCATATTCGATCATCATGAAGATCTGCATCTTCATGATGAGGGAAAGCTGGAATAAGGTCCTCTGGCAAAGAATTGAGATATAACGGCTCATTTAGATTATCTTCAAAAAATATTGGCCCAATGACTTGGTTACCAATTATGCCTGCCCAAACATTAAGCTTTTGTGGACGTTGAGTTTGATTCGCATCCAGTGAGGATTTTCATCGGACCAGTACCGACAGTTTTGCTTGTTCAGATGACCATTTAATACAAAAGTACACTCATCCGAAAAAAATAACCCAGCCCAAAACTATTGGATGCTGATCCAGGGAATTCATCATAATTTCATAAAAGTGAAGTTGACGATCTGGGTCATCTTCCATTAAATCCTGCACCACTGGCATTTTATATGAGGGAATTTTACATAAATTGATTAACCTCAATGTAGATGATCGACTTACGTTATCTCTTGCCAGTTGCCTAACTGGAGTGACAAGGTTTTCCTGCAGACTAAGCAAGATGTTTAATTGTGTGTCTTCCTGCATTACACGAGGCAGTGGCAGCTGGTGAAATTTCAAAGTTTTATATTGTCACGCCCTAATTTTAAGGGTGTCGAAATTAAACGTAAGTTAAAAACAAACTTAAATCATTTGTTTCCAATAAATAGGAACATTCAATTTTGACATAAACAGAAGACACATGTCATACTATATGATGGCAATAATTTTTTTTTTAAATTCACATTTTTTTATTTTTTCTCGCTATTAGGTAACAGAAAAAGTAAATAGTGGGTTATATGCCCTTTTCTGCGAGCTATTACAATACATGCATAACGAATAATCGATATCTGTCAAATTTGTGAAGGAAGCCGGCCATGTTAAACGAATCAGTCACGAGAAGCCGGAATAATAATTTTGGGAAATAAACTATTTATGACATGAAATAATTTATGTTCATTTCCGAACAATATGTACTTCGTTTTGTGTTGACCTGTTTTCGTTTGTTTGATTTGCCTTGATAACCGATTCCCCGACTGCACGATAATGGGAGTGAACCCAAAGTAGCGCGGCTTATTCATTTATTATGTATTTAACCGGTTTTGCACCTAGAGGCTTAATGCGACCCTAAAAGTAACAGTTATTAAAAAGATACAACTAGTGAGTACCAGAATAAAAATACTACATAATATTATAAATTATTTACGACCAAAAATTAGTAAAAATTAGCGATGCTAATGAGTTACTTATTAAAACATGTAATACTTGTAAACGCGGACATAACTGTGTCAGAAGAATGGTTATTGATATTAGGCACAAGCAAAAATCGTCCGCTTAGAAAATGCAAGTGCGGCCTACTTATCTGGTTTTGTTTATTTGTCAAGCTTTTAGCTCCAATTGGCGAGTCACACCAAAATTATCATTATTATCATTTTAATATTTATAGTCATTCCCATTAGTTATTTAAACACGTATGTAGAGATGTGAGTTTGTCTTGTGATAGAGCTGGCTGGGGTACTCAAAAAGCACATAACACCTAAAATATAAATGTAACTCCATAGACGTAATTTCTTAGGATTGTTTTTTTTTTAGGAGGGGGGGCTACTTCAGGGCTACTGGTTGACCAGTTTTTCTTAAAAAAAGGTAGGCAATAATAATAGGTAATAATAAATAATAAAGAATGGAGCTCATTCAAAAGTGACGGTCAAAAGGAAAACAGAAACCCCACACTATAGAATACTTATATGTATTTATTGCATTTCTATGTTTTTTGTGCTGTTTTACTTTTTCCATGGTTTTTAACTGTGGGACATTTTAACACTGAACAGTGGATTAATATAGGATATTATAGTAGGTACAGGGTTATTGGTTATAAATGGGCCACCCACATACATATAACTAATGTAGTTCTAAATTTTTTATCTCATTTTATATTATGCCATGTAATTAGGTACTTTTTACTTTTAATACATATTATTATATTGACATAAATATTTACATTTAATTAACAAAAGACTCTTACGTGCACACAGACGCGCACACTATTACAAATATTTGTAACATTCAAGTTTTCCGAAGGTAAGGAGTAAACGAGAAAACTCCCATCCCTTGGGAAGAAGCCAGTGGAACTGGGGGCTGGTGTTGACCCTTGGAGACCTTTGGAAATTCAAGTCATGATTATTATCCTACCAACCTTATGGCACATATTAGTTGGTTTTTGCTGGTGCTTGAGACTGTTTTGCGTGGTTGAATTGTACTTTATTTTTACGGATCTTGTTGGTTTTTAGCGGAAAAATTAATGTCAAAAAAACAGCTTTGATTATGTAATTAGGTACTTACGGCAGACAACATGATATTGTAGAGTGTAAACAGACGGCAATGTATATATTTGTGTATTATCGAAAACCGTCTAAAAAATTTTTTGAGGCGCTAATTCTAGTTTTGGGGGGCTAAGCCGCAAGCCCCTCAAGCATCCCCCTAGTTACGCCTATGGATAATTCCTGTACATTCACTTGTTTAAAAGTTCTTTTGCGGATATTCTCCTAACTTCTCAATTCATGTACAAAGGGAAATTCTGTGTAAAAATCTTTCCTAGCAAGCATAGTATTAAAATAGGAGCCATATATATTATTTTTGATGTCCTACTTTTCTCACTTACTACTAGATTCGGCAGTTCGGTAGATTATAAAAGAAATCGATATATTTGCCACTATATCGGTACACCTGGTAACCCTGCCTGTATAATACGGTTTCTCTTATTCACTGCCATCTGTTGATCTAAAATTACATTAATACTGTGCCCTCAGTGCTAAACCTCCTCATTGTTGTTTGTATACCTGGTGGTGTGTAAAACTTTTTTAGATGTTATGTGTTATAAAATCATCTTAGATTTTAATAGAGTTGATGTGGTTCCATAAAAATCATTATATTTCTGCTTCAATCTCTTTTTTAACCGACTTCGAAAAGGAGATTCTCAAATCGAATGTTACTTTTATTATTTTCAATGTATGTTTACGCATAACTTCACCACAGGTGCACCGATTTTAATGACTTTTTTGGTTTTAAATACTATTCTGCCGCGGTGGTCCCATGTAAGTTTGATCAGGACCTGTTGATGGTCTCTGAAGGTAAGCCATGGAACTCCTCAGCGTCTAACAGTACCTATACATACCGTCATTGACGAATAACCTCGGTATGGGTTTACCGGTTTTGATGATTCGTTTCTTATTTATAGTTCAAGTTAAAATTTAATGTTATTGTCCAGTGGTTCCATGTAAATTTTATGATCAGGTTTGCTCAGTTTCATAATGATGAAAAAATTAAAAGCCGGGGGTGAAAGGAAATGAAAATAATTTAATTTAATAATGTTTTGTATATCGTTCTTGAGACAATTGTGGTCAAAAAATCCAATTTTGCAAAGGAAATGTAAAAAATAGACAGGCGGGTTAGAGGGATTAAGTGAATTTTTCTTTTAAAATATTGAGTAATATGTCGTTTTTAGGGTTCTTGGAGCCAAAGAAATTCAGCAATACATAATAATAATAAATTTTAGTGAAACTTGGATCAAAGATAATAATATGAAACGCCGGAGATTTTGGAATTATAAGAAAAATCATTTAAAAATAAACCGACTTTAAAAGAGCACTGAAAACGATAAAATAATACGTAAGTACTTTTTATGTACAATTTCATTATAAAGTACTGTTTATGGTACAGTTTTGCGGCCACAAGTGGCAAATTGAGAACGTGGCGTCCTCTTCAGCCCGATTTGCTAACTACTATAACGGGAAATTTTTTTGTTTTGTCTTTGTCTTCATAATCGTGTTATTTAGCATCTTTGTCAATTTTGTCGTCTAGTGAACCCTGCTTCCACGTTAAAGATTAGTTGATTGCAGCTGGCTTCCTCAATTTTTAGTGATGCCGCGAGATGAAACGAGAGAAGGAGCGCTCTCGTCTCGTCTTGAAGTACGAGAGAAAATTGATCTCTCGTCTCGACGAGAGTTCCCTTCTCTCGCTCGATCATGCCTTTATCTCGTCTCGTCGCGTTCCTCTCGTAATAAGAACAGCTGTCCAATTGCAAACATAGATAATAATGGGCATTAATAGGTAAGTTCATTAGCTACCTATCCCTAAATCTAACCAAACCTACCTATGCCATAGAAAAAAATCTTTTGCCAATATTCGCCATTTTTTTTTGTGACGACAACAATGACTGACCTTGAACAAGAAAAATACTTCTTGTCAAGCACAAGCAGCAATGAAGTTATGGGCGGATCGTATGAGAACACATCAATTGCCACCAGTTGTAGATATCGCAAAGGCTGAGTTTCAAACATATTTATGTAGATGGAGAAAGAGCTACTCGGGATACAGATATTCTAAAATGGCGAAGGGAGCATGAGGGAGAATGTCCAAATCTTGCAAAAATTGCCAGAGATTTATTAGCTATACCTGCCACCCGTGCCCCCGCTGAAAGGTTATTTTCAAAAGTCAGACTTGTACGGACTTAATGCAGAATCTGCGAGAACTCTGCTTTGTCTAAATTCCTGGTACTCCTGCAGTCCAAGTCCAAAACTATTTCATAATGAATAAATATGTTTGTTTCTTGTTGTTTATTTAGGAAAATATTTCTCCTTGAGGTTGAATAAAAAAAATTAATCCAAAAGACATTCTGTTAACTAAATAAATCAAATAATCAAAATTCTTTGCTCGAAAGAACTAGAAAGCTCGAGAGAGGGAAACAGTTCTCGACGAGAGACAGCATTGTCTCGTCTCGAATCTGCTATCGAGAGAAATTCGTCTTCTCGTCTCGTCGAGACGAGACGAGATCTCTGGTCTTGGCGGCATTACTACTTAATTTGAGTCGCCAATTGCTGTTGAAGTATACGCCAGTACGCCACTATATACGAAGTACGCCACTATACTATATAGGCGACTCAAATTAAGGAAGCTAATTACAATCAGCTGATTTTTAACGGAGAAGGGTTCACTAGACAACACAATTGACAAAGATGCCGAACAACACGATAATAAAGACAAAGACGCAACGAAAACATTCCCCGCTATTATTATAGCAAATCGGCTGAAGAGGACGCCACGTTCTTAATTTGAGTCGTCAATTCAGAAGTTTTTTCGATTTTTTTACTGACTTGCACACCATTATCTGTAAGCAGCATAAGTTTCAAGGTAAATTGCAAGGTGTCCTTTGCAGTATTTACGATCAACTTCCTCGGAAATTTCTTTATTGAAGCTTCTTTTAACTTCCTTCTGTCGGATCTGTCGTGACATTTATGTTTGACAATAAACATCAAAGCAATCTCTGCTACATATTGAATACCTACCGATATCTTTATTGTTGGTATTTTTTTAGCTAAAAGTTACTGAAAAATCGCGGAAGAACAGCATCATATGAAATCATACATAAAATCTTGTATGCCACACGTACTGTACTACACACTAAGGGTTTATTGGACTCGTCCTTTGATTGGCCTCGTTCGCAAGCTCGCTCAACTATAAACAGACTCATCCGATAAAGCCGTCTATCATGTATCAGTGGCATAAATAGCTATTTCACACTTATTACTGAATTTAATAGTAAGCTTCATTGTGTAAAAATAACTTGCACACCAAGGCACAGATTTACCCACACCAGATACGTAAGTTTAGCGAATCGCCAGTATAATAAGTTCTTGTGACCTTGTGAGAGTGTACGGCGCGTAGTGCAAGCGCATCTGTATCCAGTCATTTTAAAATACCTACAGAACACACCTAATACAAAATTATAAGTCTATAAAAACAAATATAACACTAATTTTATAAAGTATTTTAAGTTCATTCACTGCCGAAATAACACAAAACCACAGATTTACGTGACAAAGTCGCGCACTAAACAGTAACGAGGTGCTCGTGCAGCCACTACTTGATGTCGCGGAGCTCACTGACTATAGCAGTTGCCGATTAACAATTGAAATAGGGTGCGGCCACAGGAAAGGCGCGTTCGCCGTTTATCACTTGCTTTCGTATCTGGTGTGGGTAAATCTGTGACCAAGGTGTTTAACTTTGAAGTCTGTGCGATTTAAAGGTGGGTACAAAGAATTTGTCATAATAATAGGGTGTTGCGTCCACTTCGAAATGACACTAAAATGAATCAAATTTAAAATAAAGTCTATGGTACTTGAATCAAATCGGTGTTGCTACTTACTTATAGGTACCTACTTACTTTAAGAAATCTATATTCTATTTACGAATTGGATATTATTTGATTTGAATACATAAAGTGCAGTATAATAATGTCCAACCTTTATTTACTATTTACTTACACACTTCTGCGGCAAACTGGCTAATTTAACAAATTGCTTTCTCTTTTTTTGCACGCTCTACTAAATGTAATGCATTTTTGTAGTCATATATTATTTTGACGAACCACATGGAACCAAATAACTAGTAAACCTTTTTGTATCTATATTTATATACATGCAATAAAGGTATTTTATCTACAAGTACAACTATTTAATAACACATTGGTTTTTGATGCACTTTTTGATGTTATGCCGAGTTCATTAGTTTATCTACTCCTATTAAATTATATATTAATTATTCAACTACTTTTGAACAATTAATAGTATCTATAAACAAACAGCGTGAGTTATAATAACTCACTGCTATAACTCACTATAATAAATCGGAAAAGCTTTACGAACCGAATATCAAGGTGGCTCTGTACAAGCCGATTGGCTGAAAGGAAACAGTCCATTGTCACTCGAATAATTTTGACGTTTTCAAATTAAGTTAATAAAGTTCTTTCTCTGTACTTGTATCTTAGTATTTATTGTTATAGTCGTAGATAAAGTATAGTATTCAACTTGCGGTAATGGTCATAATAACTCGCTTGATGAATTACATCACTCGCCTGCGGCTCGTGCTGCAAACTTCATCTGCGTGAGTTATGACCTACATTACCGCTCGTTAAATAATATACTATTACAGCATAGGCCTACCATTTACAGTGGGTTAGTAATGGATCCTTTACTTAACAGATTTGGACCAATCATAACACGACAGGAAACAAAAGCAACAAAATTGACAAGTATGCCATGAAGAAAGACAGAGTAGACGTCACTTTACGGCCAGATAAAGCAGATAAAAAAATCATTAAGTTGGCATGCATTGAAGATACCGGATGCCATAGTTATTTACTATATAGTTATTTCTTTTAATATTGACGATGTTTTTATTATATATTTTTATATAAACATAAAAGGAAGCGGATTTGGGAAATTTATATTTAGCGGTTGGCAGCCTTGTTACTTGAATTTGCTTCACCAATAATCATTATGACTGACGTGTTTATCTTGTGTGTGCAGTTGTTATGTGATTATTAGAAAATTTTGTGTTTTTGTATATACAAATAGTATTAAAACCTGTACGAAAATAATTACTTAGTAACGCCCTCGTGTACAGGATGTACAATTTTGCAGTGTATCTCGATTATCTTTAAAGATAGAGAACTGCGGTTTTCGCAATACCTGTCCGACCTGTGCTACTTTTTCGTGAAACGTATGATGCTACAAACAGAATTTTCATAGCCACCTTCGTTTCTGAGAAACAGGGCGATTTTGAAATGTGTCATTTTCAAGCACCCCTCGTATCTCAAAACCTGATTAATATATGTAGTGTTTTGCGTAGAATCCAGTGGCGCAGTAATTTTTTTTCTAGAAAGAATGAAGATAAAAATTAAAGTTGCAGTTTTTAAGTGGGGCACCCTGTACATATATTTTGTTTTCACTCGATTGTTTTCTTCATAAGCTTTTCAAAAATATATAATTGTTGGTATATATATATATCTTATTGAATAACTTTCGAATTTTACATTTAAGAAAAGGGTAGGTATAGGTAATATTTTATAGTATAGGCCGTGATAGAATGATTTGAAACAAATGAATACAGGCATTTATGTTAACAAACATTTTGAGGTTTATTTTAAAAATTTTGGTAATTATTGATATTACTGGAAACAGCGAATTTTTTCATGAAATTTTGCACAGACCCTAATTTTGGGTCGTAGAACACGAATCCGAAGTCAGTTTTTGGCGGTCTCGAATGGTTTTTCCGCAAAAAATTTTTTTAACTTTTAGGTTACCTTTTTTTATAGATTCCTTTAAGTTTCGACACTTTCACTTAAACATATCTGTAAACTTATAATTTTTATTTTATTTCGTCACACAAAACACCACATTTAGCCAAAAATAGCTAAGAAAATTGCTTTTTCCTATATAAAATTCCATTGTATTTGGTAGTAGACGCCATTACGTTCCCAGCTGTCAAATGTCCGGCGTTGCCAGGTTTACTTATTTTTCAAGACAAAGTTGTAAATTAGGAATAATAAAAAGTTGGCGGGAAAATGCGAAAATGAACCAAATTTAACCAAAAGGGCAAAAAGATGACCCCGACCAACACCCTGGGGCACCGATCCCTCTTCGCCTGCGAGGAAAGAGACTGGTCAGGGCCCCTAACCAGGTGCTAACCCTGTTCCGACCTTAGGGTGCCCTCCGATCCACCGTTCGTATCAAAAACTTTTCTAAGTCGGTGAATTAGGTGACAGATCTAATATTTTCGATATAACGGTGGTATAACGGTGGATCGGAGGGCACCCTAAGGTCGGAGCAGGGTTAGCACCTGGTTAGGGGCCCTGACCAGTCTCTTTCCTCGCAGGCGAAGAGGGATCGGTGCCCCAGGGTGTTGGTTGGGGTCATCTTGTTAAAATTTGCGAGAAAAATGCTTTGTAAACGTGGCAACGCCGGAAAATTGACAGCTGGCAAAATAATGACATCTAGTAGCCATAAAATGGAATTTTCTATAGAAAAAAGCAATTTTCTTAGCTATTTTTGCCTAAATGTGGTGTTTTGTGTGACGAAAACTAATAAAAATTATAAGTTTACAGATATGTTGAAGTGAAAGTGTCGAAACTTAAAGGAATCTATAAAAAAAAGGTAACCTAAAATTTAACCTAAAAGTTTTGCAAAAAAAAATTTTTTTTGGAAAAACCATACGAGACCGCCAAAAGCTGACTTCGGATTCGTGTTCTACGACCCAAAATTAGGGTCTGTGCAAAATTTCATGAAAAAATTCGCTGTTTCCAGTAATATCAATAATTACCAAAATTTTAAATCCCAATAACATAACTGAATCAATCATTGAATAAAAAAAATTCACTTTTCCAAACAAATTTAGATAAAACAGGAAACAGATATTTTAAAGTAACTTAAAACATAAATGTAAAAAAAACTTTGTTTATATTTTATAAATCACAAAAGTTGCTCAAAACTGTTACCGTTTTCTCTAACACACATTATAAATTTATCAATAACACTAATATAGCATTGTTTAAGGAACATGGTTATAAATCCATGTTAAGGAAATATGTCAAGAGGACAGAAGCACAGAAAACATAATGGTTTCTGTGACAGAAGTCATTTACTAGGAGACCGCAACTACCTGGACGGGAATGGTCTGTGCTAGACGGTGGCTGGACTAGAAGACGGCAGCCGTTGCCACATTGTCTCCTGCCATGATATACATCAACATAACCTCATTTTTGTTTAATTGCTTAAAATTAAATTTTTTCTTGGGGGTTTTAAATACCTGTTGTTCTGTGGTTTTAAATAAAAAACGTTAAATGCTGATGGCAAATCCAAAAGACCCTGACACTAATCAATGGCACCTTGATCAAAATCCATTTAATGGTTTCAAGATAGATGAAACTTCTATTTTAGACACCTTGGAAGGTAGACATCCCTGTCCCAAATGTGGCAAATCGAGAAAATTTTTCTGTTACAGTTGTTACATTCCTATTTCCCCTTTGGAAGGAAAGCTTCCAAAAGTAAAGGTTTGTCTAATAACGTTTTAGTTATGGTTACATATTCAAAATGATTTTTTGTAGTTGCCACTAAAAATTGATATCATAAAACACAAGAGTGAAATAGATGGAAAAAGTACTGCGAGCCACGCAGCACTTTTAGCAAATGACGATATTAAAGTTTATACATATCCTGACATTCCAGATTACAGCAGCCAAGCTGTAGTAATGATTTTTCCTGGGCAGAATGCTATAAGTGTTAGTCAGTTAGTGCACGGGCAATGCATGGAATCTATACGTGAATATCAAAAGCAGCCTTTAGATGACATTCCTGTTGGGTATAATCGTAGTACACTCATGAAAAGTATACCTAAAACAAGAGAAGAAAGTGGATATGCTTTTACACCTGCGAACATCCCCATAACAAAAGCAGTATTTATAGATAGTACTTGGCATCAATGCAAAAGTATATATAAAGATGAACGAATTAGAGCTATTCCTTGTGTAGTGATACAAAATCGGATATCACAATTTTGGCGACATCAAAAAGGTAGCCCTCGATGGTACCTAGCCACAGTAGAAGCCATACATCAGTTTATATTAGAGATCCACTTGCATTGTTGGGGTTTAAACCCAGACTATGAGGGCATTAAAAACTGTTTTACTGAAAAAGGTTTAGAGAGAATTGAAAGTCTGTACAGTAACGATAACCGAGCTTATAATGGACAGTATGACAATTTGCTTTATTTTTTTAAACACATGTATGATGTTATTCATACATACTATAAGCATGAAGATCTATATGCTTATAAAAGAAGACTTCTGTAAGATAATAAAAGTATTATTTTTTATTTTGCTTTTATTTACCTCAATGTCCTCAATGTGTTGTTGCTTATAGGACCTAAAAATATTTTATCATTTAGGTAAGAAAAGAGAGTCTCAAGTATGTACCTAAAAGTATGTTCAAAAAGGTTGTTACCAATTGGATTTCTTTTACTGATTTTCTTGAAAATTTTATTTAAGTTTCATGCACACCGCAGCGCCAAGATATCACTTGATAAAATGGTACCTACTTGCAAGCATGATACAAATAAAAGAAGGTATGATACCAAACCGTGTCAAATTCGTCCGGGTTCGCGCATGACGTCACGCAGTGTCCTATTTTTGACATTTATAACGCGCAATATAGAGGTTACGTTAGTTATAGGCGATATACAATGGCAATATACTTTGCCTCCTGCTTATAATACAAATTTTATAGTATATGATTTAAAGTAATCATATAAATAAAGGGATAAATACATACATTAATTGCATTGATTGATTGATTGTCCACATCACAACCATACACAGCACAGCACATCTCATTTTTACTTTTAACCTCCTAAAAGTAATATAACACCAAAAAATAGTTGAAAACACAACATACAACATGATCTTAAAAAAGACGTGTCTCGTTTACAAAATATCGCGGAATTGGTCACGGCGTGACGTAATGCCACGCCTACCTGCGCGTATCATATCTTTTATTTGTATCATGACTTGCAAGCATTGCCACAATGAAAAAAATATACTTATTTTTTTCGTTTTAGTTCATCTCAGGTTGGGTTGGGGGCTAATTTTTTGTAAAAAAAAAATTTAAAAATAAAATTAATTGAAGTTGCCATTTTCCCTGACTAAGAAAAATATCTATTTTTACTGACTATTACTAAAAATTTTAGTTTTTCCTGACGGTTTTTGAATACTGTTTTTCCTGATTCTGGGAATCCTGTTTAATCGTCTGCAGTCTTCCCTTGAATAACTAACGGATAGCTCAGTTTTAAGCCGTTCTTTATCAATCACCGGATAAGCTAAGCAAGTAGCATTCAATTGTTCATCTGAAAATTGAGTGAAATTCTTGACACAATATTGTCTTTCTGGACGATATAAAATGCGCGCGAATTTACCAGTAAGGACTGACACTGACACGAATGCAACTAAATATCTAGCAGAATTTCCCGTATTAAATTTTATAAACAGCCGACTGTGGAGCCGATTTCTGCCCTATATTCATGGGTTGAAAAGTGCTGTGCGCGAATAAAACCAGTTCAGCTCGGCACTTGAGTTACATCGCGACAAAATTATATTAACTTTACTGGGTAACTGTACGTCGGTGCCGTGTGTTGACGAGCGCTGGCCTATTGTACCATTCTCGGCCGAAAATTCAGAGCTTTAATTTTACTTATTTTTATTTTAAGGAATCTAATTATTTACTGCAAAGTATGAAAAAATTTATCAAGTGGCTTGAAAATGTTGGGGGTTTTGCAGCTCTGCAGCCCTTATGTACCAGCCGCCCTTGGGCTAAACTCTTAATTGGTTCAACTATAAGTTATGAAATTATGAGTTTATCGTATTATAAATTATTTTATTTAATAAGAGTTAAGTCAAAGCGCAAGAGCTTAATATGGCGGCTCTTTTTTAGCTTCCTGTGATTCTTTTGTGATTCACCGTAAAAAAAAATTTGAGGACTGGAAAAAAAGTTGTCCAGTTTGTTTAAACCAGTGCCATGTAATACAGCACATACAGGACTGGAAAGTGGATGGCAATCACCACTATTCCAAATATAACCTCAGACTTTATTTTGGAAAAATCAGATAATTAAAACACAGTAATAAATATAAAATGATTTATTTAATATCTTTATTTGCTGTAATAGCAACTTAAAAACAACTTGGAAAAACTGTATAATGTAAATTATATTAAAATGTAAAATTTGCAAAGTTAATTTGGTTAAATACTATTGATACACTAATCTAGGTTTTGCTCGATATTTCAATAAACTTAATATAAAATTCAGACAACTTAGTTTAGGTCTTCTGTACATCATATAAAGAGGCGTACTAGACCCTTCATGTATCGGGGCTTCTAATGAATAGAAGTAGTTTTTGCAAGACGAATCTAGTATGCATCTAGCACAAACAAAATTACTGTCTGTGATTCTAGCTGTGAGACAGCTATTAAGATATGTTTCATGTATAGAAGGCCTTACAGTCATTTTGCCAATTGCTAACAAACAAGTAAAAAAAATATAATAATAGTAGACAAATTCTGCGTCCCAAGAGTGAATGGCAGTAAAACTTACAGAATTAGATTTGTCAAATAAAGGAAAAGTATATGAAAAAAAGGCTCATCGCATTTTTTTCCAAAATGTTGACATTTTTAGAATTAGTATATTTTTCAAGTACTTTTATACATTTAAAACTAAATAAAATGCGCTCATAGATCAGTTATTTCCATATACAATAATGGCTAACACAGAAAAAAGACGCCAACACAAACCTGAGCTCCTTTCCGTTCCGTCTACCCCTCAAATGTTATGTAGAAGTTACAAATCATTCAAACCGTAAATTACAGAACACAAAATGAGACTTAAGTTCAAGTCAAACAAATCATCCAACTTTCACAATGTATTTTTCTTTCCCGGTGTTTAAAAAACAAATTTAAACCAACATTAGCTGGTTAAACGCCCGGATCAAAAAATATAGCCTTAATCTTTTAGAACTTATAAAATATGGGCATGGGCACCCACAGGGAATTCTAACAAGTGCACCTAGATATGAGGCGATTCACCTCAGATGTCCCAGCGCGGCGCGCGAGCCTGAAAACATGCCGTTTTAAACTCATGATCACGCAGTGAAAACTCAATTAAAAAAATAACTAAAACATGGTTTTCGATGTATTTGTTCCTCAGCTTTTCGGTGGTGTAATTTGTTTTTTAAAATTCGGCGTCCTTAACCTCAAAAAACACTAAACGTGCTGTATCTCGAAAAAAGTCGTTTTTATCTGTTTTTAATACGCTAGACCGAAAGATGAGGCTTTTTTACGCCGAAGAAGTTATTTTCCAGAGAGGACTTTTTTGTTTACGAGGAATTTATTGAAAAACGTAGGTCGACGAGCCTCTGCAGCGCGCGGCAAGGCGGCAACGCATGGGCTCAGGCCGTGCTGCGCGACAAAATAAAGCAGTAAAAAGTTTAATTTATGCAACAGATGGTTCACGGCAATATTTGCGACCTTAAAGAGAGTTGTTGAGATTTGATTACAAATATAACTGAAATTTTTGAGGGTGCTTTATTTAAAAAGTTCCCAGTCTTGTGATTTCACATTTTTCCAAAAATCAAAGAATCCAAAAACTATTCAAGAAAATTCACAAAAAACGCCAGCATCGAATAAAACCTTGTCAAAGTTCAATAAACGTTCAAGAAAAAGAAGTAAACATTTATCCAACCACAGAGCCTGAGCCCACGCGTCGCTGTCTCGCCGCGCGGTGCAAAGGCTCGCTGCGCTGTTTCTCGATTAATTCCTCGAAAACAAAAAGTCCTGTTTGGAAAACAACTTTTTTGACGTAAAAAATCCTGATCTTTCGACCTAGCGTATTAAAAAAAAGATAAAAACGTCATTTTTCGAGATACAACACGTTTAGTTTTTTTTAAGTTAAGGAGGTGGAATTTTTAAAAACAAATTACACCATCGGAAAGCCGAGGAAAAATACATCGAAAACTATGTTTCACTTTCTTTTTAATAACGTTTTCATTGCGCCATCATGAGTTCAAAATGGCATGTTTTCAGGCTTGCGCGCAGCGCAGGGACATCTGAGGCGATTCGCACCATGTTTAATTTTGGGAAATCGGTAATATGCATTCTAAAATATGTTTCGTTTTTAGAAGACTTTAAAAGAGGAGATTTTCATTTCGACCGATGTTTTTTTCTGTGTATGTTCGCGCATCGGATTCACTTGATTGAGGGAATTTTGTAACGCACAAGATAATTTATCAATAAAAATATGATCAAACATTTCTACTTTTTTTTGTAACCTTAGTTTAGAATGTTTAGTTTGACGATACCACGAAAAATAAATTTTATACTTATAAACCCGCAGCATTCTTACATTGAACCATTCAAGACAAGGTAAGATTTAAATTTCGTAACGCCCGTAAGTTTAGTAAGTCTTACAATTTAGATGAAACGAATCATAATAATTATAATTTAAAAATAATAACATCAGCACTCTACTGCCCTGTTTAAAAGAAATAATTAACATTTTTCTTAAACAGGATTCAAGTGCTAACACAAACTGTTGCTCAGATTGTAACGCCCGTATTTTTGGACTTGCGCATTGGTCAAAAAATGCTCAAAACCTAATTAAACCATAATGTGTGGTACACTGTAAATGGGCTTGTCATTTCACGTTTTCAATCAATATGTTAATAGTATTGCACAATCAGTCAATCGAAACACACACAAAAATTTACGTCGGTTGGACGAATAATAACTAAAATGTTAAAGTTTAAAATTCGACAAAATTAAAATCATTCAGTTTCCAGCATGACGTCATCCCACGAAAACAACTGAATGTAACGGGCAATGTGATGAATCCAATACAACACTGCCATGATCCCCTAAGGTGGGTACGATTTTTGACAACTGTCATTTTGACAATGTTCATTGCAAAATCTTTGCAGCGGTGCCAATGCTTATCGCTCATCGTGGGACTAGGGGTGGGCAAAATAATCGATTATTAATCAATTAATCGATTGAACGATTACAAAAAGAATTGAAATCGATTTTTCGATTAATCGACTTTTCGGTTAATCAATTTTTCGATTAATCGATTTTTTCGATTACTCGATTTTCTCGATTAATAGATTCTTTTTTATAATCATAACTCGACTATGAAAGACGTATTCAACGAAATAATTTGAATGCTTTTCGATCCGCGCTCCTTTAATTTTAAAGGGTCTAAAATTTAAATCGCCCGTCGGAATTGTGTTCAAGATAGGCAAGTGGTAAGCGCTGGAGTCGTTTTCATTATGTCATTAGTAATGACATAATTTCGACTAGTGCAATAATCGATTTAGTCCGATTAATCGATTTTCTCGATCAATCGATTTTTTCGATTAATCGATTCTTTTTTTATAATCATAACTCGACTATGAAACACGTATTCAACGAAATAATTTGAATGCTTTTCGATTCGCGCTCCTTTAATTTTTGAGGGTCTAAAATTTAAATCGCCCGCCGGAATTGTGTTCAAGATAAGCGCTGGAGTCGCTTTCATTATGTCATTAGTAATGACATAATTTCAACTAGTTCAATAATCCATTTAGTTCGATTAATCGATTTTCTCGATTAATCGATAAATATCAATTTTATCGATTAATCGATTTTTCGATTAATCTGAAATAATCGATTATTTCAAATAATCGAAAATCGATTATCTTTTTCAATAATCGCCCAGCCCTACGTGGGACTACGTCACCAGACGCCATCGTCCCGTTTCACAAAGAGCGATGTATGACCGCCATTTTGATAAAAAAAAATGCGAATCTTTTGGGGATAAGCTTTTCGAATTCGACTTTTGTATTATGGAATTGATAATTTTTCTTATTTACAAGCCGTAATTAAAATAAGAAATTAAAAAGGCTGAATGTGCTTCATTATTTTCTTCATTATTACAGAAGCTGGAATAACGTAGGAAATGTTCTAGGAGACAGGTCCGTATCGCAAAAATTTCTTTCAAATTGTCAAAAAAAGACTCGAAACGTACTTAACCATAATGTGTGGTACACTATTAAATTCAGAATAAAAATGGCTTCTAAAATTTGACATCAAAAAATCAGGACCGTATTTAAAAAAAAATGAAGTTGATGGTCGCTGCCCAAAGACGAAACGTCGAATAAAAAATTTATAACGTAATCTTTAAGTTCACTAAAAGTTGCTACAAGGAAGTTTTGTTAGTTTGCCATACCTTTCATATTAACGCTAGAAAAAATTGAATCAAAAATTAGAAAAGTTAATTTTTCCAAAATAGCTCAAACATGAAAAATCATGTAAAAAATTTCGGAACGTCATTTTATTACTTCTTAAATTACGCAACTTTTTTCCCATTTAACCAATTTTGTAGTTCTAACTATTATCGAGATCCCCATATTGGCCCTCCTTATCTTGGACACCTTGAATACTCTTACGAGTATAATTTGGATTTATTCTTAGTCAAATTTCTGCCTATTTAGAAATCCTAGTAAGTAAGGCAGGCGCTCTTTAGCAGAATATTTTTGCTGTGCACTCAAAAGAAAAAAGTCTATAGGCGCCCATGAATACATGAAAAACATAATTACAACTTACGCAAATCTAAAACGAAAACGCTTCCGTCAGAAGCACTTGCGCCTACTTTATCACCTCGCGAGTTCCAGCACACTTCGAAGATACCTCCGGTACCTTTATAACTATGCACCAACTGTCCAGACTGGGTGGACCAGATATGTACACATTTATCAAAACTACCGCTAGCCAAAAACTTCCCGTCAGGACTGAAAGCTACGGAATATACTGGCTCGGTATGTTTAGTAAGTGTATGTATACAAGCCCCTCTTTCTACATCCCACAGCCTAACAGTGGAATCGAAACTCGCGGATGCCAAAATTAGATTCATATTAGGATTTTGTGTACCGGGACCTGTAGGTGACCATTTAATAGTGTATATTTCTTTGGAGTGCGCTTGCAGATCGTGAACGCAGTTATCCTGCTTCATAGACCAAATTTTAAGGGTCATGTCGTCGGAGCAAGATGCCAGAAGGTTACCTTGAGGGTCCCATTTGATAGCATTTACCTCGTTCTAAAACAAAAATTTGTATCAGGAGATGCTAAAAAAGGATTTAAAAGTTACATACATGTTTTTAGTTCAATTATCGTAATAATTTTCTTCAAAATAATATTTTTAGGTTTGTAATGACTTTCTTAAACGATTTTTGAAATAAAAAAAATACATGTATATTCCCTATTAAAAGAAAGATTTAATGACTCAAATAACGATTTTAAAAAGGAAGACTGGAAGGTTTACTTCCACGTAACAAATACACAAATGACTTTTAATAAATGCACAGTCCAGATAAACTAAAACCATGTTTATTGTGACCTTCAGAATACTTACTGTGTGCCCTTGAAAAGACTTGATTGGCCTGTCCATTGATAGTTTACAAACATGAATGCATTGATCAGTTGAGCAAGAAGCAAATGAAGTGTTGGTTTGCCAGTCAACATCAAGAGCTGGCGCTGAATGGAAACTAAACTGTTGAGTGCACTGTCCACTGGCAGCATCCCAAATAATCGTAGTTTTATCAACCTATAAATAAATTCAAAACATATTGCTGTGTGTCTGTCTGCTTTTGCAATAGTCCACCTATACAAGTCAGTAGTCTTCAGATGCCTATCTTTCTTTCAAAATAAATGAGCTAACAAAAAAACTTACCCCAGCCGACAAAATATAGTTTCCTCTTTTATTCCATTTAAGGGCAAAAATGGGTCCTTTATGTTGTCCTAATGTGCTGGCCAGCATACCATCTGTTTTCCAAATCCTAGCATAACCATCATAACTTCCTGTCGCCAATAAGCTACCATCACACTAAATTTTGTTTTTTTTTTAATTATAAATGGTCAGTAATTCCTCTACAGTATGTCCACGGATGGGATAGCCAAGAGAACAAATGGATCAAAAAGTGGAAGATACGAAAAAAGGTCATTCTTTATAAAAGTTTTTGCTTACTTTTAAAATAGGATCCACAATGCCAAACATTTGTTATTTTATATAGGGTATGCAAAAAATACAAAAACCTGGCCCTTTCTGTAATTTTCGATTACCAATATTCCTCAAAATATTCTTTGCTCCAAAGGTAACATGTTTATTATTTTGACAAATATGTCAGTTAGCAAAGGTGTAATCAAATAAAAAAGGTGACTACTTATGTGACTTACAATTTAGATTTTCAAAGCATAATTTATAAATTTCAATTTTTACTTGAAAATCTGGAATAAGGATTCTTTTAAAAATTAAAACAACTTTTTTATTTAAGGTTTTGCATTGAAATTAAAAAAAGGCCTTAACCAAATTTTACATTTTCATATTTTTTGCATATTTTTAAAGCAAGCAAAAACTTTTATAAAGAATGACATTTTTTCATAATATCTTTCACTTTTTGGTCCATATGTAAATGGACCAAATCTTGTCAACCCTATCCGCGGACATACCGTATAATACAAAAACATGTGGTATATGTATAAAAATATTTAAACTTAAAATTGTATCTTACATTCCAATCTAATGATGTCACATCTTTATTACTGGGTACCTCAGTACCTCCTTTTTGTATGCAATGTCTTAGTACCAGTTGAGCTCGATCTTTAACTCCAGCTACATCACTCATATCCCATATTCTTGCGGTGCTGTCTCCTGAACCACTGGCTAGCAGATCTCTTGTTGGGTTCCATGCACATATAAAAACTTCAGATTCATGTCCTCTTAAGACGGTAGCTTTTGATGAAGGAATTTCAATTGATGTATCCACTTCCATATTTTCACTTTGTGTCGAAACTACAACTAAAAAGAAAAAAAAATTGCCTTTAGATGGTGAAACTACCCAATTTGTCATGATGTTGGAATTAAAACTGCACACCAAAGTTTGTAGTGTTTGTACTTTTTTTTGTTACCAAATGTGAGGTCGGTATGTTTTCTTGGCTAGACTTACTTGTAACAATATAAATCACAAATTTTCTATGAAAGTTAGAAGATTTATGTAGGTACAGATATGCAAGAATTAAATCTAGCAGTTATAGAAACTTAAATCTGTGTTTAATAAACCAATAGATACCTACATGTGCTTTGAAGAAATAATAAATGCTTCAAGTAAATGTTTACCTTCTTCTCCATTAGCTTCAGTAGTTTCATTCTTAATAGCCTGTTTTTGTTGATTTTGCTGATTTTGTCTTGCAGCAACCACATCGGGCATAACAGCGTCAATAAGACTTAAACTTTCTACTAACCGTTGTTCAGTGCCATCTTCCCCAATGCTTATTTCAGCTTCGGTATACTGAAGGCCTTTCTGTAAGATACTAAGCAATGCTGCAGGGGGTACCAAAGCCCCATTAATATTGGTCTGTGAAATGTGCGACTCTATTCCAAAGGTATATGCAGAATGCTGAAAACCTAAAAGAATGGTGTGTTAGGATCCTGTCACTTCTAATGTTGTAACTTGGCTCTTACCAGATTCCTGAAGGTATCGGTACACTAGGAAATTAACTTCGTCACTTGAAAAGCTCATCGTGGACTAGCATTTATGTTAAATATCTAGAAAGGATGTTTTTGAAAACATAGAAAAACTACCAACACATCAACAAAATCCGTCCATTTGTTGTGTCATTTTGGTTTGACGGTTGACACTGTTGACAGTTTGAGTCGGCAAACTCAATGGATCGTTCACACATAAGTTCGCTGTGTGTACAGTAGACATATTCTGCCTCAGCGCTGTTCCTAAATCCTATTTTTATAAATTAGCAAATATTTATTAATTTAAAGTGCAATTTAAGAAGCTCTACAAGTCAAATACGCCAGTATTTAGACAATCCGGCAAACATTGTTTATTCCATTTATGTAGGCTTCTGTACTAACACTCTAACCTTTATGCCTCTGCGTTGACTTGCAGTCTTTCATATTTCCAATCGCCCAAGCTAAATTCGGTTTTTGCAATGACACCGGTAGCTGTCGCACAGTGTTGTCCCAACACAATCAGAGCGGTCCGGAGTTAATTCGTTTCCCTTAATGATCATGCATTGCTGTGTCGGTGATGTTCGTTCACTGGTGGAAGTGCGAATCGGCGAATGTCTTTTTCATTAGTTCCGTTCATAAAACGGCGGAAGTCCGGAGATGCGAAAGTACGCAAAGCCGAAACAACTGAAAATGCTGAAACATCTTCATTGTTGCAACAAAAATTATAAAGTTTCTATAGGCTATCTATATTTATATACGTTTTAGAAATTAAAATTAAATACAAATTGCAGTAATCTGGGCAGCAAGTTATGTTCTGAACATAACTATAAATTTCTCCTAGAGTATGGTACCACACCACTAGAAACTTGTACCTACCTACTGAAATGCAAAAGTCAGAGATTTTGAGGATGGCTATCTTCTGCTTAAATTCTAAAAACTCAAATAATTGCAGAATCGGAAGGGCGTGTATTGTGACGTGTTGAAAAAAGTTTTAGGTACTGCTTGTAGCAGGTGAATAAGGAATTAAAAAATCGGTGATTTAAGCAGGATGCTATCTAGTTTCAGAAGTAAAAGCTAGATAAGTTAAGGTGCTCGGAGAGATGGTATCGCTTTGATCACGCTAACAAAATATTTATACTGGTCCCTGTCCTTTACTCTCAGCAGCTGCTCATATTTTTTATAAAACGGTTCGCTGTTTTGGTGTAAAAGCAAATTTTTCGTCTCCTCGGCCCATCTGACAGTTAAACCAGAATAATGCGTGAGTTAAATGTAATTTTTGCCAGAGTTTTCTGGATTTCGAGTAAATAGAAAAACCGACAAACTGCTGTAATTTGGAAACCGCTTTTTTTTTGTAATCCAGAGGCCTCAAAAAATTATGAAAAGTTGAAGAAACTACACAGAAGGCCATTTTTAAAGAGCAATAGTAGAGAACATATTTTGCTACTCAAGCAGCCCAGTAAACACAAGGTGGCTGCTCTAGAAGCGGGCAGAAACCGCATTGCCGAAAGCCGCGTCCGGCCCGAAACACGGCAAATCCAGCGGATTGTAGACCGGGCATGTCCTCTTTGCCGCGACTGCCCATGGAATGTAATGCCGCTCATGGGGCATGAGCGGCATTACAGAACAGGGTGCAGGACCGTTGAAGATCCGCTGTCCGTCCACTGGTGGATTAGCTAAGTACAGGGCCCGCCCACGACTAGACGGGCTAGGTGCAGTAATGCGTGATGGTTTTAGTACAAATTTAGGATTGTCCGCATTGGGCATTTTAGAAAGACATTTACAGCAAAATAGTCCCTGAAAATTAACAAAAATAATTTGCACTTGCTATTATATCAATTCTAGACAAGACATTTTAAATATGAATTCAAAATCTTTGCCCCCAAACTTGGGTATGCCGGGCTAAAATGCAATTATTTTTGGAAATTTTCACTTATTTTTTTCTGTAAAAATGTTTCCAGAATAACCAATGTTAACCCTCTTAAATTATATACTTACAATTAAATATACAATCCATTTTGTTCTTTATAAAATCGTGCTGAACATCTCTGCTCCCAGTGTTAGAAAGGTCAGCCGCTTAAGGACTGAATGCTGATTGATGTTAAGACTTATAAACTAACAAGGTTCTTCTTTCTTCTTTCTTCACCTGTTATTGGCACTCGTCCATGGGACAGGTTGGCCAGCTCTCCACCCGGTCCGGCGCTTAACCAGAGCCCTAGCTACCCTTAGGGATGGCTTACACGTTACCCAGTTTGGGTGGTAATTCCCTTAGAATCTCCGATTTGCCGGGTATGTACCCTCGGAGATTCCGAATACAAACAATAACAATGATAAAAAATGACAAAACGTCAATGTTTTCGGTTTGGCACAGTTGAGGTTATGGAGTTTCCCGCCTCTGGTAGAGTCTATTGCGCATGACCTTTTCTTTAAGCCACACTTCCGCCCTACGCTCCTCCTACAACAAGACATGGCCGTCACATGTCCACCTTGTGTGGATGAAAAAACGCAGCACGAACAGGGATTTTAGGCCTCATCGCTCACCCACCTTGGATTTGGTAAAGACTCCCCTCAACAGGCCGTGGAGCTTCCCTTCGTATTCCGTCACAAAACACTCTACTCACCGCTTCTAGGCGATCTAACCCGAAATCTAACTATGTGGTCGACTGAGAGATGTTAACGCAACGGAAGCCAAAGGCAAACTCCAACTAACAAGGTTACCTCATAGAGCAGCTTCATGGTGAGGGGTCCGCGCAGGGGAGGCAGAAGGCGTGACGTCGAATGGCGACCGGTGGCGGGTTTTCTAGCGCTCTTCACCATTGTTATAGTTGTATTCGTTGCAATACCGTGTATTTTCTCAAAAATTGTTTTGATCTTGGTGCTTATTTCCAGTATACAACATAAGTAATTAATATTACATAAAAAAAACTAATTTTCTTTAAAAACTATCAAAATAATGTAATTTTGCTCTCAAGAAAAGACGAGTTATGGAGAATTAGGGCGTGTAGAAGAGAGATTGACGATAAGCGCGCAGGCCGTCGTGGGCCGTAGCGGCGTTTGAGATAAGTCAGCTTCGAATGAGGCAACCTTGTTAGTTTAGAAATATTGGATTGATCTAAGCTGATTTTCACAGCAGGGCTGCCAGAATCATAACAGAGTTCGATTCAAAACTTAAGTATCGTTTCCGGTGTGCCGAGTCCCGTGACGCTTTTGGTTGAAGGCTGGGAAATAACACGCGTGTACCGTATGTAGTCAGAAAATGGCAAAAAGAGCCGCCACTGCGCCAACAGTGCCGACAAGCGGCCGACTGTTTCCCGACTGCCGTTGGTCTACTAGGAAGGGAAGTAAAAAAATTGACATTTTTATAAGAAATTAACTTTCTAGTGTAAGTTATAATTTCTCTTACTATTAAATATCAAGTCAGAAATATCCGTAAAGCTGAGTACTCATATTTAGTGGCGAAATCCAGAGTTTTAGGTAGAGTGAGGGGCTGGACCCCAGAGGCGTATTCATGGGGGGGGGGGGTGCAGAAGACCCCAGTCGGCTCTCGAGGTCACTAATTGTGTTGGCTATTCGACTTTATACCAAAAAAGGCTACACTTGAGTTTTTAGAAAATTCGGTCGACATTTTTAAACAACACAGATAAATGTAAAAAACGGTTGTTCTTTCACAGAAAAATGTCGACAGTTTTTTTTGGGAAGAATTTGCAAAATAGGTTGACATTTAATTCTGGAAAGCGTTTGTTAAATTGGAACTTTTTTCCTCCACTTTGCCCCCCTCCCCAGCATAGTGCTTTCAGTACGCCCCTGATGAACCCTTGTTATTAAACATTTGTGGGAGGGGGACTGGACGCAAACGTACTAACGATAAAAGAAGAGAATTATAGTAGACCTAACTCGGAAGGCAACAGAAATTATGGAATGCGCGCCTGCTCATACTTATCCCATCATAATTTAAAGAATGGATATCCTTATTGTTTTAAGGCTTTTAAATAGTAATTGGGAACTGAATTGCAGCAGAAATTATGGGATAAATATGCGCTCCTGCTCATATTCATCTCATAATTTTTAAAACATGGATATTATTTTTGCTTTAAGGCTTTTAAATACTAATTGTTAATTAAATTGTAGCAGAAATTATGGGATAAATATGCGCCCCAGCTCATATTTATCTCATAATTTAAAAAAATTGATATTTTTATTGTTTTAAGGCTTTTAAATAATAGTTAATTGAATTGCAGAAGAAATTATAGGCCCTGCTCATAATTATCCCATAATTTTAAAAATCAATATTATTTTGGTTTAAGTCTTTTAAATGGTATTTATTATTGAATTGCAGCAGAAATTATCGGATAATTATGCGCCCCTGCTCATATTTTTCTCATTTTTCTCAATTAGGACTTTTAAATAGTAATTATTAATTGAATTGCAGCAGAAGTTATCAAATAAATATGCGCCCATACTCATATTAATATATTTATTAAAAAATGGATAGTGTTCTTGTTTTAAGGCTTTTAAATAGTAATTATTAATTGAATTGCAGCAGAAATTAAGGGATAAATATGCGCCCTGTTCATCTTTATTTCATAATTTAAAAAATGGATATTCTTTTTGTTTTAAGCCTTTTAAATAGTAATTATTAATTGAATTGCAGCAGAAATTATGCGATAAATATGCACCCCTGCTCATAATTATCCCATAATTTTAAAAATGAATATTCTTTTTGTTTTAAGGCTTTTAAATAGTATTTATGAATTCAATTGCAGTAGAAATTATCGGATACATAATATGCGCCCCTGCTCACATTTATCTCATAGTGTAAAAATGGATATTATTTTTGTTTTAAGGCTTTTAAGTACTAATTATTAATTGAATTGCAGCAGAAGTTATCAGATAAATATACGCTCATACTCATATTTATATATTTATTAAAAAATGGATATTGTTCTTGTTTTAAGGCTATTAAATAGTAATTATTAATTGAATTGCAGCAGAAATTAATGGATAAATATGCGCCCTGTTCATATTTATTTCATAATTTAAAAAATGGATATTCTTTTTGTTTTAAGCCTTTTAAATATCTAGTAATTATTAATTGAATTGCAGCCGAAATTATGGGATAAATATGCACCCCTGCTCATAATTATCCCATAATTTTAAAAATTAATATTCTTTTTGTTTTAAGGCTTTTAAAAAGTATTTATGAATTCAATTGCAGTAGAAATTATCGGATACATATGCGCCCCTGCTCACCTTTATCTCATAATTTAAAAATGGATATTATTTTTGTTTTAAGACTTTTAAGTAGTAATTATTAATTGAATATTTATATATTTATTAAAAAATGGATATTGTTCTTGTTTTAAGGCTTTTAAATAGTAATTATTAATTGGGTTGCAGCAGAAATTAAGGGATAAATATGCGCCCTGCTCATATTTATTTCATAATTTAAAAAATGGATATTCTTTTTGTTTTAAGCCTTTTAAATATCTAGTAATTATTAATTGAATTGCAGCAGAAATTATGGGATAAATATGCGCCCCTCTTCATATTTATCTCATAATTTAAAAAATGAATATATATATTTTTTAATTTTAAAGCTTTTAAATAGTAGTTATTAATTGAATTGTAGCAGAAATTATGGGATAAATACGCACCCCTGCTCATAATTATCCCATAATTTAAAAATGGATATTATTTTTGTTTTAAGACTTTTAAATAGTAATTATTAATTGAGTTGCAGCAGAAGTTATCATATAAATATGCGCCCATACTCATTTATATATTTATTAAAAAATGGATATTTTTCTAGTTTTAAGGCTTTTAAATAGTAATTATTTATTAATTGAATTGCAACAGAAATTAAGGGATAAATATGCGCCCTGCTCATATTTATTTCATAATTTAAAAAAATTGATATTCTTTTGCTTTAAGGCTTTTAGATAGATAGTAATTATTAATTGAATTGCAGCAGAAATTATTTGATAAATATGCGCCTTTATTCATATTTATCTCATAATTTTTAAAACATGGATATTATTTTTGTTTTAAGGCTTTTAAATAGTAATTGTTAATTGAATTGCAGCAGAAATTATGGGATAAATATGCGCCCATGTTCATATTTATCCCATTATTTCAAAAATGGAGGTCGATTTTTGTTTTAAAGCTTTTAAATAGTAATTATTAATTGTTTTTTTATACTGATAATAGTGATAAACATAAGAGTAAACTAGGTATTTAAATTCTACAGAACTTTTATCAGAATTTCTGAATTTTCCAGCAGTCTGACAAACCTGGTTCGGCGCTATTAATATCGACGTTCCAGACCCCGTTTCAGGATTTTCATATGTTCGACCTGAAATAACCCCAGGAGGTGTCGCCCTCTCGCAGTAATGAAGGGATCTGGAATAGACAGGTCTTTATTTAGGCCTTATTAAATAAATAAGAAAATAAACTATGCCGTCGGTTTTGTAGTTGATATGGCGTCGGGTGGGAAAAGTGCTAAGAATTTGAGTGGCGTATCCCCAACCCCGTGCGAAGGAGAATCGTCGGATAGTGATGGGGAATCTGAACCGGCCAAATCGTTTCATAGACGGTGGTCAACAAACCGCGAAATAAACAATTCGGTACGTTTGGTGTGTTTTAATTCATCCATATATCGAGCAGCATTCATTTTAATTTTCTATTGTGTTTTGTGATCCAGGAAAACCGCATGCAGATTGTTTGTTCTGTGACATGGATATTTTAGTAGATTCAGTGCACACAATTACTGTTTTTAATTGTCGAGGTTTTTTTTGTTGGTATCGATTCTTTTAATTATGTAAATTTTTGTGGTTGGTGCTTTGGCATGGAACTGGACGCTTTTCATATATTTTAAATTTATGCAGCAGTGTATTATTAAAAATTTGTGTTGCGTTTTATTTCAGACATTTTTGTACGTAGATGTATATTTAAGGCTGTGAATTTGCCCGTAAAGTATTATTAAATATATTTTTTCCATTGGAATGAAGTGTTTTTTTAATGAAACCTTATTTTGTTTATCTTTTATCGGTAGGTGCACGTTTGTTTTTCCTTATACCATACAATGTACATACGTATAACGTCATGGAAAATTCTTATTTTTATACAACCCTCTATCCAGTATAACCTATATACATACATCGCTTTCTTTGTGGATGAACAACGCCCACATTAACTCGTGGCATGATATTTGTTAGGTAACAGGTGTGTTCGTTTAACTTTTGATCCGTAACAGGTTATTTATAGGGCTTTAAATCGATAACAGCGGATGTAGAAAGTTTGAAAAATATTTACAAGGTGTTGCTGTAAGGAATATTGCGGGTTGTGACTTTTGAGCTGATTTTAGGTAAAAAAATTATACAAATATGAAGGTATAGGTAATACGGATTTACGAAAAATTTTAGAAAAAAGAGTTTAAAAATTTTTTTTGCAATTTTCGACGGCATTTTCAATTTTTTTAAATACAATTTTTCAAAAATACGATTTTCAAACTTGTACTAAAACGTTACTACTTTTCTTTAGCATTATCTTGTACCTAGTGTTTTTTTAAAAGGGTTACAAGCATGGGCGCCCGCAAGGAGGGCCATGCCGCCCCCCCCCCCTGAGATTGTGAGATTGTCATACTTTTTAATTATTAATGTATTTGTATAAATCACTACAAATAAACTCTTTAAAAATATATTAATTTTTTTTATTTTGCCCCCCCCCCCTGAGAAAAAAGTCTGCGGGCGCCCATGGTTAGAAATATTTTCATGAAATTTTGGCGAGTTAATAGGCAGACATATTTAAATATTTTTTTGACTTTTACTCCCTCTCTCTATTTCGAGGGGTGAGGGGTACTTTTCGAATTTTAAATGGAATGATGTACTAGTTGAGAATTTTGACTTTTTAACGATCATCGGTCAATTGGCTTGCTAGGTCCCCGGATTTGACTCCCTTGACTTTTTCTTGTGGGGTTTTATAAAGGACAGAGTGATTGCGATTACACCTACAAGTTTAGATGATATGAAAGACCGAATCCGCTTTGCCTGCTTATTAGTGATACCTGAAATGTTACAGCAGGTATGAACTTCATTTAGAAAAAGAGTGAGGAAGTGTTTGGAAGTTGAAGGGGAACATTTCGAACAACTTCTCCAGCGTGACAGACTATAAATAAGTTGAAATTAACTGGTAAATATTTTTTTTATTTTATAACCTAATAAATCATAATTTCGTAACCGAAAGAGCAAATAAATTTTTTTTTAACACATACGTAGGCAGTTTTTTATGTCGAATTTTATAAACAAAAGTACCTACATCATTTCATTTAAAATTCCAAAGTTACCCCCCACCCCCCAAAATATAGAAGGGGATAAATGTAAAAAATATGTTTAAATATGTCCCCCAATCTCCCTATTAACTCGCCAAAATTTAATGAAAATAGTTTAAGCCGTTTTAGAGATATCGCCTTGTAACACTTTAAAAAACTCACCCTCTGTATATTTTTTCGGCGTTTAATCTTCGATATATTTACAACACATTAAACTTGGTCAGTAAACCATGATGTTATTGTGTAATGTATTTTAGAAAAATTATATTTCTGAAAAAGCGTCTTTGGAAAAAAGTTTTTTTTTTTCAGAAAAATACTTTCGTTCAAAAATGTTCACATTTATAATAAGATTTGTTGTTGAATAAGTCTATAATATATTACAATACATCTAGTCATCGCTAGGCAATAACAAATAACTGTTGGGAAATATTGATTTCTGCATTGTAAGAAAATAGTATCTCCTTACAGTTGTTTTACTGCACTGCAAAAGTTATTAAAAACACGCCAGTTCTGGACGAATCCCAGGAATGGAAAACTCATCGTCGCTCATTATTTTGCACTACTTTACTGGATACAAAACATATAACAGCTTAAATTTTTGAAAAAACCAACAAATTAAATTTACAAGCGTTTGACAATACAAAATTGATACGTTTCCATGGTTACACAACTATTTTTTATTAGCAATTTCAAAGCAAATTAGTCAGGCTTTTTTCATAGGTTAAATCACGAAAGTTTGAATTTTACCGAGTAAATTTCGCGTAGGTGGTTTTTCGAAAACTTTTGCTTCTAAAATATTCGAGACTTAATAATTTGACGCAAATAATTAAGTCTACAAGATGTGGTTAAAAGCAAAAGTTAAGAAAAATATTATACGTGAAATTCACATGGTAAAACTTAGAACTCGAGTGGTTTATATTAAGATTATTTATCTATTGATCTTACACCTATTTTTTTGTATAATTTGGATATTTTTGTCAATTTCTGATAATACAAATGGCCCAAACCTCGCCATTATGAAGTTGTTTAAATCGTTGTAATAATTGCCGTATCCTATGGTAACCAAGCATACAGTGGCTTAGCTATGACAAAGCAACCTATGCGACGCATAGGGGCCCCGAGGACTTATGGACCCGCATGGGCCGACTAATTTTACTTATTGTACACAAACCTCTTTTTGTCCTCGATTTCAAACCTTTGATTCAGTGGAGGGGGGGCCATAACCATACCAATAGTTTGCATCGGGGCCTCGGGAACCCTTGCTACGCCACTGCAAGCAGACTTGACGCTGCACGGCCTACTAGCAGAGACTATAAAGAATATAGACAGACACTCGAATACACCGAAAGGCCGATCTCCCTTGAGACATTTGGTGGTTTTACTATCTTATGGTTTAAAAGTTAGTTTGTCCACCACTATATATTCCCAGATATAGATACATAGTATACATATTTATATAATGGTAGACAAACAAACTTTTAAATCATAAACTAGTAAACCTACCAAATGTCTCAAGGGAGACCCGCTTTTTGTTACACGGCAGTGTTAGTCTATGAAATATATAAAATTCCAAACATCGAACAAAGTTCGATATTATGGAATGTATATCAGTTTTGATTTCTCTCTGGCGTCTCATCCCCGGACGCGTTTCGCCGTATCACGGCTCATCAGCGAGGCTAGAGACGACAGAGAGAAATCAAGCTCGAAGGTACTAATACAAGTAGTTATTGACTAATAGCTGTACCAGTGTGTATTACTTGGCCTAGATCTGCCGAGATGGCGCTACCCGTAGCGTTTTGCCATAGTGTTAGTCTAGGTATTATTTAGTCATGCTACTATTTACACAAATTTTGCTTTGATTTAGCTCTGACCTAAGAAATTTAAATTTATAAATATTACAAAAATAGGTGTTTTAGGGGTTTTATAAAGAAAAAAAGTTATTGAATATAATTATTTAGCTTAATTAAAAGTATGTGACATCATTTTTTTTATAGACAAAGCTAGTTTAAGTATAGAAATTTGATTTCAAAAGCTAGGGAAATTTAATCGCTGTTAAAATGCTTGGTCCTTTTCACTTAGTATAAAAATTAGTGATTGGTGAATATGTATAAAATGCAGAAACCTGATTTCTTTAATGACCATCACATGAAACAAAATTTTAATATTTTCAGGTCTTTGAATAATTGACCGAAAAATTGTATTTTTTTTATTTGAGATAGCCCACGTGGACTTCAAGTCTAAGTAGGTACTAACGTACCATGGGCGTCTGGAGAGAAGGGAGATGTAATCTATTGACACGGGATTTAAAGGATTGGAGGTTTGGAGGGGAAGGGAAAACATCTGCAGGAAATTTCCTCCATAATCTGGAGACCCTAGGTATGAATGAACGAGAGAGGTCGGATGTTCTAGGCTTTCGTAGCTGGACGGTAAAGGGATTCATATGTAACGCGCCTGTTCTTGTTCTGTTGAGAACAGTCAAAGGAGTAGGAAAAGCCACATTTTCAGCTGTCGCCTTGACAAGGCTTTCCTACTAGATAAACAATTTCCAAAAAATGTGTCTCTGGAGAATTTGTTTTTCGAAAAAACATATAACGTACAGTGGACAAAGGACAAATAATGAAATAATCAAGCGCTTACTGAGTTTAGTGATCATGAGTTTAGTGGATATATAGGTACGCTCTTTTAATGGGTTGTGAGAAAAATAGAAAACCATATAACTTTCTATTCTACTAGACTAACACGATACGCAAAAAACAAAAAAATGAAAATAATATATCATAATAGCGGTTCGTTGTACATAGACGGTTTGGAATAAACGCAAAAACATTTATTTCCCTTGTATCTTGCAATGGGGATTTGAAATCGTATGGTACTAAAAGCAAGGAATAATAAATCGTTTTCTCCGGGGCTTTCTTGACGTGTTGCGGTATAAATTTAACAAACCGTCTTTCCTATAATGGTAATTCTGCTCAGGGGTTGTATCCATGCACATGTTCTGAAGTTTTTAAAGGATTTATAAAATAAATATTTGTGTACAAAAAAGTTGTCAGTCAAAAATACCCACATCGTCACCAATTCGCCACGTTTAAATTAAATTAAAGAAATTTAATGGAGGCCATATTGTAAAAGGCTGAACGCGTACTCCGATTTTTTAGTAGTAGTGGTAGGCTCCAAGTGGGGTAGTACGAGTACCCCAGGGCGCCAGAGGTCTAGAGGCACTGCACAGCGCAGCGACCGGTGGACAAAAATGTAAATATTGACCCTTTATTATAGATATTATTACCAGCTAACCAGTGACGGGTTTTCAAGAAATCCTAATTAGAATTATCAGGTATCCTCTAAGTTTTATGGCTGTAAAGTAAGGGTAACTTATAGGTACCCCAATAATACAAAAATATATCTAAAACGTTCAAAACACGTTTTATAAAGACCAGTATGTACCACAAACGTTTTCAAAAAACTTTTGACCTACCTCGAACGTTCGTGGGACGTAGCTTGTCCACAAAAAGAATGTACCAGAAACGGGCATGAGAAACGTTCTTAAAACGTTGTTTTACGTCCAATATAAACATACTGAAGACTTCAGATAAGTACACCTAATACGTTTCAGGAACGTTTCATTAAGACTCATGGATGGACCAAAAATTTTTCAAAGAACCTACCCTGAACATTTAAAGGACGTATTTTGTCCCTAAAAACGACTAGGACGGGATTTTACTTCCATAGCTTTTTTTTTTAATTTGCAAGTGAAATATTTTTACCTTTTGGAATAAAATCCAATTATGAATTACATTTATAGCAGTCTAGGCATAATAAACAAAATGTAATGTAGTTGCTACTTACATTACATTTTGTTTATTATGCCTAGACCGCTATATAAGTGCGCCCCATGCTTTTAAATTAAATTACCTATTTAAAGAACAAAAATTTTTTATAGCTGTACGTACAAGCTAACAGAAAACCGGGGTATGCATGTGCGCGGAGTAAAGGGAGTCGCAGTTTGTTAGTTGCTTTACTTTCCGCACGCTGCGCGCACTGCACACCTCAGTTTTCTGGTAATCTGTACAGCTTTGAAAGGAAAATAATTATCACAGGCCTGCGACAGTAAAATTATCTTAAATCTAATAGGTTAGTTTTTTGCGTAATGGTTAGGGGAAAAATAGAGAAAAAACTCCATCACGTGAGATTTTTTTCAAAATAAACGATTTTTGTTTCGGTCTTAGACAAAATTTAGCTAATTTTACGATAATTCATATGATCATAGCATTTCTAAAATAGGCATTAGTTTATTTTTCATACAGAGCAGAAATTTAACAAAATAATATAATAATGTGAAGTAAACCAATAACAAGTTTCCAGGATTATCAGAGGCAAAATTAAACGAAGGCATATTTAGCGGGCCAAATATTAGAAGGTTGGTTACAGGTTAGAAGGACGCTACATTTGCAACTATACATACAATGCACCACAAACAAAAAGCTTTTAAAGATGTAGTAGAAATCTTTCGTGGAAACAAGAAAGACCCATTGTTAAAAATATGTTAAACCACTCTAAAGGACTTGGGATGTCGAATGAACTTAAAAGTACATTTTTTACATTCGCATTTGGACTATTTTTCGACCTTGGGTTTGCTTGGGTTTAAATAACGATTTTGTGTCTTCTTAGCTTCACGTGGATTAGCACTTTTACATTTTTGAGTCACCCTGTATGTACAACATCAAATTTTTGAATGGCAATGCTATTTTCTTCCGATGCAGAACTTTTTATAAAGAGACACTTTTTTTCGTAAAATCAATAATAACAATTTTTCCATGTGGTAAGAACTTTCGAAGACAAGCTGTATATTTTTTTAAATAAAAAAAAGCATAATATTATTGTATTGTCACCAGAATTGCATAAGTTTGCAAAGTTTCATTTGGATACGACAATTAAAAGTGGGTGAGAAGTGAGTTGTAAGATTCCAGTACAATGTTACAAGTCAAGCTAATAAAAGCGTATTAATTAATAATTAACGTGTCCGAGTGTTTTTCTGTTTACAATCAAAAAGGAGAAATCCTGGATGGAAAATTTTCATTGAGCCACCCTGTATATTTGACTTTGCATATTATTTTATTAAACATCGCACTTCTCTTGCTCATTCATATCTAGGGTCTCCGGATTATGGAACCAATTGCCTGCAGATGTTTTTCCTTCTCCTTCCAACCTCCAGTCCTTTAATTCCCGTGTCAATATATACATTTCCCTTCCCTTTAGATGAACTTAGGCTTGAAGTCTACGTGGGTTGTCTCAGATAAAAAAAATAAAATTAAACGTATGCTTGAGTAACCTTGATTTATGATCCGCTCCTCCAATATTATAAATCGAATTGTTTGGAAAATCAGTACACCGGAAAAAAGAATCTTTAAGAGCGGCGTAAAATCGCTTTGATTTTCACTTCGGTGAGCTTGAAAACTTAACTTAATTTGGGTATTTTTTAGAATTTATTGCTTATTCTCCTCGAAACGTGCCCCTTTTAGCATATAAATAGTTTTCCGGGCATGGCATTATAATAAAAGTTCATACGGCTCGAATATTGAATATTACCTAAGTAACAATGTTCTTTAATATTAAATTTTACTTCCTTTAATGTAACGTTTAATAAATTCAGAAATGTGAGAAAAGCATTCTGTTGAAATATTTCGATAAATCATAATAATTCCAGTAATGTGTATCGTTTAGTAGACAGTATTAATTCTGAATATTGTTGTTAAGGCGGCATTTTTCACGTGGTGTTCATGTTGGCCAACTTAATTTCATTTTGACGCGGTTTTTCGGCTAACTTTATAAATCATAGTATTTTTAGTGCTCCGCGATAAAATTTGCAAAACGGAGCACCTGTGGAATCACTTCGATGTCCGTCCGTCTGTCACATGGGATTTTTTCTGAAACTACACTAACTTAGATTGGGGTGCCAAAACCTTGTTCAGCTCAACGCCTTCCAAAACCCAGTTTTGCTCCCTATCAAGCCTTACAGAACAAAGGAACGTTCGATCTTGTTGGCATCGCTTTCAAACATGGTCTCAGCTGGCACAAGCACATTTCAATAGCATCTAAAAAGCTTGCTTTTAGCTTCCGAGCCTTTCGCTATTTCTCCACTTTTAACACTTTAGCTCTAACACTCTCTTTATTTCCCAAATAAATCCTAATTTAGAATACTGTTCCCACATCTGAGGAGCGTCATCACCTTCGACACCTATTATCCTTGATTCTATCCAAAAGAAAGCCATTAACGACCCAGTCCTTCTTTCTTGCGCTTATCGCCGCGCTGTTGGGGATTTATCTTTTTTCTGCAAATATTTTTACGGATTTTGCTCAACAGAACTAACCTAGGCTTGCCAGATTGAGCGATTTTTTTCGCAATTTTGAGAAAAAAATTACTCGTGGGGAGAATTTGGGCAAATAAAGTATGTGGGAAAATATTTGGGGATTTTTTTTTAACAGGGGAAATTTTAGGGAATTTTACTTTGCTCTTTTGACCCTTTCACTCAAAAATTGCCTTATGTGTAAAATGAAACCAAAAAAACAACAACAAATAATCTCCTATTTAGTGGAGGGATGGCGCCTCAAATTATGAACGTGGCGTCCTCTTCAGCCGATTTGCTAACTACTGTAACGGGTTTTATTACAGAACAACAAGAAGAGCATCCCATTTATGCATCCCTCTACTGAGAAGCTACAAGAACATCCCACTTATCTCTCATTCTGCTCATTCATATCTGGGATCCCCAGATTATGGAACAAATTGAAGACGTCTGCCGCAGATGCAGACGAAACGTCAGGTAGAAATATCTTTGAACCACGTCCCACAAGCCCGGAAACAACTCATGACTTTCGAGAAATTGTTTTTCGAACAAAAATTTTGAAAACATTTTGGTAGATATCCCTTTTGTTGCTCAGGTTTTCCCCGACTTCTCCTAATTGAACACAGAAACAAAACAAACAGCCAGTGATTTTGTGAAAATTGGTTGTTTTAGTGGGAACGGTGGGAAAATAAACACTGAGATAATTACAATCAGTTCTGCGAATATAAACATTTAACACCATTTGCATTCTGTAAATTACCTACAATTAAAAAAAGTAGGAAATAACTGATTAGATTTAGAATAAACAGAAATAGACGACATAGACTAAGTGGCGCTAGATGAAACTATTTCATTTTTATTCATAAATGATTCTATCTCGTCCTTACCTTAGTCATACGGGGTTGCCAAATCGCAATGTTAGAAAAATCTTTATAAAGAGACCCTATTAAATGAAAACAAGCTGGTTTAATTTTGCGCATTTTGACAATGGTGCTATTAAGTATCCATTTAATACATCCCAGTCCTTGAATCGACTGTGAGGAATTGTTGGTGGAAAAAGAAATCTAAATAAATGCATCTGTTTTTCACTACATAATCTAAGGAACAAACCATAAAACAGGTTTGCTCAGGTTGTTGTCACTTTTGTGGCACTTTCCAGTGAAAAAACCTTCCATAGAACTGTAGACAAAGATCCAAGCAGCGAGTCAGGCAAATGCACACGTGCCACAGGGCGCCGCGTGATGGTGATGGGATCTGGGATCAATGAACTACTGGCCAAACATCTTTTATTTTAAGTAAAACCATTTTAACGTTGTTTTGTTAAAAGCCATTTTGTTTAAATGCATTATTGGCTAACGATATTATATCACGACTATTTGATTAGCTAGAAATTCTATATTAGTCAATCCTTTCTTACAAGTACATCAGCCCGTTTAAAATTCCAAAGTTACCCCACCCCTCAAAATAGAGAGAGGGCGTAGATGTCAAAAATATGTTTGAATGTCCTCCATCTCCCTATTAACTAACCAAAATATCATGAAAATATTTTAAACCGTTTTTGAGATATCGTCTTGTAACACCTTAGAAACCTCACCCTTTATAATCTCGTCTAATTTCTACTATTTCCGTCTGAACACTTCTTTTTGAAACACGACAGACTAGCACACGACATAATAAGAATGTGTATCAGTTGTCATGTACTTACATGTCAATTATTTTGAAATTCGATTTCAATCGAATTTACTTCATACTGAACACGAGATCATTGATTACATCATTAACTTCAGTCCGCTGAGTACGTTGTTGCAGTTTCAGAGCCGGTTAAAGGTTGCTAGGTATCTTGCTTACGAAGCTGGGCAATATTTGTATTTGAATATACTTTTTATTTTTGAATATTTTTAGTAGGTATTTACATACTTTTTTACTAGAGATATTTGTATTTGTACTCAAATACTTTCGTATTTAAATAATTTACAAATATCTAAATACATTTAGAGTACTTGTGTAAATACTTTTAGTAGAGTATTTAAATACGTTTGAAATACTTTAATTGAATTTGAATTAAAATATTTTTTACACGTTGAATCCTGAAACGAAAGCGCAGAAGTTAGGCATCTGGAATAGTATTTTACATTGAGGTGTTGACGGAGGTGGTGTTTTGTTTTTGTGCTATAAAAAATGCTTCTGTGCTTCGGGGTTAACCGTTTGTCCAATATGCGAGTACCACGTGAAAATTCGAAACTCTGCAGCTATAACGATTGAAGTAAATGATTGACATGTACGACTAGGGACAAAACAAAGTTTCATTTTCCATAAGGAATAGGCATCACTAATGAAACTTTATTGTGATCACGACTGCATATTTTGTTAAAACTGGAGAAAGCGACAATTTAAAATACAATAAAATATACTTGTATAGAACCCTAATAAGTTACTGCTTAAATTTGTTATTATTTAAGACTTACCTGTTTCCCATTGTTAGTTTGAAAATATTGTATCTTATTTTTTTAAAGGAATCTGACAACCCACGAAGACCGAAGTCTAAGTACTGTGTACCGTGGGTGTACTGGGGAATCGACTCACACATCCAGAGCTGGAGACATCCCTAGGGATTTAACCAGCCCTTTAAGAGGATGTGGGGGGTGGTACCACCTCGGCCGAGGAAGAATTCCTCTACCACCTTCCAACAACAATCACAAAATATCCATGGTCGAAGCGGGATTCGAACCCGCGCCTCTCGGTTGCAAAGCTGGCGGCGTACCAACTCGGCCACCGGAGACCCTAGTTAAAAGAGTTCAAATTTAGCATCGCGAAACATGGACTAACTAGACACAAAAATAACTTAAAAATAAAGTTTAAGTTGTTTTACTAAAGTCATATTTAAAATATATCTAAATATTTTTGAATTATTTATACAGGGTGTCCGAAAAGTCTTAGCATGGGCAAATATCTTTGTTGTTAGTAAAGATGGAGACACCAAATTTTAAGTGTAGCTTATTGGTTAATAAATCCACTTCTAATAATTTAACTTTTCCAACCCCCTTGAGGGGCGACGCTAGGGAGTTGAGGTCAAAAATTTTAAATGCAACCCTATGCCGTGTACTAGGTATACCTTATTCTAAAGGTCTTCAAAAAAGAGACATTTTAACGCAAACCCGAGATCCGTTTCTTAATTCGTTATTAAATGGCAAGCCTTTAAAAATTAAAAATCGTGAAAAAAAGAGTAATAAAAATAAAAATAGCTTTATTTCCCCCTTCTCACATTTTCTCACAAATGTGAAAAGTGAGTTCCAAAATCGACTTTATTACTGCAAGATACGGACCTCGGGTTTGCTTTAAAATGTTTCTTTTTTGAAGACCTTTAAAATGAGGTATCACACGGCATATGGTTTCATTTAAAATTTTTGACTTGAAGGGGGCTGAAAAAGTTAAATTACATGAAAAAGTAGATTTAGTAACCAATAGGATACACCTTCAATTTGGTGTCTCTATCTTTACTAATAGCAAATGGGCTTTCCCATACTAAGACTTTTCGAACATCCTGTATACTTTAACAGTAGTATAATACGGTAAAAGTATTTATCCACGACTCGTCTATAATTTGATTATTATACATGAATTTATGAAATAATAATAATATTCATTATTCACTAGTGAATAATGGTTTCATTATTCACCGCTTCCACGGATATCTCGATCCAAACTCCAAACAAGAGCTGTGCTCGATCCAAACCGGCTTGGAATGCGATTGTACGCACAAAATAAAAAGCAAAGGTGGCTATGAAAACATTAGCTTCGTCACGTTGCGTTGTCGCGCTGTTGTGGTTACTTTAATTCCGAGATTAATTCAAAACGTCAACATTTAAAAATAAAAACATATATTAATATTATCTAAATTTTTTTGATAGTCCTGGATAAAGTATAGTATTCTACTCGCATATAATGGCTGTTATTCACTTGGATGATTTATGACACTCGCCTGCGGCTCTTGTCATAAACTTCATCCGCGTGAATAACAGCCACCATTATATGCTCATTGAATAATATACTATTAATACATTAAAAGTATTCAAATACTTTTTTGGCAATGTTTAAGTATTAAAAGTATTTAAATAAATATTAAAAAAAATATATTTCAATACTTTTTGTGCCAAAAAATAATTTAATAGTGAAATATTCTTGTTTACAAAAAGTATTTAGTATTTAATATTTAAATGCTGTTTAACAATATTTTCCGAGCTCTGTTTACTTATTATAATAATTCATTAAAGAAACCAAAACATTATTTCGTAGGTTTCCTTTAACACTGCACAGTCGGTGCGCCGCCGCTGGGCAAAAATGTACAGACGTACTAATTTTTTGTGGCTTTTTTCGAAAAGTTAACAAAAAATTAATTGTTAGAAAGAAACACAATGCCAACTTATAACATTTTTTCTTAAAAAAATGTAAGTACTTTTTCTCGTCTTTCATCCTTAAAAAAATATACCACGCAAAGAAATTTAAATAATTTTTTTCACCCCTGTAAACTTATTTGAAGTATACTTATAAAAAATTACTTTGATATTTTACCCAAAAAATGGCAGCATTTATCATTTTGTTTAATTAGAATTAAAAGCCTTGGACCATAAAATTTATTTCTAAACATTTTTTTCCTTTTAAGTTTGTTACGAGTAAGGGAACTTTTAGCAAATAAAAAAATTCTTTTCAAAGTAAGAAATATTATTACGGTTGTAAAAGTATTGTATCTTGTAGTCTTGCTTTAAATAGGGTGACCCAAGAAATGGCTAGACATGAATTTTTCTATAAATGGATCGTTAGCACTAAATACAGGTGATATCAAAGAGTTTTTAGGGAGCTAGAGACAAAATCCTTTCTCTCTCTCCAAACATCGACTATTACTGAAACAAACAATTAATAGTCATGATCGGCTGGCAACTGACTTGATGCTGTGACTGACTTTCTATGACACGTTTATGCTACGATCAGTCAATTAACGGACGTGATCGGCCGGCTTATGATACGATGACCTGCATGTTTTGATGGCATAATTTTTCCCCAACGTTGGTTCATGTGATCCTCTAATTTAGGTTGTAAATAATTACGGTGGGCTAGAACTGCCTCTGTTACGAAAATCTCTTTGGGTTAAACACATTTTGTACTACCGGGCGATGGATGTAAGTTTTCGGTTACCATATTTTATAAGACCTTTTTCCCTACATTTTGTTCCAAAGATCTCAGTCTTACATTTGATATTTATCACGTGGATTTTCACGGCCCCTCTAATAGACAAAAATGATTTGTACAGTTTTTCCGTAGTAGTTAAAAAGGCATAAATAGGTTCAACTTTAAGCTTTTAGTTTAGCTTTAATTGTCTCCTCGAGTGCTAACTTGGATATCGAAACGCAAATCAAGTGCAAAAATCTTGTTCCTATGTCTTGTAAAACAATGTACACCTTAGATTATGTAGCCAAGAACAGATAAAACAACTGACCTTCAGCAAGACGAGACAACACCATTCATTCACGATTAGCTTTGCTTGTTTCATACATTGTGCATGTGTTGGACAATAAAAGATGAGAGAGAGAGAAGCCTAAACATCCGACTTCGCGCGTCGTAGCTATGGCTTTCCGAGCCGTCTGCATTCCACCGAGCAAACCTGCGAAAAGACAGTTCCGGATGAAAGGAATCCTTTGCTCCACACGCTGCAAGGAGGGATTTACGGGGGAGGGGGGGGGGGGGGGGGAGGTAAAGGGGATAGTTACCCCTCTCTTGAATTCCAAAATTATTTAAAACATTGCTGTCGAAATAAATATTTTAGTTTCTCTTACTTTGTAATGCATTACAATTTATTTTTCCAAAATCCCAGCACTTAGAAATACCTGAATACCTACAAAACAAGCAAGTAAATTATATACATGATGTCAAAAAAGTCTGGAATATTGCAAATGTTTCAAAAACTACTGAAAATATATTTTTGAAAATTGGCACGGCACCTTGGCACGATAAAACCGTTTCTATCACTATACAGGGTTAGTCAGAAAGAATACTATTTTTTTTAATTTTAAATGAACAGCCCTGTATATTTTTAAAGATTCAGATAGTCAGTAGTTGAAAGTCAAATTCAATGATATAGGGTTTAATTGATTTAATTGTAAAAATAATAGATTTGCGTAAAAAAATTAAATTACGCATTAATTTTTTGAAAATAGAAAGGTGAGAAAACACCTCTGAAATCAGCTAGGTATTGTCAGATGACAAACAGACAGTTATCAAATCTTCATTTGCAATCATTCGAAAACTAGAAATTAGAATCGTATCTTTAACTGAAGGAACACAAATTGAGATTTTAATGATGGTTGGATATGGTGACCGCAGGAGAACACAAGAGCAAGTATGTGAGTTATTCATGGATACCTATCCTAATCGGCCTGCAATAAACCAGTCATGTGTAAGCAAATTGGTGAAGAAATTCAGCGAAACGGGAAGTGTGAAAGACAAATACAGGTCATGCAGGCAGACCAAAAATATCTACTGGTGGTGATAAGTCTTTGGATGATATTTTAATTGACCTACAAGATAATCCAAATCGATCACTTCGACTATTTGGCTAAGACCACAATGTGTGTCACCAGTCAGTTGAAAGTGCATTTGAAAGGGAAAAGTTTCGCCCTTACAAGATCCACTCATTTTGGTTTAGAAGTGGGTCAATTTTTACACCAAATGTTTCCAAATCAGTTGATAGGAAGGAGAGGCGAAATTGAGTGGCCTACCGGATCCCCAGACCTCACCCCTTTGCACTTATTTGTGGAGTGATTTAAAGAATAAGGTTTACAGAAATAGGCCGGTTAATATTGAAGATTTAAAGGCTCGTATTAGAAATTCGATATCGATGGGATACTTTTGATAACGTGGCAGACATTTTGAATATTTCATAAAGTAGTTTTTGTTAAATTTTTAGGTATTTCTTATTTTCATTGTATTCTTCTTCACTTATTTAAAATTACTGTTCGCATGCCATTTTGACAAATAAATCAATAATTAAACCATATATTATTGAATTTGACTTTTAAGGGAGTACTTGAATTTTCAAAAATAGACGTTCCAAAAAAAATTAGCATTCTTGCTGATCAACCCTGTACAGTGACAGAAGCGGTTTTATCCTGTCAAGGTGTTCCGTTTTTAACTATATAGATGTGCCAATTTTCAAAAATATTTATTCAGTAGATTTTGAAAAATTTGCAATATTCGAGACCTTTTGACACCCTGCATATCTATTTCTTCACGATTTAATAAAAATATGCTTGATAAGAAAATCAGACGTAGTTACTGTAAAAAAATTATTTACTGCTTAATACTTTTAGTACTGCACAGATTCAAAAATCTCACTCGTCCCAGAATTTAACCCCCCCCCCCCCCCAACCACCCACCCACGACAGAAAGCTAAATCCGCCCTTGACGCGCTGACGCGTCATTTTTCAAAGTTTATGGATAAAATCTTTCTGAGAAAAACCAATAATCCAAACACATAATATTTCGACTCGTCAAAAACGTTACGCACAAATACTATACCTTGATAACTGCTTAAGCGATGAATGAACGGGAATCTGGCCAATTATATGGTCTCCCACCTACTTTTCGAAAACAGCTGTTGCCAGGATTTCAGTTATGGCATATTTTCAGATTGATAAACTATACTAAAATAACGTAATTACTAAGGCTAAAGCATATGCTTAAGGATTAATAAAATATACCAATACACCATTATTTTTTGTATTTACGTTTTTAGTAATTTATTTCCATTGCATGGTGACGAAATTTAATGCGGCAGTGGCAACATCGCTTTTTCTCTGTAGCACGTGCCGTAGTCCCATTCTCTCATGGCTTAAACAGTTGTCAAGACGTTCTTGAGAGGTCGGAATATACGTGTTGTAGTGAAATTTGAAGTGATTTTTGGTTTTTGTTGAATGACTTTATCCATAAACTTTGAAAAATGATGCGTCAGTGTCAAGTCTTCGTAAAATTAGATTCTTTCCACCCATAACAGTTTTTCCACAGGTTTGCAGGGCTATTTAGTATTCTCACTTTCACCTTTTTTTGTCCTATACACGCACAATATATAAAACAAAACAAAAAGCTAGTTATGAATGAATGATGTCGTCTCATCTTGCAGAAGGTCACTGATTCCTCAGATAATCTGTGTGTGTACAAGGTACTTTTCTAAAATTTCTTCATTCCGCGCATCAATTCCGATACGAGTCTTATTTCTTTTCAATCATCCCACAAACAGTCTTATTTCTATTACCTTTAGATCGAAAAAACCCAACAGGAAAATTGTTTCATGTTTTCTACTTCTTTTTGTCAGGAAACGAGTATTTATTTCCTGAATGTTCTATCTACTGTCCAGCAACGATAGCTATAAATCAACATTAAAAGGAGATATATCACTCGTACTGCCAAAACTTTTTGTTCTTTTCATCTGTAACGAAACTAATTTAATAAATCAAATAATAAATTGGAAAGCATCGACGATAAGGAAGATGTCATAGTCACTACGAGATTGGAGTGTCTCTCTTTTTTATTTTCTATATTGTGGAAAAAAGTTAAAAAGGTAAACTCTAACAAGTTAAAAAATGAATTTAAACTTTTTTAAGTTTTGAAAGGACCAATCCAGACCGGATTGGGCATGTTTTATTATTTGTCTAAACATTGCGGTATTAACAAAAACTGGAAACAAAGTCAGCCAGAACGTTATAAGTTAATGGATCAAGTTACGATATAACTCTAAGATATCAGAATAGAAATTGTAGTGAAAACTTACTTTGCTTTTTTCTCATTGCTGCCTTATATATTTATTTTTTTCTTTATTTAAAACTTATTCCGTTGATCACAAATATGATATGGAAACGTCACACTTTTTAGTAAAAATTAATTTAAATCAAATACAGTAAAAAGTATACAAAAATAAAAGTAATAAAATTAAGGACGTGACTCCGCTGCCGGCGCCGGTTCCCAAATTGTTGATGAATGGATCCCGGCGCACAGTGTGGTAAATCGACCGTCTAGCGCGACATAATTATTTAAACATTGATTTAATGTTTTTTAATTTCCTATGACATTTTTTAGGAGGGTCATGAATGTTTTTTTTTCTATAAAATGTAAATAAGAAGTCAGTCATTAAAATGGCTTCAGTTTTTATTAAAAAATGTAATGTTTTATGGAACTTAATTTCACAATTATTATTGATTTCAAAATACATGAAACATTATTTTAAACTTATTATTAAGTAATAGCTATAAGAAGCATGAAAAAATAATAATGTTGCTTTTTAGATTCAGATATTACAATATTAATGAGCAAGATATACACTATACAGGGTATTTGAATGTACGGCTTGGTGTAAGTTTTGTAGAACTGTAAATAATAAATATCATTGTGGGTTTTAAAAACAAATTAAAGAGTTACCAACAATGTTCAATTAATAATATCATATAATGTTATTTACCATCTAAACAATGAGAACACTTTCAGACTAACTGGATTATGTGCCGAATAACGTTTTATAAAAGCATACACCTGCACCCGGACACGTGTATTTCTTAACTTTTTAGTACTGGTATGGAAATAACACGTTTAAATAAAATAAAAACTAATGAGTTGGATAAATTATGAAGACGTTTAGTGCTTAATTAATTATTGTTTTTCTCATTTACCGTATACAGGGTGTGACATTGAATTGGATTTTTAACACCCTATATATTTTTACATTTTTAAGAAATTATCTTTACAGAAATACTAGTTTTTAATGAATAAATTAACAATGTGTGAAACGTACTTCAATGTCTACGAGAGTACCAAACACTATTTGAATATCTTTTGTAGTTCCCGAGATATTTGCGTTGAAAATTTTAATAATAAAATTGTCAACATGAAAATGTACTCGTATTAGGAACGACAAACTGATGAAGCTACAAAGTGGGCCATGAATGTATTTCTGTATTTCCAACAGTATAAACTCAAAAATCTAGAGGCCTAACCTGATCTGCAAAAAAGAATTCTCGGGAACTACAAAAGATATCCAAACAGTGTTTGGTATTTTTGTACAGCTAATTTTTTAAGGAATTTAAAAATGCAAAAATATACAGGGTGTTCCACTAAAAACAATACTTTATTGGCACACCCTGTATACCGAGGGCGACAAAAAAAATCGCTGTAGCTCTTAAGTTCGTTGCAATTTACCAAAAAAAAAATCCAATTTAAACATGCCCTTTATTATCAACAATAAAAAAGTTACTGAGTGTTCCAGTTATAAAAAACACCCTGTACAATAAGTTATTCTTTAATAAATTGGATTGGAAATTTAAGTATATTATTATCCAAAATGCTTTACTAATAGACATATATAGGAACCAGCAGTCTACAATAAAAAATGTACCGCTTACCTTTATATTTAGAATAATATTAGCTTTCAACTTTAAATTTTTATTTTTGTTTTTCTGAAAAATTGCAAATATTTCTAAGTATTTCATTGTAAGGGCTAAGAATTTCTCTACTGAGTTAAAATAGAGTAAATATTATAATTTAGGCCCGCAAATTTTGGGATTGATTCAGCAATGTCAAATATCACGCCAATGTTATCAAAGCTTACTTAGTTACGAATTCTATACTGGGCAATGATGCATATAAAGCATTTACTTACAACTTCTTTATCAAACTCAAAATGTTCCAAAAATTCTATAAATTTTAGCCACAACAGGACATACGGTAAGTTAAGGCTATGAAAGAATGCTGGTATTTTATTTGGTGAGTTCTCAAAAAAAAACAAAAAACGCACAGATTTCTTAGTTCTTTTCCGAATTCTAAAAACGAGAGGTTAATTCGATTGTAAATAATTCTGAACCTTAGCCTTGGCAAAATGTTAAAGATATTTAAATTCGAAAAAATTTTACAAAGTTAGGATGATCTACAAATTGTGTGTTTTTTTTGTCAAGTCGATAATAACTAAAGAGCTATTCTTAAAGCCACATAAGTCTGGAATGGGCACCTATGAGCAGAAAATTTTTTACTTTTCTATTAAAAGGGATCCTACTCTGTATTTTTTAGAGGGAAACTAAACTAAACTCCGACAAACTTTTTTGTATGCTCTACGAGTTAAAAAAATACATAAATATAATGATACATCGAACAACCCCAAAATTTCTAGGAGAAGGGCATTAATATTTAAAATGATTTTATACTGTAAAACAGTTTGATTATTAACAGTATTTATGTAAAAATTTGGTAAAAAATTTGCTAAGTTCTGTTTCATATTTTTTGTTTTGAAAATGATGTACAGAAATGCGTTGATTTTACTCTTAAAATAACACTAAGTTAAGCCCCCCGCTCCTCGAGAACTGTAAATATATATTATATTTTTTGACTGCCGTTTTCTTAGTAGGACTGTTTTAAATATAGATTGCTAGACTATGTAAAGAATAATGCAAAATTACATTGGGGGCTTATGTCGTACCAGAGTACGAAATTTCTCGGGTGCCGGCGCCGGTCCAGATACGGAATGCCGGCAGTTCTAACCTAAAATAATACTAGTTACGTCTTTTAAATGATGTGTAAACATTGTGTTGTTTTAATTTTGCGTAAAAACTATAAAATATGAGTGTGTGATGAAGTTACTTCATACAAAAATTTTAATTGTGCTTTGGCGGAATACAAGAAAGCCACAAACAATGAGTTTTGGTTGCGTGGTAGCAGATAGCCTGTGTTAAAGGTGGAAGACCATTCAAGACACAAAATAAAAAGTCAACAAGGAAGTGTTCCACGTATAAGCAAGGCTGCCAGGCTAGCATTTTCGTGAAAGTAAGTGAGTGTAAACAATTTCTATGCATCCTGGGGATTGAACAAAACCACAATTATACTTCATCCAAAGCTTATTTCAATACTCTAGCAAAACAGGGACACAGAGTTACAGATCCATATGCTTTGCTAGTTATTTCTACCTCAAAAATAGCAATATGTCCATAGAAGACAAGAATTCCAATCAAATTGATATCAGACAATTGAACAATCTTATTTAAGGTATGAAAAGTTTGATTACAATACATGTTTGCGAACCACGATCAGAAGTTTCAATTTAAAATAGGTTGCAACTTAAACATTTTCTTCAGTGGAACGTCTAAGTTCAGAAATGGGAAAAAAGTTATAAAGAACAGCCAAAGTTTGAATTACGAGACACACAGATGCCAGGAAAGGTCAAAAAACGTGGACGTCTGAAGGGACTTGGAAATACAGTAATAAGGTTGAATCGCAAAAGGGCTAAGAAAGTGAAGAATTAATTTTAGGAAAAGTTGATGTTTATTTTTCTTATTTCTACTTATAAATTCGCAGAATAATAACAATTGTTATATTTTTGTAGGAAGATTTAAGTTTCGTTAAAGTTTACACTATAATAAATTATTATTTTTTGATTGAATTAAGGTATTTTGATTCTGATCTTATTTTGGCATTAATTTTCTAATGCTGCCGGCACCCAGCTCGACTGCCGGCGCCGGTATCCATCATATCTGAAAAAATATAATTTGAAAGGAATCTTAAGACCTACAGGAAAGTAAACAAAAATAATTCTAAACAACAACATACACTTTACAAACTAAGATTAGCATCGGCAAAGAAGTCATCCAATGAATAATACACAACTCCTCTCTATGAGAATTTTCTTGAATTTCTTTTTAAACGGTCCAAATTCCAATGATGTGAGGCCCAGAGGCAATCTAGAATATACTCGAAGCCTCATAAATTGGGGATATCTTGACCAAACTTTTGTTTTTACCAAAGGTAATCCAGGGATATTTTTTTGCCGAGTGTTAAAAGAGTGAAAGTCTGAATTCTTTGATATATCTGCTCTGTTACGCATGTGTACCTGTGTACCTCTGTTAAGCATGCTACCTCTAAAATATATAACCCTGGCAGTGTTAAGACTCGTAGCTCCCGGAACAGATCTCTGCAGGTATGAAATCTATGCATCCCAGCCACAATCCTCAAGATCTTTTTCTAAGTCAGAAATACCTCGGGTGCCATAACAGCGCCGCCCCACAGAAATACCATAACTCAATCTTGAACCAACCAGTCCATGGTACATTAAAAGAAGTTGTTTAGTAGTTAATATTTCGGCAAGATTACGGAATAGATATGACAACGAGTTTACTTTAGAAATCAAATTAGTGCAGTGCATCTTGTAGTTCAGGTTATCATCCATCGTGTGGTCCAAAAAGTTAACGCTCTTGGATCTTTGTAATAGCTCATTATTTAGTATAACTGCCACATTATCATTAGTTTTTGTTTGATACAATTGTGAAATCTTACGAAAACAGTTTTCAGACAGTTTAAATACAAAGAATTGTCATTAAACCAGTTAGACAAATTCAAAAGAGCAGCATTGCAATTACTTTCTTGTTGTTTAGAATCTTTATCAGAAATTAGTAGGGACGTATCATCCGCATATAATGTAGTTGTGATACTGTTGTGCTAGCAAGTGTCACTATCATTGATATATAAAAGGCGCCCAGAATAGAGCCCTGGGGGACGCCCACATCGACTGAAAGATTGGATCTTAATTTTCTCAGTAGTATTTATTAGGGCTTTTCAAAGGTACCTTCTGGCTACGGTCAACCAGAAAGCTCGTAAGCCACTTTGCGGCTTACCTTACGTAGTGTATTACATCATTTTATTTATTTAGTGTATTTCTACACCATAAACTCTCCCTAGAGCTCCATTAGATTCAATTTATTGTAGGTTAAGAAACTATATTAACATTAACAATCACAAAGATAACAGAGCCACCCAAGAAAAGTGTCTTGTACTGGTGACTATACCCATATATTCCTATGTATCTGACCCGCCGAATCCGAATCTGTCGTCAGAAACCCAAAAAAATGTGTCCAAATTTTGAATTTTGTACCATTTCGAAAATAGGTTCTTTGCTGAGTGCTTTGTGAATTAAAAGCGTGTGGCAGATGAATATCGTGTTTAAAGAAATGAGAATCATATACTAAAATATTGTGTACAGACAATGTGACGTCCAACGTACTTCTATTTCCTGAATTAACATTATAATTTGGGCGAGTATTTGAAATATTTTTCTTATATGTGTCCCTTTTCGACTTGTTCATCTTCTCGTCACTCATAATTTCCTCAAAATAGTTTCGTGAACCTAGTTTTAGGCTTTTAGCATATATACAGTATAATATGATTACAAAATAGGATGTTTCGTGAATTAATAGCGGGTTACAGGCGGATCACATATCTTAAAAAATGTTAGTCATATACTGAACGATTGTGTACATCATAAAATGTGGTCCAATATTACACATTTATTTTCTTAATTATTATTATAATATAGGCGAAATATTTGATTTGGTCCCGTTACTTATAATTGCGTCAAAATTTTCAAGTTTTTGGCATAGGTACAATATAGTACGATTACGAAAATAGATCCTTTTGTTGGGTGCTTTGGGAACTAAAACCGGGTCTCAGACGGATTTCGGGTGGAAAGAAATGTAGATCACATACTAAGAGATTGTGTACGTAAAGCAAGATGAAGACCAAAATATTTTTATTTCCTGAATTCAATTTATAATTTGGAAATTTGGGTATTTAAAATATTTTTTTTGCTGAGTCCTTTTTTCGCTCTATTCATATTCTCGTCACTCATAATTTTCGCAAAACAATTTGAAACTAATTTTAAGTTCTTACTAAGAGCAGCATGTCTACAGTATAGTATAATTACGAAAAAAGATCTTTTGTTTGTTGTTTTGTGAATTAAAAGCGAATAACAGACTGATATCGTGTTTAAAGAAATAAGAGTCATATACTAAAAGACGGATATCGTGTGGAAAGGAATTACGGTCATATAGTAAAAGATTGCGTATATGCTTGAGAGGGTTCAGATTTCAGCTACGGTGGCCAGTTCATCTGTGGGACGTTAACATCATTTAAGTATTCTCTGACAATCCAAGCGGTATGAGGTCGCCTGTTATCATGCATTAGGAGAAAATTATCACCTACGAAGTGTGCGTAGGGAAAATGGGAGGAAAAGACTGGAGAAGAACATAATCTGCTAATATTTCATTTCGTCATGTTTATTGATATTCCATAGATGCGTTAATTAAAATTAAAAGCACAAGCTATCGAGATGAATCAAAAAGTAAATCATTGAGAAAAGTTATACCTTGACGGCGAATTACTTGTTAAATTTGCTACTTTCTCAAGTGTCTTCACAGGGTATTTCGAGCTAAAACAAAAAAAAACAACATTTTGTTTTGCCTCGTATATGACACACCGGTTTTAAATTTTTAATTTAAAAACAAATTGTAAAGTTGAATAATGTATGTACAAATTAAAGGATCAATAGAATCCGTCCAGAACAAAAAAGTTATCAAGCTTCAAAATTTGTAAAAATTTTAAAGCTTTTTTTTCGTTTTATACAGGGTGTTTCCTAAGCACCTAATTTAAAATATTGCATGTAGCTATATCGCAGGTCTTTTTATGAAAAGAGGAATAGCTATTTCAAATATTTTAGATACTTAGGAAACACCCTGTATAATAGTGTTGGGTATTAAGCTTTATTTTGATCGATGTTAGTGCGAAATAATAATAATAATAATAATAATAATAATAATAATAATAATAATAATAATAATGACTTTTAATTGATACAGTAAAAAAATTGTAAATTGCTAAAGTGAAGTAATTTTTACAGGGGACGAACCAGACTCAAGGTGGCAAAGTCTAGCCAAAAGGGCTACTCATACTCAACCACTATCAAAGCGTGATTCGCCTCAAAATATAAGATAACAGTATAAAACAAAGATATCTATCAAAAGGCTAGCCCATATAACCAGTACCGACTGTCGTATAAAAAAAAACAAGAAAATTAGACAAAAAAAAAAGAAAGACAAAAACAATATTAAGGAACGGAAGTTATAAGTGCCGGAAACATGAGTCAGCAAGGCATAAAAAAGTTAGTGTGTGTAGGTAATTAAATTGGAATCAAAAAGCTTCTGCATAAATTACATGTCAGTTACATAGTGACTAAACAATTTGAATCCACCCCCAGTCCCTGCTGCACGGCTCCGAACAGCGCAACAACCACAGATAAGAGCAACCAATCAATCGCCTTATTGTTTTTTAAATAAATAAGCACAAATCCTACCAATAACATATTATATATTTAATTTAGCTTAATCGTCTTCTTTTAATCAGAAAATAAATAGTTTATTGATGGTTTCCTTTTCGCTATCCAGTAACGAAAATTAAGTTATAAATCGATCTTAAATGGTTTCACCGTGCTGTCATAAACTTTTTATTATTTTTTTCTCGGAACAGACCCCGAATAATTCAATAAATCAAACGGTGTTGGGATATCGACAGCAAGGAAGACCGCAGAGGGGCTATAAATTTGATGTATGTAATTTTTTTTATTCCTTATATCTAGAGCTTTTCGAATGTTGGGAAAACATAAACCAGAAATAAATTATAGCAATAAAAATTAGCACGACTGCGTTTTTTAATACAACGCGATGTAAGTAATATTTTACTGCCGGATTCACTATTGTTTAGACTGGTTTAATCAAGGGTCCAAATTGACTAGTGTGACAATAAGACAACTTAATTTGGTACCGGGTGAGTCAACGATTGCGCGCCTTGAAGATAAGATTTGTCGACAATAAGCTTTTGTGTTAAGGTATGGTTGGATATTATCAAAGATTGTCCTTGCGATCGTTGTTGATCAATCTTTTTAACTAAATGGTTCTTATCCATGAAATTTCCTAATCTTCGGGAAATAATTAAGAAAATAAATTGTCACTTGAATTTATAGACCACCCATAATAGCACTTTTATATGCATAACATGTGACGTCACAACCAATAGGATTACTCTTTGCAAGTTTCGCATTTTGTATGAGAATTTGTAAAGGGGAATATTTCTATTTGTTAATAAAAACCTAAATAAATGGTTAAAAATAACCCTTATAAATACTGAATGTACGTGGAGAATACAAAACAGGTTAAAATCAACGGTATCGACCGAAAAAAAAGATCGTTTTCCTGATTGCCTTTCCGAAAAAGGAACATTTTGGTGTCTGAAGCAAACTCTACACTAAAAATGGCTCTAAATAGAAGGTGGGAGGAGGTCCAGATCCACCATACCCCTAGGTAAATATGCTGCTATGTGTAGTTAACATTTTAGAACCGCCACCCTGAATAGAATTTCTAGCCGTCCCTAAGGCACAAAAGGCATGTGCAAAAGGAAACGTATAACGCAACAAAAATAAATTATGGTAGTATAGCGTGTCCAAACTGAGTGATATATCGCTGTATATTTCATTGTATACCGCTTGTTTTATACCACAAGCCTCACATTAAACCCGAATGGGCGGTGTTAAATAGAATAATGGCTAATTACTGCAACGTAAATTATTCCGTTTTTACTACGCTTTGTGATATATTTCTGACAAATATATCAAATGGAACAAAATATTATTTATTATTTCTTTCTGCCATTGAAGAGTACTAAAAACCGTGATATAGATTATTCGCGACCACAAATGACTGCAGGTGGCAACACCAGTTTTACACGATGGCGGTTACAATAAGGAGTATGCATGTATTTTTTTGGCTAAATTGTTTAAGCCAGTCATTATAAACCCAAAAATATTATTTTGAAGAAAATTACCAGAATTAAAAAATACTTTATTGGAAGAAGAACAAACAACCCAACCTGAACAAGATTAATACATTTAAAACACTAATAATATTAAGTTAAGAACAAAAATACAAAAATAAAATCTATTATAAAATATCACAATAACGGTAGTAAATTAAACATCACATTAATTAACGCAAGATCAAAATTGTTTGCCACTTATTTGGACATAATTTATATTATTACAAAATAAATGTAATTACATTTTAAGAACTTTCTCCCCAGGTTGCTCTGCTTGTCAAATTTAAAATTTTTCATTACGCTTAGTTATTACGTCTGGTTAATACTTTTTTAGCTTTTACATCTGTCCTAAGAAAGTCTTATGCTTTTTTAAACGATGTTGACAACATACGACATCGTTAAAAATGGTTTTTATTACCAAGTATATATTTTTGGATTTTAATCAAAGATCTCGACATAATAAAACATATTGTTTTAGTAGAAAAAAATTTACACTTTTTCTGCAAAGAAAACGTGCTATTTTTTCCAAAGGTTGAATTCAGAGTATTCATCCAATTATTGTATAATTTTGAGAAGCTGAAAAAGTTTTTTCTACTCCCACATGTATATTTTCTGTTTTCTTCACAATAATATACAGAGCTGATTCCAGTTAACTGAACAGACAACAGTTCTCGTTAAGTACCTAGGTAACTATTCGTTCTTCACTTAATGTCAACAAACCCGTCAAAGTAATTATTTATACAAAATTTAAATTTAAATTATTATAAAAAATGAGCGATTTGATGAAAAAACAAACGGCACTAATTATATCGTAATTTACGCAACGTTATTACCCGAGAAATCAAAAAGTAAATATGAATTAACTTACAAAAAAATTATGGATTGGGCACTGGAATTCGAAATAAAAATTATATCAGAATATGTTATTACCATAGTTACTTTGCATACCCAGTTTCGAAAGTAGTGCTTTGCAATGCGAGCACCAAGTTCGCCGCTGCAGACGCAGTCGAGAGCTGCGATGGTGCGAGTGACTGCAAAGCACTTTCCGAGCGTGGTGTACACACTATTTTTTCTACGACTGTAGACTAAAAACACAACACAATTTTTAGTTACCCTTTTTTTCCTAAATTCAGTGCCTATGACAAATTGCACAAGTTGAACTGTCAATATTAATTTTCGCTAATTTGCGTAACATCAATAATGTCTATATGATTGGGGCGGATTCATATTGAAAAGATTTATTATTTGGATGTTACGCCACTCTACTGTTAAGGAAAATTAACATTTTTAAAAAAATGATAAAATTCACTGCGTTTTAAAATACAACAAACAAAACGTAAAAAGAAATGTTCTATACTACGAAGGCGTAGAACTGCCACGGCAAAATAAAAAATAAAAAAATAAAAAATAAATAAATAGCTAAATAAAAAATAAATAAACTCGGAATTCCGACTTTTATCTCGGAATTCCGACTTTTATCTGGGAATTCCGACTTTTATCTCGGAATTCCGACTTTTATCTCGGAATTCCGACTTTTATCTCGGAATTCCGACTTTTATCTCGGAATTCCGACTTTTATCTCGGAATTCCGACTTTTATCTCGGAATTTCGACTTTTATCTCGGAATTCCGACTTTTATCTCGGAATTCCGAGTTTTATTTCGGAATTCCGACTTTTATCTCGGAATTCCCACTTCTATCTCGGAATTCCGACTTTTATCTCGGAATTCTTCTTTGCCGCCTAAAATTTTATATTTTGAACTTCATGTTGGTAATTACCCCCAGTAAATCCGCTCTTGATATGCTTGTAATAAAATTTGTTCAGAATTTCAAGGAAGAGTCAGAAATGATATTACGTAGGGCATGTGCTATTTAATTTAAGAAAGTTATATCCTGACCAGAGAAAACTAAAACTAAATGCATAGCCCTTCTTTTGACTTCGCCGTAGTCGGGTAAAAAGGACCTAGAACCTACATTTTGTCAGAAATTTTCTCAAGCATTAATTTATCAATGGTAATATCCAGGCTAAATAAGTGCTAAAGATGTTTTCCCTGTAAAAGATTTCGAAATAACTTAGAAATGTTTTTAATTGGACAGCCATCAAACCCACAGCTAAATTATGTCCCTATAAATATGGGACATCCTTTCAGGGTTAGCAATTATTCTAGGGCAACTCAGTACAATTTGAACTCAGTATATCATACCTTTGGATCATTAACGGTTAATCCTGCTTAAAGCCATAATATAATCTGTCTAGAAAACCCATCGATACAACCATTTATACAAATGCCATAAGGTTTGAGTTTGTCGTATGAGTCCAAATGCCACAAATAATTGGGTCCTTTATTTGACTATTGCCAGAGAGTAGATAGAATAAGAGAAACACTGGCGTGCACCGATTTCGGGCCTGCCGGGTAGACCGGCTCGGCATGAGCCGGTCTTTAACGTCTGGCCGGTGCCTGGAATATCTGTCCTGAAGGTAAAAAGCCGAGTCATTCAAATGCGTATATGTAAATGATGCACTTGTTAATGAGTTTACCGATTTCCTAGCATCAGCCACGTTGTGCAGTGGTAAAGAATCCGCTTATTGACTTATTAAGTATCTAAATTTAACTTTTCCAATCATCACTACCCCCTTAAGCAATTACTTGCAATTCATATAATAATGCTTTGAAAGGTTCAACCGAACATCTGCCAAAATAAATACAAACTGCGATAGGCCATGACGTCCCCTAGAGCCTACATCAGCTCGCCGGCTTGCCGGTTCTTTTTACCCGCCATCAGAGTGCAATTAGTACTTATTTTTGGTGCGTGTTCTATTAGTTTAGTATATACATATTGTTGCATTTTATTATGTATTACATTTGTTATATGCTGTTATCGACCTCAGCGCCATCTGCCATTAATTATTAATAATAAAGAATTTTTAAAATGATGCTTATTGACCGAGAGGTGTTGGATCGAATCCGTGCTCGGCCGCATCTTTTTTTTTAATTTTTGTCATTTAAAATTCTATAAAAAATTAGGAAATCGGCTCTAAAAGTTGTATTGGAAACGGGTTAGCACTCCTTCATCGATAAAAATTTAGTTCTGTCTTTTTTAAAGGTTCCGAGCAAAACATTTATCGTATCTAGGTATAATATATAATAATATACATACCTTAACCTACAAATTATGTTTTGTTTGTTGTGGGTGCAGAAAATCTAGCGAACGGTGGATCGGAGAGCACTCTAAGGTCGGAACAGGGTTAGCACCTGGTTAGGGGCCCTGACCAGTCTCTTTCCTCGCAGGCGAAGAGGGATCGGTGCGAAAAAAATTCAACAATCGTTCGGCAAAATTCGGTACAGATATTCCAGGTACCGGCTAGACGCTAGTGAGCCGGTCTCCCTTGCGATATTTTCGTGGATTCGCAGGAGCGGCTGTGGGTAGAATGATCCGATGTTGCATGATTATCTTGTTTGAATTTCCTTTATGTCATTTTTCGCGCTAAAATATCTTGGCCCTATCCATACTTTTTTGTGGTTTTGCTTTTGCAAAAGTCATACCCTTTTATTTTCTTTGTGCAAAAGTGCTCTCAGTTCGTATTCCTGTATTTTTTAAAATCGATATTTATTTTGGTAATTATTCGGATTAATGGAACCACCGAATTTTTTGATGAAATTTTGCACAGACCCTAATTTTGGGTCGTAGAACACGAATCCGAAGTCAGTTTTTGGCGGCCTCGTATGGTTTTTCAAAAAAATAATTTAACTTTTAGGTTAGCTTTTTCAATGAATTTCTTTAAATTTCGGTACTTTCACTTAAACACATCTATACAAGTCATTACACACTATTATTCTGAACCATATTTAAGCAAATATGTATATAAAAACACATTAAAAAACAGAGAAAATATCAAAATACTACCCGTGGTACACATTCGCCAAATTTATGATGTAAAGACGCGCTGTTGCCAAATTTACAAATCTTTACCACAAATTTTAACACTTGGACAAAATCTGAGCAAAAAGGTGTTCAGGTTTGCTCAGTTTTCATTGATGGTATTATATATATATATATATATATATATATATATATATATATATATATATATATATATATATATATATATGTATATATATATATATATATATATATATATATATATATATATATATATATATATATATATATATATATATATATATATGTATATATATATATATATATATATATATATATATATATATATATATATATATATATATATATATATATATATATATATATATATATATATATATATATATATATATACAGGGTGTCTGGAAAAGGTCTGTACAAAATGCTACCACGTATTCGTGAGACTAAAATAAGCCGATTTAACCCAACTTACCTATATCCAAAAGTGTTTCGTTAGGGAGATACAGAGCCCCAAAGGGGTACTTAACGATTTACTTTTTTGGCTCTAACTTTTGAACCGACTTGTATAATTTAATGAAATTTTAATATTTTATGTTGGTCATAGAGACTCATAAAACCATACTACAGTGGATGTTTGACATCGTCAGGGAAGTCAGGAACGGACTTGCCACCACACTCGTTGGGCCAAATTTTTGACAGGTAACATTTTACAGAGCTGAAAACTGATTTTTTAAATACTTTGGTCATTCCTCTTTGAAAAAGGTACTCTACATTTGTTTCGATAAAATGAGCCGTTTTCGAAAAAATTAAGTTTTTGTATAATTTTATTTTGAAATAATTTTATCAGAATACTACAATAAAACACCAGTCGTTTTCATTTCGTTAACAATGTGTTATTGACAACACTTTTCAAAATTGTCTGACTGATTATACAAGAATTAAGTAATGGAGCATTAGGTATTCCTATAGCGAATATGCTGACATGCATCTAATTTATGGACAAGCACTTGGCAATTGTGTGGAGGCAAGAAGAATTTATTTTGGTACATTTCCAAATCGACGTTTACCGCACCGAAGAACTTTTGAAAGGGTGGATCGTAGCTTAAGAGAAACAGGTAAAAAGTCAAATGAAATAAAAAAAAGCTAAAAATAGCGAATCTTTTGCTAATCCATTTTAGGAAGTTTTTTGCCGCGCCGTGGTAGAGAAGGGCCTCCAAGAAGAGCAAGACACTCTCAGTTAGAGGAGGAAATTCTGGAGGAGATTGCTGAAAATCCCTCTAATAGTGTAAGAAAGTTGTCGGTTCAAGTTCATGCGACAAAGTGGGTTGTTCATGAGACCCTTCGAGAACAACTGCTACATCCGTATCACGTCCAAAAGGTGCATGCCATGTCTCCCGCTGATAATCCTGCAAGAGTCAATTACGCAAATTGGTTTTCTCAACGATTTAGGCAAAATCCAAATTTTACTAGTATTGTTTTGTTCACGGACGAAGCCGGTTTCACCCGGTGTAATAAATTGCCATAATTTGCATATCTGGCATGAAGAAAATCCCCATGCAATAGAACAGACAAAGCATCAACAAAGATTTATGGTTAACGTGTGGGCGGGGATTATTGGGAATCATCTCATTGGACCGTTCTTTATTGAAGACAGATTAAATGGTGTCATCTATTTGCAATTATTGCAACAAAACTTAAACGGTTTATTAGAAAATGTGCCCTTAGAAATTATAAATCAGATGTGGTTTATGCACGACGGTGCACTGCCCCATTTTAGCAATTTAGTTCGTCAGCACTTATCAAATACTTTTGGTGATAGACGAATAGGTCGAGGTGGGCCTTATTGAATGGCCACCGAGGTCACCCGACATGACTCCTTTAGATTTCTTCTTGTGGGGAAATTTAAAAAGGCTTGTATATTCAACGCCAGTTCACACCAGGGAAAACCTGATAGAAAGAATAACACACCATTGCAACGAAATTCGAGACAATCCTGGAATGTTGTTTCAAGTACAACAACAAAACATCCGTCGGATAAGAAAATGTATAGAGGTACAGGGCGCCCACTTCGAAAATCTGCTCAAGTAAACAAGAAGAAGGAGAGCTTTCACATTTTTAACATTTTTCTATTTAAGCGATTTCTGAAATATCAAAAAGATTCAGTTTTAAGTACTTTTTATGATTTAACTTTTACCTGTCATTAACACATTGTTAACGAAATAAAAACGACTGGTGTTTTACTGTAGTGTTGTAGTATTATCCCAGATAAAACCAGACCAGATGCGAAAGATCGTCAAATAACATGTTCAGTCTCAATGACCTCGAGGGCTGCCTGCACCATCGCTTTGCGATAGTGCAGGCGTCTGTACTATACAGCAGTTACGTTACATTTGAAGAAGACACGGCAGTGGCTGTGATGCTGTGATTTAAATTTATAACCTCGGTCTCCGTACTAGAGGCCAGACAGCCGGTGGATCGTCTCGTCAATCCTTGGCTCGCCGTCGCATGAAGTACAGGCGGCATTGGAGCTTTCGCATCTGGTCTGGTTTTATCTGGGGTATTATTTCCATAACGTGTTATACAAAACCTTAATTTTTTCGAAAACGGCTAATTTTATCGAAACAAATGTAGAGTACCTTTTTTAAAGAGGAATGACCAAAGTATTTAAAAAATCAGTTTTGAGCCCTGTAAAATAGTACCTGTCAAAAATTTGGCCCAACGAGTGTGGTGGCAAGTCCGTTCCTGACTTCCGTGACGATGTCAAACATCTACTGTAGTATGGTTTTATGAGTCTTTATGGCCAACATAAAATATTAAAATTTCATTAAATTATACAAGTCGGTTCAAAAGTTAGAGCCAAAAAAGTAAATCGTTAAGTGCCCCTTTGGGGCTCTGTATCTCCCTAACGAATCACTTTTGGATATAGGTAAGTTGGGTTAAATCGTCTTATTTTAGTCTCACGAATACGTGGTAGCATTTTGTACAGACCTTTTTCAGACACCCTGTATAGATCAATGAAAACTGAGCAAATCTGAACACCTTTTTGCTCAGGTTTGCTTTGGTGTATACAACTTTTTGCTCAGATTTTGTCCAACTGTTAAAATCTGTGGGAAAGATTTGTAAATTTGGCAACAGCGCGTCTTTACATCAGAAATTTGGCGAATGTGTACCACGGGTTGCGTGTTTATTTTCTTTTAGTTTTTTGATATTTTCTCTGTTTTTTAATGTGTTTTTATATACATATTTGCTTAAATATGGTTCAGAATAATGGTGTGTAATGACTTGTATAGATGTGTTTAAGTGAAAGTGCCGAAATTTAAAGAAATTCATTGAAAAAGCTAACCTAAAAGTTAAATTATTTTTGTTGAAAAACCATACGAGACCGCCAAAAACTGACTTCGGATTCGTGTTCTACGACCCAAAATTAGGGTCTGTGCATAATTTCATCAAAAAATTCGGTGGTTCCATTAATCCGAATAATTACCAAAATAAATATCGATTTTAAAAAATACAGGAATACGAACTGAGAGCACTTTTGCACAAAGAAAATAAAAGGGTATGACTTTTGCAAAAGCAAAACCACAAAAAAGTATGGATAGGGCCAAGATATTTTAGCGCGAAAAATGACATAAAGGAAATTCAAACAAGATAATCATGCAACGTCGGATCATTCTACCCACAGCCGCTCCTGCGAATCCACGAAAATATCGCAAGGGAGACCGGCTCACTAGCGTCTAGCCGGTACCCGGAATATCTGTACCGAATTTTGCCGAACGATTGTTGGATTTTTTTCGCACCGATCCCTCTTCGCCTGCGAGGAAAGAGACTGGTCAGGGCCCCTAACCAGGCGCTAACCCTGTTCCGACCTTAGAGTGCTATCCGATCCACCGTTCGCTAGATTTTCTGCACCCACAACAAACAAAACATAATTTGTAGGTTAAGGTATGTATATTATTATATATTATACCTAGACACGATAAATTTTTTGCTCGGATCCTTTAAAAAAGACAGAACTAAATTTTTATCGATGAAGGAGTGCTAACCCGTTTCCAATACAACTTTTAGGGCCGATTTCCTAATTTTTTATAGAATTTTAAATGACAAAAATTAAAAAAAAAGATGCGGCCGAGCACGGATTCGATCCAACACCTCTCGGTCAATAAGCGGATTCTTTACCACTGCACAACGTGGCTGATGCTAGGAAATCGGTAAACTCATTAACAAGTGCATCATTTACATATACGCATTTGAATGACTCGGCTTTTTACATTCAGGACAGATATTCCGGGCACCGGCCAGACGTTAAAGACCGGCTCATGCCGAGCCGGTCTACCCGGCAGGCCCGAAATCGGTGCACGCCGGGTTTCTCTTATTCTATCTACTCTCTGGCAATAGTCAAATAAAGGACCCAATTATTTGTGGCATTTGGACTCATACGACAAACTCAAACCTTATGGCATTTGTATAAATGGTTGTATCGATGGGTTTTCTAGACAGATTATATGGCTTTAAGCAGGATTAACCGTTAATGATCCAAAGGTATGATATACTGAGTTCAAATTGTACTGAGTTGCCCTAGAATAATTGCTAACCCTGAAAGGATGTCCCATATTTATAGGGACATAATTTAGCTGTGGGTTTGATGGCTGTCCAATTAAAAATATTTCTATGTTATTTCGAAATCTTTTACAGGGAAAACATCTTTAGCACTTATTTAGCCTGGATATTACCATTGATAAATTAATGCTTGAGAAAATTTCTGACAAAATGTAGGTTCTAGGTCCTTTTTACCCGACTACGGCGAAGTCAAAAGAAGGGCTATGCATTTAGTTTTAGTTTTCTCTGGTCAGGATATAACTTTCTTAAATTAAATAGCACATGCCCTACGTAATATCATTTCTGACTCTTCCTTGAAATTCTGAACAAATTTTATTACAAGCATATCAAGAGCGGATTTACTGGGGGTAATTACCCCCATGAAGTTCAAAATATAAAATTTTAGGCGGCAAAGAAGAATTCCGAGATAAAAGTCGGAATTCCGAGATAAAAGTGGGAATTCCGAGATAAAAGTCGGAATTCCGAGATAAAAGTCGGAATTCCGAGATAAAACTCGGAATTCCGAGATAAAACTCGGAATTCCGAGATAAAAGTCGGAATTCCGAGATAAAAGTCGGAATTCCGAGATAAAAGTCGGAATTCCGAGATAAAAGTCGGAATTCCGAGATAAAAGTCGGAATTCCGAGATAAAAGTCGGAATTCCGAGATAAAACTCGGAATTCCGAGATAAAAGTCGGAATTCCGAGTTTATTTATTTTTTATTTAGCAATTTTTTTATTTTTTATTTTTTTATTTTTTATTTTGCCGTGGCAGTTCTACGCCTTCGTACTATACACTGTCAGTGAGTTTTAATCATAAAAAAAAGATGCCTGACCCGAATCTATCTCTTATTTAAAGTTTTAATGTGTTTAATGATCCCATTTAGGAGATTAATATGTTAAAAGATCTATGGTGACATTTTTTCTGTCACTAGGACCACAATATTCTTTCTTTATATCAATTTCCTAAAATAAATCATAAAATATCGGGAAGCTTCTATTAATACTCTAAAAAATACCTATAGAATATGAATCTACGGTTAATATTGTCACGCTATTCATACAAAAGGAAAATAAAACAAAAAATTTAACTAAAATGAAATTAAGCTGGCCAACGTGGACGCCACGTGAAGAATGCCGCCTTAAACTCGTGTTTTACAGTTTTCAATCATGATACAAATTTACAAATAAAGAAGATATGACACCGCGCAGGTAGGCGTGGCCACGTACGTCAAGCTGTGAGTAATTCCGCCATATTTTTTAAACGAGACACGTGTTTGTTAAGCTCGCGTTGTGTTTTAAATTTATTTTTTGGTGTTTTTATATCACTTTTAAGAGTTTAAAAGTAAAAATGAGGTGTGTTGTGTATGGTTGTGATGTGGACAATCAACGTAAGGGCTTTACGCCCGATATTAAAGTTTTTAGCTTCCTCAAAGGCAAAGTAACACAAAGTATTTGGAAGTGTTTGTGCAAAGGAGAAGATCAGTTTAATGTGAAAAATGATAAAAGCCGTTCTAGACATTTTAACGAAAGCGATTATGAAGGTAATTTAAAGCATAAATTGTGTCATGTCATGAATGTAAAATGTGTTTAATGTTTTTACAAACCTGCTTCAATAAAAAAGTTTACAGTGACAAACAATTTCTAAAAATCTCCACGGTAACGAATCACCAGACTTTAATCGAGAAAATACGACAAACGAAGAGACTGAAGAAAGGCTATTTTCTTAAAAAATAATCTTGTTTTACCTAATTTCATAAATTTAGATATTTTTGTTTTGTTTGGAGTAATTTTTGGCATTATAAGATTTTTTGAAATTAGAAAAATCAAAGTAAACAAAAATACAATAATTTTTAATAATTTACTATTTATCGTGTAAAAATCCCAAAAAAAAACTATCCTAAAAACATGTTTCCGACGCAAACATAACATACCGCTGTTATTCACCGCAAAAAATATTTGACAAATTATAGGAACTAACAAATTTCTAATTTATAACATATTTTCGGAAGACTCTGTAGGTATATATGTTAATAAGAATATGCCTCTACTTAAAAATTATTATCTTAATTATTAGCATAATTTTATTTTATAAAATATTTACCTTTTATTTTCACGTAAATAAATACATAGAACGCAATTGGCAGGCAATTTACTAACATCTATTATTTTAAATTAAGTTATCTGTTTATTTCAAAAATAACTCACAGTGTAACGTCATGCGCGAACCCGGACGAATTTGACACGGTTTGGTATCATACCTTCCTTTTATTGTATCATGGTTTTCAATGAATCAACCAATAAGGGGGTTAAATTGGGATTGAAAGTTTGTAATGGAGTAAAATTGTGATAAGGTTCTATTACCGTGAAACTACGTGAAAGTATTTTAAAAATAAACCCATGGTTGTCATCAATTGTGATAAGGTTCTATTACCGTGAAACTACGTGAAAGTATTTTAAAAATAAACACATGGTTTATAACTTTATGGAAATTCACCCCTAAGGGGGTGAAATGGGGGTTCAACGTTTCTAGTTTAATTATGGATATCACGTTGACGAAGTTGCGGCTGAAAGCTTGTTAATAAATCGTCAATAAAACTTAAGAGTTATTTTAATATTTCAGCGATTAGCTTGGTTTTCAAATTATTTTCATCTTGAAATATGTTGCCAAAATGAATTTAGTTCTATTATTGTGGAAAGTACATACTAAATTTGCCATTTTCTTCATAAATCTTGAGAAAAAAAACTGCTAAAATAATTTACCAAACTGACTACAGCTGCCTCTGGAAGAAGCATAATAATTCAAATATATATTTTCCTTTATTTTCTGGGTTTTGAAACAAAAAATATATTACTATAGTCAAACAAAGGGTGAAAAAGCGGCTACTTTCTCAAATGTCACTAATAATAGGATGGCTTACAACAAATAAAGTCATGATATATGTATGTCTGTCAACAAAAGGAAAAATATTTCTAAGAAAAATACGTTTAAGTAACGTAATTTTTTACGGGCAAGATTCTTTTGTAATTGACTTAAGGGTTGGTCTAGAAAAATACATTTGGTAGGCTTGATTGCAGTGCTTCGCCTTACTTGTTGATCCTAAGATTTATTCTTTAAATTTATAAATCTGGGGTTAAGTACATAAAATCATTTTGACTGATCACCGGCGGAAGTTGGATGAGATACCTGAGACTCAGTGGCGTAGCCAGACTCTAGGAGCGGAGGGGGCGAAATTATTTATGGGAGCCAATTCAGTAGCGTAAAGTACACCCCCGCAAACTCCGAGTAGCTGGGGGCCCAGCCTTCTAGATGGCCCAACTCCAACCACAGTAGTAATTAATAAATGTCTATAATTTTGAATGGTTTTTAAAATAGTTGTCTCCGGAATCACTGGCCATTAAAAAAACACATGGAGAAACTTGAATTTGTATTTTTACTGATTTTTCAGTGTGCAGTTTTAGAGCGCATAAATTTATCATTAAATACATTACAATCTGTTGAAATAGATTTGGAAATCGCCAAAACAATGTTAAATTCTAGTTTAACTTCTATTACAAACCCTTGTGATAGTTTTGAAAACATATAAGAGACGGCGTGGCGCGGCAAGTGCTTTCTCTAGGAAATGGAAAATCACCCCAGAATTCGAGAAAAAGAGGCACGGAAACGTTAAGAGATTTTTCTAGGAACTTACTACTGACGTACGACTGCACAATACTGAACGACTATTTGACGTTGATGTATAACATCCAGTTGTGGTATTATTGTAACTCAAAGAATGAATTGCACATACGAAAAATTTAGTTTTCTTTCTCCAAAAAATATTACAACTGCTGCTCATGATAAACTCTATAATAAAGCCAGTGCTCTTCAACAAGGCTATATCAATGTTATTCCCTGAATTTCCAGCTAAAATCAGTATTTATGCAAGGTTTGCGTAAGTCAACTTCAATAAATATACTGGGTAATTTTTGATAATTAAAAACATGTACGTAATGCCATTGTGTTGCTTATAACCTTGCCAGTTACTGTGGCAGTGGTTAACAGATATTTTTATGAACTGAAAATAATAAAAAAAAAAATTTACGTAGTACGATGATGAAAGAGAGACTTTCAAATGGCTCTTTCAGCAAGAAGCAAGAAAATTAGAGCTAGATGATTTAATAAACGAATCTGCAAAAAAAATGGACGGCGGCAATCAATCACCATCGGATTTTTTAGAAAATACAAAGCTTTTAAAACTTTATTATATATATTATAAAATTTATCGCATTGATTGTCTTCTATGGGTTAAAACGTAAGATTTAAAAAAATAAAAATAATTATATGTTTGAATAAAAAAACTATATATTATAATTTATATTATTGAACAAAAAACTTTCCATGTTAAATCTACAACAAACATTTTATTTCAGCGTTGTCGCGTTTCATTTCAATTATTTTTAAACAAACAGATTTAATCTTAACAACCGACCGATATCGATAGTACCGATAGTGACTTTAAGAACTATTGGAAACTATCGATAGTATTCGACCACTAATAAGTGGACCTTACACGATCAATAATATTGACAATATCAGTGTTGAAAATACAGCTATCAATCCTTGTGCCAGCCAGTCTCAATACAAAACTTACACGATTAATACTGTTGTAATATAATATGAAATTATTTAAAAAATCACATTTTTTATGTAATTTAAGTTTTTTAAACCTATTGAGGGGCGACGATAGGGAGTTGAGGTCAAGAATTTTAAATGCAACCCTAGCCGTATGGCACCTCATCGTAAAGGTCTTCAAAAAAGAAACACTTTACAGTAAACCCTACCGGTCCCTATCGTTATTCGTTTTTAAAGGCCAAGCCTTCAAAAATTAATAATCGCGAAACAAAGATTAAAAATTTAAATACCTTTATTTCTCTTATTACTTTAAAAGTTGTTCAAAATTTCCATCATGAACTTCTTGGCAGTAATAAAGTCGATTTTGGAACTCACTTCTCGCATTTTCGAGAATGGCAGGCAGGTGTTACTTCTTGGCAGAGTTTCAAAATCGACTTTATTACTGCCAAGAAGTTCATGGTGGTCATTTTGAACAACATTTAAAGTAATAAGAGAAAAAAGGTACTCAAATTTTTAATTTTTTATCACGATTTTTAATTTATTATAGGCACGTTATTTAAAAATGAATTAAGATACGGACCTCGGGTTTCCGGTAAAATGTTTTTTTAAGGCTTTTAAAATGAGATACCTCACGGCATAGGGTTGCATTTTAAATTTTTGACCTCAACTCCCTAATGTCACCCCTCCAGAGGGTTGAGAAAGTTAAATTACATAAAAAAGTTGATTTATTAACCAATAAGATGCACCTAAAATTAGGCGTCTCTGTCTTTACTAATAACCAAGATACTTATCCATACTAAGACTTCTCGGACACCCTGTATAAATACTGACTAAAATTAAAGAAGTTAGTGGTAAGATAAACGACAATAAATCGACGCTCGCACTAAATTTTTTACCAAAATAATAATATAGAAAGAGCGATGTTTACCACAAAATGTTACCTGATATTGTCGTGTCCGGAATGAATATTATAGCCATAAGGCAAGGTCAACAAACAAGACATAAACAAAGTCCCTTTATTAAAATTAATTCAGTTAATTTATAAAGATGGCTTACAGTCTATTCCGGCTGAGGTTAATTTAATAATTAATTTACACGGACTAAATTTGATACCTGTTGGAAACTGCAAGAGCAGCGACATTATGATTGAATGGCTCGCATTAATAATGTTCAGCTAGCTTTACGCTCCTTTGTCTTTTTTCTTAATTGAAACTCCTTTATTATTGCGTATAACAGCATTAAAAAAAATGAGGATGGGATTAAACAAAGAAAATAGCAAAATATTATTATTCTGGTGGGACAATTTTTTTTCCTTGGCCAAGGGTGCAAACACAGAAAAAACAGGTTTCCCGTTTTCAGGTGTCCGGCGCCGACCAGGGCCTATAATTTGCCTTGTTTTTAAATTGTCACTAGAGCATTGCTATGGATAATTTTAAAAACAAGGTAAATTATTGTAGGCCCTAGTCGGCGCACAGTAATATATTCCAAAACTTAAATCGATAATATCTCTTGATTGGAAAAAGATTTCGGGATGAACCAAACGGCGTTTTGTAGTTTATACTCGATTTGAAATTGGTTGATAGTAATAAATCATTTTTAGCAGCCGATTCCATAGGCGCACCTACCTGACGTGCCGGTTTGAACCCTATTTACTTATCCGAATAATTTAGTAATCATTATTGTCATAACAGGTAAAAATAATTATGCCGAGAATTCCGGGAACAATTAATACACAATGTTACTTTTCAGGTAGTTACGAAAAATTAGGTACCTCTACTTATTGGTATAAAACTGTGAGTCATTTTAAGAGCGAACAAACCTAATGCGAGTATTCTAGGACACACATTTGGGTAATTTTTGAAAATGGAGAGTCTTTCAGGATTTATTCCAGTTAAGCGAGCTGCGAAATCAGCGCTAAGCATTAGTGAAAAGATTATTGTGCTTAATGTATTTAATGCACTTAGATATCAAAAAAGTGCAATAAGTATCGATTCTGCAGTGGAACTTTGTTCAAAGATGACAGGTATTGGAAAAGCAACCATCTACAGGCTGATGCGGGAAGAAAAGACAGGAACCGTGACGCCACCAAAACCATCTCCAGGAAGGCGAACAATACCGATCGATGAGGACGAAAAGGCCATCATAAGACGAAAGGTGCATTCATTCTATTTCAATAAGGAGATCCCTACTTTGGATAGAGTTTTAGGGGCAGTAAAAGAAGACTTTCCTGCAATCAAGAGAGATAAACTATGGAAAGTTCTAAGAGAAATGAATTTTAGATGGGAAAAACATAGTCGGAAGTCTCATTTGCTCGAAAAAGATGAAATAGTATGTTGGAGACGTAATTATTTGAGAAAAATAAGAAAATTTCGCAATGAAAACAAAACAATTTTCTATTTGGACGAAACATGGCTGAACGAAGGCTACACAGTTGGAAAAATATGGACAGACAAAAATGTGACTTCTCACCGGCAAGCATTTTTAGACGGTCTATCAACAGGAATAAATCCGCCCTCTGGAAAAGGAAAACGATTAATTATAACTCACATCGGTAGCTCCAATGGATTTTTAGAAGGTGGACTATTATCATTCCAATCAGTTCGTACAGGCGATTACCACGAGGATATGAATGCTGATGTTTTTGAGGAGTATTTCGAACAAATGATAGAGCTGATTCCACCTGGCTCCGTCATTGTGTTAGATAACGCTCCGTATCACTCCAGAAGATTGGAGAAGATGCCTACAACTGCTTGGCGAAAAGCAAAAATTATCGAGTGGCTTGTGGAGAAACAAATACAATTTGAGGACAATATGGTTAAAAAGGAGTTGCTATCAATTGTAAACACCCATAAACATCGGTTTCAAAAATATGTTGTTGACGAAATGGCCAAAAAACAAAATATAATAGTGCTTCGGCTCCCCCCCTACCATTGCGAATTAAATCCGATCGAACTGGTATGGGCTCATGTGAAAGGTTATGTGGCTAGAAAAAATACCACTTATAAAATGAGTGATGTTCAAAAACTCTTTGAAGAAGCGCTTCAAGAAGTCAACGCGGGGAAGTGGCAAAGATGTATAGAGCATGTACTAAAGGAGGAGGAAAAAATGTGGCAATTGGATAGTTTACTGGAGAAAACGGTCGAACCACTTATTATCAATTTAGGGGAAGAAGACAGTCCCTCAGATATTTCATTTTCTGATGATGATTAATTTAAAGCGAAGAACTGTAATGACTTACTATAAATTTTATAGAATTTCAAATAGAAACATTTTTCCAAATTTACTTGTTTATTAGTTGCTTTATTGTTATTAGTATTATATTTATTCAAATACAAGGGTAACAAATTATGCCACACATCCGAATGTTCACTAAATTATATAATTATTGTGTTTAATATAAACTTAAACCCACCCGAAAGCACGTGCATGAGTGCAAAACATCACAGGTAGAATACTACCGCTTATTGTTCGAGCCTCGGGTTAAGCTTTGTATTCGACGCCCTTATCAGATCTATAGGAATGGAAAGTTTAATAAATGCAAAAGGGTCTAGACTTTCAATGTATATACTATTTAAAACTTGGCAATTTAGGTGGACCACTCTGTGTACGTGTTTGACGGATTTTAATGATTTATTACTATCAACCAATTTCAAATCGAGTATAGGTAATTATCTGTCTGGAAAAAATAGACACAAAATGCCCCTTCTATTGAAAATGCCTAAAAACACGCAGAATTCGATACTTTTTGCTTTTTTTTTTTTCGTTATTTTGGTCGCTTCTTTTTACTGCCGTTGGAATTTGATGAACATGATTTTTTTTTTAAAAACTAGACTAGAAGCTTTCATTTGCTTTTTTACATATATCATTTATATTTCTTATTTTGAACAATTATTTATTCCGTAAACAAATGTACATGCATACTGAGTGTTTTCATGTTTTATGCCAATCATACAGTTTTTATTTTGCAAAGACTAAAGAACTTAAAATTACAAATTTTACTGTTTTCCTAAAACGCACGAGATGTTTTTATTAAATAAAAAAAAAATGTTGGCGTTTTAGGGAAAACTCTACAATTTTTGTATTTTAAACTATTTGTCTTTGCAAAAATCAACAACTGTAAGGGGGACATAAATCATGGAAACATCCGGTACCATATGTACAGGGTCTTCCAACGAGGACTGAACAGGGGCTCATGTTTGAGCTTCCTTGTATTTAAAGAAAAATCTAAAATAGCCAATCGATGTACTTTTTCCTGCAGAATTCAAAAATGAAACCAAAAATTTATTTGAACCAGAAACAAAAGAGTTACGCTATGGAAAAGGTGTTTTTTAAATGGAACATAGCGTTTTTTATACGATTTTCGGAACGAGTGATTTTTTTTATGTCCGTTCTGATTAAAATATTTAATATTGTGACAGCTATTTTTATTAAATTTTAATGTTTTATCCAGTATAATTTAACTTCAACCTGTTTGAAACATACACTAGGTAATAAAGGTAAAATTACCTTGAAATGTAAATTTGTCAAATTTTTTGACTTTGACGGATTTCAAGGTGATTTTACCTTTATTACCTAGTGTATGTTTCAAACAGGTTGAAGTTAAATTATACTGGATAAAACATTAAAATTTAATAAAAATAGCTGTCACAATATTAAATATTTTAATCAGAACGGACATAACAAAAATCACTCGTTCCGAAAATCGTATAAAAAAAGCTATGTTCCATTTAAAAAACACCTTATCCATAGCGTAACTCTTTTGTTTCTGGTTCAAATAAATTTTTGTTTTCATTTTTGAATTCTGCAGGAAAAAGTACATCGATTGGCTATTTTAGATTTTTCTTTAAATACAAGGAAGCTCAAAAATGAGCCCCTGTTCACTCCTCGTTGGAAGACCCTGTACACTTGTTGAAGAATAAAATTGTTTAAAATCAGGGAATTAAGTTTATTTTTTATCTAAGACATCTCACGTAGACTTCAAGCCTATAATTATGTACTAACGTACCGTGGGCATCTGAAAAGAAGGGAAATGTAGTCCGCTGACCCGGGATTTGAAGGATTGGAGGTGGGACGGGAAACATCTGCAGGCCATTTGTTCCATAATCTGGAGACCCTAGGTATGAATAAGCGAGAGAAGTGGTCTGTTCTAGGCATTTGTAGCTGGACAGTAAAGGGATGCATACGTAACGCTCCTCTTATTGTTATGTTAGGAGCAGTCAAGGGGGGAATAATACCAGCTAGTTCTTCAGAGCAAAATCCGTGGAAGTAGCGGTAGAAAAGGGATAAATCCCCAACAGCGCGGCGATGAGCGAGAGAAGGGAGTTTTCTCGTGAGGGCTGGGTCATTGATAAGTCGAATGGCTCTCTTTTGGATAGAATCAAGGATCTTAAGTGTCGAAGGTGATGCCACTCCCCAGTTGTGGGAGCAGTACTCTAGGTTTCCATATAAGATTTTAACGATCTCACTGGAAGATTTAATACACCGTCGCTCTTATGCCGAGAGAAAATAGTTTTTTTTTTATATTTAAGTTTGCAATTAAAAACTATCTTACACTTAAATGGAAAAAAATTTCTCTTAGTTTAAGATAGTTTATCTCAGATTTTAAATAAATATTTTTTCAAACAATGATAACAAGTATTTCTTTAAGAAAGCGAACATTCTTTAATACGAAATTGTGTATGTCTTTCATTAAGAACATGTTCTCTTAGTATAAGAGCAGTCAAAACCTATGTCCGCAATATATCACTTTTGTCCTGAAAAATTTATTTTTTAATATAAAACCTGTTTACACGCGAACTAAATTAAGAACTATTTTAATACGAGATGTTTTCTTTTGTTCTAAGTGCACAAATACGAAAACATTTTTTTTTGTCTTTGAGACCCTATTTCTTTGTCACATATGAAAGTCAATATGTTCTTGAATAGAAACCAATGGCTTTACGTTAAGACATTATTTTTATGTGTGTAATAAATTAAGTTTACTACCTGAAGTTTAACCCCTTATAAGTTGGAAAGTTAGGAATGGTAATAAATAAAATTTATACTTTATTGCCTATTGGGAATACCATTAGTAATATAAACTACCTGTATCCTTTTTTATTAATATCACAATTTACATTTTTCTCCAGCTAGATTATTTATCTAATTCGATCACAGTACGGCGCGTGAAAATGACCGGTTTTTAATTTGGAAACAGGAGAGAATTTATTTTTTTTGGATGAAATTATCAAATATACCTAATATCGCATTAAAAATTATCGGCAATTTTTGGGAAAATCCGCATGAATGCGGTTTCACCAGAAAAACCATGAATGCACATAATGCACGTATGCTTTTGCTTGCCCTAAACCGTATGAATGCAGATTTGTCCAGAAATTTCCCATAAGTTTCAATGCACGCGTTATGTTCGTGGAAGAAGTTCATGAACCAAATTTGCGACATCCCGTACAGGTGAAACTTCCACATCGTCGTCATAAAAAAGTAGCTGGTGTCATATTTTCATATACCACCTTAAATTAAATATTGACACGTAACCAAATAACATTCGTTAAAAAAAAACAAATAATTATGTCGCGTCTCGGCAGCATTTCGATGGGAAATATATCCAAAAATATCGAAAATCTAATGCCAGTAAATACTAAAAGGTCAACATCGTTGATATAACTGCAGTTCGAATTATTGTGATATAAAAATAAAAAAATCGTTTTGGTGTTTTTCTAAATATGACTTATGACCTTGGGAAAAAAATTATCCGGCTATTTTTTTGTCAGAAAAATTTCCGCGATAATCTTTTTTTAACAATAAAATGTAGCAAAGGGCCTTGCCTTTCTTTGAGGCCTTTGCTTCTCAGACTGTTTGTAAATTAAAATGTCGATGTTTGCGTCTGCGAAAAGGAACTGTATTGCACGGGTTGTTATAATTCCCTGTATCCCTTCTGTTTCCGGTAGAGCCAGTCTTGATCTCTTGCTTGCGATCATAAATGATTTAACTGTTTTCAGGGCCCGGAAAATATGTTCGTCTATAGGTGTTCATCGTTTGTTTCTTGAGAGATAATTGGGTAGTATATGATTCTTTAAGTATCTACATAGTTCTCCATCCGGAAATTCTATTGAATGTTTCATTTGAACCATAGTCCCTCTTTGTCTGTTCTGCTTTTTCAGTCCTTCTTTCCCCGCGAATTTAGCTATGGTTTTCCTTATTTCTATGTCACAGTTGTCTATTGGTGCAGAGCGCCTCCCAGATGCATCCCCGTTGAGTGGGTAGCCCCTCGAATATACCTTCCATCCATGCTTCTTCGGTTATTGCTCGAAAGTTTTCGTAGGTTTCGATTTTCTTGATGTTTTCTCTCATCTTAATTCTTCTTTGTATTTTTTTGCATTCATCGCATTTCTCCTGACTCCGCTCTGATTGTTCTTCCATGTGTGTTTTTTTTTTGTTTATATTCATTTCCAATATTTGTTTCCGCAGTCTCTCATTTTTTGCTTGTAGGTCTCTTTCATAACCGTGCGCTTGTAATTTATCTAGCCACTCTTGAATGTTTTGCGCTTGGGTTTTTTCCGTACAGTATACTAACTTACTACTAATATCAACATACTCCTTGGGTTTATAGGCTTCTTTGAAGACATTTTCTAGAAGTTTTACATATTCCCTTATGTCTTTCAGCCTATTTTCTTTTTGCTTCTGTTCCTAGGTCATTCTCTTCTTGCAAAACTTTTTCTTTTAGAAGGGTGATCGAATTTCGAGTTTCTTCATTCGGCTCCTCGTGTCTAGGTCTGGGACTGACTGTGCTCTTGATCTAGGCGGGGTTCTCACAATTGAGTCTCTTCGTGCGAACGGGTCTCGTGGTCGATGACCAGCAGTAAGGAAATTTCCTTCATTACGCAGTGTCTCTTCAGTTTTGTTTTTTTTTCAAAATTATCCATCAACTTCCCACGAGTAGGGTCGAAATAAACTGTCCAGCGTGGCAATGCACCCTTACCACGCTAAGGCTAACATCCCCTTCGGTTCGCCTGGTCCTCCGGGACACCGTTTGCGACTATCTGTCGTGTAGCCATTCACCCATCGGCACGATACATCTGTTCCGGATTTATTCCACAGGTTTACTCCTGTCGAGCTGTCCTTAGCTTTGCCGCTCCTCTCAGACCTTACCGGCATGGGTGGCCCTACCAGGAGTATAAACTCCAGCCGGCATCGCTCTTCGAATCCTCACGGCTACTGAGCCCCCCGACCAACATCAAGGTCTCACAGCTCCTTGGGGGGATCCATATATCTTCTATCTACATATCTTATCTATCTATCTAAACTTACTAACCAGGAATTAATGTGTTTTCGACAAATTATATTTTCAAAAAACCGTCTTTCGAAAAAATGTATTTTCGAAATATTGTTTTTCAAATGAATATATTCTCAAAATAAGTATTTTTCAAAATAAAAATAGAAAAAGCTGTAACGGTTTACGTAGAAAACTGCCCTGTGCGGTAAAATTTTAATAAAAGTGATTTTCATTCTATTAAATATATTTAGTTTTGCACATCCAAATTTTCTAGATTTTCTAGTGGGATCTGAAAGAAAAACTGTGTCACTGCATGCCTAGAAATCAAATAATTTTTGGATATATAGTAAATTAATAAGGTATTAGTTTTAATAAACTTTATCAAGGGCGCCGTTGTTTCAGAGCTTTATGCAAGCAGGGAAGACCCTGGGAAGCGCCAGCCGGTTCAAAATTAGTTACGAAGCTGTTTAATTTGGGTATTACTAAAATAATCATCATATCACAAAAATATGCTGGTTGTTTCAAAAAACGTGCCATCGCTCGTGTGAAGATTCCTCACCAAAAAAGCAGACCAATAGCCCCTTATAGCATGTATATATCGTGAACGCTAAGATTATCTTCTTCGCTAGTGCAAAACAAGAAGACCATAAAATGAAAAATAAAAATAAAATAAGGACTATTATTTGGTTCTGGTCTGGATGCCCTCCTGGTATCTCTGGGCAGGCTCACACCCAGGGCGTCTGAAGGACAGACAACGTTGTCTGTTCTCTGCTTTCTGTTTTCCGGATAGGTAGTCTACACGTTAAATTCACTTAAGTACATTATTTACCTCCGTGAAGCGATTCTCGAACACCATTAAAATTTCTATTGAAAACCTATGCTCTAACAAAGACAAAAATTACAATTACCATACCGTGATTTTTTTTATATAGAAGCCTAAGGCCTAAGCTATAAAATTATTTAATGCAATTCTAATTGTCCAGCTGATAATTTCCAGCAGGATTTTTTTAACATGCCGTGCGCAGATTACCGACACAAGTACAAAGACATAAAAAAAGTGCATAATGAAATTTAAGTTTTTTAAAGAAAAAACGTACATTTGGCAGTTTTATGGGACTATTTAAATAAAGAAAGTATTAACAAATACAAGTATTGCCCAGCTCTGTTTACACACTTATAATTTGCTCATGGCAAAACTTATTAACACTGACTTTTACACTAGAATTCATTAGAAACTATACGGATAACAAATCTTACACTTTCTTAAGATTATTTATTTTATACAAGATATTATAAATTTTATTTATTTTAGGCCGCTATCAAGCAGGGATATCTGTTGAAACAAACAAGATCCTTTCAGCGATGGAGGAAGCGATACTTTAAGTTAATGGGACGTAAATTATATTATTCCAAAGACCCTAAGGTAGGAAATTTCTGATTTACTTTAGAAGACCCTTTTCACGGCATAACAGATATTTTAAATTGCGTATCTGGAGTGATACTATAAAATAAAATTAATATTAAGCTGACATAAAAAAATCTTTGATAATTTTTGGTGGCAGATGTAGGAAACCATAGACGTTAAAAAAACTATAATAGACAAATCATCTCATTCATAAAATCGTTTAGCGCCAAATCAATCATCGGTTTAAAAAATGCAATGGATGCGACTAGAGCAGAGGTTGACACAGCGGAAAAAATGGCATCACTGTCCAGCATTTCTGGCGGCTGCCTCTTCCAGCAGCGTACTGTTTTGTATCAAATTGTAATTATTCTAATATTACTAATATGTATAACTGTCACTTAATCACGCCTGAAAGGCTTAGAGAGGAATTTTGTACAGGTGTTTAGGACCCGGAGTAGGACATAGACTACTTTTTATCCCGATAAGTAGTATACAATTACACGCCGAATCGGCTTAACATATTTGGCTGAAATTTGGCATAGAGTTCTTAGGTCCTATAACAAGACGTAGACTACTTTTTAACCCGAGAAATTGAAAATGATGATAATAATAATAATAATAATAATAATAATAATAATAATAATAAAAACATTTTATTAAAATAAAGCATTTTACAAAAAAAAAACAAGTAAATAAGAAGCAGCTGCGAGGCGCAGTCTAGCCAGAATATAGGCTAATCTATTGAACCCCGTTCCGCTCATTATGTCTTAAAAAAAAGGAAAGAAATGAATGGTCCAAAAAATCAATTATAAATTAATAATATATGATACATAATGTTAATACACCTAAATAGCTTTATAAATATATCACGGACATTGCCATACCAAAAAAAATTAAATTATAAGATAGATATATTTACAATGATCCAAGAAAAAGACTAAAGAGGACAGAGTAACAAATTAAGTCCTTTGGAGATTAAGTAAGTATTTTTTGAACTGCGTCTTAAATTTTTTATTATTAAGTAAAGGTAGCTCGTTAGGTGAGTTGTATAATTTAATAGCATTATAAGTAAACGCTCTTTGAAACATGGCGCTCTGGTGATGAGGCATGGTATTTTTATTTAAAAACCTTATATACGAGAATGCATGTTTTCGCGAAAAAGAAATTTATTTTTTAATGACACAGGTAAAGCAGGATTGGTCAAAATTTTATTAAGAAAATTTCAAAAGTGCAGAAATCGGCGATTATACATTTTAAGACTTTTAAGGTTCTTAAAAGTATGCGAAATATAATCGAATTTTCTAATACAAAAATCAGACGTGAACATGTATTTTGTACTTTTTGTATTCCATCTCTATCCAAACACGGACCATAAATAAAATCGCGGTAATTAAAGCCAGAGATGACTAGAGACTCGCAGAGTATTCTGCATAAATAAGTACTAAGGAAATGACGGGGGTTATACAATATTTTTGAAGTGAAGTATGATTTTTGTATCAACCTCTTCACATGCTCTCTATACCTCAACTCCGTGTCAATAATTATAATTAAACATATATTTATGTATATTCTGGCTCCATCAATAGTTATGCTAATATTTTCGTTTAAGAAAGCCACGTCATTTTTGTTATATACCAAAAAGGATTAAAAGTGATTTTGCAGGATTTAACATTAAATTATGTTCTAAAGAAAGTTGTTTCAATATGTTTAAGTTTTCATTAATCAAATCTGACGCAGTCAAGTAGTCGTGATGTTCACAATGAAAATAAATCTGCGTATCAACTGCGCAAGTCTGAACTTTATAGTGTCTTAAGGACTTTACAATATCAGAAATATAGATCACTCGAACAAGATATCCAAGGATGGAGCCTTGCGGCACGCCTGAAAGAATTTGAACTTGTTCTGAAGAGTTATTGTTACAAGGAATTTTTGGAAAACGGTTAAAGAAGTATGATTTAACAAGGTTTAATCAGCTCTAAATGTTGAAAAACTATGTGTAAAACACCAAATACCTGTCTTTTTTGACGGTAGATTTTCTCTCTCTCTATCTACTAAAATTCTTAAATAATGTCTATTTGATTGTGGCTGGTTTATGCTTAACCTAAAAAAAAACCTTGGTATCATGCCACTCTATTCTTAAAAAAGTAATTTTTATTTAATAACCTCCTCGTAAAGTCGGTTAAAAAAAAGTAACTGTGTTTGAAAGAACAAAAATAAAACAAATCCGGCAAGGAATTTTTTCCTTGTAATTTTCCAGTGACATTTAATTAGTTCATTTGATTTGTTTTAGGCTTCTTTGACAACGAGGCTAGAAATTAGGTCTCAAATGTCAGTAAAACTTTTTGCTCAGTTTAGGTTCTAGACGGAATAAATACTGCATTATTAATAGATGACGGCCAGGCAACCTTTTATAATTAACTACCTGGCAAATTACGGTGAAAACTTTCCTGGCAGGTTTTGTTTCGTTTTTGTTACTTTTAAACTCATTGTTATTCAACATTAATTTTTCCTTAACCATAGGGTGGCAAAATATCCAGCTACGAGATGATTTCGTGTAATTTTTTTAAAGGAACAAAGCAATTGAGCGTTGGGACATATATTTTTGACAGAGTCGCCTTAGTACCTACATTAATGGACAAAAGTAGACCAATACAGATTATAACAATTGGTGTCATCAAATAATAGTTATTACAGTAAAGTCCGATGTATGACAAGTCATCGGCTAGCTCTAATGTGGTGGGGTAATTTTCTTGGAGGGGGGAGGTACTAATTTAGTTTATTAATGGTGACCCATCAATATACTAATCAAAAATAAATGTACACACCTTAACGTCATTGGTGTGGGCCAATAAACAGATTTAATTTGGAGTCACTTACAGAATCATAAACATATCAAACAGCTTATTACCAATAATTAAAGCTCCTGTAAGTAAACTTAAATAGTGCACATAATGAAACACCATTAAAAGTAAATTAAATGTTTGATATTGAATTGATGTAGCCTTTACTTGATGAAGATCCGTTACTAAAATATTTAATAATGACAACACAATTGTTTCAATCTTCACTAAATTTTTATTCATAAACTTGACAATTGTTTCGACACACAGTGTCTTCGTCGGATGGTTGGTATAAACTAAACTGTTCTTATTATATGTATTAAATACTCAACTCAACTCAACAAATTAGCTTTAAACAAAAAAAATCCTAGCACTTAAGCAAGTACTTTTTTATTTGCCAATTTTTAATCATATTTAACAGAAAATTTGGCTTTTATTAACAGGTTTATTTATATCGTCCTTAATTTTTAAGCGAAGTTCCTCACAACCTAAGTTAATTATAAACTTTACCTTCATACCCTCTTCCAGTGCTGAAACAGCCATTCGACTTTTTTCATCTGCCCAATAATTTTTAATTTCGCTAGAGTCTTTCAAAGTCTATGTTAGTATCAGGTAACGTAAAAATACTCAATACGATTTTTTGATACAAGGAAAAGTTGTGTCAAACGCACCATTATATTTACACTTGACTAGCGCACTCATTTACACAAAAAAATTATAAAACTCCACAAAATAACTTTAAAAACAAAAAAATGTGACAAAATGACAAAGTTTTTTTACTACCACGCGCTTCCAAACGACGCCCAACGAGTAGTGGTGGAGAACTATCGATATCACTATCGATAACAATCGATAGTTTTGACTATCGAAAATTATCGATAGCTTTTTTTTTAACTATCGATAGTTTTCGATAGTCGACCATAACGAAAATTTCTATTCAAAGTTAGGTTAAGTTCTGTGGGTTTAAGGTTATTTCACCTTTTTTCTATGGTTTGCTTACCCTCTACCAGACTCTACCTCTGCCGTTTAAGTTTTATGATTGTTTATGGTGGTTTATCTGCTACTATTTCCTAATTCGATTATAAATTCGCCGACGAAATCTATTTTCAAGTTGTTCCAAAATGTCCCAGTTTTCATCCTCATCAAGCATTTCCATAACGAAAAAAATTAAAAACACCACACAAAAAACAAGGGTCCAAATCGAAATTATTTTTAAAAAACAATAAAAAGCAAGGTTAAGTTCAAAATAATTAAATGCGAATGCGTTTCCTTTGTAGGCAAACGATTAGGTGGAGAAATTTGACTCCCTAAATTTAGGAAGCCCTAACCTACTTTAGGAAAGGAATAAACGTTGGTGGAAGCCAAAATCATATAGGTACCACGTCATATTAATTTATTAAAACAGTGTCTATTTAGGGAACGTTCATCAAATTTACTAAGTATCCTATAGTCCGAGTCCAAAAGTATTTTCAGGGAATTATTCATCAATTTTTAGTGTTTCATGCTTAAATTAGCAAAACGGAACACTTATAGAATCACTTCGGTGTCCGTCCGTCCGCCCAACTGAGGTCTGTCACAGGCGATTTTCTCTGAAACTATTCGACGTAAAAATTCACAAATTTGTAATGACGACTTATTATAGCTAATGGCACGACATAAACCTGCCAAAACATAACTGATCAACTATAAGGTCTTAATTTAAACCAGTACTAAATCTTAAACCTTCTTAGTGAATCTGAACGAAAATTTTTTGGTGTTTAGTTGGGTGTTGATTGTGGTTTGAACATGTGTTCTCTGTATTATTTTATTTTACTATACTATGGTATTTTAACTTTTTGAAACTAAAAATTCTGAAAGTTAGTAGGATTTCTTTCTTTAAAGGTAAGAAAAATATTATTTTTTCAATGCTGTTATATAAAACTATTGTTGAGAGACTTGGCAACACAACAAGCTAGCTCACTGTTTTTATATGGCCATTACCTGGTGCGCAGTGGTTAATTTTTTTTTTGAGGGGCTAGATCTAGCTTCTTATCGCGAAGCGCATTTATGACTAATTTTACCCCATCTGAAATCCTGTCAGGATTTACCAGTTTTAATATGTGCAGTAAATTTCATAACACCCTGTAAAAAACATCTGGAGCAATTATAAACGTCTGTTACATTGACAGAAGATTATCTTTTTGTTATAAATTTCACAGAAAATCTTATTTTGAAAAAAAAATTGGGCAGGCTTACAAGAAGACTTGTTCTTATGAAATAAAGGTGCTCTGTTGTAAAAGCAGGTCTAATGATATTTCTTTACTAAAGCTAAGAGCCTAGCATGAAAATTTTATATACGATCTTATAAACGAAAATTTAAATAGCTTGCATATTCACCAAAAAGCTTTCACAGGCATTTTTTTAGAATGTAGTGTAAAATGTGTAATCAGAGAAAAGTTGGTCTTACTTTTAGATATATTTAGGGTAATTTAATGAAGCCCATTAAAAAAGTAGTTGTTTTGGGGATATTTAAAACTTATTTTATATACAACTAGCTTCGATGGCGTATATATAATAATTATCCGATTCTATTATTAACCACACATAGAGAATGTTGCGGCTCTGTAGTCAAGAATAAACTGTTTTACTTACACAAGTATATCGCGTATTTGTATATCCACAAGATATGTTAAGTAAGTCAACAAAGTTAAATAGATACTTACGCCAAATCAATATACCCGAGAAAATAAGATACTTGGAATGGAAGTTCTTTCGTCTGTGCATTTAACATGATACAAATAAAAGAAGATATGATACCGCGAAGGTAGGCGCGGCCATGTACGTCACGCTGTGAGTAATTTCGCCATATTTTGTAAACGAGACACGTCTTTGTTACGATCGTGTTGTTTTAAATTTATTTTTTGGTGTTTTTATATCAACTTGAAGAGTTTAAAAGCGAAAATGAGGTGTATAGTGTTTGGTTGTGATGCGGACAGTCAATGCAAGGGCTTTATGCCCGATATTAAAGTTTTTAGCTTCCCCAAAGACAAAGAAACACAAAGCGTTTGGAAGCGTCTGTGCAAACGAGAAGATAAGTTTAATGTGAAAAATGCTAGAATCTGTTCTAGACATTTTAACGAAAGTGATTATGAAGGTACTTTAAAACATGAATAGGGAACTTGCACATTTTTTTTTATTACATAAAAATGTTCAGTCACATCAAAAAATAACATATGCAAAATATTACGACTTAAATGTCACTCCTTAATTTTTTATTAATTATTAAAGTTCGCGCGCCAATCCTAACATTCAAAACGAGCTCCATGGCGCGGGAAGGTGTGTGACGTCACACCGTGTGTCGGGCCAGCAACTTTAAGCTGCAGTGCATTGACATCGAGGCGGAAAATTGAACAGGTAGGGCATGCACGTAACTATATCTAAATTTTTGGAGGGGCACAGAGGGGGCACCCAGTGCCGGTTTAACCTAACTTCGGGCCCTGGGCACTGGAGACATAGGGGCCCCCATTGCTGTTGGTTTTTTTCACCAAGTAAAAACGTGTTTTAATTGTTAAATGTTTATTATATAAACTATAATGTCGGTACATTTCTTAGAACAAAACAAAAAGAAAAAAGAATTCCAAAAAATAATATTTCAAAAAATACAAAAAACAGAATATTGCAAACAATACAAAACAAAAACAAACAAAGAAATAAAACATTTTTTACCAAGTAAAAACATGTTTTGTTAAATGTTTATTATATAAACTACAATATTATAGGTACATTTCTTAGAAAAAAACAAAATGAAAAACAGTTCCACAATTAGGTTTTACTCTATAAAAGTTGTTCTCACTTAATCTTCTATAATAAACTTTGTCTCCATCTTGGTACCTTTTTTCAGTATTCTCTAGGGAATCGCTCTTTGGTTTAAAAATTATCACAGTTCTAATAAAATGATCAGTTTTAAAATCAGGCCATTTTAAAATCGCAGGTATTTCATCGTTTTTTGGGACAACTATCTCCATCGGTACTACATCAGATCCGCTCTCATTTTCTAGTGTAATAAGATCTTGATCTTCTGAGCTGTCTACATTTTCATGTTGATTCGTCTGAGATCCAGGTGTAGAAGAAAGATTTTCTCTCACTTTCATCGGAAAAGAACAACTGGCTCCTGTTTCTTGGCCTTCATTTTCTGTTTCTAGATTTGTAGTAAAAAAAGTCGTTATCTTGGCTAATTTTTTCTTGGATTGTTCTTGCACCTTCTTCTGTTTCCTTTTTTCTGCGCCTGATTGATGTCGATAACTCATTTTTGCCCTACAAACAGACAAGTCGTAAGTAACAGACCTTGATTCTTAATAGAATATTATATTATGATATTAGGAGAATAAGAGACACACTTCATGTGTTGAGCGTGGAAAGCTTGTCTGACGAACATAGTGAGTCTGACAGACAATCCATGCGAAGCACATAAAGTATCTTATTCTCCGAATATCACGCCCTTTAAAAACCTCGCCTTCTGCCATGCCATTGGCACTTTTTTGGCTCATCAAATCAGAACTTATGAAACTGATATTTTAATGTACTAGGTATTTCACTTACCTCTCACTTTTTTGTAACAGATTTGTTCATTTACAGAACTCTAACACCAACCAAACGCCCTAATCTAGTATGTGCATATTGTTGCGTATGCGTGTTCGCAAATAAGTGAGACTTCTATAACAGGCTTCTACACACTTTATTTAATTTAACACTAAGAAATCACTAACACAACGATTACAACTCTATAAACACTACTAGACTACTTTTACTATTCACTAGACTAGTTCTCTTGTTCTTCTCACTTGGCTCGTCTATTCAATACTGACTGTTCGGCGGCTGCCTGGCCACTTATATACACCTTTCGTACGACTAGACTTTTCTAGAATTCTCTTCTGAAATCATCTGGTATTAAAGATTCGGGAAGCGACGACGTCATTCCTGTATACAGGGGCCCGTCCGGGACGGGCCCCTGTATACAAGACGGGCCGCCCCGTCGATAAGCAGTGACCCCTTCGACGACTGAGACTACTGAGAGGCTGGGTGGATACCAAAAATACATGGGGTTTAATGGGTATCTCGGATATTTTAGGCCCTAGGGGGTTGAGACTTCGTGGTTGGGGGGTCATCCCCAGGCACCCCCATGCGGTGTTGCCAAGTTGTGCACAATTTCCCTGACTAGGGGAAAACGTAAATTTGGCAACGTCGCACCCCCGTATGTTCATAACAATATAATAATAAACTATACGACTGTACAGTACACAGTTTGATCCACTACCCACTTGTTATAAGCTACAAACGGAATGTGGAAACATTCGAGCGGGCTATATTGCCAAGTTTTCAGAAAGTATTGCCTCCTATTGTCTTTATTATCTTTTTTAAGCGAAATAAAATATAGATACTCACAATCACGATTGATTTCTAAGCCAATACTATCCCTAAATTCAGTATTCACTTATGTAAGAAAGAATTAACTTTTTTAAATAGTATTAGTATTTGCAACACAGGGCCTTAGAAAGAATTCCAAACTATTAAACAGACAACAACGCTTAACTCTTCAATTGCGAAATGGCGGGTGGCCGCCCGAAAGAACCGCATCGCTCGTTGCTATGGTGATCGGCTTGTTCCGCGTGCCAGGCCTTGATTTTGATCAGGTCATTCGGGTATTCACGTATTCGTTTAATCAGTGGCGTTGCAAGTCGAAGCCAATTTTGATAATTTTTGTTGTATTTAGGATCCCATGCTTCGTTTCAGTGGTGGATGGGCCGGAAGCCGGGCATCGCATCGAAAAATAATTGAGAGCCCCAAACCACTTTACTTTATTTTAAGCAAACTTAATTCCGGGCCCCTCCGGGGCCCGGGCCCCTTGGCGCCAGCCCCAAGCGCCCAATGGATGAACCGGCAGTGGGGGCACCTTACAATTAAAAGTTCAACACACGAAAACATGACCACCGAAAGAATGCAGCAGAAAATTAGTATGTTGCCAAATTTACAAACAAAAGTATAGTAAATAAGTTACTGAAAATTATTTTTCGCAATAATTTTGAGCGATATGGTTTAATATATAAAATAGCAATAAAAACCATAATTATATTTATAATAGATAACGAATCATTACAGGTGCCTTAATATTATTCTATTTTAACATTGGTAGTCGCCCGTCGGAAACTTCGTCAAGATTAAAATAATGGTAATCTTAGGAAAATAGGTAACGTTTTTAACAGGTGGCATGGTTATTCGGGATGGCGTCTACAATAATAATGGCGAATAGCTATAAATCAGCTGCTTAATGAGTGGTGATTTGTATATAAGCTCCACCCACCTAATTTTGAATCGTTTACTCTTCCTTTCGTCGCGTACAATTTACCATGAGTCGAACTATAAAAGTGGGCACATATATTTGGCATAATTTGACCAGCAATATTGAAGGGTATACATTATGTCCGAAGCTCCGCAAATGAATTTTACAAGACGACAATTGAATCAAATTTTGAAAGATAACAAAAAAAAATAACTCTTGATAAAAAATTTTACTTAAAGAAAGATCCAACCAAAACCCAGGTTTCTATAGGATTAGATATATAGGTATCTCATTTATAATTTTATCTCAAAAGGTGACATACAAAATATGTTGAAAATGAAACCGTCAGTCAAAATCCAGAATGACAATGAGAAATTCATAGTTTGAAAGTAGCGAGTTCAAAACTTATTTACAAAACTACTATAGGACTTAGGACTTATGGAATATTTGCTAATATTTTGTTTACTAAACTTAGAAAGTGATTTTCTTACAGCCTTTCTATTCGGTACAGTGACGGAGTACAAATTTAATATGTAGAAATAAATAAATTTTTGGGTGATTTTTTTGCAGTTCTTTCTGTTTGGTACAGAGTGACGTGGTAGAAATTCAATATTTACAAATAAATAAATTTCTAAAATTTTTTGGGTGGGCACTAAGGTGGGCACTACTATTTTTTGGGTGGGCCTGTGTCCACCCATGCCCACCCGTAGTTACGTGCCTGAGGTAGGGTCTGTTTACGTTTGTGTGACTTTGCGTTTCAAAAAGCCCAAACAATGGAAGATACTAAGAAAAATACATACTACAAATACTGGTATAGTGACAATGTGTCCTAATATGACTTTTAAAACTTCAAATAAACTCTTTATTCATGTACCTGAAGTTAAAAATCGCCTAAAATGGTTTAAAGCATGCAGAAGAAACGTAAAAGACATTTCTGAAAAAAATACTGCACTTCACGTATGCGAAGATCATTTTAATGTAATACTTTAAATTGTTTTATTCGTATCCTTCAAATATTTTTAAGGTAAATTTTTGCCCGATTTATATAGATGTGGAAAAATATTATGGCGCCAGAAACAGTCTGCTGCGTCTATTAACATTTCTGTGTATTCTTGGATATATTCCACCCATATAATATGAGAAAACTCAGAGTTTTCTTTTTTAAATTTGGATCTGCAACACAGAATAAACATTTCCTTTTGTTACATATAAACATCTGCAGCTGAACTTGTGCTTTGTACTTTGTCGTTTGTTAAATAATTAGATACCGCTTTGTCAGACTGAGGACACTTTATTTCAACTACATATTCCTCAGATATGGCATCTGGAGAAGCTCCAAATATTGGATGTCTTGAATCCAGCTGTAGCCCTATGCCCTATATGACTTAATTTAATTGCAGATCTAACCCGGTTTCAGTCTCCTCATCGATGTTGCAAGTTACAGCATATTGTTTTTTCCTTCCATTATGTTCGGGTGTTATCTTAGCTTTCACTGTGCAAATATTCTTATCGCTTCGAACTTGGACCCATCCTATAGTAGAATCTCCATAAGAATACCTTCCAGATCTATAATTAGTTAATTGTACTTATTAATACTTAGAAAAGGCATTTATATATTTTTTGCTACTATAGTCAATACAAACATATTTTTTGCCTAATGAAACGCTAAACATTCTAAACAGCAATTAACAGTATATAAATTTAACAAAAAACACAAGTTGCAGGATATAGTTTAAGTCAAAGAAAACATACTTTTAAATATTTTATAGTTTTTCACTATTTTTATACTTTAATCTAAAATAGGTACACATTTTTAAGGAGTTTATCACTACACTAGTAGATTTAAAACAATATTTTATGTTCTATAAGTATCTGAATAATTCACAGATCTATTTAAATTTTAACGCAAATGATAAAATAAACTGGTATCGGTACCTAACATATATTGTACCTACTTACTTGCAAGCTTTAACACCGCGAACTTCACCAAGCGAAAAACTCTCGGAGTTTTTTTTTATAAAAGTTGCCACCATAAACATATCCACAGTGGGTAAATTGTCTGATTGTCCTTTTAAAAAAACCTTCATCAGTCATCTTGTAACAATATTTATTTGCTCTGAAACTGAAAATCCAAACAAGCACACTAAATTTGTTACCAAACGATTGTCTAATAAATATGTTTCCGTACTCTTGGCGTGCTGCCGCTCACGGGTCATGTCTCGACGAACGGTTTGACGTCACAACCAATGGAGTCGCGTAACTAGAATTGTTCAAATTATGCAACCTTTAATAGTTTATATTTAATCCAGGGGATTAAAAAAATATTTTTTTTGTGAACTATGGGTCTTTTGATGATATTAGCTTACGTTTAATAGTGTTATTTTTCAAATTTAATTTTCATGCAAGTTCCCTATTGTGTCATGTCATGAACGTCAAATGTGTTTAATGTTTTTACAAACTCGCTTCAAGAAAAAAGGTTACTGTGACAAACAATGGCTAAAAATCTCCACGGTTACGAATCATCAGACTTTAATCGAGAAAATACAACAAACATAAAGACTGAATAAAGGCTATTTTCTTAAAAAACAATTTCTTGTTTTACCTCATTTCATAAATTTAGATATTTTTGTTTTGTTTAGGATAATGTTTGGCATTTTGAGATTTTTTAAATTTGAAAAATCAGAGAATATAAAAATACAATAATTTTTAATAATTTACTATTTAAAGTATAAAAACCCAAAAAAACTATCCTAAAAAACATATTTCCGTCGCAAACATACAGATGTTATTCACCGCAAAAAATATTTGACAAACTATAGGAACTAGGAACAAACAAAATTCTTATTTATAACATATTTTCGAAAGACTCTGTAGTTATATACTTTAATAAGAATATGCATACCTCTAAATAAAAATTATTATCTTAATTATTAGGCATAGTTTTATTTTATAAAATTATTTACGTTTTCTTTTCACGTAAATAAATACATAGAACGCAATTGGCAGGCAATTTACCAATATCTATTATTTTAAATTAATTTATCCCTTTATTTACATGATTATTTTAAATCATATACTTTGAAATTTGTGTTATAAGCAGGGGGCAAAGTATATTGCCAATAGAATTTATATAAAATCGCCTATAACTAACGTAAACTCTATATTGCGCGTTATAAATCTCAAAAATAGCTCACAGCGTGATGTCATGCGCGAACCCGGAGGAATTTGACACGGTTTGGAATCATATCTTCCTTTTATTGTATCATGTGCATTCAAATTATAAATGGTACATTCTACATTCGTAAATTGTGAGTAAGCTAGTTTACCTAACTATAAAAGGTGTATCATAAACAAGGCGGTCCACTTTCGGTTCGCTTCCATATCTAGGCAAATAAAACGAACAAAAACAGGTCAACGCAAAGCGAAGTACATATTGTTAAGCAATACAAAAATGACAGAAGTCTTCGTTGTCTTTAGCCGAGTCTTTGCAATTATTAGATGATCTGCAAATAGTTCTACAATCGTTAAATGACGAAAAAAGTGGCTTTGTTACAGAAAAATTTAATAGTATATTAAGAAGAAATTTTGGCTTAGCTAAATTGAGACAGATTTGTACCGATCGTGTTCCAATAGACTCGTTAACCAGTTTTATCAGTGTTTCTTATATTGCGTCGTATATGCAATAGGATTAACAATAAACTCCTATCAATACAAGCTGTGAGATCTTAGCACTTCCGGATATAAAATTCCGTTGTTTTTAATAAAAGGTAATAAGATCCGCTTTCAGTATGTCAAGGGCACAGGAAATAAAACTCAACAAACATCACGTAGTAGGACAACAATTTCAGGGATTTAGGTATATTGACGCAAAGATATTTAATCTAAACTGACACCGTAAGTAAATACCTGCAAGATATTCAATATTCAAAGCTGCAAATATTAGAAATGTCGGAGAATAATATGACTCGCTGATATTGAGATGGTTATATGTATCATCAATGAGTATATATGATGGAATCAAGACGATGTAATTTCATTTCGTTATATACGTAGCTGATTCAATAAGCCTGTTTTCAATTTCATAAAATCAAAGAGAGATAGCATGATGAAGATACAAACATATAATGTATTATGAAATTCACTGCATATATTGAAACCGGTAGATCCTGGTATAAATCAAGATAGGGGGAAATTAGTCATAAATGGCATTTCGCGAAAATAAGCTAGATATCGCCCCTCAAAAAAAAATTAACCAACGAGCACCACTGGTAATAAACACATGACCATATAAAAAAAAGTGAGCTAGGTTGTTGTGTTGCCAAGTCTCTCAACAATAATTCTCTGCAACAAGTTTGAAGAAATAATATTTTTGTTACCTTGTGACAGGTCAATTTTGTTACAGTGCTTTTGCCCATTTTCCCTAATTATTTTTATTACAAATGCATAGATATTATAAAGGCATATGTAATTCCAACCTTTGTCGTACTACTGGGCCTCCACGCTACGGTTGCGCTGTAGGAGTTTGTTTTTGCTTATCTCCAATTTAGGTCCTAGGAGCTTTAATTTAATTGATCGCCTTTTATCTCGGCTGTCTTCTTGTTTAGTAGCTTATAGTGTAGGGGTCTATTGTTTGGTTTAACCTTTTTCTTTTTTTGTGGCCCTGAAATTCATTTTCTTCGCCTTGCTCCAAGCTCTCACTATTAATGAAAGTTGCATTTAATTTAATTACCGCTAATGGACTAGATTTACCTCCCTTTTCTCTTCCTGAAAATATTCAGTTTTGTTTACATTTTCTCTTGGCATTAGAACTATCAGTAGTGTATTTTCGAGTTTTGAGAGCGCCGTCGATTCGCTTTAGAGATGTGGTATCGAGATTTGTTCGTAGTTTTAATATAATCCCTACGTTACATTTAGGACATCTTAATACAACCATACGAGCCAGGTATAACGGCTAGGCGTAGGTTTTATTCAACTTCTAGTGGATTAAATACTATCAATAGTTGGCTTAGAATGTTTTGATCAAGGTTTGTTGATATGCAAGTTATACCACCTGGCATATTATTAACGAGCAGGTCTTTAGTTTCAATGTAACTTCTTTTCTGAATTTCGCAGTAATATATAGGGCTGTAATTTTATGCGATTTCAAATCATTATTTACTGTTGAGGAAAAGAGTATGTGACTTTAGATATTTTTAATAATATAATTTGTTATTGTTAATGTTAAGTTGACAACCTGTCAGAAAATACCTGATAATGGTTTTACACTATAAGTGATATCACTTGCTTATTTTCTAAAGTCGAGATGCACCCACAAACGTTACCATCAACCGTAAATGTTATTAGTGTTCAATTTAATTTAGTTTTCAACTCTATTAGACTAATTTAAGAAACACTAGAATCAAAACACAAACTACATAGATAAAACTGAGCAAAATTTTAGTTAAAATTGGATTGACGAAGACCATTTTCTAGACAGTGAAAAGAAATTACATTATTATTTAAAACTAACTTCCAAAGAAAAAATATTGATAACGTTCATTGTATGATTTTTATGCTGCTGTTAAAGGTTAAGTGGACTGTAAAAACTTAAATATGGCGTACGGCCGGTGCTTCATGCCATTCAGATTGCTTCTTTTTCGACCTCTCTCTGTCGCTTCCTATCTTAGTGTCTTGAGGAAGTCGCTGGCGCTGATTTCGCGCAAAAATTGAAAATATATCACGTGTTTGGGTTTGTTTGCATTGTTGCCTACATAGTAGAGTTCTTTGAAATAAACAAATCAGACATTTTATAAATTGGCGGATGCGCCAGAAAAGTACTCTTATGCAACAATTATTACTATTTGTAGTTTTTTTGGTTGCCTATCTTGAAGGTTGTTTCTGTTTTGATTTTAATTCCAGTCAGAGCATCGTTGGTAGTGGTGGAGAACTATCGATAGTCATTACCATCGATAGTTATCGATAGTCGAACCTTTGACTATCGATAATTATCGATAGTTTTCGATAGTATTAATGCCCATTTCCACCAACACTCCCTAACGCTAGGAAAAGAATAACTTAGGCAAGGCTATGATGCGATTTTGGCCATATACGTATTACTACTATATTGTTAGCATCCAATCTAACCGTTGTTAAGATTTGAAGCAAAGATAAATTTTTTGTTTTGTACCACGTGATGTCTCAGCACTTTTGAAGTTTTGACGGAACTGTCACTGTCAGTTCTGACAGCAGTTTAAAATGTGAGCTTGTCCGTTTCCTTTTCGTCTTTTTTACCTTCCAAAAGTAAAGATTAATGTGTTTTTATTTGTGAAAAGTGGATTAAAAGTTAATTATTATCCTATTTACGATAATGTCGTAGCTAATGTACCAATAATGCCAGTTTTAAGCAGCAAGAAGTGAAGAAATTACTTATAGTTCTAGCGTCGGATATTCTTCACAAGAATGTACCTAAACTGAAGAGTGAATACTTACATCATTTTTAATTTTTAATTTGAGATTTTGGGGCAAAACGGGTAAGAACATTATGTAAATAAAGCAAGGCATCGTTTGGAAATCTAAAAAAACACATTATTTAAGTTCGAATTACAACTCAAAATACGTAACTATAATTTATTGTAATCACTAATTTATATATAATACATTATAATTAGAATCAAAATCTTCTTAAATAATAATTAATTACCTACCTAAGTATGCAAAATCACTTTGTCTTTCTCAACTGACCGTCGACATGGGAAACAAGATCTCATTTTCTATCTAAAACATTATTAATTCTGTTTCGATATTTATTCAATCAAGGATATTGTACTTTAAAGTATATAATAATTTATACTTACTGGTTTTTCTGATATTTTATTATAAATTAAAATAAATATTCACAAAATAACGCTACGGCGAAATCGAAGGCTTGTCAGATTCAAATTGGAACTTTTGAATATGACAGGCGCGAGCGGCCATGTTGTCGTATTTGGTGTTTTGATTAGCGGACGGTATGTATTATTGAGTTCACTGGCTGGGCAAATCACGTGGTGATTTATGAGGGATGTTCAGGACGTCATGTGACTGGTTAGCAATTGTTTCCAAAGGCTACGTCTTTGCTTCAACATTTTTTCGTAGTAGGGTAGGGTGGGGCAAGATGACGAGCGGGGCAAGATAACGAATAAAGTTTTTATAAAATAGGAAAGCAGATATCTTCGGGGTAAAATCGCTAAAAGAATCTACGTAGCCCGAAGTAGTAACATACCCGAATAGATGTCGCTCACATCAGTACCGTCGGTGTCAGAACAATAGCAGTGTTTAAGCAAATACAGTTATAAGATTGGTTATGTTCAAAATAAGGGTTTTTTCAAATTAAAAAGGTAAGACTTCATGCTTTAAGTATTATTTACATTTACTGGACATATCTAAGTAAACTAATCGTAACCACGCAAGTTAATTCTTTGTTTTAGTTTGTTAAAAGATATTAATTATTTTAAGGTGACCCCTGGGGCAGGTTGACGGGGGCAAGATGAAGAATTCGTCATCTTGCCCCAATGAACAATTTGAAGGGGGCTTATATTTAAAATCGTTAAAACGAAATCTTTATCGTAATTGACAATTATTGTATGTCTGTCTATGGTCACCTGATTGTGATTTTTAAATTGTTTAGCAAGTTATTAAATTTTCTATATAGGGACGGGCATTGAAAACGGATAGAAAACGTTAATGTTGTCCTAGTTATTATATAATCTCATATTTTATTTATTCTTAATATACAAGAAGTATTTGCACAAGTCATAGTGCACATATCGTTATGTTTTATGTATTTGTGTCAATGATCATAAACGCAAGTAACTGATCTTTGGTATATAATTCTCGGTGCCTGACCAGTTTTTTTTAGATGGTAAGAAACTATAAGAGAAAAACAGATCGACGATCTTGGTCGGAAGACAACCTAATTGCGGCAATCCATGCTGTAGAGAATGAAAATATAAATGTCAATAATGCCCGTCTGATCTTTCGAATTCCAGAACCCACGCTTCGTAGATATGTTGAAAATAGCAGAGAACCTAAAAATCTATCTGAGAGTGCTGGTAGATTTAAAATTACTTTTACCGATGCACAAGAAGAGGAGTTAGCTAACTATTTAAAGGATTTTAACATTAGAGCGTTTGGCCTCACATCACTTCAGTGCAGAAAGCTTGCATACGAATTCGCTGAAAAAAATAACATTAAACACCAGTTCAATAAGCAAATTAAAATGGCTGGAAAGGACTGGCTAATTTCGTTTATAAAAAGACGTAAAATTAGTTTAAGAAAGTCAGAGTCAACATCGTTAGGTCGCTTGATGGGCTTTAATAAAGTTGCAGTCACCACACTTTTTAATTTACAGAAATATCTCAAACTGCGACATAAGTTTAGTCCCGATCGAATCTTCAATGCTGATGAGTCTGGTCTTTCCACAGTTCTGAACAAACGGCCAAAGGTATTGTCACCTACTGGAAGCCGAAGGGTCCCAAAAGTTACAAGTGGAGAGCGAGGAAAAAATATAACCGTCGTTTGTGCAATAAACGCACAAGGTTCTTATGTTCCTCCATTTTTCATTTTTCCGAGAGTCAGAATACGCCCGGAGCTATTAAACGGATCCCCTCCAAATAGTGATGCTATTGCACAACAAAGTGGATGGATGAATACCGAGGCATTTGTGCAATATCTTCAACATTTTATAAAATTCAGCCGCCCATTAAAAAAATCCAATTTTATTGATAGTGGAACCATTCATCGCATTGTTCATTGGAAGCAATAAATCTATGCAGAAGTAACGGGATTATTATGATTGGATTGCCTCCGCATAGTACCCACCGTCTACAGCCCCTAGACGTGGGTTTCTTTGCACCTTTGAAGACTTTTTACAGTCAGGCGTGTGATAATTTTATGGTAAATAGCCTTGGAAAAGTCATAACAGATAAAGACGTTGCAAAACTATTTGGCGCAGCATACTTGAAAGCAGCAACTGTAGGAACTGCAGTAAACAGTTTTGCAAATTGTGGAATAGAGCCATTTAATCCTGAAATTTTTGGAGAGGCAGACTTCGCACCTGCTATGCTAAGCGAACGGGAACATCACATTACTGCAGAGAACGATCAACCTCTAAGTTTCCTTATAAGAAAACCAGAAGTTCTGCAAACTTTACTGACATTAGCAGCAACTGCGGGCCCATCTGACTTGTAGGCGCTTGATGGAACACATAAGGCTTCAACGTCCAGCCAACTTGCCCAAGCTGACAAGGAAAAAACTCTACTGGAAATCAGACCCTTTCTAAAAAGAAAACCAGACGTTCTGCAACCTTTACCGAAATTAGTAGAAACTGCGGGCCCATCTGGCTTGCAGGCGCTTGATGGAACACATAAGGCTTCAACGTCCAGCCAACCTGCACAAGCTGACAAGGAAAAAACTCTACTGGAAATCAGACCCTTTCTAAAAAGAAAACCGGACGTTCTGCAACCTTTACCGAAATTAGTAAAAACTGCGGGCCCATCTGGCTTGCAGGCGCTTGATGGAACACATAAGGCTTCAACTTCCAGCCAACCTGCACAAGCGGACAAGGGAAAAACTCTACTGGAAATCAGACCCTTTCCAAAATATGATCGTCCGATTCAGAAAAATAATAGAAAAAGACAGAAAGCCTCTATTATCACCAGCACCCCAAATAAGATAGATCTGGAAGAAAAAGAAAGAGAAAAAAATGAGAAGAAAACAAAATGTGAAATAGTAAAAAGAAATGTTTTGGAAAAGCTTTTCCTAAAAAAAAATTATCTAGTTGACAAAGACGTAGAAATAATATCTCCGGGTTGCGAGGATCCATATTCTGATCCCCATCTGAGGATTGGACCAAGTGTAATTGGTGTGAATCTTGGTGGCATGAATCGTGCACTGGATATGAGAAAATAGGACCATTTAAATGTGACCTATGTACAAATTAGTCATTATGCCTCAATAGGTTCGTCAACTTACCCCACTGGCGGGGCAAGGTATCGAAAACACAAAATAAATTGAGGAATTTTTTTTTTACTTTAAAACAAAATGTTAAGTTCATTATTTTATTTACTGATAGTCTAGACATGTATGCAGGGCCGGCTTCAGGGGTCGGGCGAGCGGGCAGCCGCCCGGGGCGGCCGTTTTGAGGGGGCGGCCGTTTTAAGAAGAATGAACACTATTGTTGCATAATCTCTAAATTCACGGATAACAATATTTTAGAAATCTATGATAGTTTAGAACGTTGGAGTCCAAAAAAGAATTTTAGACATAAATCCTCGCGCAATGTTCGTACCATGTGCAGCCCATTCCCTTAATTTAGTAGTGAATGACGCAGCAAAATCAACTTTGGAAGCTGTTAATTTTCTTTTCAACCGTCCATTCTCTATACCTTTTTTTGTTGCGTCCACTGAAAGATGGGCAGCTTTAAAAAATAAAATACAATATCTAACTCTTAACTCCTTAAGCGAAACCAGATGGGAAAGCCGCATCGATTCAATAAAAGCTCTAAAATATCAGATTGGTGACATATGATGCACTAATAGAAACTGAAGGCGAAAGAAAGTTTGATGTTTCTGTCAGAAACGATGCTGACGCTTTGGCCAAAACAATCAAAAATTTTAGTTTCTTAGTATGTGTAGTATTATGGTATGAAATTCTTAATAAAATTAATACAGTAAGTAAAATGCTGCAGAGCCCTAACCTAGATATAATAGAATCAAGTAAAGCTCTCGACTCTTTACTCGTTCACTTTAAAAACCTTAGAAACGATAAGCACTTCGAAAATATTTTGGTTGACACTACGCCTCTGGCAGAAGAGTTAGAAATTGAGGCTATTTTTAGCCAAGAGGCAAGAGCTCACCCAAGAAAAAAACAATTTTTGTATGAGGGTGTCGATGAACCAGTAACAAATCCAAAATTGAAATTTAAAATAGACATTTTTTTGTCGTGTTAGACACCACAATCCAGGCAGTTGAAGAAAGATTTCATCTTCTAAAAAATCATTCAGATTATTTTTCACTTTTATATAATATGTCTGTTCTTTCAACCATCAGTAATGAAGAACTTACAAAACATTGTTTCGATCTACATATCCATCTTACTGATGGAGAAAAACGAGATATCAATGGAATCGAATTAAGAGATGAAATCCTCTCTTTGATTGCTATATTACCTGATAATTTGGCTTCTCCACTAACCACTTTAAAATATCTAGCGTCACATGGATTGGAAGGAACTTTTCCAAACCTCTTTATATCTTTAAGGATACTTTTAACTCTCCCAGTGTCTGTGGCTAGTGGAGAGCGGAGTTTTTCAAAATTAAAGATTATAGAAATTTATTTGCGGTCAAGCATGTCACAAGAAAGATTAAATGGTTTATCTATTCTATCAATCGAACATGACATTGCAAAAAAATTAGATTATAATGAAATAATCGACCGTTTTGATGAAAAAAAATCACGGCGATACGTTTAGAGTTGGTTTAGTGGTATTTTGTAACTTTTTGAATTACACGTATGCCATTAAACGTTGTTTGTCTAAATTTATTGTTTTATTTCCACTTGATTAAAAACAGGGCGGCCGTTTTTCCGAATTTGCCCGGGGCGGCCAAAAGTCTGGAGCCGGCCCTGATGTATGTTTCTTATTATAACAACCTGTGTGAAAAAAGATTTAGATTTCTGTTTTTATAAGAAATTTCCCTTAAGTGCTTGCCCCACCCTACCCTACTCGGCAAAATCTGTTTTACGCTCAACTAGAGATCGAGACACAAATTCAATTTTAGTCGTAATGAAGGTAGAATTCTATTTTAGAAGCTTTTAGCTTGTAATTAGATGATTTCGTCTAGACTGTGATATTTACGTAAGTAAGTTGGTAGGTAAAGGGCACAGTGTGTACTTGCAAAAAATAATATTTGATACAGACAATAAACTATAGATTAGGGGACACCGGGACGCATATTTACAGATGCTAGCATGTGTTGACACCAGGGTGTTGAAATCAGCGAGGGTTTGGACAAACAGTACATTTACAAATGCTAGCAGATTTGGACACCAGAGGCGATTATAGTGTTGAAACCAGTTTTAGATAACCTGAGCAGTAGATAACCTTTTTCCATAATTGTGCCTGTATACGGAAAATATCAATAAAACGTGAATATTGAAAAAAAATATTTATTAAAGCAAACGAACAAAATAAAAATAAAATATTAGGTTAATGAGCAGATCCATGCCCTTCAGCATTAGGCTGGTTTTGTGAGATGTTAAGATGAATAAGAAATAAAAGCTAACCCAGATCGGCCCTACAAGGTGCAGAAATTAAAATTGCATAATAGTCGTGAAATACGCTCTCGGACAGGTTTGCTCAGTTTTAGGTTTCATCAGTACCTTTTTTAATAAAATGTCAGGTGTATGCGGTGCTGCCAAAATTTTATACCAATACGAATCGCACAGTCGCAGTAAAAAAACTCGGCAAAGATAAAAAATTAAAAAAATATACTGATGAAACCTAAAACTGAACAAACCTGTCCGAGAACGTATTTTACAACTCTATGGCCACAAGAAGAAATTATATTATTTCCAAGAACAGCTTTAATGCCAAAATTTCACAAAAAATAATTAAATAGTAACAGAGCCCTAACCCGTTGCCAATACACCTTTTTTGTTTCTCTACAGAAATATTGTTAAAAAAATATAAATTGTTATGCTCGGGGGGCTCTAAATTCGAGACTTTCTTGAGACCAGTACCCAGTACCTGACATGCTGGGATTCTATTAACATTTCCACTTAAAATTTGATCGCCCCCCATAAACAAAAATCTAGTCTTTCCGCTGCATCTCCCTCTTCCTATGTTTGGCTAAAGTAGGGTTTGAACAGAAATAATTTATTTTCTTTTAAGATCATCTGAATAATGATTTTTTCACAGCTTCTAGAAGATATTTAGCACTTCTTAGGGACATCACAGGAGTTCTCTAACAGACTGAAGAACTAAAACTGTGGCAGCATCTTTTTGGTCATATTTCTTCTTCTTGATGAAACCTAAAACTGAGCAAACCTGTCCGAGAGCGTATTTCACGACTATTATGCAATTTTAATTTCTGCACCTTGTAGGGCCGATCTGGGTTAGCTTTTATTTCTTATTCCTCTTAACATCTCACAAAACCAGCCTAATGCTGAAGGGCATGGATCTGCTCATTAACCTAATATTTTATTTTTATTTTGTTCGTTTGCTTTAATAAATATTTTTTTTCAATATTCCAGCAACGTTTTATTGATATTTTCCGTACAGGCACAATCATGGAAAAATGTTATCTACTGCTCAGGTTATCTAAAACTGGTTTCAACACTATGATCGCCTCTGGTGTCCAAATCTGCTAGCATTTGTAAATGTACTGTTTTTCCAAACCCTCGCTGATTTCAACATCCTGGTGTCAACACATGCTAGCATCTGTAAATATGCCACCGAGACTGGTTGTTATAATTTTTCAAATATCTATATACAGGGTGGTCAAAAAAGTTTCAACCAAATGGAAAACATTTTTATTTGACGTTTCTCAAAAAAAAAGGTATTCTAGAAAAAAGTTTATACTTATTCCAAAGCCTCTAAATAAGACAGTTTTTCTAACATTTGCATGCCAAGGTCATAAATTACAAAAAAGTGAAAATCGCTGAAGAATAAACTAATAATAATAGTAATATAATTTATTTCTGCAATCCAAAAATCTTTGTGAGTTTAACGTCAAATTGTATTTTGGTCTTTGATGATATTCTAAGCAATTTTTCTTTATAAAGTTTTTATCAAATTTTTAAAAATATACAGGTATGTATATATATAGTTTATTCTTCAGCGATTTGAATTTTTTTTTAATTTATGACCTTAGTGCGCAAATGTCAACTGTCATATTATTTAGTGGTTTCGGAACACGCACCAACTTTTCTCTAGAATAAACTTTTCTGAGAAATGTCAAATAAAAAAAAAATCCATTTTGTGCAAACTTTTTTGACCACCCTGTATATAAAATATCATGTCCTCACTGACTGATTCATCATCGCTGAGCCGAAACGGCTGAAGCCATAAATATGAAATTTGGTCAGTAGTTTTATTTTATAACGTAGAGGTAGAGACTCACTAAGAAGGGATTTTTCAAAATTCAACCCCTAAGGGGGTCATAAGGGGACCCAGCTTAATGTAGTGTGAACACTACAGGTGCTTATGGCGGAATCGACTGCGGAACCAAGTACGAAACTCGACTTGGTCGTCGAGTTAACGATCTCTATCTATTTTATATGTTGGTTTATCAAAAGAGGGTGATAGAACTCGATAATCGAATGACGTTTCATACTCCGGCAGCAGATGACTCTAAGTGCAGAGTAGTAAATCAATAAATTGACAAGTTTTTGGAAAAGAAAATCAGAATATCTCCCTTAAATTAGAATATAACTTAAGTTCCTAACGCTAAACAGCTTTCCCTACATTCTACCGATTTTAACATTAAAAGATTAGGTTTTTAAATGTTTTTAACAGTATTCTAGTTTCAAAAGCTCATCAAACATTTCCAAGCTTTTATTTAGCTATTCTGTAAACACTAGTTTTGTACTTTTATACTCCAATATTGTTTAACTTGTTTTAGAAGTCCTAACTTTACAGTAAAAACAAAAGTGCTGACTTAAACTAGAGAGCGAGAGAATGGCCAGCTTGTTACAGTTACGTCACGTTATACATAAATGATGCAACGTGATCAGAAAATCAAATTATATTCTAACTAGGTTTCGGTCGTCTGCTGAATATAGCTGCAATTCAGTGTTAAGGACGTCACAATATTCCCTAGCAACTTCTAAAATAGTACCTATAACCCCCTCATAATACGGTACGTCTGTTACGAGATTTATTTGTATTGAAAAGATTGATAAATAATTTATCTTTTAAAATTGACTTTATCTTATTACATATCTAATCAATAATAAATTAGGTTATATTGCTTATGTCGTCACTGTGTTCGTTCAAAGGGCAGAATATTTAATAATTTACGTTGAGAATAAATTTACAATTTACAAAGACGAGACCACTGCGTCTGCTATGAAGGTAACGGGGCGATTTAAATTACAGATCGTTTAAAAATTCCGTTTAAGCAAAAACAACGTTAAGGCGTATATTTGCTTTGAATATTTTAATTTTTGTGACACTCTTTAGTTCGAGAAATAACATTATCAGTTTTATTTTTTTGCAATTTAAAAGTTAAAAAAATAAAAGGTTCCACGTAATTTGTCGAAGACAATTTGCCGTATAAGTCAATTCGTCGTAAAATTCGTCGTAAAGCAATTCGTCGTATGTCAATTTGTCGTAAAGCAATTCGTCGTTTAGGTTAACTCATCGTTTAGTCAAATTAATTCATCGTTTAGTCAATTTAATTCAAAGTCAAATATAATTTATCCAAAGTCAGTCTGAACCTGAACCTGAAGCTTTTAACGGGCTTCAAAGAGACCGACTTCATAACCAGAGTTATCAGATCTTTTTTTTTTTAATTAAACTAGCTTTCAAAGAGAGTTACTGAATGGCTTTGAATTCCTCACAATAAATCCATACATTTTTAAAGCTTTGTTAGCAATGTCAGACATGTGTAACCTAAATGACAATTCCGAATCAAAAGTATCCCCAAGGTCCCGCATATTTTCCACCCGAGTCAGTGCTGTTCCAATCATCTTGTAGTTAAAGTATATTGGTTCATTCTTTCTCCGAAAACTTAGTACGTAACATTTGCCAAAATTAAATCCAAGACAATTTGTGTTTGTCCACTCTACCAATCTGTCCAAACTACGTTGTAAAATTATACAGTCTTCAATATTCTTAATTTTTGAGTATACTTTAAGATCATCTGCAAAAACCAAAACACCGCAATTGGAAATCTCGCCAACAATATCATTTATAAACAATAAAAACAACAGCGGTCCCAAGTTTGAGCCCTGCGGAACTCCTCCAATTGAATACTGATATAAAAAGATATTTTTAATAATTTTGTTTTATTACAAATGTCTTTTTATATCAGTATTCAATTGTTAGTCAGTAACCTCTTTAAAAGCTAGTTTGCAAATGTATATTGAACCAAGAAGTTTTTTGTGTCAAAGAAAAAAAAGAACAAGCCATTCATTAATAGTATAATAATCTTTTTAGTCCTTAAGAAATATTATTTACAAAAAAATAATTGAAACCAAAATAAAAAGGTTTTTCACTGTTGTTAAAAAAAACTAATTAACAAACCCTTATGTTTCTCCTATACTTTCGAAAATTTTGTAGAACTGCAAATTTATATGTTCTAGACAAGCACAGCGCAATATTTTGGGCCAATGAAAATATTTCTATCCACCTGGTAAAAGAATGGCGCTTGAGATGATTGAGCCATCACTGTCACATCAGATATTTATAGTTTCTTAAGTGAATAGGACAGTGGAGTGCGTGGTTTAAACGATTTGCTCTAATTTACGTATTTAATTTTGTTTTATAACTGTGGTTTTGGACAGGTAAGTTTTTACTTGGTATATTTTATTTTAAGCGTGGCTTTTTGGCGACCATTTGAAATATAAGATGAAGGCGAAATATCGCAGGAATATAATGAATCGGTGCCAGAGTGCCCGGTGGAGTCGGGCATCGAAAGCGAAACAAGTCCGGAATTGAGAAACAAAGATTTACATGTTCAATGTCAACGCATTATTGTGTATATAAGTAAATATTGTATATAAAGAAAAAAGTATATAAGTATATAAATAAATAAGAGAAGAAAACTTTATCAGTTTATTTGATGTCTCATGTACCCAAATTCTGTAACTTTGAACGGTCTCAACACCACCTACTAGTCAGCAAAAAAGTGTATTTTAATGACAAATTTGTATCCGATTTTGATGTCCCCGGGAAAAACTTATTTTATTAAAAAACCTACGAGTGTTGCCATTATTATTTTTTTAAATCTGAGACTAGATTCTGATTAAAAAAGTACCAAATTTAATGAAACTGTAGTAGATCTTCACAAAACGGATGAGGCATGCGCGTCTAATACACTGGCAAGAGGAGGTATAAAAATCCTTTTTTTTTAATATCCGCATTTGGTATAAAAAACGTACCTATTCCTAATTTTGAAAACGAAACAGTTATTTCAAATATCTGAAAAAAAAGAGTTAGCTCAAACCTATGGACAAACAAAATAAGTATAAGAAATAGGAGAACTTCAAAACCCAGTCATGCTCCCTCTCACGCAAAAAATCTGGCAACGCTCACCCCATCCACATGAATGGCCAAGCCCTACAAAACAACGAAACATTCGATCTCGTTGGCGTCGCTTTCGAACATGATCTCAGGTGGCACAAACACATTACTTCAGTAGCCACATAGGCAGCTAAAAAGCTTGGTTTTCTCTTTCGAGCCAGAAAATACTTCTCCCCTTATGCACGCTCTATGTTTCCCAAATAAGACCTAACTTAGAGTACTGCTCCCACATCTGGAGAGCGGCATCACCTTCGACACTTAAGATCCTTGATTCTATTCAAAAGAGAGCCATTCGACTTATCAATGACCCAGCCCTCACGAGAAAACTCCCTTCTCTCGGTCATCGCCGCGCTGTAGAGGATTTATCCCTTTTCTACCGCTACTTCCACGGATTTTGCTCAGAAGAACTAGCCGGTATTATTCCCCCCCCCCCCCTGAATGTCCCTAACAGAACAACCAGAGGCGCGTTACGTATGCATCCCTTCACTATCCAGCTACAAAAGCCTAGAACAGACCATTCCTCTCGCTCATTCATACCTAGGGTCTCCAGGTTATGGAACAAATTGCCTGCAGATGTTTTCCCTTCCCGTCCCAACCTCCAATCCTTCAAATCCCGTGTCAATAGACTACATTTCCCTTCTCTTCAGACACCCAAGGTACGTTAGTACTTAGGCTGGGAATCTACGTGGGATGTCTTAGATAATAAAAAAGGAGAACTCTAAAATACATCTCTTAAAGATGTCGGCTAATATTTCGTACTAGATTGTAACTCTAGTGAACTAGCGTACTAGATGACTCAAAAAGGTACTAGATTTAGTACAATACTTGTACTAGACGCAACATTTGTCACGACACGAAATCCGACACCGCCCGAGCTTTGACCCGAGCACCACCTCAATAATAAGTATTTTCCTTTCACCCCAAGGAGGAGCTCCCATACAGCTGCAGACCAGCATATACATTTGTTCCATTCAACTTGTGCATCAAGCACCTGAACCGTTCTAGCCCTATCCCCCCCTGCCCTCTCGTGCATCCCCTACGACTTGAGCTTAATGTCAAAATTGTCAATTGTTCCTTTCAGGAACGGTGTCGAGTCACTCTGGGGCGAGTAGCTCCGGGGCAACAAACACCTGAAAGGAATTTTACTATGATGGCAGGCTTGCATATGCGCACAAAAAATACTGCAAGCGGGAACGCCAGCTTTCGTCTCTTAGTAAAGTATTACTCTTTGGTTATATTGATATTTTTAGTTACCCACCTGTAAAAAAACTCACGGGCTGCGCCTGCTTACGTACTTACGACCAATAGGCAATATTCACGTAATACAAATAAATCTGAAATATTTTCTTTTGTATTCTCTCTACATTAATTAAGTATTTATGGCTGTTATTTTTATCAATTTATTTTCGTTTTTATTAAGAAGTAACAAGATTTTCTAATACAAATTTTTATACAGAATTGGAATCTTGTAAAACGTGATCTCATTGGTTGTGACTTCACATGTTATAAAAATAAAATTGTTATTATGGCTGGTGAAATTCGAGTGTTAATGAATTTCCTTAATTGTTGTCCGAAGATTAAAGAAGTAAACGCTTAAAGGTATTTGTTTAAGAAATATAACTGTTATGTGCTGATAAGTTCTAAATAAATCTTTTAATTTTTATATATCTTACGCTATACTTTGAGAGTGGTAACTCATACCATAATTCTTATAACCCAATATTTATTTTGACACTTTCGTTAGGATTTATTATACCATAAAAATAAATTAAAAGCAAAATATACTTAATATTTGTGGGTTCTGGGTTTCTGAGGCCGTGCGCTCAGCTTGCCTGTTCGCGAACTACTGGAACTCAGGGTTGTTCCGTGGCAAGAAATTTTTGTACCTTTTAGGTTTGTGTAAATTGTACCAAATTGGGTAAAATTGTACCAACTAATAATAGATTAATGACAGTTGAGTAATTTTATGAAAAATATCGGTGTATTTATGATACTATATGCACGTGTTTGCAGATAATACCATTTTTTAATAATTGATTAATAATATACCCTAAATATAGGATATTGGCAAGCTTATTTTGTTTAACTGAATTAATTTGGCAGAATAGTGTGCCAAAAGTTAAAAGGGGTGCCACAGTACCAAAGTTTTCTAAAATGTGCGAAATTTGGTACAAAAGTATACTCTGGAACATCACTGCTGGAACTCTGCGTGGTCTCATATTTATGGGTCGCTAGGGTGATCGGGGCCACATGCGTGGTATTATATGTTGGGGTTGGTTATGACGTTGGTTACCTTATGTTCCACTTTGCTGTACGGTGCGACTTTTGTTTTCTTCAGTATCGGGATCCATGTTTTTTGTATTTTTACTACTTCCTCTGCTTTATTTAAGTTGTCTGCATGCTTTTAAATATCATTGGCTTCCCTGTAGAGGCTGGCGTTATAAGAAGAAGTCGATGCGAGAACTTGTATTTCTTCAAATTTAATGCGATGTCCCAAGCGGCAGTTATCTTTGTGTTCCTTAATTCTGATGTTTATTGACCGTTTCCACAATATGTGCAAGGTATATGGTATATTCCCGAAGCTGAAAGATCTTATCTTTAGCCGATCTTAGACATTCCTTTATTTTCCTTGTTATTTGTATATGGTTTTTATATTTTCCTTTTGAAATAAACGACCAATTCGCTCTGTTACTGCGGGTATGTAGGGTAGAAATGCTATGGCTGCTGGTTGATTCTGATCGTTTGTTCGGTTGTTTTTTGGTTGAATGTTTTTCTTTATTTCCTGCTCCGAATACCTATTGGCCACTAAAGCGTTTCTCAGATGCTCTAGTTCTATATTGAGTGCCTCAGGTTCACAAATTCTTCTCGCCCTTTCCGTCAACGTTTTGATATGGGTGGTGGTTGGAGTCCCTGTGTAGATATCAGTCAGTGTGGGTGGTTTCTGTACACTGTGTGTCCTAATTATCGTCCTTTGCGTGTCAATAACACATCGAGAAAAGCCAGCTTATTGTTGTCTTCGATCTCCATTGTGAACTGGATATTATCGTGTACCTATACTGTTGATGTGGCTGAGGAATTCTTGAAGCTTTCCTTGTCCGTGACTCCATATGACAAAAGCATCGTCGACGTATCGAAACCATATTTTTGGTTTGGAAGGCGTACTGCTTAAGGCTTATTGTTCAAGCTTTTCCATAAAGAAATTTGCCCCCACTGGGCTCAGAGGGCTTCCCATTGCTACTCATTCTCAGTCTGCTCATAAATTTTGTTGTCCCGTGTGAAGTATGTTGTCGTTAAGCAATGTTTAAACAAATCATAAATGTCCCTTGGGAATATCTGGCTAATGTATTCCATTACGTCGTTTAGTGGAACTGTTGTAAATAGGGATACCACATCAGAGCTCACTAATATGTCGTTTTCATAGAGAACTAGGTCTTGGATCTTAGATATGAAGTGGGCTGAATTTTTAACGTGGTTTTGGTTTGTTCAATGTATGGTTGTAGTAAAGATGTTAGGTGCTTGGCTAAATCGTACGTCGGCGAACCGATGACGCTTACAATGGGGCGTAGAGGAACTTCGGCTGTATGTACTTTTGGCAGATCGTATAGTCGTGGTGCCACTGCTTCGCTTTTGCGTATCTTTTTCTTGGACTCTTCTTCGAGGCTCGAGTTTTGAACCATGGTTTTGGTTGTTCTTATTATTCATTGGGTTGGATATTTGGTTAATTCTTTGTAGGTGTTTGGATCTAGCAGGTCGTTACTCTTTCTTTTGTAATCTATAGTGTCCATTATTCCCTTTGTCAAAATTGTCTTCCATTTGTCGCTTTAAAACCTTGATTGTGAAATTAGACCAATCTTAGCAATGCGAATCTGACCGTTGGGAACACCGTAGTTTTTACTGAAATACCTGTTTGCCAAATAATTTTGTTTGAACTTTTTTCCCCCGTGTAAAAAAATAATAATAGGTTCTATAAAAAGCTAAAAATAGAATATGGCAAAAAATTTAAAATTCCATGACGTAAATCGCGACCTAACTCGCAGCTTTAAAATGCAAAATGTCTGGGGAAATCGAGTTACCCGCGCTTTTAATTTAGAGGTAACGATATTACTGTACACAATGGATTTTGAACAACACACTTTGCTGAAATATATTAAATAAGTGTTTACACGAGAATATTTTTAAATTATATTTTTATGTTCTTTACATACATGGCACAAACTTAATAAATTGATAACTCGATAGGTTTGGTACATAATATTAAGTAGTAGATATGCATTAATTGCGTCAGGTGCTTCCATCCAATCAATGGCTGGCGTACCCCAGGGTTCAGTATCAGTGCTAGCACCAACCCCATTTCTTCTTTATATTAATGATCTGCTCTTTTCAACTACCAGTCCCATCCACAGTTACGCTGACGATAGTGCTCTTCACTCCAAGATTAATTTTTCCAGACAAGTCTCGATTCAAGAGCTGGATAATAGACGCAGATCTATGCACCTATCCAGGTCTAGGGGTAGGGGGGGGGATGTAACTTCATCTCGAGCTACATAAAACCTTATACAACAAAGAACGGGCAAGTTCGCGTGTGACATTTTTTTTTATTGTTTAAGGTTCTAAGAAATGTACACTAATTCATAATGGACGAAATATCTAAACCTGTTCTTGTGAAAACAGAAAAGTTTGTCATCTGAACTTACCAAAATGCTAGCATTTCTTGTTTGTTTATACCTTCTGTCCATTTGTACTGATAGATATATGAAAATTTTTCGAAAACATATATTTTGAAAGCACGTTTTTACGAAAAGCTATTCGAAAACTAAGGATGTTTTCAGAACTTTTTTTTTGCGGAACCAACTTTTCGAATTTGTATTTAACCACTTTTCGAAATTATATTTTTTTAAGGAAACTTGTTTTTAGACAGTACGTTTTCTCAAACGTTGTTACGGAAAAGCCTTCGCATATTCATATTAAAAAAACACTTTTTAAAAGTAATTTAGTTCAGAGTAACATAGCAGACACAAGGAAACCTAAACCTGACCGAATACAAAAACGGTTCGTTTAGATTAGTTCAGAATCTTTTTGCCATTTTTCATTGACATTTTCCAACCCAGTAGAGTTCATAATTCAAATTTAGAAAAACTATAGTTTCTAAAAAATATATTTTCAGACAATGTATTTTTGAAAGATTTTAAAAATATATATATTTTCGAGGAAATTTTGTAGATCCATTTCCGAACAAGCATCTTTCGAAGAAGCTGCTTTTTTTTTAAATTACCTAATTTAACATCAAAAAAGATGTTTGTTAAAAAAACAGAACAGTCGCTCATCTTAGCTTACACGCGATGTAGCATCTTTTTATTTATGCCTTCTGCTCATTTGGGAGGATATACAAGTATTACGATAGAACAATTTTTCTAAAACCAAATTGTCCAATTTTTTAAAGGCACTTTTAAAAAAAATTGTTTAGCTAACATCTTTTTCGATATTTATTATAAATTTTTTCGGGTATTACTTTTTTCAAGCAAAGCCTTTTTAAAAAAGTAATTTACAGGAAAGTAAAATCCCAGACCTAGGGAAACCTGATCAAACCCAAAAAAGTTCGTTTGGGATTGTTCAGAATCTTTTTTCGTCTCTTTTCCATTAACATTTTTCAAGCTACTAAAGTTCATTATTTAATATTCGAGATACTGTTTTCGAAAAAAAATATTTTCGGAAAAGGAACCTATTTCTTTAAAAAAAATTGAAAAATATGCTTTCGAAATACGTGTTTTCGCATTTTTCATATTCATATTTCATAAATCCATTCTCAAAAAGCATCTTTGAAAAAGCTGTCAGGACCTTTTTAAAAAGTTTCGGTAATCCGTTTTCGAAAAAGCTGTTTTTCGAAAAAATTTACTTTCAAAAGAATATTTTTCGAAAAAAGAAAACTGTTTGGTTATTTGTTTTCTATAGAAATCAAAACGATCCGGCGCATATTAGTCAAAAAGTGTAAGACATGTTTTCAGAAACAATCAAAAATTCAAAAAAAGGATTGCATTTTTTTATATAAAGTAATGATCTATATTCATATTTTTGTAGTATCAAAGACCTTACATAGGCGTCAAAATGTTTGCTTCTGTTTATACTATTTTGTAGAATAACGTGTATATTAAAATACTTATTTTTATAAAATTTGCTACTGAAATCCTTTTTGTACAAGGCTTCAATCCGCCACTGCACCTATCCCTTTTTCTTCTTCTCTCTTTAATTAATCGTAGACAGGGTTGCAAAAAACCTTGTTCAGTTTAACGCTTCCAAAACACAGTCTTGCTTAGGCCTGCTTAGCTTGTTCCATCCACATGAATGGCCAAGCCCTACAGAACAATGAAACGTTCGATCTTGTAGCATTGCTTTCGAATATGATCTCAGCTGGCACAAACACATTACTTCAATAGCCACATCAGCAGCTAAAAAGCTTGATAACTTTTGGAGCTGCTGCAGTGGCAGCTCGCCATATGAATCAAGTGAAAGACAGATGTACCTAAAATTTCTATTATGCTTGTGCTATATAATATTTATGATAATAATAAAGGTCTTTTATTAAGCTTATTATATATTTGGTCGGAAAAGTCTTTTTCCAGGTGGAATAATATGGATCAGTAACATTGTCGGCATTATTAAGAAAATATCATTTCAGTATTTTTTGTGGGCGGAATACAAGTAGTTGTGATTAGTTATTTCGGAGGTCACGGCCGCCACTGGCAATCGCCCAGTAATCCGTGACCAAAGCAAATGACCACTCAATATAACTTCCAATAGAGACTCAAATGCGAACTGGGGCCACTTAATAAATGAATACATTTCTGACTTTGAGGCAATCGCTCAGTAATCCGTGACCAAACCAAATGATCGCCCAATATAACTTCCAATAGAGACTCAAATGCGAATGAACCACTAAATAAATAATAAATTCCAATTTGCCTATAATGCAATTTATCGTATCTTGTACAGCATTTGACCATACGCAATAATGGCTATTGATATAGTTAACAATAGATCCAACGAGCTAAAACGCTTTTAAATTATTTATCGTTAGCGTTAGGGGCCGCTCCAACTCGGAAAAAAATCTATTTGTGCGTGTAAACCTAATTATATAATATGTTTTATTGGTTCTACTTTTGATTAATATTACTTTTTTGGAACAATTAATTATTATTTTTTATTTTCTGTGCTAATAAGCTCAAATTAGTTTTTTTTTATTTCATTTATCTTGCACAATTGGCGACTCATATTAAGAATATGGCGTCCTCTTCAGGCGATTTGCTAACTACTATATAATGGGAAATAGTTTCGTTTCGTCTTTGTCTTTATTATATATTTATGTAAAATTTAAATCACCCCCCTTGCACTACTTTCTTCTGGTTCCGGCAGATCTTGACACATGAAATGATTTCGTTCGAGGCACTTGCAGTGATATTTTTGCATATTGGCACAATACTCTATTTATTATAAATAGGGTAATTTTTGTATTCTTTCATAAAAATAACTACACTATAATTGAAGAACGAACTCTATGCAAAAATACCTATATACCTACAATGAAATTCACTGTATACAGGGTGCTATAAAATTCACTATATATATTTGAATGAGTGACTCCTGGGGTAGTCTACAGACATACCCAATACTTTTTCTTTCTTAAATCGAACTTTTTAAAATTTTTTAAAAGTACCTTAAAACTCGTCCATGTTCGCACCTGGCTGAGCGAACACATGGGCATAGCGCTTGTCAGATATATAAATCTTTAAGGATAATTTATTTTCTGCTTTTAAGCGTAATTAAAGACAAATAAAAAAAAATTAAACCTTTTCCTTAGAAAAAACAAAAAAAAAAATAGTAAAAAGGCACTGCGAAATCAATCATTTTTGTCAGTAGCCAGTTTTATATGAGATTAGCGTTATTCCTACTAGCTTAAACTTTCTGCTAAGAGAAAGTTAAAAATCAAAACCGACAGAGTATTTTAAAAGTATAACCAAAATTCTTTCATTACAGCATTTGTAAAAAAACACATTATTCTGTTTCAAGCAGCACGTTCAGAAAGTTGTTATTTGTCCTTTTGTTAAGAAAATGATCCTAACTTACAGATTTTTTTGAAAAGATCTCCATAAATGAGTTTTGAACACGTAAACGTTACCATAATACGTAAATATTACTAGTGTTTTAAATTTAATTTAGTTTTCAATTCTATTAGGCTAATTTAGGAAATGCTATAATCAAAGCACAAGCTAGATAAAACTGATCAAAATATTAGTTAACAACGGATCGACGAAGAGCATTTTCTAGGTAGAGAAAAGAAATTACATTATTATTTAAAACTTCTAAAGAAAAAATATTGTTAACATTCATTGTATGGTTTTTATGCTGTTGTTAAAGGTTAAATGGATTTTACATTCAGAATGCTTCTTTCTCTTTCTCATGATACATGTCTCTTTGTCACTTTCTGTCTTAGTGTCTTGATGAAGTAGCTGGCGCTGATTTGGCGCAAAAATTTAAACTATGACGCGTGTTTGGATTGTAGCCTTTGAAATAAACCAAAGCCAGGCATTTTATAAACTGGCGGATGCGCCAGAAAACTATTATGCAACCATTACTATTTGTAGTATTTTTTGGGTTGCCCGTCTTTTGTTAAGGGTCAATGACATACCTATGCTGTCAATGGCAAGAAGAGTTGTGTTGTTTAATAAATAAATAACTTTTTAGTTTTTCAGTGTTGATGGTAAAAAATACCTTGGGTTCTTTTAAGCATTGTGTTTTAATTAGTTACATAGTGGAATGATTTTTACATTAATGGCTATACTTACCTACTGTTTTGTTAGTGTTTGTTTAGATTTTACTCTAAAAGTAACAAAAACATTAGTTATCGTTTTTAATATGGCGGATAGTGATAAAAAATCTGGAATAATTGTATTTTGTTAATTTTAATTATTAGTTGAGTGCTCTTTTTTTCATTATTGACTGTACTGTGCTTACTGCTAAATACGATCGTTTCAACACTGGAAGAGTTTATGAAGATAAAGTTTATTATTAATTTAAGTTGTGAAGAATTTCGCTTAAAAATTAAGGACGATGTAAATAAACCTGTACCTGTTAATAAATGCCAAATCTTCTGGTAAATTTGATAAAAAATAGGCAAATAAAAAAAATTGTGTTAGGATTTTTTTGGTAAAGCTAATTTTGAAATAAAATTTTTGTATAGGTGCTCTTTTTCCTCCAAAAATTTCTTGTCTTTCTATTCGAACAAAATTTTACTCTTGGTTTGAACAGCTGTTCTCTTTGTTTTTTGTGTTGTAGTATTTCAGCTTTTTGAAATTAATTTTTTTGAAATAGTTGGATTTCTTACTTTAAAGATAACAAACTTTTTGGGAGGCACGCGAATATTTGTTGTAAACAATACGATCGACCCCGTGCCAGTCAAAAATTCCGAGCAAAAAGATAAAAAAAATGAATTTAATAACTTAGCACAAAGCAGTGACGCCTGGTTTGGATATCATCTGTACCACTTGACGGCACGCGAAATTGTAATAAATTATACCGAAAAGTAAAAAAAATGGTTAAATTATTTTAATAATTTTTTTTCAAAATATGAAATATTTTTGGATTTGTAATGACTTTCTTAAAAATAAAAATATACATGCATATGTAATTCCTATTATTTTTTATAAATATTTATTGCAATAAATTACCAGTAACAAAAGAAGATTACTGCTGAGCAAAAACCTAGTTTCGATTTGTTCGAGTTCCTAGTTTACACACTAACTTTTTTTAGTTGAACGGAAAGTTTAACGCGACCTACTTTTAATCAATATGCCATATTTCGATACTCAAGGACGTTGAAATGCGTAATATTTCCATGTTTGTACATGACGTGCAAATAATGGAAACTACTGCGCTTTCAATATCCAGGCTAAAATATTATAGCGATTGATTGTAAAAAGAAATTATATTACTAATTAATTAAATAAAATGAAATAGCCAGTATATTTGGCTCTCTACTGACCTTGATAATTTTAATTAATATATTCTATAGTAGCAGCAGCAGAAAATGAGAACAAGGCTTTTTTTTGCTAAACGCCCATTCGAGTGAACCCCGGATTTAGTCACATGGGGCCACAACAACAAGTCGCCATTTTAGAATTTTTTTTAAATTAAAACGAGAATGAAATAAGACCAATCACTTCGGTGTCCGTCCGTCCGTCTATCACAGGCGATTTTCTCTGAAACTATTTGAGGTAAAAGTTGGAAATTTAGCAGAGAGATAGAGTGTGGTGGCCCAATTACGGACGTAGAGTATAAAAAGTTGAATTTTGATTCTGGGGGTTAATTTTAAGGGGTAAATTGGGAAATGGAAGAAAGATTTCAAGGGCATCGTGTAGGGTGTCAAATGAAAGCTTATTGAAGCACGAATTCAAATATGATGTATTTTTTATGCATTTTTTTGGGAAAAACGCTTAAAAATTGCAAGGGAAAGATCTAGTGGGTTTGGATTATGCAAAGGAATGCGAGGAAAGTGTGTTGGCTCCCTGATTAAATTGGTGAGCGAGTTGCTGATTGCGAAGTTTTCGGCAACTCTGCCTTTTGGGTCGGTTTTTGTGGATCCTAGCTATTCCTTGCTGTGGATGTTAAAGTCGCCTAGGAATACGGTGCCTAGGACGATAACGTCAGCGAAGGGAAATTTAGAGATAAGATGGTCAATACCGGGAGAAACTCAAATAACTCATTGCAGGAGTTGTCTGATGGGGAGCGGTAGATACAGATGCAGATTCTATCGCCACGCGCTAACATCTAAGGAACTTACGCGAGTGACAGAAAGAAAAACAGTGGGTATGACAAGGACATCATCGTTCGCACAGGCGCCCAGTGTATATGCTGGAAAAGCGGATCTTTATGATGATGCTGTTAAATGAAAACAGGCTGCTTAAATTTGCCAATTTTGACAATGCTGCTATTAAATACGAATTTGATACACCCCACTTTTCACAAAGACTGTGAGGTATTGTTCGCTACAAAACAGTATGTAAATAAATAAATTCTATTTGTTTTTCGCCACATATTTTCTAAGGTTCGTACCCCTTTTATTTCCTATATACGATTATTTTAAAATGTTTGCAACATCAGTTTAATACGAGTAACAAAATTTCGGTACACAAAAGCAAACAAATATATTTTATCAACATGATTTTAATTAAGATTAACACGTAAACCGCAGACAACCTGAAACACGTGTACATTATTTTTGACTTTCACCTATTCTTGTGGTTTCCAGGCTGGATCTCTCGCTATTCCGTGTACGATGATATCTAATTATTTTCCTAACTGCGAAACAAGTTACTGTTGACTTCTGTAAACAAGGCATTATATCATTTTATGTTTTATGACAGAATATTAAATTATAACATTTTATAATATTAATGTATATATACTTTGTACGTTTTTTTCTTTAACATTTTTGTGATTTCTATTGCTAATAATCTTACATTGGTGTGTTTAACGCAGGGACGGCTGGTACATAAGGGTATCTGTGCTGCAGAACCACCAAAATTTTCAAGCCACTAGACTAATTTTTTTTATACTTTGTAATAAATAATTAAAGATTCCTTAAAATAAAAACAAGTAAAATTAAAACACCAAATCTTCGGCCGCGAATGCTAGTAATAGGCCAGAGCTAATCAACACATGACGCGCCCCGGCAACGTGCAGTTGACCAAGTAAAGTTAATATAATTTCCTCGCGACGTTACTGGAGTGCCGAGCTGAACCATTTTTATTGGTGCACAGCTCTTTTTAACCTAAGGCATATAGAGCATAAATCGGCTGTTTATAAAATTTAATACGGGAAATTCTGCTAGTCAGTCGTGACAGTCCATACTCAACATCAGCTAAGATTTTAATGGCGACCGGTGACACATGTCATTTCTCTTTGGATACATTTCACTTGATATAGCAATAAATAACTAATAATAATTATTAATTACTTGAATAGGGCTTAATTCCTAATGTTCGTGGATAAAGTACTTATAAACGTTGCGTGCAAATTCTTAAGCCAGCTCATCTCCATGCCGAAAGCCTCTAGATATCTAAATTTTTAAAACACCATTTAATTTTTATACAGATCACCTCCTTGCCACAGATAGCATTTTAACAACTTCAACCCCCTTTCCTGAAATAAATGCTAGTGGCAACCTTGATTAGTATTTAAAGCTCTTCAAACCTTCAGTTTTGAACATTTTAAATTAGAAAGATTTCCATTTCAAATGTAAAAGTTTTTTGAAATTTTTTAAAGGAGTAACTAATGTATTGCTAATACGTCAACATTAATTAAAAATATTTTTTTGTAGAGATATCAATAATACAAATGTTGTCATCTTTCTGCCAGTCACTGTATCAGATACATATATGAAAGTAACTATAATATGAAAATAAAGTTATCATGTCAATATCCAATATTCAATATATTAAACAAAAGTTTATGCAAATACAATGCGCGTATTAGGTAGGTAATTATTATTAATGAATTAGGTTTTCTTTGTCTAACCTAAAAGTTTTACAATAGACGAAGCGGTTCGAGTGTATTTCCATAGGCGCCACGGACATCAGGCGGAGTTAACGTCGCACGACAGCCATCGATATTGTTTAGTAGGCCGTCGACTATTTCCTGATATATTTGTCTCTTTTTTAACTTCCTAAAGCGCTTATGTTTGTTTCTCTCCCCTTTGTAATGCATTTGTATAGTTTTCTATTTCCATAATAAACCTATATGAGGTCAATTTAAAATACGGCCGAGCCCGGAGCACACAAGATAAAATTGGTGTTTGGCTTCGCTGATTCTGTTTTGGGAAGTGATCGCATGGAACTTATACTTAAAAAAAAGATAATTACTTTTAGATTTTAAAAAATATATTAAAAGGTGGATCATTAAAAATAAATTTTGATGGATCATTGACCAAATGACGCGCCTGGGTTATGGGCTATTAGTTTTATCAAAAAAAAATAATAGCTACGCAGCTATTATTTTCTTTGGTTTTATGATGCGCCATCATTACGTCGATATATTGGTATAAAATAGTTCAGAACGAAAATGACTGTCAAAGAATACTTGCGTTGTGGTCAGGAGTTAACTTTTACTGCGTTTGATTTGGAAAGAGCTCAGAAAAGTGTGCAGATGTTGACATAATGTTACGTAAATTTCAAGATAACCGAGCTGAGCAAATTTTGCGAACCCTTCGAGGTTCTGATTTATATCAGATGATTCTTGTCAGTTTTGTCTTTATAACCTTCAAAAATTTTTATAGTTCTTGCGGATCTCTACATGTAAAATTGTATAGTTTACAAAAATATGCTAATTTATTTGATCGAAATTTTTTTAATTCCATCGCGTCGGTATTGTCGTAACTCCGTTCGACCGTACGAGATTGGCCGAAGGGAAAATTATAAGAATAAACAAATGGACCGACAATAATTTCAGATTTGTCAATATGATACGAACATGGTGGTTGTCATAAAATAATATTTATTTAAATTTAATACTTCGTAAATATTCTGTCCATCTCGTGGTAAACACATTTTATAAGGAAGTAAAAAGGTTTTATGATTTAATTCTCACGTATCAAACGTGCACAAATATGGGGTAGCACGTTTTTCGTGTGGTCTGGAAGATGAGCTTATTTATTGGCCATAATGTAAAATGTAAAGGGCGTCAAGGTGTCTGGCCAAAGATTCTGATATCCATCAATTACGTGCTTTACGGAATGGTTGGATTCCTCGCTTTAATTTTTGAAAAGCTAGTTTTGACCCTAGGCTTTAATAAAAATGGCCTTAAAATCTAATTTTAACTTGAAACATGAATGGAATGGGAGTTAGTGGATTTTTGGAGTGAGAGACTGGATTTGAACAAGGTTTTTGGCACCCGTACTGACAAAGTGATTAATTGTACATTTTGCGAAAGGGATGTGTATTATAGACCTGCACTTATTATCGAATTCGAGGTTTGAAGCTTGTTTGGAGAAATATATACTGTAGCGGAGCTTGCTATTGACCTTTAATGACTGTAATATATGTGTTTATATTATTAAATATTATTAACTTTTTATATAGAAACTTTATTTTAAAAGTTGTTGACAAAGTCAAGTAACAATCACCTAATAATGTTCAAATGTAACAAGTTTACTGGTACCAGGTAGATCCATTACACGCCCTCTTTTCAGAGATTTAAACGAACAGGAGGTTTCCTTTCTCTGGGACTTCTTCTTAATCTGGTGACTTCAATTCCATCATTAATATTAGTATCTTCCTGTTCAAGTTCTGCTCTGCTCTCACTATCATCTTTTTCATTTGCTCTGTTTCCCTTTACCATTTCTCTTCCAACTACGTTATCTGGAAAACAGTATGGATATTTTTCTGTAAAACCATTTTTATTTTGACAATGAAGTGGTTTGATTAGCTGCCTGTTTCTTCTAAACTGATTTCCATATTCATCCTCAATGATGTAGTCTCTAAAATTTAGTTTCTTTATAACAGTTCCCATAATCCATTTTTTATCGTAACTTTGAAATAACACTGATGTCCCTTCTTTGATATCTGGTAGATTTCTTGTACCTTGGTCATAATAAAATTTTTGATGCTGTTGCCGTTTATGTAGCTTACCTTTTACGTTATTGGTATCAAAACTACTGCAACGTAAAAGGTCTTTGTGTATTGGTAAAATTGTTCTTGTTTTTCGCCCAAACATCAGTTCTGTAGGAGCAGGTAGATCATTTTTTGGTGTATTATTATAATACAACACTGCCAGTAAAGGATCCATGTTGTTTTCTTCACATACTTTTAAAAATAAATTTTTCGTAGTTTGGATATGACGTTCTACCATTCCGTTTGATCTTGGATAGTGGGGGCTCGAGGTAGTCAATTTTATGCCAAATTCTTTTGCAAAATTTTTAAATTCAATGGATGAAAATGGTTGATTATCAGAAAAAATCTCACTAGGTAAACCAAAAGAACAGAAAATATTTTTTAGTGTGGATATAACAGCACTTGCAGTTTTACTTATCATTTTATTAACAATTAAAAATTTTGTAAAATAGTCTACTACTACCAGGAAATCAATGCCATGAAAATATGCAAAATCGATACCTATTTTATTCCATGGGTGATCTGGTAGCTCATGGGGTAATAATGGTTGACGAGGATTTGCTTTAGAAAATTTAGTACAAATATTGCACGACGAAATTAAATTTTCTATATCTTTCATTATTCCCGGCCAGTAAACAGAATCTCTGGCAATATTCTGACATGAATTAATTCCTTGATGGACTTTATGAACTACTAATAAGAACTCTTGTCTTAAGGAAGTTGGAATGATTAAACGTTTTTTTATAAAATAAAACTTTTTCATGGATATATATATCATTTCGTATTGGCCAAAACTCGCGGACTCTAGCATTTTTTATTAGACTTTTATGTTTTGGCCAACCTGTTTCACAATAACGCATTATTTGCTTTAGAACCAAATCGTTATTTGTTTCATGTTCTAAACGACGAACATTTTCTTCAGATGTTACTACAACTGAAAACACATGTAAGTTTCCATCTAAATTTTCTGTATTAAAAGTGTCTGAGGTCGGACTTCTGCTAAGTGCATCTGCAACTTGCATGTTTTTACCCGGAACATAAATTAATTTAACATCATATCTTAATAATCTAATCATAAGCCTCTGAAGTCGTGGTGATAAATCTTCAATATGTTTTTAAGAAAGACCACTAAGAGGCTGATGATCAGTATGTACTGTAAATGGTCGTCCATAAACATAATAATTAAATCTTTCACAACCATACACAATAGCCAATAGCTCTTTTTCTATTTGGCTATATTTTTGCTGGCTCTGATTTAAGGAAATAGATGCAAATTCGATTGGATGATTGTTTTGCATTAAAACAGCACCAATACCATATTGGCTAGCGTCAACAGACAAAATTAATTCTTTTTCAGCATCGTAAAATGACAAAACTGGAGTAGCGGTTACAAGCATTTTTAATTCATGAAAACATTGCTCTTGCTCAGAATCCCATAACCATTCATTTTTTTTACTAAGTAACTTTCGCAAAGGATAAGTTGTATTAGATATGTTCGGTAAAAATTTTGCGAGATAATTAATCATTCCTAAAAATCTTTGTAACTCGTTTTTATTGGTGGGAACTGACATTTGCGTAATTGCAGATATTTTTTCTTTATCGGGTTCAATACCATCTGCACTCACTGTATGACCGACAAATTTAATTTTATTAACAAGAAATTGAGATTTTTCTTTATTTAGTGTTAAACCAGATTGTGTAATTTTACGTAAAACATTTTCAAGATTTTTATTGTGCTCATCAATATCTTTTCCAAACACTATTATGTCATCAAAATAGACAATAACGCCATTAAGACCTTCAAGTATATTCGAAATGGCCTCCTGAAATAATTCAGGAGCGTTACAAATACCAAAAGGCATTCTTTTAAATCTATATCTGCCAAACGGTGTAGCAATAGTACAGATTTTAGAACTACTTTCGCCCAAGGGAACTTGAAGGAAAGCTGAAGAAGCGTCAAGCTTTGAATAAACTGTTGATGTGCTTAATTTAGAAAACATTTCTTCAAAGTTAGGAATAGGAAAATTTTGTCTTTTAATATACTCATTAAGAAAACGCGGATCTATACATATTCTAATGTCACCATTTGGTTTACTTACAACCACTATTGGGTGTACCTAATCCGTTGGTTCCGAAATTTTTTCTATTAAATCTTGATTTTCCATCTCGTCCAATTTTTGTTTAACTTTTTCTCTTAAAGCACAAGGAATTCGTCTCGCTGCACTAATCCTAGGAACGGCATTCTCTGATAAAACTATTTTACATTTGAAATTTTTCATTTTGCCTATTCCTTTAAAAACTTGTTCATACCTGGTTAACATTTTTACAACACTCTCATTAGCACCAATCACAAAAGAACTAAATTTTTCATTCTGCAGCAGTTTTAGGTCTATTGCCCCTGATAAGCTTAAAATTGACTGGGAGTCATTTGATTTTAAAACGTGGAAAGTTAGTATCTTTTTATTATTTTTAAATTCACATACTAAATTTATGGTGCCTAAAGTAGGTATTATATGACCTGAATAAGAGGTTAGAGTTGAAGAGGAACCTCTTAAACCTGACACGTTTAAACTACAAAAGTCTGCTGCATTTAAAATGTTAACTTCACTGCCTGTGTCAATTTTAAGCTTTAATTCAGTATTATTTACTTTCACATATTCATTCCACTCAATAGAATTTACACGTCTACTAAAAACAGACCACACGACATTTGTTATACTAGAAGTTGGCTCATTATCTAACTCTGTATTTTCAAAACTGTAGGTATATCCAGAGATTTCATTAACTTGCTTTTTATTAGAAATATTACAAAATTTAAAGAAATGTCCTTTTTTACCACATTTATTGCAAATTTTATAGAAAGCTGGGCAACGATTTGGTTCGTGTAATAAACCGCAATTCAAACAGCTTATTTTATTTAATTTTGTTTGTGAATGGTTGGAAGGTTGATTACTGTAAGTATATTTATTTTGATAAGGGCTACATTGATTTTTTGAAACCACATTAACACAATTTTCGTTTTTGTTAATGACCTGTTGGGTATTACAACCAGATTCTACACTTCTGCAAACATCAACTGCCTCGGCCAAGGTAAGGTTTGACTTTTGCAGGAGTGTTGCTTGAGTCCTTTTGTCAAAAATTCCTAAAATAATCCTGTCCCTTAATAAAATTTCTTTATCTTTAAAATCACAATTTGAAAGCAATGTCTTAAAATCTGTCAAAAAGTTATCGAAAGGTTCTGATGGTTTTTGAATCCTAGTGAAAAATTTAAAATGAGATAGGACTGAATTTTTAATTGGATTACAGTATTCTTTAAATTTATTAACGACTACCTCAAACTTTTTCTTATCAGAAACATTTGCAAACTCAAAAGTGTTGAATACTTTTAATCCCTCATCTCCAATCAAGTTGAGAAACAAAGCTATTCTAATTTCATCATTTTTCTCTTCCAATTCATTGGCTTTCATAAATAAATCAAATTTTTGATACCACTGCTTCCAGTTAACTGCCACATTTCCTTCAAAATCTAAAACAGGAGGACTTCTTGTACCCAGTTTTTCCATAATAACTAGTCTCTAGAAGGCCGTAGGTTGAACTCTTGCTGCCACCATGTAATATATGTGTTTATATTATTAAATATTATTAAGTTTTTATATAGAAACTTTATTTTAAAAGTTGTTGACAAAGTCAAGTACCAATCACCTAATAATGTTCAAATGTAACAAGTTTACTGGTACCAGGTAGATCCATTACAATGACGAAATCCGTATTGTCGATAACAGAGATAGGCCGATAATTAATTATATTGGAGGGACTTGGAACTTTTCTGGAGGATAGGCTGTACACGGGCAGTCTTACAGCTATCTGGAAGGCTGTCCTTGTAATATTGCCCTATAAAGCCGACCTAAATTGAAAAGTATGTCAAATATACTTAATTAATTTAAAGCTCTTTAACGTGTAAATATTATTCTTCTGTTCAGAAGTAATTTATTAAATACTAGTGTTTAAGAATTTATCTCTGTGCCAAGTATTTAGTTTATTATAACCACCGCATTCCATTGAGTTCCAACAGGGATTACGTTTCATTATAATATGAAAGTTGAAAAGCAAATGGTTTCGTATAACTCGGGTATAACCACACTGTTAAGTTCGGAAGCATTTAGGACGGATCTACTGCGTATTAACAATAATGGGACATTAATCATGGCGCTTCTCTTTGGGTTTTGCCTTTGTCCTGATACGACGTTGCTAATTGCGGGACGATTTTCTGGAAAATCTTAAAAGCTCCTTTTCCTGAACAAACTGGGATTTGGAGAATTATTATAGTAGTTATTATTTCGTATACTTTATACAGGCCCGTAAGATAATAAAATATAGCCCAGATATGTATGCTAGTGAAAGAATTTTGGTGTCGTCTCGTTATAGGGGGTAAATTGAGGAGAGTTGATGCATCAGGCGGACCCAGGATTTCGTCTTGGGGGGGGGGGGGCTGAATAATGCATTTCGGTGAATTTCTTGAATTTGTAATGCAATTTTTTAATTTTTATGTTTCTAACATGTTGGTTTGGGAGGGGCTGCAGCCCCCAGCCCCTCCCCTGGGTGCTCCACTGATCAGGCGAGTTAAATAAGAGGCAACAAACCTCTCACCCGAATCTCTTCACTGATACAATAAATCAGGGTAGTTTTAACTAGATGCGTAGACCGCCTAATCGCCCCCCGAGGGGCTCTAATGTCAGCAATATCACCATTGTCATGCCCTGAAAAATTTAGTGTTTCTAGAGCACGTATTAAGAAAGATATCACACTCCTTCGGACTGATGATCAAGAATAGACCGCCTTTCGTATTCTTATCGCAACATACATTCAACCACCAACACATAGAAATATTTTTCCAAAGTCGCCCGCTCCCCAGATACGTTTTTTCTCCAAGGTCGTCCTCTCCCTAGACGGATATGTGCTCATACAAAGACTTTTCGGACACCCTGTATATATATACATACAAATAACCACACATGTAAATACAAATATAGACGAGTTTCTTGAAATACGACTTAATTAAGTTTATTTTAATTTTTATTTTGATTTTAATACAAATATTTGCCCATACTAAGACTCTTCGGACACCCTATATACATACATACAAATACCGACACATATAAATTCAACTATATACGCGATTTTCCTGAAATCCGACTTAATTAGGTTTATCTTGGTACTAACAGAAGTATTTGTCTATACTAAGACTTTTCGGACATCCTGTATACATACACCCACACATGGCATTTTTGACCTGTATACATATACGCCTACACAAAAAAATACAAATATATAAGATTTTCTTAAAATCCGACTTAATTAAAATTATTATCTTCGAACATTCTAAGACTTTTCGGACACCCTTTATGCACATGTGCATATAAACACCCACAGAAGTAATACAAATATACGATTTTCTTGAAATCCGACCCAATAAAGTTTATCTTCGTACTAATAGCAAAGACATTTGCCCATACAAAGATTTTCAGGACACCCTGTATACATACAAACATACAGACATCCACACAAAATAATACAAACGTATACGATTTTCTTAAAATCCGACTCAATTAAGTTGGACACCCTGTATACATACATACAAACACCCACATATAGAAATATAAATCATATAAACGATTTGCTTCAATGCGTGTCCCAGAAGCAGACGACCTTGGGAAAATACGCGTTTGGGGAGCGGGCGATCTTGGGAAAATACGCATTTGGGGAGCGGACGAGCTTGGGAAGCTCTGGGGAGCTCCCCAAATGTCTGAACAATTAAACAAGAACTCACCCTATTGGTCAGTTCCATGGACAGTTTACACCAGAACCAGAACATATTTTAGCAATCACAATATTCATCTTTTCTTTTCTGATAATCACGGAGGAATCAGATATTTACAAATTCTTCAAAATAACTGTGTTCGTTTTTCAGTAGGGCTAAAAAAGTATGATCACGTATCACCTAGTTTTGACCAACATAATTTAATTAAATTAGAAAAAAGACGCGAAATCCACATATCCTGTTTTATTTATAAAATAATTTTAACTCAGAAACCAAGATATTTATTTGAAAAAATTGAATTCAGGAATAATATTCATAATGTTAATACTAGAAATCAGAACGCAATAGAAATACCTAAACATCATACTGAAAAATATAAGTCTTCGTTTAAATATAACTCTTCTGTAATTTATAATAATATTCCTTCTAGTCTGAGGGGCTTAAGCTATATAACTTTCAAAAAAAATATAAAAAATTATTTAGTAAGGGTAGGATTGGAAGAATGATTTTTTATAAATCAAAACCCTACCTATTTATGCCAACTAGTATACTACTGTCATTTTTTGGTTTTCTTTTTTACTTTATCATTTTTATATTTATATTTTTAATTGTTTTATTGGCATAAATAAACATCTTTATTATTATTATTATTATTATTATATTTTTCTATCCGTCTTGGCAAAAGTGCATGGAAAAAAGACAAATAAAAAAAGAGAATGTTTAACTTTTTATACCACCTTCTTCGCTTGTGGAAGTAGTGCTGATTTTCTTTCCTGGTAAAAATCCCAGTGTAATCCGATTTTTTTCTATCCTTGCTGGGAAAGGTGCATAAGTAAAAGACAAATAAAAACGATGTTGTTGCCAATAAAAAAGAATATGTTCAAATATTTTATCACAGCTGCCTTAGGCAAGTATTTCTTTGAAAGATTTATCGGAATCAAGTGATAAAAACTAAATTTCTGATGTGGCCAAATACTATTCATGGAACTGACCAATAGAGTGAATTTTTGTTCAGTTGTTTGTCATCCTCAGTTGAAGTTGGAGAAAATATAGTAATATTATTATGTTTGTCAATTGACAAAACAGTTGGTTAAAATAAAAACAAAAAATATGTAATATATAAATTCATTAACATAATAAAATAACGATAATTATTATATTATTTTGCGTAAATGGAAACGTAATATTCCAGTCCATGGCCTCTGGTTGATTCCAACCCAATAGTTGCAAAGGAATAGTTCACACCGCCTGCCTTAATGTAGGCGTCACCACTATCTGCTATTTGATTTAAAGCTTTTATGCAGTATATGATGTAGTCTCCTTCATATTTTTCCTAAAAATAAAGATAATACATTGCTTATTATGTTTAAATAGCAAGAGGTAGGATATGAAGAGAAATAATAAAATTGTTTTTAAGAGATGACTGGACAGAGTAGGTGTCAAAACTTATTTCATATGAAATTATACAGGTTTTCTCAGAAAATGTTGTTGACAATCAACGGGCAGATTCTCCAACACTAGACCGGTCTAATTTGACAATCAAAAGTTTTAAACTGACAAGTGTCATAATAAGCCAACTACATGTAATACTATATATTTGCTTGGCTTCTTAGTTTTTAACAAATTTATAAAAATTTATAAAAAGGGCAATTTTAGTATGTACGTACTTTTCACAATAATAGAAGTAAATTCATTCTAGCAACACTTTTTTTTACGAAAAAGTATAGAATAAAGTTTTGATTACCCTTTACCGGAAAGTTGTTGGTTTCCTAAAGAAAATAACTGATCAACAATATACTGCTCTTACTAGTGTTGTAAATATCCGTATTCTTTAGATATTCGAATCATACGGAATCGGAATCAGCTAATATCCGTATCCATCATCTGAGTACATATCCATTTCTTGACCCGCGCGAAAGCGGTTACAGATTATGTGTATGTATGCAACACTAAAACATTTTCTATCCGGATACACGGCTAGGTAGGTCGATGCGGTATCATATCAGTCGAAGTCATAGAGGAAGGCACCGTCGGCGTCGCGCCGCTCTCGTTTGAATTCGGTTCGGGTGAGGCGGGACTAGTTTAACCAATGGGTCTCATCCCATATGATACCCGTTACCCAGATAACTATGCTATCTTTTTTTAGGAAAGGTCATTAGAAAGAGAAAGCATAAGATCAAATATGCCACATCGCAGACCATGTTGTTCGCTTACAGTCGATTCCGATTCCGTTTTCTCTTTGCACTTTGCAATGCATTAGTAGCCAGCCGATGCGAATTTATTTTGATTCCGAATCAAGTTCTCGGCCGGTTACGGATAATCCGGATTCTTTTCATATTCGGATCCAACAGATTTTTGGATACGTATCCTCACATCACTAGCTCTTACCGCTTGAACCCAGAAAATCAACTTTAATACGATACTTACTGTTTCAGTTCGTACAATCAACGGAATACCAGCTTTGTTAACATGATCATAAAAAACTCTGTCACTATCAGATGCGTTCACACAGTCGCCCACAATAAGATCGTGGTATCCAAGTGGTTGCTCTACAATATAAGCTGCATGACCTAATGTGAAAGCAGCAGCTGCTAAAATTAGAAAACAAATACTAGCACAGACTGGCTTCATTTTTCTTGTAAAAATAGTATTGGAACTTGAGAAATTATTGTATGTGTCTACTGGTTTAAAACAATCAATGGCGATTTTTTATTTTATACGATTTTTTCTCCCTTATCTAATGATAATAATTATTAATTGTACTTTAAAGTATGTACTTAAATTACCGTGAATAAAATTTAAAGTGGACTTTGTTGGAATTAGCAAAAATTACAAGAATCTCTTAATATTCCATTATAAAAGGTTCTAGCTCATCTGGACGTGCTAAATTAAAATTTAAAAGCTGTTACCATGCATCGTCCGCATGGCTAATATCTCGTACATCGCCATGCGTGATTATCAAAGGTCAAGGTCAGGCTAGAAAAAGCCAATGATGAGACCTTATTAAATAAAAACATACTTGTTAAATTTTGCCCAAATTGGCAATTATAAACAGAGCTGTCAAGTTTTTAAAATAAAAAATACATAAAACCTCAACAAACTAACGAATGAACTGTAGGCAATTTTATGCCCATATAATATCTTTAAAGATGCTCAGTTATTTGCTATACAAAACCAATGACTCTCCAGTATCATAAAAAAGACACATTTCGTCAAAGAAATCAAAATTTCATTCCGTACCTTTTAACCGACTTCACAAGGGGGGAATATAAATTTCCCCCTTGACTGTTCCTAACAGAACAACAAGAGACGCGTTACGTATGCATCCCTTTACTGTCCAGCTACAAAATCCTAGAACAGACCACTTCTGTCGCTCATTCATACCTAGGGTCCCAAACCAAACCGCCTGCAGATGTTTTCCCTTCCCGGGCCAACCTCCAATCCTTCAAATCCCGTGTCAGAGTCTTCACATTCTAACAAATGTTAAAAGAAAGTTACGGGGGTGGGGGGGGGGGGGGGGGGGGGATAGAGGAAATAAAATGAGCCGCTGGGAATTTCTCCTAAAATGTTAATTAATGTATCATTTTCGATGTTATCGAGGTCAGAAAATCTAATTTTGTTTAACAGATGCTAAAAATATTAACGGGGAGGGGGAGATAACAATGAGCCGTTGAGAATTTCTCCAAAAATATTTATGGGTTATTGAGGTCAGAAAATCAAATTTTGTGTAACATATTAAAAAAAGATTACGGGGGGGGGGGGGATAAAATGGAGCAATTGGCAAGTTCTCGAGGTTATTGAGCTCAAGAAAGTTAATTTTGTGTAACAGATGTTCAGAAAATTGACGGCGGGTGGGGGAATAAAGAGGAGCGTTTGCCAATTTCTCCAAAAATGTTAACTAATGGATCATTTTCGGGGTTACTGAGGTCAGAAAAGCTAAGTTTATTTAATGGATGTAAAAAAATTTTACGGCGAGGGAGGAGCGAAAGGAGCGGATGGAAAATTCTTTAAAACTGTTAACTACTTATATCATTTTGAGATCTGAAAATCCAATATTACATGGACATTAGAAATTTAAAGAGGGGGCGATAAGATGAAGGGGGGAGCGAGAATAGGTGAACTAAAAGGAAAAAAAATAGTTTTTTTTTTTCAAAAATGAACCGACTTCACAAAAGAAAAGGCACTAAAAAGTAGGAAATAATATTTTTACGTATTTATGACTGTGGTTAATGGTAAACTTAATTTTGTTCAAAGTTAGGTAACTTGTACACCGAAGTTCTAAAATTTGAAGTCAGTGCAATTTTACAGTATAAGGAACCGTAATAATAATTCATAAGCAATTAATAAGGAGTTGATAATAAGTTCAGAACTTTCGTGTACAAATTACTAAAAGTCGAACGCAATTAATTAGGCTGGCCATTAGGCTCAGTAATAAATAACTAAAAATATTACTCTTTATTAACAATTCATTGTATTCTTGTATTATCATTAAGGGTTTCTATATTATACTTTAAAATTGCGCCGACTTTAAAGTTTAGAACTTCGGTGTACAAGTTACCTAACTTTGAACGAACTTAAGTTTACCATAACCCACAGTTATAAATACGTAAAAACATTATTTCCTAATTTTTAATGCGTTTCCTTTTGTGCAGTGTGGTATATTCGATTCAACAACTTTGATCGCCTCTTTAACTCTCACAAATGTCACTGTTCGCAGGTAAATTGTATTATAGATCCATTTTGCATTATATAATATACCGGAGAATGGGAAATATTTTTTTAAATCACATTATTTTAAAGTTTATCTTAATAAAAAGAAGATATTAACTCATTTTTGCTAACTTGTCTATCTAAAAACCATTTCTCCAATCTTAATAATCTTACTATTGTGAATTATTCGTTAGAGGGACAGCAAGTATTGAATATTGTTTCTTAGAGGGATAGGACACAATTTTATGTAGTATAAAGTAAGAAGGTTGATGTGACTATGCTGACACTGTTAATGTTTTGCTTAATAAAAACGAGATTCTTACAAATGCTGTTTGTATTCGGTAAAAGTAAAAACATCAGATCTTTTGCTATAAAATCATAAAATTCAGCAAAGTTAAAGCATTTTTCATGTACCTAAGTATTTTGTCAAATTAGAAATATATTTTTTTATAATTGATTGATTGATTCCGATAAATATTTCAAAGTAGACATAGACAACCAGAAATACTTGCACAAACAAAGGAAGCTGTGATAACATATTTGAACATATTCTTTTTAATTGGCAACAACGTCGTTTTTATTTGTCTTTTACTAATGCACCTTTTACCAACAAGGATAGAGAGAAATCAGATTCCATTTGGAATTTTTATCAGGAAAGAGAAGAATATTGTGATGGCTAATCTTTCAAAGTAGATAACCAGCAATACTTCCACAAACGAAGAAGGTGCAATAAAAAGTACAACATATTCTTTTTGATTTGTCTTTTCTAATGCACTTTCGCAAACAGGGATAGAAATATCCGTGATTATCGGTCAAGAAAAGATGAATATAGTAATTGCTAAAATAATATGTTCTGGTGTGAACTGTCCATGGAACTGACCAATAGGGTGAATTCTTGTTCAGTTGTTTTTCTATCATTCTCAATTCAAATCGGATAGAATATAGTGATGTTTTTGTCAATTTACAAAACATGTTTTGAGAGAGATGTTTAAAATATAAACAAAAAATTTGTATTTTATAAATTTATTAAAATAATAAAATTACGATAATAATTATTATTTTATTTTGCGTAAATGGAAACGTAATATTCCAGTCCATGGCCTCTGCTAGATTCCAACTCGATAGTTGCAAAGGAATAGCTTACACCGCCTGTCTTAATGTAGGCGTCGCCACTATCTGCTTTTTGATTTAGAGCTTGTATGCAGTATATGTTGCCGTCTCCTTCATATTTCTCCTAAAAACAAAGAAACATACATTCCTTAATATGTTTAAATAGCACGAGGTAGGGTATGAAAAGAAATGATAAAATTGTTTTGAAGCGATGGCTGGATGGATGAAATTATGCAGGATTTCTCCGAAAATTTTGTTCAGAAATTAACGGTCGGATTTTCCAACGCTTATAAGTCTAATTTGACAACCAAAAGTTTTAAACTGACAAACGTCATAATAAGCCAACTACATTTTATACTATAAATTTGTTTCAGAGTTTTTTCGCAAATTAATAAAAATTTATAGAAAGCCCGTGAAATTTTAAAGTTGTATAGGTATCTCTGTTGCTACTTATGGGACCCATGCCAAGTTCAGATTTTTTTATAGTGAGCCAACTAGGAATGTTTTGGTAAAGAAAAAAAAGTATTTTGTAATTTGCGAAAAAAAGTTAAATTTTTGAATTGGCCCACCTGGGAAAAGAAATTAACACGCTTAGGTATTTTATTTAATGTGTTAGTAGAAAGTTATAGTCATTTAAATTTGTTAATAAATTATATTTTAGGTTTAAAAAAAATCAAATGACTATAACTTTCTACTAACACATTTTTTCTGTAAAAATTTAAGAATTTTCGACAAAATTATGGAAAATTTGTTTAGAAAAAATAATAAATAAAATACCTAAGCGTGTTAATTTCTTTTCTCAGGTGGGCCAATTCAAAAATTTAACTTTTTTTCGCAAATTACAAAATACTTTTTTTTCTTTACCAAAACATTCCTAGTTGGCTCACTATAAAAAAAACCTGAACTTGGCATGGGTCCCATAAGTAGCAACAGAGATACCTATACAACTTTAAAATTTCACGGGCCGCGCATGATAGAAAGGGGCAATTTTAGTATATTATTATACTTTTCACAATAATAGAACTAAAGACATTCTAGCAACATTTTCTTACGAAAAAGTATAAATAAAGTTTTGAATTCCCTTATTATATGTCTACATTGGAAAGTTATTGGTTTCTTAAATAAAATAACTGAACAACAATGTACTGGTGTTACCAACTTTAATAGGATACTTACTGTTTCAGTTCGTACAACAAACGGAATAGCAGCTTTATCAACATGATCATAGAAAACTCTGTCACTATCAGGTGTGTTAGTACAGTCGCCCAAAATAAGATCGTGGTCTCCAAGCGGCTGCTCTACAATAGAAGCTGCATGACCTAATGCGAAAGCAGCAGCTGCTAAAACTAGAATAATATTAACACAGACTGGCTTCATTTTTTCTCGTATAAAAATAGTATTTGAATTTGAGAAATTATTGTATGTCTAGTGGTTTATGACAATAACGACTTTTCATTTTATAGGATTTTGTCTGCCTTATCTAATAATAACCAATTGTACTTCAAGTACCTACTGAAAATACCGTGAATAATATTGAGTGGATTTTGTTGGAATAAAAAATTAATAAAAATAATCTCAATACTCTCTTATAAGTGGTGCTAGCTCATCATGATGTGCTAAATTAAAATTGAAAAACTGTTACTACGCATCATTTTTTTAATGTCAATGCTACGCATCGTCCGCATGGCGAACATCCCGTACATCGTCATGCGCGATTGTCAGAGGTCAAGGTCGGCAACAAAGAAAATAGAATAAGAGTTAGTCGGTAATAATTGGGAAAATTTACAGTACACCAGCCACAATAGCAATTTTATTTACATATTGTGTGACGTCACAACCAATAAGATCACGTTTTGTTTTAGTTTAACTTTTTCATAAAAATTTGTAATAGAAAACTTTTTTATTTCTTCATAAAAACCAAAATAAATTGGTAAAAGCAACCGCCATAAATATTTAATTTATGTGGAGAATAAAAAAAATTATTCATATTTATTTGGATTATGCATATTGACTATTATATTATTTATATCTGTCGTCTATACCGGAATGCCTAAAAAACATATTTGATGCACTTGGAGTCGCTTAAAGTCAAAAAGTATACAGGCTAGAAAAGATATGAATGTCATTTAAGAGTAAGTAGTAGTAGTAAGCGACGTTTAGCTTCGCTGGTCGGACTATATTCAGTCCTCTAACAAGCCCCGCCCACTATCATTTTCGACCACGGAGGATGCCCATTGGTCGTCTAAAATTGCATATGTTTGTAAACAACGCAAATAAATGATTAGACTAGATCGAGCGAAAGCAGAAAGTATGTATGCATGAAAGGGATGTAAATAAGTGTGAAAGGAACGAATAAATGGTAGAATGAATGACAGAATAAATGCGATGTAGGGAACAACTTTTCTTCTTACACATTTTACAAAATTTTTAATTTGGCTCAGTCGAAACACGAGTGCATTTCGATTAATAATTTAAGTAGGGGGCTAATGGCACGGAACACTAATTGTGCAAGTATAGCATGCACTTGACCGATTTTTTAAATAATTTATTTTAGGCACATATTCAACTAGAGCAAAATAAATCACATAATATGCGTAATATTTTAAAAATTCATTCAACCTCGGATTCCATTGATTATTTTTGTCAGGAAGGAAAATAATATTGTGATGGCTAATCTTTCACAGTAGATAACCAGCAATACCTCCATAAACGAAGAAGGTACGATAAAAAGTTAAATATATTCTTTTTTTTTATTTTTGTCTCCTTCTAATGCACTTTCGCCCACACGGATAACAAAAATCTTATGCCTCCGTGGTAGCTTTAAACTTGCACTTTTTTCACGTGATTCTGAGCAACGCTCCAAGAACGTGGCATTCCAAGAGCGCACAGTGTGTAAATTTTACAATCTAGAGAACCAGAGCGTGATAAATGCAATTAAGAAACATTTTATTTTATAATTCTTTTGTATCCTAGATAATGCAAAATAGCCAAGGGTACCTGAAAAGGATAATTAGTTTCAAAAAAACCTATTACGCATTCGAAAACTTAAGTTAAATAGAGGATATCTTAACCTGTTCGAACAGTACAGTTACAACAGTCGAAGTTACTGTATGTTTCTGGCTTTTGTTTCACATTTGTTATGTCGTCTTGTAGATCAGGTCTATCCACTATCTATTCACCATCTATCCACTTATATAAATTAGAATTTTAAACAATAATTAAATAGAATATATAGCATTTTTTTTATTTATTTTCTCCATTATTGATAAAATATAGAGGCGAGTACCGTCTAGTTATAATTATAGGCTTAGTCAAGCAAAAGCTAGTAAACCTTGCTAGCCATTTTTGTCGAATTTTTGCGATAACTGTTGTATGTGTATCTATATCTTTGTCTGTATTTTTGCAAATAAAATTTTTGTTAGCAAAATTTTCTGGTGTTTCTCTTTATCCATTATTTTTTATATACCACACCACAAACATAAATAAAGGTTTTTCAAACATAAAAGTAGAGACAATAAGGTTATCGCCTTAAAAATATTTTGTCTCCTTAAAATGCTGAATTGACACACTGTGGAGCGTGTCCCTAGAACTGCTGCAAATGCAGCGTTCCATTTGCGAAGAGTTGTCCATCCGTATGGAACGTAGGGGGAAAAGCGTGTCAGTGTAAATTGAAAGCCGCTGGCTTTGGCGCGTACTTTTCGGGGTCGTGCCGTTTTAGGATTTCTAAAAAGATTGGTTAGGGTTTTGATGCAAAATGAACAAATTTAAGCGAAGAAAGTTGAAAGTGGGCCTTTGCATGGCTGTATATATAAATTATAAATAAATAATTAAATAAAATAAATATGTCTTTATGGTAATTTACAAAAGGCGAAGTTGAAGCAAGCTTCCTCACTTAACCTACAGACTAATACTAAGCCTAATTTTTTTCTCTATTACTTCCAAATATCCATATATAATCCATGGATTATACCAATAATTATGTTGATACAAAGACTACACAATACTTTCAATGATCTTGCGAACCTCCAGTCTGAATTTAACACCAGTAAATTGTCTTATGTTAACAGGTATTTTATTATAGAATTTAGCTATATTGTGACTAAATGATCTTTCAAAATGAGTAGAGGTGTGTGCCGGAATAGTTATAATAAATTTGTGACGAAGGGCTAAATTATGCATATCGCCACGAAACTTAATATTCTCATACAAATAGTCCGGACACCTCTTATTTATTATTTTATTATAGAGAACTAAAGAGTGCAGGACTCTTCGCTCATTCATCCTTAACCATTTCATCTCCCTAATTTTAGCAGACACTCCCCTTTCATGCTTCCTAATACCTCCTATTAGACGCGCACAACAATTCTGCATCAGCTGAACACGTCGAGCATCAACGTCCAGCAGACATGGGCCATATACCACATCAGCATAATTAAAATGCGATAGAACGATAGAATCGCACAACATCTTTTTAAGAGCTTCACTCAAGATATTTCTTTGGTTGTATATCAACTTGAGATTTGCAAAAGCCCTTCTAATACACAAACTAACATGCTCTGAAAGTCTAAGCCCATCATCGAGCACCAGGCCCAAGTTCCTTGCAGAGGTGATCAGCCTAAGATCTTCACCATTTATTATTACCTTTACTTGATCTCTGCACAAAATCTGATCTCTTTTCTTGCCAAATAGAAGCCCCTGGGACCTACTGGGATTAATACTCAGGCAATGGGAGCGGGACATCCGTACAATGGCACTTAAATCCTCGTTAATCTTGTCATTGGCACTGACAATATCATCAGGACTAAAAGAAATATAAATCTGAGTATCATCTGCGTAAAAGTGAGCTCTGCAATATTTAAGATGTGTTATGAGTTGCGACGTGTATAAGGTAAATAAAAGAGGTCCCAGAATGGATCCTTGTGGTATGCCAAACCGAAGATCCCTTGGCGCTGACCTATTGCCATTTAAAACAACCATCTGTCTTCTACCCTCCAGATAGCTACTAACCAGATTGCATGCATCATTTTGAAAACCCTAATATTTAAGAATGGCTACAAAGAGAGTGTGGTTAAATTTATCGAAAGCCTTGGTGTAGTCTAGTAAGACCAGTAAAGTAAGCTCATCTCGCTCTGTTAACTCAAAGATGTCATTCGTGACTTCTAACAACGCAGTAGTGCAACTATAATCTGGTCTAAAGTCGGACTGCACACCCGGCAAAATACAGCATTGATTGACATATTCCCTAATTTGATTATTAAGTCTGACGGACGATGGACGAAAATGAATGATGAATGAATGATGATGAATCCGATGGACGAAAAGAAAAAAAAGAAGAATATGGGTAAAGAAATGGGGGTGGAGGATCGTAACAAATATGGTCACACGATTTTAAGAGTAATCCACGCATGGATTCTGATACGTTTAATGTCTTATTGGATTTGATCTACCTCACCTGTTATTTCTAAACAAAGCGAAAGTATAAGTGCCGAAGAAAGACTAGCAGCCACTTTGCGTAATTCGGTCACAGGTCGTTCTTTTAAAGATCTCAAATTTTTGACTGGAATTTCGTCATCATGTACCTACTTACCGGTTTACGTTGTCAAGCTGAAATCGCATGCGAGAGTCATTACTACAAAAACGAAAACAACGTTCATTTAGCGCAAGCCTAGTCTGCAAGAATGTACTTGCTGCTTTCGGGCATGCCAAATTTATATTTAGATTACCGCTCTTTCGCGCGCGATTGGAACACATGTGCTAAACTCACGGGAAAAAATGTAAGTGTAAGGTAGCTTTATTAGAAAAGAAAATATGACTATTATGAATGCTAAATACGTTCTAGTGTAGAATGTTCATGGAACTGACTAATAGGGCGACATAGGACGACTGACATCATTCTCATATACTCCATTCAAATTGGATAGAATCATATACTAAATAATACCTAGACGAACACTGCCGTGCAACGAAAAGCGGGTCTCCCTTGAGACATTTGATGGGTTTACTGGTTTATGGTTTAAAAGTTTGTTTGCCTACTATTATATAAATAGCTATATATACTGTGTATCTACATGTATATAATATATACATATATATATATATATATATATATATATATATATATATATATATATATATATATATATATATATATATATATATATTAGACTGTTTCAAAAAAATTGACTATCTGTTTTCTCTTAAATATATCGAAAATATTGTTGGAAACGCCGAAAAAGAAATACTGGTAAAGTTTGAGCTCTCAATATTAAGTTTAAGGGCTGCCGCATCGCAAATTTCAATTTCCCATTTGATTAACATGGGAAAATTTTGTTATCAAATTTTGGAATTTTCTAGCTGGTTAACGGCTCGTCATATTTGTGTGCCCATAACATATGTGTGTAGAGAATTTAATGCTCTACAAAAAAGGTCCTAAGCACTTTTTTGATAAACTCACTCCTACAAAAGTATATGTATATATATATATATATATATATATATATATATATATATATATATATATATATATATATATATACATATATATATATATATATATATATATATATATATATATATATATATATATATATATATATATATATATATATATATATATATATATATATATATATATATATATAGTAATATTATTGTTTTTTCCTGACCGTTTAAATTATAATACAGTCAACTTCGGATATAACGAACCACCAAGGGGATCTTTAAACAGTTCGTTATAGCAGGGCGTTCGTTATATCCGAAGTGCAGAGAATAAAACAAATATGTACTATGTACGTACATATGTATAGGTACTTTTTATGAGTCGTTTATTATAATCAATACATAATAGTATTTTTAAATTATGTACTTATTAAACATACATATTTGTATAATTTACACAAAATCAGTAATTTGAAATTTTTTCTTTTTTGTAGTACATGTTTTTCAATTTTAATTTGTAAGTAATCACCAGACTCAATCAACACTCTTGTTGTCAAAATTATTATTATTAAAATTTACGAATATTAATAGTCTTTGACTTTTGTAACTGATAGTTCCTACAGATTTAGGCATTTACAACCCCATTTTGCAGTTTTGTAATTATGTCAACTTTTTCTGCAAGTGTTTATAAACTTTCGCTTGCTGAATTTTGGCGCGCTCTGCTCCATGCTAGAACAATATTCCCTCGCCTATTGCCGAAATTAAACTACAAATTGAAATGGCGCCTGACAGGTCGCTACTCGACCCGTTATCCGAGAATACCAACCATAGAGAAGCGACAAAACGTGTCGGTGCCTTTGATAGTTAGGGCAACCAGTTTTGCTGACCTTGGGCAGACACGTATCCACAATATTGAACGGAGAAAGATATTTCGTCACGCTAATGATGCGGTATAGACAGAAGTCCACATTATCGTCGCACATGCCCTGTGAAATCTTGAATTAGGAAGTTTCCTATGTCAGAAATATCGAGTAACTTCAACATCATTTAATAGTCTTTCACTTAACTTGTCAAAAAAAAAAATTATCTCGATATCTTCAAAATTGACGAACTTATTCAATTCCTTATCTAATAACTTCGCGCGCGGCTTTTCTCGGCCGTGACGTCAAAATACAGAACTCTGTTGCCCCATGGTCGCCGGGCTAGCTGCCCGCTGCTGCTTTCGCGTGTTTACTTTAATGCATTGGATCCTGTCCGGTAAGAATAACACTAAAGATTAAACGGGCGTTGTGTATTTTGACGTCATCGAGCCTCAGCCAACATGAGCGTGGCATCTCAGACTTGGAAGGACGATAACTTTTTTATTTCTACAGATAATTAAAAACAAAAAATACATATGTTTTTTACACTTTTAGGACTATTTATTCACAGAGAAAATGAAAAAAATGGAAACTTCCTAATTGTCTTTGTCGCTTCTCTATGGTTGCTATTCTTGGCCGTTACTTTACGAATATGGAAGTGATACGTACGTGAAATTTCGACAGTTCGTTATAACCGAACTTTCACAAGCAAAAACTAATCAAAATAGGGTTCGCTATAGCCGATAGTTCGTTATAGCCGGGTTCGTTATAAACGAACAAAAAATACATACATTCTTATGGCGTTTTGGCCGGACCATAATTTTTGTTCGTAATAACCGGTGGTTCGTTATATGCGGAGGTCGTTATATCCGAAGTTGACTGTATATGGTTTTATTTTTCCATGGGGTTGCGGTCAAAATGTTTACATTAAAACAATAGTCATCTTTGACGTTTCGGTTTATTTACTGACTAAACCATCATCAGAAAGTTAACTACAAATTTTTAAAAAGAACTTATTTTAACAGGTTTAATAAACTCAAAGAAACCTACCATCATAGTTAAAAGGTAGGTTTTTTGAGTTTATTAAACCTGTTAAAATAAGTTCTTTTTAAAAATTTGTAGTTAACTTTCTGATGATGGTTTAGTCAGTAAATAAACCGAAACGTCAAAGATGACTATTGTTTTAATGTAAACATTTTGACCGCAACCCCATGGAAAAATAAAACCATATATTATATATATATATATATATATATATATATATATATATATATATATATATATATATATATATAATAAATGTAAATGCGAAGATTTACTTCTTCGCTAGTGCAGCGAAAAGGCCGTGAATGAAAAATAAAAATAATGAGGACTATCTTTGATTCTGGTCTGCATGGGTGACCTCCTGCTATCGATTTCTGGGCCCTTACCCATCAGCGGGCAGGCTTACACCCAGGGTGGCTGAAGAACAGACCAGCATCAAAGAGAGTCCTTATATCCAAAATGTTCGGAAAGGATGGGTAAGATGTAGTGGCTCGCGCCAACTAGTTCACCCAGTGTTGCTCCAAAAATGTTTGGCTGCTAACACAATAATACTCGAAAGTATGTCGAATGTCGATTTTCTCGACGTCGACGGTACAAATGCACCATTGTACAACAATAGTAGAAAAATGGAAGATTTCTTGGCCTATAGGTAATATAATAAATGTAAATGCGAAGATTTACTTCTTCGCTAGTGCAGCGAAAAGGCCGTGAATGAAAAATAAAAATAATGAGGACCATCTTTGATTCTGGTCTGGGTGACCTCCTGCTATCGATTTCTGGGCCCTTACCCATCAGCGGGCAGGCTTACACCCAGGGTGGCTGAAGAACAGACCACGATTTGACCAGAATCAAAGAGAATCCTTATATCCAAAATGTTCGGAAAGGATGGGTAAGATGTAGTGGCTCACGCCAACTAGTTCACCCAGTGTTGCTCCAAAAATGTTTGGCTGCTAACACAATAATACTCGAAAGTATGTCGAATGTCGATTTTCTCGACGTCGACGGTACAAATGCACCATTGTACAACAATAGTAGAAAAATGGAAGATTTCTTGGCCTATAGGTAATATAATAAATGTAAATGCGAAGATTTACTTCTTCGCTAGTGCAGCGAAAAGGCCGTGAATGAAAAATAAAAATAATGAGGACTATCTTTGATTCTGGTCTGGGTGACCTCCTGCTATCGATTTCTGGGCCCTTACCCATCAGCGGGCAGGCTTACACCCAGGGTGGCTGAAGAACAGACCACGATTTGACCAGAATCAAAGAGAGTCCTTATATCCAAAATGTTCGGAAAGGATGGGTAAGATGTAGTGGCTCGCGCCAACTAGTTCACCCAGTGTTGCTCCAAAAATGTTTGGCTGCTAACACAATAATACTCGAAAGTATGTCGAATGTCGATTTTCTCGACGTCGACGGTACAAATGCACCATTGTACAACAATAGTAGAAAAATGGAAGATTTCTTGGCCTATAGGTAATATAATAAATGTAAATGCGAAGATTTACTTCTTCGCTAGTGCAGCGAAAAGGCCGTGAATGAAAAATAGCCACCCTGGGTGTAAGCCTGCCCGCTGATGGGTAAGGGCCCAGAAATCGATAGCAGGAGGTCACCCAGACCAGAATCAAAGATAGTCCTCATTTTTTTTATCGACGTCGAGAAAATTCGACATGGGTTTACTGGTTTATGGTTTAAAAGTTTGTTTTTCCACCATTATAATATAATGGTGTATATATATATATATACTCGTATATACATATATATATATATATATATATATATATATATATATATATATATATATATATATATATATATATATATATACACCATTATATTATAATGGTGGAAAAACAAACTTTTAAACCATAAACCAGTAAACCCAACAAATGTCTCAAGGAAGACCGGCTTTTCGGTGTAGTCGAGTGTCTGTCTATATTATCTGATATTCTATATAGTCTCTGATAGAATATAGTGTTATGTGTGTCATTTACAAAGCATGTTTGGTTAAAATAAAAACAAAAATTATGTAATCTATAAATTATTTATTATATTAAAATTACGATAATTATTATATTATCTTGCGTAAATGGAAACGTAATATTCCAGTCCATGGCCTCTGCTAGATTCCAACTCAATTGTTGCAAACGAATAGTTTACTCCGCCTGTCTTAATGTAGGCGTCGCCACTATTTGATTTTTGATTTAAAGCTTCTATGCAGTATATGTTGCGGTTTCCTTCATATTTCTCCTAAAAACAAAGAAAATACATTGCTTATTATGTCTGAATAGCACGAGGTAGGGTATGACGAAAAATAATAAATTTGTTTTTAAGAGATGACTGGACTAGGTGTCAAAACTCATTTCGTATGAAATTGTAAAGGATTTCTCTAAAAATTTTGTTGAAAGTTAACAGTCAGATTCTTTAACGCTAGACCGGTCTAATTTGACAACCAAAAGTTTGGCCAACAACATTTTATACTATGAATTTATGTCTGAGCTTTTTCGCAAATTTGTAAAAATTGATAGAAAGGAGCGATTTCAGTACGGACTTTCCACAATAATAGAACTAACTTCAGTCTAGCAACATTTTTTTTGAGAAAAAGTATAAAGCTTTAATTTACCTTATATATCTACACCTGGAAACTTATTGGTTTCCTAAAGAAAATAACTGAACAAGAGTATACTGCTCTTAACACTTGAGCGCAGAACATCAACTTTAATAGAATACTTACTGTTTCACTTCGTACAACAAGCGGAATAGCGGCTTTGTTAACATGATCATAGAAAACTCTGTCACTATCACGTGCGTTGGTACAGTCGCCCAGGATAAGATCGTGGGCCCCAAGTGGTTTCTCTACAATATAAGCTGCATGGCCTAATGTGAAAACAGCAGCTGCTAGAACCAGAATAATATTAACACAGACTGACTTCATTTTTTCTCGTATAAAAATAGTATTTGAATTTGAGAAATTATTGTATGTCTAGTGGTTTATAACAATGACGACTTTTGATTTTATACGATTTTGTCTGCCTTATCTAATAATATTGACTTCAAGTACTTAAAATACCGAGAATAATATTGAAAGTGGATTTTGTTGGAATTAGCAAAAATTAATAACAAGAATCTCTTAATATTCTCTTATAAACGATGCTAGCTCATCAGGATATGCTAAATTTAAATTAAAAAACTGATGACAAAGAAATGATTATAGTGTGCTAAAAACAGGCAAATGAAAGGCCTTAGATCATGTAGAGAAAAACAGATAAAACAGTTCGTTTATAAAGCATTCTATGCCCACGCGCCAACATCTAAGAAAATTATGCGAGTAGGAGAGAAAAAAAGATGGTGATATGGTGGAGATGACAAGTTACTATCATGGTCCGCATGGCGAGCATCTCGAACATCGTCATGCGGGATTGTTTGTTAAAGATCAGGGTCGGGCTAGAAAAAGCTTATGGGTGAATAAAATTGTAGAGGAAAAAACAAGTCTTCGGGTTATAAAATATGTTCTAGGAGAAAAAACCTATTGGTTCTGGTCTCCTTTCAAAAAATATGTTCTAAAGAATTGAAATTGTTATTAATGTATCGTTTAGCTTATTTATTTTTTGATATACTTAAAAGAGTGTCAAGTAAATATCAGTTCTCTGACGTGTCCCTACCAAGAGTTTTTCTGTATTTGTCGTGGATTTTTAGTATTTAGTAGGACTTATCAAGTTGTATTATAACAAAATCGCTTTAAAATTATCTTAACTTTAAGGTTTCTTTGAGAAAATCAAAAAAGATATTTTCTCTTCAAAACTAATAATACTAGAAAACCTGTACCCATAATAGTTTGTCAGTTCTATGAAGGGGTAGTTTAGTTCCAATATCCAACATTAGCTTTCGGCACCAAAGGAAATATCGCCCTGGAAGTGTTTTTAACATAAATTGTGTCGAAAAAAACATTGTGTAAAGATTTTTTTTTGAAAAAAGGTAAATATTTTAATTAAGGGTCAGTTCTGTAACGTGTAGCATAGTTTGAATCCTTAAAAAACTAAAAGAATCACTGATTTTTACATTAACCCGATAGCTGACTGGACTAACCCCACTTTTATGAATTTAGGCAACCGTTTTTCGATTACATGAAATATGTAATCAGTTTTTGTCAGTTCTGTGACGGTCAGTTCTGAGACGTCTCGGAATATGACTTAGTGTAACAGGACTGACATAATGTCACAGAAGGACAAACTTACCAATGATTACTGATACCTACACATACTTACAAAAATCAGTGAAGTTATGTATTTTTAATATAAAGTTTATCTATACTACCCGTTCATTGACATCAATGAACATGCTTTTAAGAATCAGTAATAGGACTTATAAACAGGAAATATATAAAAGGAGAAAGTTTTTCTTATATTAAGAGAGAAAACCAAATGTTTAAGAAAACAACCAAAATTGTAAAAAAGTAATGAAAGATGGGGCAATATACTCATCCCTGGCCAAAAATTAGCAAACTGTACGATCTTACTGCAATTTTATTCTTGAGTAACAATTTTGTAATAAAAAATATTGAAGAAGATTTAATTTCATATAAAAGTCGTTATTGGTTCTTCTAAGAAACGAAAATAAACTAATTTAAATAAAAATAGTTATCGCGCCCATAAGAATCCATGTATTTGAAACATCACTGGGAACAAATGCGCCGCTTACGGCGAAATCGTAAAGCTGAATTACCGATGCAAATTTGAGACCGCGGCCGTATTGCGATCGGTCTCCTCCCTTCAAGTCCTCCATCCATAGTCTTCTACGAGGATAAGAGAGTTACAGTGCGGTGCTTAAAGATTGTTTTGAAAATTTTGTATTGATATTGACGTAACGATTGATATTTTATTTTTAGTGAAAAAACTATAGAAAAAAAAACACTTTGCGAATCACACCGTCTTTTCACACATACTTACATAAAAGAACTACAAAAAATATGAGTACCTATTGGAAAGACCTCCTTTCGGTTGATATTTGTGACAACCTCGAAAATTTCCTTATATCTTTTTTTTTTAAATTTGAGCTATAAAATGAATTTTTATTCATTACATTGGTAACAGAAGTACCTTTAATGAATTATTTGAAGTTTCAGGTATAGGTAACAAACCACATTTTAAATTCTAATAAGTATAAAGAGCACATTTCTAAATTATTTCACTTTAATCTTTTCTCCGAAATATCTCTTAAGTACCTACTTCAATGTTTTGTGTTTATGGATTTTAAGTATAGTTTGTTATAATCAGGTTTTCTTCAAACTAATCTTAAGTATTTAGCCCTAACTGTTTTACGTATGATTCTCTAAACTATTAATTACATTAATTTATTGAATTTGCATTATTTTAAAACATTTTTATTAAATTAATATCCACTAATCGGCAACGTCTCTGTGCGCAATTGGATGAACCCCAAAGCAGTCCGCAGACGGTCAGGCATGTGGCACAAATTTCTTGTTTGTACTACCGTAATACCTCACATACGGTCATTTTGTGCGAACATAATTTGTGCAATCTTCTGGTTGCACGAATTAATTCTCACACACTACCGGGTGACGTGTACAAAATTTTTTTGCCCGTCTGGTTACGGAATTATGGTTAACTAAATTTTGTTTGAATTTAAAAAATAAATAAATTTTACCAATAAATGAAGTTTATCTACTGCTATTAAATTATATATTAATTATTCAACTACTTTTGAACAATTAATAGTATCTATAAACAAACAGCGTGAGTTATAATAACTCACTGCTATAACTCACTATAATAAATCGGAAAAGCTTTACGAACCGAATATCAAGGTGGCTCTGTACAAGCCGATTGGCTGAAAGGAAACAGTCCATTATTGTTACTGAGGGAAGTAATGTCACTCGAATAATTTTGACGTTTTCAAATTAATTTAATAAAGTTAATAAAGTTCTTTCTCTGTACTTGTATCTTAGTATTTATTGTTATAGTCGTAGATAAAGTATAGTATTCAACTTGCGGTAATGGTCATAACTCACTTGATGAATTACATCACTCGCCTGCGGCTCGTGCTGCAAGCTTCATCTGCGTGAGTTATGACCTACATTACCGCTCGTTAAATAATATACTATTACCTATTTCAGATATATTATTCGTTTCAATGGAAATGCATTATTTTTACTTAATTAAGTTAAGAATCTTGCCGTTTTAACGATTATTTCTGAGTTTATTACTCAAGTAAACGGGGAAGCGAATATTAATGTGTAAGTTGATATGTTGCTAATTTTGGGGGAGTGCAGAAAAAACTACAGAGAAACTGCACTAGTGTGGGTGAAAAGATTTCCTAATGATCCGAAATCTCATCTGGCATTTAAAAGGCTGGAAACCAGAAGTCGTACTATTGGCAGTCTGAAGACGAAACCACGAGGTCAAAAGCGAACTGGCGTTGGATTTGCGAGACCATAAACTCAAGGTAGTAGTATCGAAGTCTTATTTGACTTTTATGACTTAGTAGGTCACTTGTCTGATGTCACTCTGATGGCTGGGTCGACGTAAAGGCCCCTTTTTTGAGGAAACTAAATAAAATCTGGTTTCATCGCTATCTGGTTATACAGACGAATCTTTGTTAGGGACTCTTAAGGGTGAGTAGTATTAAATTTTCCGATTTTTGTTAGATATTTTGTATGGACGTTGGTTCTAACCTATAATTTCGCGTTTTGGAATTTGACGATATTGTTCTTCTAGGGAAGACCCAGCCCAACGACCCAATGGTGTAAAGACAGTAATGACCTAATTACCTTAAGGATAGCCATATGTTTTTGTAGGAAAAACTGATTTCAAATGTTAAGAATAGCCATTTTTATAGAGAAAACTGTTTTAAGATAGTGTCCTAGCTTGTTAAGATCTTGCATCTTCCTAAGGCTAGTTTAATGATTACCATTTCCTTTTTTATTACATTCAGTTCATATTCAACGCAGCCTTCCCCTTTCTCTTTTTAAATTGAACATTCAATTTACTTTTTAACGTTGTTTCATTTTGTGCACTTTTTGAATTTACTTACAAGAGCTTTAATTATTGAACAGTGGGTTATTTGATAGGTTTATATTACTGTAAGTAGCGCCAAATTATATCTGTTTATAAGCCCACGCCAATGATGTTAAAGGGTTGTGCATTTATTTTTGGAATATTAATTGGTCTTTAGCATGTGGCATTGATGAGTTAAAATTAGTAAACCCTTCTTCAAGTAAATTGCCACGCCACAAATAGCTAGCTGACGGCTTGTTGTCGTATATACATATCTTAGCTTTTAATATAACAACTATTAATTTGATGACAGCAAATTATTATAGTCGTTATAATTTTTTTTGCTTTTCCGTTCTCAATGCTACTACTGAAAAAACGTAAAAACCTACTACAGATCTGGTTCCTCAATAGGATTTAAAAACCATTCGAGGGGTGGCCAGAAAAATTTGATCAGTTACTGTCTCGCGGCGTCGCCACTGACACTCCAAGAAATGGGGAATCTTAAGGTTACCTACATATCTCTAAATTATTCCAATGGATCATTTTATTCCCTTTAGCGTCGAGGGCGATGATTTTTAAACGAGGAAGTATAAATTTGGCTCGAGTTCTTGGAAGGTTCGAGAGGGATTAAACTAATCCCTTTACAAAGAAATACAGGGTAGGGAAAGCTAATACGCAGTAATGATAAAGAGCCAGTCGTAGTCGTAGTTTGGTAATATGAGTAGTGCGTACTGTTAACGTTTCGAAGCAGTCTTTCTATGTACCCACCTCAAGGGAAAAAATTTAAGTTTTACAGCGGCGGCTCGTAATATGAAAAAGCAGATTAGTTCATACGGAAATGTGTCATGCTTTACAAATAAGTGAAAAACGTCGATGACTTTCAGGATAGGGGAAAAACTCGAAGATCTATGCAAATTATTTGAACAAAATCCGACATTACAACTACATCAAGCACAAAAACTTCTTAAGAAAAAGGAACACACATTAGTGTAATGACAATAAAACGGAGAATAAGTAAAGGCAAGATCGCTTACAGAAGCACACTACAAAAACCTTTGCTGTCTGCAAAACACATTTAAAAGCTACTAATTTGGGCATGAGGATCTAGATCACGACGGCAGTGGCAAGAGACAATTTGAATCGCGACTGGAGCAACATAATTTTTTCTGATGAAGCGTCATTTTGGGCTTGGGTTCCTAGGAAGAAAGCTTGGACGATCAAAAGACGTTCGGCACACCTTTAAACATCCAGCTAAGATTCATGTCTGGAGTTGCTTCGTTTTTGTAGTTTCGAATGTATATATTTGTTCAGCCATAATTTAAATGTACAGAAAATGTTAAACATACATATATAAAACTGCCTTGCTAAAATATCTTGCTAAAAGGTGGCAAGGAGATAATACCTACTGCTTCCTGGGCACTACAAGAAGATAATGATCCAAAACACTTGAGTGTCTTAAGCACATCTTGGAAAGTCCCCAGACATGAATCCCATTGAAAATGTTTGGGCTACTATAAAGCGAAAGCTTATTGTTAGTGCAAGACGTATATTAATATTGAATCACTTAAGTCACCACATTCACCAGATATGAAGGTATTTACCTAATGAGTATGCTGAGAAGCTATGATACAAATAAAAGAAGATATGATACCGCGCAGGTAGGCGTGGCCATTTCGTCACGCCGTGACCAATTGAGCGATATTTTGTAAACGAAACACGTCTTTTTTAAGATCGCTTTGTTTTTTGGTGTTTTTATATTACTTTTAGGAGTTTAAAAGTAAAAATTAGATGTGCTGTGTATGGTTGTGATGTGAACAATCAATGTAATCAATGTATGTATTATCCCTTTATTTATATGATTATTTTAAATCATATACTATAAAATTTGTATTATAAGCAGGAGGCAAAGTATATTTCCAATAGAATTTATATAAAATCGCCTTTAACTATCGTAAACTTTATATTGCGCGTTATAAATTTCAAAAATAAGTCACGGCGTGACGTCATGTGCGAACCCGGACGAATTTGACACGGTTTGGTATCATACCTTCCTTTATTTGTATCATGCTGAGAAGCTTGTAGTAGTAGTATTCCCGTACCGTTGTCAAGGCGTACTTGATAACAACGGATATTAACCCTTTATTAGGTTAGTGCTTCGTAGTATTTGAAAAAATATATTGTTAAACCACAATCTTTTTTTTTTTTTTTTTTTTTTTTTCCTTTGGGCTCCGTCCGAGACCGGAAGCACTGCGGCCACTAGAGGCCTATTGTGCCTACCCAATAACTTTTGTTACACCCACTCTGTTATCCCAGTTTCCTGCACAAGCCTGTATAGGTCCACAAGGGAGCGGGTGATCAATTCCTCCGGTTCTAACTTTGGTTGCCCGAACAGTTGGTGGCGCTTGCGATCTAGTGACTCGCAATTATATATAATGTGCTGAACTGTTTCCCTGTCCCTACCGCATAGTCTGCAGCTAAGGTCTCCCTGGTACAGTTTCATTTTGTTGAGAAGGTCCTTTACAGCCATGTGTCCTGTTAGTACCCCTACGATTGTCCTCAACTGGATCCTGCTCAGATTTAGCAGTTGCCTGGTGAGTCTAGGATTGGGATTTCCTATAGCGGCCTTGCTGTGGTTCAGTCCCTGTACTCCATTCCAGTGGACTTTGTGTTGTTGTTTGATCCATCTGTTTACCGCCTCTCGTGCCGTGCACTTTGGCACCCCGAGAGATGGTTCTGGGCCAATGTATGGTGTAGCCGATCCCTGTCTAGCAAGTTCGTCGGCTTTTTCGTTACCAGTGATGCCCTTGTGTCCCGGTACCCACATGAGCTTCACTGAGTTTCTGGCAGCTAGCGCGCCAAGATCGTTTATGCACTCCCATACCAGTCCCGAAGTGACTCTGTGGCATGAGAGTGCCCTCAAAGCGGCCTGACTGTCTGAACAGATATAGATCCGCTTATTTGAATAAGCCCTCCTATTGTTTTCCAGCGCACATTGTAAGATGGCGTAGGTTTCTGCTTGGAATACCGTGGGGTACTTCCCCAAGGAAAAGGACATGTCCCTCCTTGGTCCGACCCCATGTACTCCTGCTCCGGTTCCCGCTTCGGTTTTTGATCCGTCGGTGTACCATATGATTGCCCCCGGAGGAAACTCTGGGTTTGTCGAAGTCCATTCCCTGCGATCCGCTATTACTACCTCGTAGGGGATGTTGTATTGGAATTTTGGAGTCATGTAGTCCGATCTCATTTCTAAATCGGGCCCTCCAATCTTCTCTCTTATGAGTTCATGTCCCGCCCTTTTCCGTAATGAAGAGGGCAGAGTGTTTTGCAGTCGATAGAGACCCATCCTCGCCTCTCCCTGGATGACCAGGTGCAAGGGAGGAAGGTCTAGGAGATTCTCCATCGCTGAGGTAGGGGTCGATCTCATTGCCCCTGTAATGCCCAGACAGGCTAGTCTTTGCAGACTGCTGAGCCTGAGCATTATTGTTTTCTGCGTTGCCTTGGTCCCCCAGACCAAGGCTGCATATGTTATTGCGGGTTTCACCACTCTGGTGTACAGCCAGTGCACCATCTTTGGTGAGAGACCCCATGTTTTCCCATACGTTCGTCTGACCACCGCAAGGGTGATTTCCGCTTTTCGTATGGTTTTGTCCACATGCTTGTTCCAGGTAAGTTTTGAGTCCAGTGTTACCCCCAAATACTTTACCTCTTCCTGCAGTGGAATTGTGACTCCTCGCAGGGTTAGAGGACCGAGCCCCTCCTTTTTCCTGCGGTTAGTGAACGGGACGATGACAGTCTTGTGTGGGCTTACATTAAGTCCTTCCTGTCCTACCCATTTTTCCACTACGGCGAGGGCGCTCCTCATGCAGTCCCTCACGGTTGTGTTGAATTTTCCTTGAGTCGTTATGACCAGGTCGTCTGCGTAGCCCAGGATCGAATAACCCCTTTGACTTAGTTCTTTTAGAAGCCCGTCCATTACCAGGTTCCAGAGGAGGGGGGAAAGAACCCCCCCTGAGGGCATCCCCCTGCCACCCGGGCTGCCAAAGTTTCACCGAGTAGGTCTGTATAGATTACCCGGCTTTTGAGCATACTCTCTACCCATCTGCAGCAGGTCTCATCTAGCCCGATGCCCCTGATTGCTCTGGTTATAGATGTGAAGGATGTGTTGTCAAACGCTCCTTCAATGTCCAGAAATGCTCCGAGAAGCACTTCTCCGTTACCTATCGCGTTCTCCACTCTGCTAACTAGCTGGTGGAGTGCTGATTCGGTCGATCGTCCTGTTCTGTAGGCATGCTGGTCTTGATGGAATGGTCCGTCCCCCATTATTTCATCCCTTATATGCCTATCTAACAGTTTTTCTAGCGTCTTTAAAATGAAGGACATTAGACTGATGGGTCTGAATGCCTTGGCGACCGAGTAGTTGGGACGCCCATGTTTCGGTATGAATACCACTTTGGTCAGTCTCCAAATCCTCGGTATGTGGCCTAGGGCCAGACTGGCCCTTAGTATATGACAAAGCTTGCTAACAAGCAGGTCTAATCCCTGCTGTAGCAACGCTGGACAAACTCCGTCGGGACCCGGAGATTTGTAGGGTTCAAATGAGTTTATAGCCCATTTTATTTTTTCAGGGGATATCACCTTCTTAGCAGCCTGCCAGTTGTCCCTATGAGCTCTGTTGGGAGCTTCATTAGGTCCTGCAAATCTCCAGGCTTCAGGTGTTTCCTTTATGATATTGGACCCAGGGAAGTGAACCCGAAACAGTTCGGTCATTGTATCCTTCCCCGTTAATGTTTGCTCTCCATTCTCAGTAACAAGAGAGTTGATTGCAGGCTGAGTGTCCTTTGACAGTATCTTTGCGAGTCTGGCACATTCTGGAGTGCTTTCAATAGCCTCGCAGTGCCTTCTCCAGGATGCTCTCTTGGCCTTCCTCAGCGCTTTGTTGTATTCAGTAAGGGTTGCCCTATATGCTTCCCAGTTACCTGATCGTTTTGCCTGATTCCAGTTCTTCCTTACCTGTCCTCTTTTGGCCTCCAGGTCTGGTCCCCACCAGGGGACCCTCCGGGAGGAATTTGATGTGGTTTGAGGACAGTTTGCTTCGAATGCAGAAATGGCGGCGTCCGTCAATTGATCCGCTACCAGTTCGAGATCCGTCACGTTATTTATTACATCTTTAAGCCCCCCCCCCAGGTTACGTTCTAGGTCTACCCGATAGTTACCCCAGTTCGTTCTGCGAGGGTCGCGATAAGAGTTAGTTTCCCGTTTTATACACGTTATTTCGAACCGTATGTGTCTGTGGTCCGAACAACTCTCTTCCTCAGACACGTGCCAGTTTTTAATATAATTGCCGACGTAAGCCGTTGATATAGTTATATCTAAAACCTCCTGCCTTTGCCCGGTTACAAAAGTCGGATTATTACCTCTATTCATAATGTCTAAGTTATTTGCCATTAGGAATTGAAAAATGTACTCACCTCTTTGATTGGTGTCAGTGCTGCCCCAGATGCTGTGGTGTGCGTTTGCATCACACCCGATGATCAGCTGCGATCCACTTCCTCTGCAGTCTCTCACCAGTTCCTCCACAGCACTGGGTGGTGGCGCTTCCGGGTCATCGTGTGGGAAGTAAGCCGATCCAATAGTGATATTTCTCGGCCCACCCCCCTCCGTTGTTGTTAGTCTTACTGCCACGAGGTCCCTAAAACAGAAATTAGTCAGTGGCAGCATCCTTATATTCTTTTTAATTAGAATGCAGGTTCTCGGTCTGTCGGAGGTTCTATTGTAAACCAATTCACCACCTACTCCCGAGAGACCTTTTATTGTCCCTTGGTTGACCCAAGGTTCTTGAATGAGGGCGATGTCGCAGTTCTCCATCACCTTACACAGGACTGCCGAGGCTGCCCTGCTGTGGTGTAGGTTAACCTGCACGACCCTCACTTTGGTTCGCGACGCTCGCTATAACCCTGAAGGTTACCCTTCCAAGTCCATAGTATGCCTTGAATTGAGCTCGTTCAAGGCATCCAAGCGACGCCGCGTCTATTGAGAAGGCCAAGGTTTGTCCCTTTCCTTCTACCTTCCGGCTTAGCATCAGCCAGTCTCCCGTATTGAGGCCAGGATTTTGTCGTCCTAGCCGGGTCCTGACTGTTTGTACCTCGACTGCCTCTGGAATCCAGACGAGGACTTTGGGCCTTTTGGGGAGGTCCTTAGACTCAACCACTGTCAAGTCTGCCCCCTCCCACAAGTTTCCCATGGTTGCAACTGCTTGTTGCAGGCAGGTCTTGGTTGAGGGATTGTTACACGTGATCCAGATAATGCCTCCCGTGTATCTACTCCCTTCAAATTGCGGTGGACTCGCACTCCCGGAGGGAGTTTCGTCCAAGACCGCAACCAGTCTTGCCTGAATCAGGTCAGCTTGCTCCTGAGTCAGGGTCGTATCCGGGTGGCGTCTTTGTATCACCGCCATCCTTAGTCCGCTAGCAGCCTTGTTGTAAGAAGAAATGCCAGCCTGTCCCGATTGACTCCTGGCCTTCTTCTCCGGCTGTTTGCTAGAAGGTGAGATGCTGGTGTCGGGATGCGGCCTCTTTTTGGCGGCACCCTCCACTTTTCTCTCCCCCTCCTTTGTTTTTGGCCGGGGCTTTTCTTTTGTCCACGTCCCCGCCGCCATTTTTGCTGCCTTCCGGATCTTCCTTCTTTGGGCTCCGGATAGTTTTGGTTGTTGCAGGCCAACTTTTTCCATCCCTGCAGCTATGTTTATAACCTCCGGAGTCTTTTCAGCCGGCCGATCGTCCGGCTTACTATCACCTCCCTGAGTTGGTAAATGTGTGTCATCTTCAGAAAGATCCACCTCAATTAAAGTTGAAGAGTCGCTCGTTTCCGAGTCCTCTTCTTTCGTTGTTTTTTGTTTTTTATGGTCCATGAAGTTCCCACGAGTCTGGGGGAAAGGGTGGTCCGCACCGGCAGCGCCCCCTTGCCGGTGTAAGGCTGCTTACTCCGGGATGTCGCCTGATGTCCCGGAGGCTCCGTTTGAAACGCCTGATTACGGCTCAGGCGCCATTCATCCCATTGGCACGGGTCGCGTCACACCGTGGGATTAAGCCGAATGTGTTAAGTGTAGGTGAGGTGTAGGTGTTGTAGTGTGCTCACCTCTGTGCCCCGCCGCACCACGCAGGGCGGCCGCGGCAGGACAGGCAGTGAGCTGGTGTTAAATATGTAGTGTTGTAGTGTGGGCACCACTGTGCAGTTGTATCCTTCTTAGTCTGGCTTCTACCCTCGGAGACCTTCCCAGCATGGTTGGACCTAGCTGGCCTAGCCCTCCGAGTCAATGAAGCTCGCAAGCCCCGCCGGTACGTCAAACCGAGGATACGATGGGGGCAAACCACAATCTTGTTTTTTTACTACGTAATCCTTATGTTTGAAATGAAGCCAGCACCCTTGTGTTAACGATTTAACTGCGAACGGGGCTGGAAACTTCAACTTTCTCGTCTCAAAACTCACCCCCTTTATGGGTTCATAGAATTATTCTTTAATAAATTAAAAAATTCCATTAAACTTTTTGTTTATTTATTAAAATAAAAAGTTCCCATTGTAGTGACTGATAGCAAATATGTACTTTCAAGAATTTTTCTTATCAATACTTACCTCAATTGGAGCAAATACTATTTCTTAAGAATGTTTTTCTCTATTGTTGTGTGTTTTCTTATTTATGGCAATTTCCAAGTATCGGCATTAATTTTAAACACATGATTAGGCTCCGATATGTGAATATCAATATATTATTGATTCTTTGATTTGTTATTGTGTATTTTTCTTTGAAAACTTAATATACACAAATAGTGAAGTTTTGTTTTTCCTACTTAATATACGCGTGGAAAAAATTAGTAATTAATTTAAAAGATTCCCGGAAAAAGTAAAGTCGCTGGTATCAGTTTAGAATATGTTTAAATTAGATTTTTACCCCTAAAATGTTAATTTTAAGAATATATCACACGGCTTTTTTTGTAGATGTTATACAAAAATGGTTCTATGCATGTTCTACCTTGCTTAGTAATCGGTGTGTTAGAAATGTAAGGTCAAGAAACGTTATATCAAGAACTAACTAGCAATAATAACAGTGCGATAAGTGAATTTTTCTGTACGAGACTGCCGTTGACGGAACGACGCCAAAGTGGCTGACATTTCCCCTAATGTAGTAGGCAATTTTCTTGTTAACAGTAAGGCTTTTCTGGTGTTTTGACCAGTGATAAAGTTCTCTTATTACCTATAGGTGGGACACAGGATCTAACAAAACAAATACAGATATGAAGTTAACCCTTATTCATATAAGAATAACGAACTAAACGAATACGATTCATTTTAATGGAAGTAATTATATATATTTTAGGTACCTACACAAAATTGTTAGGGTTGTGTGAAAACTCAAACACGACGCATGTCCATTTTTTTTGCTTTTCTTTTCTCAGTGATTAAAGTTACCCAAATATATAAACAAATCTACAGATGTGTTTCCTCAGTAGAACCTAAAACCACTCTAGGGGTGGCCAGAAAAACTTTATGGGTCAGTGTCTCGGTATCGCCACCGACACTCCAAGAAATAGAAGAATCCTGAGCTTACCTATCTCTAAATTATTCAAATGGATCATTTTATTCTTTTAGCATTCAGGGCGATGATTTTTAAACGAGGAAGTATAAATTTGGCTCGGGTTCTTGGAAGTTTCGAAAGGGATTTAAACTAATCCCTTCGCAAAGTAATAGATGGTGGGGAAAGCTAATACGCGGTAGCGGTAAGTTAGTTTTGTAATATGAGTAGTGCGTACTGCAAATGTTTAAAAGAAATCTTTCTGTGTACCCGCTTCAAGGGGCCAAATTTAAGTTTTGAAGCAACAGCAGCTCGTTATAGAAAAAAAAAAACGGAAGTTCGTAGGGAAGTGGGTCATGCGTTACAAACAAGTGAAAAACGTTGATGACTTTCAGGATAGGGGTAAGGCTTGAAGGACTACTACAAAGCAAGATTCAATAATTTGTAAATTATTTGAAAAAATTCGACATTACAACTGCATCTAGCAGAAAAAATTCTTAAGGAAAAAGGTGTAGTGTAATAATAATAAAACGGAGAATAAGTGAAAGCAAGATCGCTTACAGAAGCTCATTACAAAAACCTTTGCGGTCTGCAAAATACATAAAAAGCGACTGGGTTGGACAGAAGACAATATTGATCGCGACTAGAGGAAGCAACATTATTTTTTTCTGATGAAGCGCCACTTTGGCCTTGAGTTCCTAGGAAGCTTGGACCAGTACTGCCAGATCTGAAATGACAAAGGCAGTAGATTCGTATAGTATATATCGTATAGAAAACGGTAGATTTAGAATTGACAGCAGTATATTTGATATACATATATATCTGATATAAAGATTCCTAATAGCGTTTTGGATTGCTACAATAGTGCGCCACGAGTGTAACTGTATATTTCTTTTCTCATAACGTTAAAAAAGGATGCAAATACACTCGTAGCGCACTAGTTGTACTATGTATTATGAGTTTCGTTATTTGGTTAAAGGAATTGGGAATACCCGAAATACGTCGTTATTGATGTCTGTATGGTGATGAGGCACAGAATTATTATTTATTATATATTAATTATTTGTTATTCATAGTTCAATCGATTGTTGAGTGATTAATGTTTTTCTTTACTTTACTTTTATAAGGTACTAAATTCAAGTACCTATCTCTGTTTTGATTTTTTGTGGTAGAATTACGGGTCTCTGCGGTAGAACGGTAGATACACTGTCAAAACGATGGGCCTAACGTAAAAACGGTAGATCTGGCAGCACTGGCTGGACTATTGACGCACTTGGACTATTAAAGAACGTCCCTTTGTTGAGAGCACTGTTAAACATCCAGTAAAAATTCATGTCTGCAGTTGCTTCAGTTTTTGTGGTTTCGGATGTCTATTAAACGTCTATTAAAAATTAAAAATACTTTGGAGTATTTTCGATTTTCACTAAAACTGATAAAAAATGATATGTCACGGTAATATTTAAGTTTGGCAATGCCCCGGCTGGATCATTTGTTGTTTCTTTATAATATTAGAGCCTATGACGTTAGACTCTTTAGAAGCGTCGTATAAGGGTCGGTATTTGGGGATTTCTTAGTTCGATTTGAGGGGGAAAAAGTATTGGGTATGTCTGTGAACTACCCCAGGAGTCACCCATTAAAATATATGCAGTGAATTTCATAACACCCTGTATAAAACTGCGCTGCCGAAATCTACTGAAAGGTGGTATGGATAATACTGGTTCGTGGATACTACAAGAAGATAATGATCCAAAACACAGGAGTATCTTACACACTACTTGCAAGACGCGATGACATTCACACGTTGGATTGGCCCTCCCAATGCCCAGACTCGAATCCTATTGAGAATGTTTCGGCTACTATCAAGCAAAGGCTTAGGGGAAAACGTATATTATTACTGAAGCACTTAAGTCGTCACATTCGCCAAATATGGAAGTATAACACTTGCCTAGTGAGGATGCTGAGAAGTTGTACGTTGTTAAGGCATGCTGGATAATAACAGAGATTACACTTTTTATTAACAAACTTGTTTTTTACTGCTTAATCCCAGGCGCAGATCCAGGATTTTCTTCAGAGGGGGGAGGTTCAAAAAAAATCGGTAATTAAAACTTTTTTATTGTAACATCTGTTAATAAAATAAAAACTAAATTGTTACAGTGCCAAAAAAAAAACAAAACGGGAAGGGGAAATATTTATTATTATTCTTATTATTAAGCGAAATTTTTGGTTTTGTTTGACAATTTTTATATTCTCAGGGGGCGCCCCCTGTGCCCCCACCCCCCATATAGATTTATTCTTAAATTTAAAAAGCTCTATGTTATTGTTTTTGTTTGTTAATTTAAAAGTAGGCAGCCAAAACAACATTTTTTTCAACTTATACATAAAATACTTTTATTAAATATTTGTAGATCTGGTTGGATTGTGGCCTGTTTATGGTTTTTCTAAAGCAAATGCCAGATGTGACGTCGCACGGGACCTGCTTCTAGCGTAAACAATTACATAAAAATCTAGTCCGTGGCCTCTTTTAGATTCCAGTTTAATAGTAACAGATGTTTGGTTTATTCCACCCTTGCTAATATAAGCATTTCCACCAGTTTCCAGGCTTTTTTGATTTAGTGCTTGAATACAGTATATGAGACTATTTCCCTCGTATTTTTCCTGAAAAATAAATTAGTTTTTTAGATTGGGGAACTAAAGAGATGGTGAATTTGGTGTAAACTAGAAAAACATGAAAGAAGCTATTATCCGCTAGGCTATTAACCGTGGAAAAGTTAAACGTGAACACAGGCAAAAGTATGTACAGAAAAATGGCACTCGGCCTGGATTTATTTGATGCTAAACGATGTCTGTAATACTGTTTTAGTCCGATATACATAATGTTGTTGCTAGCGCTTTTTTCTTTAGGGTTGAAATTTACAGCGGGTTGCACAAAACTTTTAATCAACTAATAAATTTAATTGACGTTTAGAGTCAGCTTTGGTAATGATGTTAAGATAAGTGCTGTCACATTACAAGTGTCTAATTAGCTTAATTGGCGATTAGATTGTTTGTGCAGCCGGACGTTATTAGTGTGATATTGTTCACATTACATACGGACACAGAGGATATTAGATGAAAAAAAGCTTTTGTTAAGGAATATCTTTTATAGCTAAGCTATTCTATAGATAGCAATGAAAGAAGTCTACTTGTCAGGGGTACATATAAATAAATACGTAAAATTGAGAATAATTTCTCTAAACCACCTGAAAATTCCTTATACTATAAGGGTTTGAACAAATCATGGTAAAACAGCTATTCTCCGGGCTATATGCCCCTCCGAGCGCTGGATTACATACCAAAATTTGCCGTATTTTGACTAACACTGTTAGACAACAAAATACTTGGTTTGACTGCAAGAAACTACCAGGAAGAAGGAAGCTTTTTCTTTAGTTAGGATGTCGTTACCTGCATACCGGTTTCGAACTCTTAGTTCTCATCAGTACAGGATTCTCATCGGTACAGGATATCCTTAAAGCTAACTCTGTCGAACTGCATAAGCAGTATAACACAGGCAGCGCCATCCATTAGCAGTTTCAAGTAGTCGCAGTAGAATTTACCGCGAGGTAAAATTATTAAAGCAATGAAAGAAGTCTACTTGTCAGGGGTACATGTAAATAAATACGTAAAATTGAGAATAATTTCTCTAAACCACCTGAAAATTCCTTATACTATAAGGGTTTGAACAAATCATGGTAAAAGAGCTATTCTCCGGGCTATATGCCCCTCCGAGCGCTGGATTACATACCAAAATTTGCCGTATTTGACTAACACTGTTAGACAACAAAATACTTGGTTTGACTGCAAGAAACTACCAGGAAGAAGGAAGCTTTTTCTTTAGTTAGGATGTCGTTACCTGCATACCGGTTTCGAACTCTTGGTTCTCATCAGTACAGGATAAACGAACATACCTACCTTCCGAAACAGCATATCCTTAAAGCTAACTCTGTCGAACTGCATAAGCAGTATAACACAGGCAGCGCCATCCATTAGCAGTTTCAAGCAGTCGCAGTAGAATTTACCGCGAAGTAAAATTATTAAAGCAATGAAAGAAGTCTACTTGTCAGGGGTACATGTAAATAAATACGTAAAATTGAGAATAATTTCTCTTAACCACCTGAAAATTCCTTATACTATAAGGGTTTGAACAAATCATGGTAAAAGAGCTATTCTCCGGGCTATATGCCCCTCCGAGCGCTGGATTACATACCAAAATTTGCCGTATTTTGACTAACACTGTTAGACAACAAAATACTTGGTTTGACTGCAAGAAACTACCAGGAAGAAGGAAGCTTTTTCTTTAGTTAGGATGTCGTTACCTGCATACCGGTTTCGAACTCTTGGTTCTCATCAGTACAGGATAAACGAACATACCTACCTTCCGAAACAGCATATCCTTAAAGCTAACTCTGTCGAACTGCATAAGCAGTATAACACAGGCAGCGCCATCCATTAGCAGTTTCAAGCAGTCGCAGTAGAATTTACCGCGAAGTAAAATTATTAAAGCAATGAAAGAAGTCTACTTGTCAGGCTTACATATAAATAAATACGTAAAATTGAGAATAATTTCTCTAAACCACCTGAAAATTCCTTATACTATAAGGGTTTGAACAAATCATGGTAAAAGAGCTATTCTCCGGGCTATATGCCCCTCCGAGCGCTGGATTACATACCAAAATTTGCCGTATTTTGACTAACACTGTTAGACAACAAAATACTTGGTTTGACTGCAAGAAACTACCAGGAAGAAGGAAGTTTTTTCTTTAGTACCTGACAAGGAGACTTCTTTCATTGCTTTAATAATTTTACCTCGCGGTAAATTCTACTGCGACTGCTTGAAACTGCTAATGGATGGCGCTGCCTGTGTTATACTGCTTATGCAGTTCGACAGAGTTAGCTTTAAGGATATCCTGTACCGATGAGAATCCTGTACTGATGAGAACTAAGAGTTCGAAACCGGTATGCAGGTAACAACATCCTAACCAACGAATACCAATTAAGATCCTAACCTAACTAAAGAAAAAGCTTCCTTCTTCCTGGTAGTTTCTTGCAGTCAAACCAAGTATTTTGTTGTCTAACAGTGTTAGTCAAAATACGGCAAATTTTGGTATGTAGTTCAGCGCTCGGAGGGGCATATAGCCCGGAGAATAGCTGTTTTACCATGATTGGTTCAAACCCTTATAGTATAAGGAATTTTCAGGTGGTTTAGAGAAATTATTCTCAATTTTACGTATTTATCTATAGATAGCATTTTCTTAAAAAAGGCAATATGCATACATGGTCAGTTTTTCAAGTATTACAAGGCGATATTTTGGAAACGAATTAAAATATTTTCATGAAATTTTGGTAAATCAATAGGGAAGTGGCGGATTTAGACATATTTTCGACATTTACCACCTCTCCCTATTTTGAGGGGTGGGGGATAACTTTGGAATTTTATCTGAGATGATGTACTTTTGTTTATAAAATTCGAATCTACCTAAAAACTACGTATGTGTACAAACTTTTTTTATTTACTTTTTCGGTTACAGAATTATAGTTAACTAAATTTTGATTGAATTTAAAAAAATAAATATCTAAAATTTACCAATAAATCAAGTTTACTTATTTCAGAATTATTATTCGTTTCCATGGAAACGCGCTATTTTTAATTATGTCAGATAAGAATAATTTTGACGTTTTAAAAATTATTTCTCAATTTATTGTCAACTGGCCTGCTAGGTCCCCGGATTTGACCCTCCTTGACTTTTTCTTGTGTTTTTTTTTTATAAAGGACAAAGTCATGACGACTGCACCTACAACTTTAGATGATATGCAAGACTCAATCAGTTTTGCCGACTTATTAGAGTGACACCTAAAATGTTACAGCGGGTACGAAATTAATTTAGAAAAAGAGTGAGAGAGTGTTTGGAAGTTGAAGGGGGACATTTCGAACAACTTGTCAAGCATGACAGGTGATAAATAAGTTGAAATTAAATGTTAACTATTTTATTCATTTTATATCCTAATAAATTGTTATTCCGTAACCGAAAGAGCAAATACAAAAAAAATTTGTACACATACCTACTTAGTTTTTTACGTAGATTCGGATTTTATAAACAAAAGTTCATCATTCCATTTGAAATTCCGAAGTTACGCCCTACCCTTCAAAATATAGAGAGGGGATAAGTGTCAAAAATATGTTTAAATATGTCCCCCATCTCCGTACTATCTCACCATTATTTCTTGAAAATATTTTAAACTGTTTTGGAGATATCGCTTTGTAACACTTTAAAAAACTCACCCCGTATAATCCAAATAAATCTGAATCTTTTTTTTATTCTCTATATAAATTAAATATTGATGGCTGTTGTTTTTAACTCTTTATTTTGGTTTTTATTAATAAATAAAAGGATTTTCTATTTCAAATTTTCATACAAAATTCGAAACCTGCAAATTGTGATCCTATTGGTTGAGGACGTCACAAGATATGTAAATGAAGGTGCTTTTATGGTAGGTATACTGTAAATTCGAATGCTAATTTCGTATTTTATTTATTATTTGTCAAAGATTCGGTGATTTTGGGGATAAGAGATATTACATTATTTGATTAAAAAGGTTGTTTAACATAGTCCACAAGGACAATTGGATAATGTGCCTGCTGACAAACCTATTCTGATTTCTTTGTCGCCGACAGTGGTGACTTTACCTGTAACTGCAGAAATTAAAAGAGTAACAGCCTCAAGGTATTTGTTTAAAATACGGGTATTAACTGTTACCTATGTGCTAATAAGCCTCAGTAAGTTTTCCTTTTCATTTATCTTACGCTATATTTTGACAGTGGTAAATGTGTAACAAAATATGCTTACTTGAATTTAGCGATCCTGTCATTTAATGTATTTATGTAAAATTTTTAATTAACTTTGCACTACTTTTTTCTGATTTCAGCTGTTCTCGGCAAATGAAAAAAGTTTGTTCGGAATACTTGCTGTAGTATTTGGCATATTGGCACTATACAATACTTATAGGTTAGTTTTCGAATTTTACGTCCAGATTCACTAAGAAAGTTTAAGATTTAGTACTGGTTTAAATTAAGATCTTATAGTTGATCAGTTATGTTTTGATAGGTTTTTGTCCTGTCCTTGCCATTAAAAGCATATGAATTATTGTGATATTTCAGCGATTAATTTGGTTTCCAAATGATTTTCATCTTGGAACGAGTTGCTGTAATGAATTTAGTTCTATTATTGTTGAAAGTACGTACTAAAATTGCCCTTTTCCTGATAAATTTGCGAAAAAGATCAGAAATAAGTTCATAGAATAAAATTTAGTTGTCTTATTCTTACACTTGTCAGTTTCATAACTTTTGATTGTCAAATTAGACCGGACTAGCATTGGAGAATCTGGCTGTTATTGTTTAGTTAATGGAATAAAACGCACAAATTACACTATAATCAAAAAACGAACTCTATTCAGACAAATACAGGGGTCCGAAAACTCTTAGTATGGTCAAATATATTTGCCATCAGTAAAGATAGAAACACTAAATTTTAGGTGTATCTTATTGGTTAAGAAATCTACTTTTATTGTGTAATTCAACTTTTTCAATCCCCTTGAGAGGTAACTCTAAGGAATTAATGTCAAAAATTTTAAATGCAACCCTATGACGTGCGGTACTCATTTTAAAGGTCTTCAAAAAAGACACATTTTACCGCAAACCCGTGGTCGGTATCTTAATTCGTTTTTAAATGGTAAGCTTATAAAAATTAAAAATCGTAAAAAAATGAAGTACCTTTATTTCTCGTAGTACTTTAGAAGTTGTTTAAAATGGCCACCATGAACTTCTGGCAGTAATAAAGTCGATTTTGGAACTCTGTCAAGAAGTAACACCTGCCATTCTCGAAAAGGTGAGAACTGAGTTCCAAAATCGTCTTTATTACCTACTGCCAAGAAGTCCATGGCCGGCACTTTGAACAACTTAAAATAAGAGAAAGTATTTAAATTTTCAATTTTTTTTTCCGGATTTTTAATGTATATTTAATCGGATTAAGATACGGACCTCGGGTTTGTGGCAAAAAAGTTTCTTTTTGAAGGCTTTTAAAATGATGTATCACACGGCATAGGGTTGCATTTCAAATTTTTTACCTTAACTACCTATCGTCACCCCTCAAGGGGGTTGGAAAAGTTCAATTACATAAAAAAGTAGATTTATTAACCAATAATATACACCTAAAATTTGATGTCTCTATCTTTACTATTAATAAAAAAATTTGCCCTTACAATGACTTTTCGAACACCCTGTATATCTATTTACTACTACGTCTTTGTGGGGTTGATTTTCACTTTTTGGGAGGGTGATATTCACCTTTTGGAAGGTGATTTTCGCTGAAGGGTGGTGAAAATCGCCCAAAGTTTTATACAGTGAATAATTGTAAAAATTGCATTGAGGCATAATAGTATATTATTCAATGAGCATATAATGGTGGCTGTTATTCACGCGGATGAAGTTTATGACACGAGCCGCAGGCGAGTGTCATAAATCATCCAAGTGAATAACAGCCATTATATGCGAGTAGAATACTATACTTTATCCAGGACTATCAAAAAAATTTAGATAATATTAATATATGTTTTCATTTTTAAATATTGACGTTTTCAATAATTAAACTCGGAATTAAAGTAACCACAACAGCGCGACAACGCAACGTGACGAAGCTAATGTTTTCATAGCCACCTTTGTTTTTTATTTTGTGCGTACAATCGCATTCCAAGCCGGTTTGGATCGAGCACAGCTCTTGTTTGGAGTTTGGATCGAGATATCCGTGGAAGCGGTGAATAATGAAACCATTATTCACTAGTGAATAATGAATATTATTATTATTTCATAAACTCATGTATAATAATCAAATTATAGACGAGTCGTGGATAAATAAAATAATTTCACATTTATTTGAAACTTCTTGGAGCTATAGACGCGCAACGGACTCCCCAGCCAAACTCTGGTACTGACATTTTCGTTCAAGAGTTTCGTAGATTTTGCTCTCTTATTCTAATATTTACATTTTCGGTCCTAACAACTAATGGAACGGCATTCTTGTAAACATGATCGTAAAAAACTCTATCGGAAATAACGGCGTTCGCACAGTTTCCCTCAACAATATCATGACTACCTAGCCTTGTGTGTTCAAGTGCCCTTGTAAATACTAAAATTGTGGAAACTAAAAGAAGAATTGATTTCATTTTGAAAATTATCAGTTAATTGTTACCTAAGAATATCACTTTATACTATTGATATCAGAATCCACTGCGTTTTATACGATTTGACTTCGCTTATCTAATGATGTTAAACTGAAAAGTCCCTATTGCCGTGACTAATAGCAAATTTGTACTTTCAAGAATTTTTCTTATCTGTAGACGGATCTACAAATATACTCACCTATGCAACCGGATCAAATAATATTTTTTCCCTTTGAAATATTTCTTAAGAATGTTTTTCTCTATTGTTTTGTGTTCTTTTAAGGTAATTTCCAATTATCGGCATTAATTTTAATCACGTGATTAGGATCCTATATGTGGATATTGTTTTTATTAATTCTTTTGTTTGTTATTGTATATTTTTCTTTGAAACCTAAATATACTCAAATAATAAAGTCTTGTTTTTTCATACTTAATGTACGCGTGGAAAAATTTAGTAATTAATTTAAAAGATTCGCGGAAAAATTATAGTCCCATGATATTTTTAGAATATCCTACTTAGATTGTTTCGTCTAAAATATTAATTTCAAGGATATACCATATGGCCTTTTTTACTCGACAAACAAAATAGAGATTGAATATGATATAGAAATGTTCAGGAGAAAATTGTTAAAATTAACAAACGATGCTGGTTCAGTCATTTTTGGAAATCTTGCTCAATTTATTTTGAATATCTTGCCGCTTCCGCACTCCAACGCAGGAAGTGGGAACATCAGTTTAGTAAAGTGAACTTGATAAAAATTAAAACAAGAAACAGTTTAATTACGAAGACTGGAACTGGAACTATGCTTGCAAGCGCATGCGTCCATAAATCGGATAATCAAAATTGTGTTAATCTTGTTCCGACAAAGTCAATGTTGTCAAAAATGGCTGAATCAATATTATAAGTATCCATCGGCATCAGAAACGAGTGAATCTGAAGGTAATGATGATTTTTTGTAGAGGATCTGTCAGATAAACTTTAAAAAGGATGAAATAAAAAAACATTAAACCAAATGTTTTATTTTTGTGCATATTTTTGGTCCAATGTAGAAAAAACCCTATATACACCCGGCCGTTAAAAAATACATTTTTTCCTTTAAAAATATACGATTGTTTAAATGTACGGCAATTTGACCTAAAATATGGCAATTTTAGACCGCCGGTACCGTAAATTACTGCCAGCAGGTTGGCAACACTGATATGCACGTACCTATTTCCGCAGTCTTAATCATTACGATTATGACTGACCAGAATTTCTATATTAGTCAATTAGTCAAATTCAAAAGGGGTATTTTTCCAAGTTTCCGTGGTTGTCCCATATTTTAAGGGTTCGGGACCCCGATTTTCAGAATCAGCGACCCAAAAAGCTTATAATATAAGAAAGATTAAAGTGGACGCCTCTTGAAACACCATATTCCGCTGTTTAAATGAACTATTTATTAAAAATATTTCTTTTCGTGTTTAACTTAAAATAATGAAAAAAAATTGTTCATTTCCGACAAGATTTGTGCTCTCTAGCCATTTTTGAACCAAAAAAATCCAGGTCGGGACCACTGTGCGCCGCCACAGTTTCACTTTATAATAAGGCTACATTAATTACACAGGACCACAAATGGGAACCGAAAAAAGTCCTTTGGCGAGATTGATTCCCTATATGTATTTTGGTGCGCTGATTACGAATCCGAGGTCCATATAACCCCAGCACATCACGTTCAAGGTCATTTGAAGGTCAAATGCATATATTACGGAAAAACAGAAAATCTGACCACGGATTCGGAAAGAGCGGGAAATTTTACGTCCAAATATGTAGTTTTTATTTTTTCCAACATGACCCTCCAAGGTCTTCTGGGGGTGAAATGACTCACCGATAGACCAAATTCTTATTTCCCATATAGGTACATCATCACAACTACACTTTTACGTCCAACTTAGTCAGGTATCTTTAGGTTTTTTGACGCGCTGATTACGAATCCGAGGTCCATATAATCCCAGCAGGTCACTTTCAAGGTGATGATGTATATGAGAAATAAGAATTTGGTCTATCGGTGAGTCATTTCACCCCCAGATGACCTTGGAGGGTCATGTTGGGAAAACTAAAAACTACATATTTGGACGTAAAATTTCCCGCTCTTTCCGAATCCGTGGTCAGATTGTCTGTTTTTCCGTAATATATGCATTTGACCTTCAAATGACTTTGAACGTAATGTGCTGGGGTTATATGGACCTCGGATTCGTAATCAGCGCACCAAAATACATATAGGATATCAATCTCGCTAAAGGACTTTTTTCGGTTCCCATTTGTGGTCCTGTGTTATTATAGGTTGGGAGCCGGTGACACTGAAAGTCCCGTCATCGCGGAATCAAAATTTTTTTATGTAAATTGATAGTTAATAGTCATACGAACAAAATGAGCTCGGTACGCCGGGATTCATTAAGCCGAAAGTATTTTTAAAAAAATTCATTATTATAAAAAAACAAAAATGTTTTACCATTATCACGGATCTCAATGAATTATATCACTTTCGATAGGAAATTTTGTGGCGATTTTTGGGTCCATTCTAAAAAGAAAACTTCATATGGACGTATGTCCTAAACGTCTTAACTTTTGAGATACAGGGTGGTAAAGTTTTCAAAAATAAATAGTTTTTTATTAATATCTGTAATACCACTTTAGATATTTTAATTAAATTTGGCATACATGTACTATGTATCAAGAGACATTATTTAGTACGGAATTTCACCTGCCTATTTTGGCAGACATTGATGGTACGCCACTGATTTCTCGTAAAATTAAAATTATTCCTGAAATCCCCAATCATTTCTAAGCAAATTTGATCTCTTGAATTTTTTCAATCCGATGCACGGTTTTCGCTTAAAAAAATAAAAGGCTTTTCTCTGCATGATCATAACAATATCGTTAATATGACAATATCACCATGAAGAGAAATTAAATAGATTTTATTTTTTAGATCAAATTTGCTTAGAAATGAATAAGGATCTCAAAAATTAACTTCCTTATTCATTTCTAAGCAAACTTGATCTAAAAAATAAAATCTATTTCTCATGGTGATATTGTCATATTAACGATATTGTTATGATCATGCAGAGAAAAGGTTTTTATTTTTTTAAGAGAAAACCATGCATCGGATTTGTTCTCTTAAAATTTAAAAATTGTCGACAAAATGATGTAAAATTTGTTTAGAAAAAATAATAAATAAAATACCTAAACGTGTTCTTGTTTTTCTCAGTGGAAGCAATGCAAAAATTCAACTTTTTTCGCAAATTACAAAATGTTTTTTTTCTTTCCCAGAACATTCCCAGTGGGTTCACTATTAAAACCCCTAAATTTGGTACGATTCCTGTAAGTAATTTTTAACGATTTACGATTCCTGTAAGTAATTTTACGAGAAATCAGTGGCGTACCATCAATGTTTGCCAAAATAGGCAGGTGAAATTCCGTACGAACGCCACTGGTGGAAAGAAAAAAAAAATTGTAGTACACTAAATAATGTCTCTTGATACATAGTACATGTATGCCAAATTTAATTAAAATATCTAAAGTGGTATTACAGATATTAATAAAAAAACTATTTATTTTTGAAAACTTTACCACCCTGTATCTCAAAAGTTAAGACGTTTAGGACATACGTTCATACGAAGTTTTCTTTTTAGAATGGACCCAAAAATCGCCACAAAATTTCCTATCGAATGTGATATAATTCATTGAGATCCGTGATAATGGTAAAACATTTTTGCTTTTTTTTAATAATGAGTTTTTTAAAAAATACTTTCGGCTTAATGAATCCCAGCGTACCGAGCTCATTTTGTTCGTATGACTATTAACTATCAATTTACATAAAACAATTTTGATTCCGCGATGACGGGACTTTCAGTGTCACCGGCTCCCCACCTATTATGACAATGGACAAATACTAAGGTTGCTTTGGGAAACCCTGATAAGTCGGTGGGGAGGAAGGGAAGTTTGTGCAACTCCTGTGGTAAATTCGTCTCTACCATATTAAAAATGCAATAAAGAATTAAACTTAATTAGACACTTGTAATGTGACATCACTCATGTTATGACCATTGCACAAGGTGACTCTAAATGTCAATTAAATTAAAAGTTGTTAGCAACAGGCTGGTAAAGATTCACATTTGCCACACTTATTAGGGACATACGTACATACCTATACCTACCTAATTATATTTCCATCATTTTTTGCACACTTCAAGTGAAGCTTCTGAGTTTAACTTTAGTTCGTGAGTAAATTATTTAAATCAAATAATCGTTGTTTTGTTTACGATACTTTTATTATTAAAAATCCATATAAAATTTCTGTAATGCTAAATTTTTTTATGACGATTCATCTTTAGGGTTGTTCCAAAGCTAAAGCCGTAGGGGCCAGGACGCGGGTTCTATTTGTATAAGCGTATATGGAGACATAATATTCTAGCCCATGTCCTGTGAAAGATTCCAATTGAATGGTAACATATGTTAGGTTCACGCCACCTTCGGTAAGAAAAGCATTCCCTCCTGTTTCTACGCTTTTCTGGTTCAATGCTTGAATGCAGTAAATGGTAAAATTTCCACTATATTCTTCCTAAAAAATATTCATGTTTTAACCATAAAAAATATTTTTAAATATATTTGTGTTAAAATGACGACGATCTTTAGTAGAATGAACATATTCTTTTTTCCTTAAATTTTCAGCACCCATTTTGGTTTTTTGTTACTATTGTTGCTTAGATATTGGCTTTATAAAAACCTTTACAGGTACAAGGAACAAGAGCTGCAGAAGAGAAGTACAGGAAATAAAACGGCTTACTCTTTTTAATGAAAATATTTGACCGATCATCTAAATCGTGATATTTTCATAGAAAAATAAAAATACTTCTTATCTTATCTGATTTATGTACTTTAAAAAGCTAATACATATCAAAATTCATAAAAAATTTAAAGGTTGTTTTGTTTGATGGGAATCCTTTAACATTTTACGATCAAGAGAATATTAAACTCAGCTCCGCTTATGTTCTAATAATGCGCCCTTTCATGGCATCAGTTATTATTTATCGCCATATCAAATGATATTAGTCAATGTTTGCCAATAGTGCTTACTTTACTGCCCCTAGGATGACGAACATGGAATTGATTAAAATAAGTCGAATCCGGGTGAGCGGAGCGATTTTATCCGATCGGAATGTCGCCAAGTAACTATCTCAATTTATAAAAACTGATCTTAGCTGCTGTAAAAATACTGCCACCGTTTACTACTTTCTATACATTTGGTATTTCAAACGTGCCACCAGCCCCAAAATGTGGAGAGGGGAGGGGTAAATGTCAAACATTTTACAATATATCTCCCTGCCTCCCAATGACCTTGCAAAATTTCTATTAAAATATTCCAAATCGTTTTTGAGATATCGCATTATTTTATTTATTAATAAATAATCCTTAAGGGCATTTAGTTAACATTATAATCTGATTACAAATAATAATCAATGAATAGTTTTGTGCGAACGATATTTACTAATTCGCATATATATATATATATATATATATATATATATATATATATATATATATATATATATATATATAACACTTTAAAATCGTGAAAACTACATAGTGCCTCTTTGAAAAATTATATTTTCGACAAGGCATCCTTCGAAAAAGGTATAGGTATTCGGAAAAAGTTTTTTAAAAAAAAAGTTATTTCAAAGTAGGTGTTGGTCAAAAAATATTTCTAGAAATTGCTTGGTTTTGCTCGAGTTTGTTATATTCAGGGGCGTGCAGTGAAATTTCAAAGTTTTATATCTCTGTTCCTACTTACAGGAACCGTACCAAATTTAGGGGTTTTAATAGTGAGCCCACTGGGAATGTTTTGGTAAACAAAAAAAAACATTTTGTAATTTGCGAAAAAAGTTGAATTTTTGCATTGCTTCCACTGGGAAAATAATGAACATATATATATATATATATATATATATATATATATATATATATATATATATATATATATATATATTTGTTTGTTTTTTGGGAATTGGTTCATAGCAAAAAGATTTTTTTAAATTAAAAGTCTATTGACGTTTCGACCCTTTTTTGGGCTTGCTAAAAAAAATTATAAATGGTTCAAGAAAAAATCAAAGTATCTATATATATCTGTATACAATATATAAGTACAACATTTTTAAATCACCATCAGTGATCAGTAAAATCACCTAAAAGCACATCAAAATTTTACTTACCGTTTCAGATCTAGTAAAGAATGGAATGGCATTTTTATATACATGGTCATAAAAAACTCTGTCCTTGTCCGAAGTAGAGTTACAGTTGCCCTCAATTATATCATGACCATACGAGTTTTTAATTGCCAACGCTTCGGAATATAAAGCAAATATTGAAACTAAAATGCAGAGACTTGCAAAAATTAACTTCATTTTAAATTCTGTTAGGTTTTTGAACTATTAACCAGTAATTTTGTAATAGTGTAGGTAATTTACGGTGAATCAATATAGGATCCTCACCTTTTATACTAATCGATAGTCTTATCTCAAAGTACTTGAGCTGGATTATATCTTTTTCTGACAGACTGACTAATTACTATTTGTTTAGATTTCTCGAAGGATATGATTCTAAAAATAATGAATTTATTTTTTTCTCAAGATTTACAATCAAGCCGCGTTTCGACGAATGTCCAAATCTATTTTTTTTTTAATGTATAACCACGTTCTAAGTACAATGTCTAAAGATCTTGTCTCTTGTTTTACAAATAACTGTAACTATATCAATAATAAAGTCGAAAATTGTTTTTGATTTTTTTTCTAGCATACAAATAACATGTACCATGCAATGTATCAAAACATTAAGCGGGATTTCCACATGCAAAGATTACTGGTGCCAATTTACTGGCCCTACAATGGGTGGCACCACTAGTGGTTTTCACACGTTTACCTAATTTTGTACTGGCTTAGTTATTAAAAAAGGCTTCATCAACTGCAATTCTTCATGCCGGTATCAATATTATCAGTGGCGGCTGGTCAAATTTCGAAGTTGTATATCTCTGTTCCTACTTACAGGACCCGTACCAAATTTAGGGGTTTTAATAGTGAGCCCACTGGGAATGTTTTGGTAAAGAAAAATAACATTTTGTAATTTGCGAAAAAAAGTTGAATTTTGGGTGTGCCCCTCCTAAGAAAAAAATGAACACGTCTAGGTATTTTACTTATTATTTTTTCTAAACCAATTTTACATCATTCTGTCGACAGTTTTTAAATTTTAAGAGAAAAAAAGTGTTATTAGAAAGTTATAGTCATTTGAATTTTTTTTTAATTATATTTTAGGCTTAAAAAAATTCAAATGACTATAACTTTCTACTAACACATTTTTTCCTTCAAAATTTAAAAACTGTCGACAAAATGATGTCAAATTTGTGTAAAAAAATAATAAATAAAATAAGTAGACGTGTTCATTTTTTTCTTAGGAGGGGCACACCAAAAATTCAACTTTTTTTCGCAAATTACAAAATGTTTTTTTTCTTTACCAAAACATTCCCAGTGGGCTCACTATTAAAACCCCTAAATTTGGTACGGGTTCTGTAAGTAAGAACAGAGATATACAACTTCGAAATTTCACCAGCCGCTACTGATAATTAAAAAGAATAATTTTAAACTTAACTGAAAAAAAAGATAGATTGGTTAGCGCGAAAAATCGATTAAATTAATTAATTTATAATACAAAATAGCGCCCTTTCATGGTTGTAACCAGTGGCGCACCCAAGGGAGGGGCTGGGAGGTTGCAACCTCCCCAAACCAACATCCCAGACACACGAAAAAGTGCTGGGTCCGTAACTCGATTTTACGTAGAACTCCCTTAGGTGCATTAAATAGGTTAATTCAAGAATTGGCTGATGAAGACCTAAACTCATATATTAACCATTTAAGAATAACAGAAGATCAGTTAATCTTTTTGTTGAATTGCAAAATTGCGTATCAAAATTTTTTTTAATGACTACACTTGTTTTTTTTGAAAATTTTTTTTTGTACTTAATATTATTTTATTTTATTTAATTTAATTTTTAACTTTACTGGCGCATTGATTAGTGGTGCAACTAAACTGGCGACAGTCGATTTAACACGTAACCACATGCAAATCAGCTGGCACCAGTCGAGTGGTGCCAGTAATCTAGAAACCGGGCGCGGCTCGTCCATAAGGTCATTTGGTCAACGACCCATCTAAATTTATTTTCAATGAACCACCTAATACCTAATAATTAACTTCTAAAACCTAAAAATAATTATCTTCTCTTTCAAAGAAATGCATGTTCCATGCGAAAACTCCCCAATAAGGGATCAAGCCAAGCTTGCTCCGGGCTCGGCCGTATTTTAAATTGACCTCATAGGTTTATATGGACTATATAAATGCATTAAAACTAAGCGAGAAACAAACATACGCGCTTGAGGAAGTTAAAAACAGACAAAATTTGTCGTAATTTAATAAAGTCATAGCAAAAATGCAATTTTAGTATTTTATGTTTTTTTTGCGGTGTTTATTTGTAGGTAAAAATATCTTGGCAGAACTAGGCACATGATTAAAAAGCCTCCTTAATTAAAAAAAGTGTATTTTGCTTTTTATGTTGATATCACTGGTTGCCTACAAAATTTGCCCCACCTGTAATAAAACTCACGGGCTGCGCCTGGTGGAAACCCCCCTTTAGATTATGTAACAAAGAAAGGTGCAATTATTCAAGCATAAATCATATGCAAAAACAAACACACCAAAATCTGAGAAAATTACGCGAATGGGAGAAAAGGAGAGAGTGACATGTGTGGGGATGATAAGTATTACTATCATCGTTCGCATGGCGCACATCCCGTACAACGTCATGCAGAGTTGCCAAATGTCAATGTTAGAAAAAGCGAATTTTTAGTTTTAGACCTTATTAAATGAAATCATGCTGGTTAAATGTTGCTCTTTTTTGGCTGCTATTAAGTACCTAACCTAGGTATATCCCATAAGTTTTGAGAAAAAATTTTAATATATAAAAATTCCTTTAATTTTTTATCGCCTACATTAAATTATAAGTCGTTATTTCTGCATTTATTAAAACTATACGTTTAAGCTACGTGAGGGTTCTTCAATAGCACTCAACTTAACCCTAATTTGCGATATTAGCTTTTGGACGGCACCAATGTTGATTTATCGAATTTTTTGGTTTATCCGACGACGTAACTGTTCTACGTTTTGAGCTTCCCAGCCATTATCGTAAACTTTTCTAGCTAGTAGGGCCCAAAAATTTTCTATAGGTCTCGCACAGAAAAACTCTATCGTATATTGAATTGGATACCAATTCACTCAATGACACACTCTATTCCGTATTGCATAATACAAATTCTGGTTCTTATAATGATTAGTTTATTGTTATATTGTTAACTCATAGGCTATAAGATTATAAGATTGCTTGAAATATAAGGTTTCATTGGTTGTTAATAGGCCGTTTAAATATAACAATTATTTGAAGCAGTAATACCGTAATCTAAATTCAATACAAAATATTTCCTTGATGTCAGTAAACGTTTATTTGTAAGAATATACAACTTATTTAATGAAAATACTTATTATTATTGCAAAGCTTTTTATATTTATTTTCCTTACATACTATAAAATACTGAAGTCTACTCGAGTCCACACAAACACTGAAACACTCCAGTCCCCAGAACTGCAAAAGATCTATTATTTTTGGCGCAATTTTAACGCAATAAACAAATAGGCTGCAAGTTTAAGCGACTATTCAACGAACAAATACCAACTAATGTGCTCTATTTAAAAACCTAAAAAACACGCTTTTATGAGAAGTGCACTAAAAAGTTTAAAATAATTATTTTCCTTTTATACTTAGCTGTACAAGTTAACAGAAAACCGGGATGTGCAGTGCGCCCATCATGCGGAAAGTATAGCAACTAACAAACTGCTCCTCCCATTACTCCACACACATGCATACCCGATTTTCTGTTAACTTGTACTACAGTGGCGGCTGGTGAAATTTCAAAGTTTTATATCTCTGTTCCAACTTACAGGACCCGTACCAAATTTAGGGGTTTTAATAGTGAGCCCACTGGAAATGTTTTGGTAAAGAAAGAAAAACATTTTGTAATTTGCCAAGAAAAGTCTAATTTTTGCTGTGCAACCCCTGGGAAAATATAAATGCGTGTAGGTATTTTATTTATTATTTTTTCTAAACAAGTTCTACATCATTTTGTCGACAATTTTTAAATTTTAAGAGAAGAAAATGTGTTAGTAGAGAATTATAGGCATTAGAAATGACTATAACTTTCTACTAACAATGTTTTTTCCTCAAAATTTAAAAATTCTCGAAAAAATGATGTAAAATTTGTTTACAAAAAATAATAACTGAAATACCTAACCGTGTTTATTTGTTCCCAGGGGATGGGGGAGGGGGGGGGGGGGGGGGGTGGCGAGCTAAAATTCAACTTTTTTTCGCAAATTATAAAATGCTTTTTTCTTTACCAAAAGAGTCCCAGTGGGCTTTTAAAATACCTAAATTTGGTACGGGTCCCGTAAGTAGGAACAGAGATATACAACTTTGAAATTTCACCTACCGCCACTGAAAAAGAGTCATTTTCAAAACTTGCTGTATAACATACTATTAAACATGGAACCACGAGAAGTTTCCTTTATTTTTATTGACAATCTGACAAAGTATTTGGGTAACCAATCCGTAAGGAATCATACCCAAATCCTCTCTCATCATCTCCCAGACCAAAAATACTTATTTTAGGCTACTGGTACCAATTTTCATTCATAGTAGTTTTAACGTTCAGAGTCCCGTACTGCAATATTCTTTTAAGTCCCAAAATGTCAAAAAAAATCTTTTCTAATGGCTTTTTTCAATATCACCTATAGATACTTGAAAAAAATTGTATTTTCGTATCTATAAATAGATATTTTTTATAGATATAAATTTTATATACTCATGAAACTGATAAATTTACTTGAACAGATGTTTTAATATTGTTATACAATATACACGGCGCGAAAACAAAAGTGTCTGGGGTAGATTTTATTTCCCGAACGACAATATTGTTGTAACCATGAGCACACCCAGGATTTTGCCTTGCGCGGTGTGGGGCTGATGTGTCTTGGGGGGGGGGGCTGAATAATGCAATTCGGTAGATTTCTTCAATTAAAACTGAATTTTTTTAATTTCTGTGTGTCTGGGATGTTGGTTTGGGGGGGGGGGGCGCAGCCCCCAAGCCCCTCCCCTGGGTGCGCCACTGGTTGTAACCACGAAAGGGCGCTATTTTGTACTTTAAATTAATTAACTGAATCGATTTTTCGCGCTAACCAGTCTATCTTTTTTTTCAGTTAAGTTTAAAATTATTAGTTTTATTTATACTTAAATTTCAAGTTATTTCAATCGGTAAACTGCAGGTTAAAATTCGGCATTGCCGCCAGCAACACAAAGGCATTGAATTTTCTCAGAAACAACCGATTACGTGAGTCGAAATTTAGCTGCTACTTTACGATAAAAGATCCGTGATCATGTTTAGCAAGAAGTAGTACAGGATGTTTTTCCTAAGATAAGTGGGGTTTAACAAAGGAATATAGAGTTTTCGCTAACGTTTACTGGAAAACAAGTAGTACAAAAAATCCCATTTTTTGTTACTACGAACCATAAAATTGTATTTCAAGTAAAACAACTTAAATGAAGTATGTGTTAATTTTTTTATATCTGAGACAGCCAACGTAGACTCCAAGCCTAAGTACTTATATACCGTGGGCGTCTGAAGAGAAGGAAAATGTATTGACAAGGGATTTAAACGACTGGAGGTTGTGAGGGAAAGGGAAAACATCTGAAAGCAATTTATTCCATAATCTGGAGACCATTGGAATGAATGAGCGAGAGAAGATGTTCTAGGTTCTAGGCATTTGTACGTGCCTCTTATTGGTCTGTTGGGAACAGTCAAGGGGAAAACTATAGCGGTTAGTTCTTAAGAGCAAAATCCGTGGAAATATCGATGGAAAAGGGACAAATCCCATAGCGCGGCGATGAGCGAGAGAAATGAGCTTTCTTGTGAGGACTGGGTCATTGATGAGTCGGACGGCTCTCTTTTGGATAGAATTAATGATGTTAAGTGTCGAAGGTGATGTCGCTTCCCAGATGTGGGAACAGAACTCTAGGTTAGATCATTTTTGGGAAACATATAGAGTTTGTAAGTTGGAAGAAAATTTTGTCTGGCTCGAAAGAGAAAATTAAACTTTTAGTTGCTGATGTGGCTATTGAAGTATTTTGTTAGTGCCAGCTGAGATCGGGTTCGAAAACAGGATCGAACGTTTCTTTCTTATGTAGCTCTTGGTCGTTCATGTGGATGGGGTAAGCGTTGCCGAATTTTTTACGTAACAGGGAGCAAGACTGGGTTCTGGTTAAGTTTCCATCGCATTACAGAAGCCCAGAAGCGTGACATGGCTGTGACCGTGGATTAAAAACAAGGAGAAGATACCATTGTTTACATGCACCATAATCAGAAATTCCAAGGCTTCTCATAATCTGGTCAACTATATGTTCTGTGACCTTTTTTTAAGAATGGCTATTGCCATGCTTTCAGGTATGTGGCATATTTGTAGATATGTAGATAAACATAATACCAAAATAACAAAATCACTGTGTTAAGATCCCGGTATTTATTATTTTTAAAATGCAGGCCATATGTCTTCTTATAACGAAATTATCTCCACATCTAAAGGGAAAGCTAAACTATTTGCCAACAATTCGCTGTCAGTTCCGCTCTTATTCCTCCTGCCAATTTGGCCCTGCCATCTGCTACGTCTGTACCCCACAAAATATGCTTAAGGTCAACAATTTTAAAAACTCTTCCAACTCTTAACACCCAAAAGTCCTCCGGTCTGGATAGCATACCAGCTATTGTTGTTAAAAATGCGCTACAGAACTTGCATCCATCTTAACTCGTCTTTTCCAGGTCCCTGTGAGTAGTGGCTACGAGGAAAAGGTAACTTCCCAGACAGCTAAAAGACTGGTCGTATGCAGCCGGTCTCGAAGAAAGGTTCCAAGTCCCTTTTATCCAATTATAGACCTATCTCTCTTTTCTCTGTTGTCAGCAAAGTTATGGAGAAAGTCATCAACTTGCAAATTCTAAAATATCTGGAAAAATACAAAATCAGCCATGACAGACAGTACGGATTTTGCCACCAATGATCATCAGCTGATCTCCCGTCCTTTCAAAACTGGAACAAGTCTCCAAATTTCATGGCGAATACCAAATTGTCGCTCTTAATAATATGTCCAAAGCCTTTGACCAAGGAAGGTATTATTACAAATTACCTTCTTACGGTCTTCCTTCCAAACTATGTACCTGGATCGGTGGCTTTCTCTCTAATCGGCATATATCTGTCGTGGTGGATGGTCACTCATCTAACTTACATCCTATTAATGCTGGCGTGCCTTAAGGTTTAGTTCTAGCAGCAACCCTATTTCTTCTTCATATTAATGGCCTGTTCTCTTCAACTACCAATCCCATCCACAGTTACGCTGACCATAGTACTCTTTATTCCTACATTTATTTTTCCAGAGAAGTCTCGAATCAAGAGCTGGATAATAGACGCAGATCTATGCATCTAGCCCTTTTCCGAGATTTTTAATTAATCTTAGACTAAACAAAAACGATTCCAAAACCCATTCTTGCTCCCTGTCACGCAAATAATCCGACAAGACTTACCCCACCCACCTGAATGGCCAAGCCTTACGAAACAATAAAACTTAAGATCTTGTTGACGCGTCGCTTGCGAACATGATCTCAGCTGGCTCAAACACATTACTTTAATAGCTATATCAACAGCTAAAAAGCTTGGTTTTCTCTTTCGAGTCGAAAAATATTTTTCCTCTTTTAACTCTGTACTATGTTTCCTAAATAAGACCTAACCTAGAGTACTGTTCCTACATCCGTGGGGGAGCGGCGTCACCTTCGACACTTAACATCCTTGATTCCATCCAAAAGAGAGCCATTTGACTATTTTAGGGGGTATTGATTTAAGTCATCAATGACCCAGTCCTCACAAGAATGTGCAAATTATAAAATATCAAAAAAAAAACTCATTCACGACAGGCAGTCTGGATTTCGTCCAGCAAAGTTCAACAGCTGATCTCACCTTTGTCAGTTTTGTCATGCACAACTGGAACAAGTTCCTCGAATTTCATGGCAAATCCCAGAGTGTTGACCTTGACATTTCCAAAGCCTTTGACCATGTATGACTCTGCAAACTTCCTGTTGACTTACGGTCTTCCTCAAAACTCTGTACCTGGGTCGGTAGCTAATCTGTAGTACTCTTTACTTCAATATTAGTTTTCGGCTTCGCCTCGTTGTCTTGTGCAAGAAACACATTTTTTATTATACTTCTTTGAAAACACCTTATTTTCATCTGTTTTAGTAATAATGTAAGATGGGCTTTTTCGGGCTAGCGCACGGAAAGAGCGCACGGAAAAAAATTTTCCTGGTCTCCAGTTCTTTCAGTGTGCTGAATGAAGATACCGACTATTTTTTGGCTTTAAAATAGAAATAAAGGTATAGGAAAATAAACTAAACTCAAGAAAGTCTATATGCTATCTGATATTTAATATGTACCTATTTTGTATTTTATTTCGTAAATATTTGAATATTTAGATGAATTTCTGAAATATTTTTTGACGTTTTGTCAATCTTATCTGACATAGACAAATTTAAATCACCTTTTAAATGATTTGAAAGTTACCATGAAAACGCATCATACCTGCCAAAGACCATATTGTCAGCGTTGTTAATTTTCTGTCAATTAAATTCATTCTAATAAAATGTTCTCTCAACCTGAAAAAGTGGCATCTTTCATTATTAATAGTTAATTTTTAATTACTCTAGTAGTTTTTTTTTTAAATTCCGATAACAGTTGTGAAAATAAAAATATTCCAAGTTTATTTTGTATGTATGTATTTTTTTATGTTATATTTTGTTTTATGTTATCGTTTTCAAAGAAGTATAATAAAAAATATCGTTCATTACACGTCCAGAAATGGATTTTCCGTGCTTGCTTGACTTCCCGTGTTCAGCTGCGCCTCACACGAGAATTTGTCAAGCGCGCACAGAAAAATCCTTTTTTCCGGACTGGTAATGAAATATACTATTCCGCACCTTCATGTATTAATGCTGTTATTATTTATTTTTATTTATAGCCGCCAACTGGCGACACCTAAAAAGGTCCACAAATAACAACTAATGTTTTGCCGGGAAGTGCGCCCCCAGTAACCCAATATTTTACCCATACACGTAGTAGTAAATAACTGAACGCAGAATTTACCCTGCGCCACCCCTACCGTAACCCAAAAGAAAAATAAGGTCGCGACACGTGTACCTTACGTTAAGACGCAATATCAGCAACAAATGTTTTTTATGATTTTATGTTATACCCACGCACCTATTATTCTTTTATTTACTTCCTATGGGAAAGTGCCGTCTCAGAGGGAATACCACGAAATTATATCTTACAATAATCAATTTTATCCTATTATGGATACGAATAAAAAGGAGATGTTAGTAGCTTTATATATTGTAATATGGAAGTTTAAAAAATATACTTTTAAATGGTAAGTGTATTTATTACACTAACGCTCGTTTCTCAAAGCAAGTTAATAAAGAGCTAGCCATTCAGCTACTTGCAATAGAACAGCATACATGTCAATGTTGTAACAATTATTGCTGTCATTAATTAATATATAATTGTTATTGTAAAGGCCAAGATGTATGGCAACAAGCCGTTAATTAGCTCTAATGTAGCGGGAGAGTATACGTGAGGCGGTTTACTTTCAGTTCATTAATGCCACATTCTGTAAGTTAAAAAGAGACAAAATTTGTCGACGGCCCACCAATAACATCGCTTTCGGCGTGCGCGTGGCCATCGACGCGGCCGGTTCTCAGCTTGCCCCGGGCCACCATGGAAATACACTCGAACCGCTCCGTGGAATATACCTTTGTAAAACATTTAGGTTAGACAAATAATAACTAATTACCTAATATGCGCATTGTATTTGCATAAACTGTTCTTTACATTTTATTACGTCGCGCCGTCATTTATTTATTACAGAGGTGTGGCTTTCCTAATTTTTTGGTGTTTTTGGATATTATTTGATGTTTGTGTTGTATATTTTGTGTAGTAGTGTAGTACTAGTGCTTAAGTACTTGTTTTAACAATGCAAGAAATTGTTTGCATATAATTTTAAAAACTCACAGCAAAAATGCAATTTTAGTATTTTATGTTTTTGCGGTGTTTATTTGTAGGTTCTTGGCAGAAACAGCCACATTATTAAAAAACCTTCCTTAATTAAAAAAGTGAATTTTACTTGTTATGTTGATATTACTAGTTGCCCACAAAAGTTGCCCCACCTGTAAAAAAAAGCTCATGTGCCGCGCTTGCTTCTTTAGCAGGAAAAAATAAATGTCTCTTTCCTGTAAAGTGTGACAAGCCCTAATAAAACGTATCCCTAAAAAGGGAAAAACCCTAAAATATCTCTCTAAATTATTTACAGGAATATTTCAGGAGTATCAAAGAGGACTACTAAAATTTGCTGCAAATTAATTTGAAGGGGATTTTATGATTTATAAAGGTTTCATTTTTTAATAAACGTGAATGTCTGGCATTCAAAATAAGGAATCCGAAGCATTTAACTTTCAGGAGTGGTTTTTCTTCCAAAGGGATTTTATTTCGCTTGCTGGACTTGACAAATTTAGGAAGTCAATAATCCACCTTTGAAGGGTCGGGTTTTTGACGTTTTTTACTGATTATGTTTTTCGACATTTTTTCAATAAAAATATCATTATAATATAAAAATTTGTTACTGTTTTGAAGAGCATATCTTGTTCAGTAACAAAGTTATTTTTATTTTTAAATTTAAGACCATATTATGTCCCTTTGACAAGGGTTCTGAAAATTTTCTTAAATAAATACAAAATATTGTTAAAATACAATACGACAAATTCTGCAATATATGATATCCATGACTCGCAGGGTCATTCATAGCCCGGAGAATAGCTGTTTTAGCATTATTATATATATATATATATATATATATATATATATATATATATATATATATATATATATATATATATATATATATATATTACTAATTGCAAAACTAAAAAAGAATATTTCTTACTCAACGACGAAAATAAAAAAGAACTTGCCGAGCGTTTTAATCAAATCTATGTAAATAATGTAATAGATCAGTTAAAAACTAAGAAGTTGCAAAATGCGGAATCTTTTACATGTAACTTTCCGTCTAATCCAAACTCAATTTGCATTGAACCAGTAACAATACAAGAATTACTGATTACTGTGAACAAACAAAAAAATAAAAGAAGTAGGTACTGCTTTTGACGGAATCCCTATGGATATAATTAGAAAAACCATATATTCATTTATTGATCCCTTTCTCTAGCTAATTAATGAATCTCTAAAATCTGGTGTAATTCCTAGGCGACTTAAACATGCAATAGTTATGCCAATCTACAAGAAGGGCAACACTGAAGACACTGCAAGTTACAGGCCCATCAGCCTACTTTCTGTATTTTCTAAAATACTAGAAGCTCTGGTGGCCAAGCGCTTAATTAGTTTTTTAAATACTATTAATTTCTTTTCTGAATGCCAACACGGATTTCTGCAAAACAAAAGCACCGAGACGGCGCTGTTTGCATTTACAAATAACCTTTATGAAGGAATTGAACTGGGTCATGTGACTTGTGGCGTCTTTTTAGATTTATCTAAGGCGTTTGACTGCATAAACCACTCTATTTTGTTAAAAAAACTTTGGCATATTGGAATCAGAGGCAACATGTATGAATGGTTGGCATCATACTTAAACAATAGAAAACAAAGGGTTATAATTAAGTATGAAGGTAACACCACGTATTCGGATTACCGTTACTCCGGAGGGTAGCCTACTTGGACCCCTACTTTTTATAATATTTATGAACGATATTGCAGTATTGTGTGGACAAAGCAAAATGTTAAACTACGCCGATGACATTAACTTTGTAATTACAGATAAGGATTATCACTCGGCGGAAAATGAGGATTTAATACATTAAAAACCACCTATTATGCTCATGTATATTCAATATTAAAATATGGCATACCATTTTGGGGATCTTCAGATTTATCAAGAGTCTTTGTGGCACAAAAAAGAATTTTAAGAACTATGCTGCATATGAAGTTTCGAGATTCCTGTAGATACAGTTTCAAGCGAAATAAATTTCTTACGGTTTACGAGATATACATCTATCAGTGTTTGACATTTATGTTTAAAAACATATCATATTTTCTTGATGATGCATACAACCATGATTACACTACAAGGAATAAAGCACGCTCATTTCAATATCCAAAACACAGACTTTCCTTGTATGAAAAATCGCCAAGTGTATTCAAATGTTTAACATACTACCAAGGAACTTTCGGACTATAGTGACACAATGTGTATTTAAGCGTGAAATTTTTACACTGTTATGTGACATGGAGCCACATGGAGCCCTACAGTCTACTGGAGTATAAGGAATATTTTAAACCTAAATAAAAAAATAAAAAAAGGGGAACCTTAGTTATTTGTATACTTAGTTTGTCTCCAATTTATTATTGTAACTATGCTTTTCTTTTCTTGTAATATTGACGAGCCTGTTATCCATTTTTATAATATTTGGTAATATAAGTATGTTCTATTCTATATATTGTAATAAAGACCAAAATAAATTGATAAAAACAATCACCACGAATATTAAATTTATGTAGGGAATATAAGAAAAATATTTCAGACTTATTTGGGTTATATGTGGATTTCCTATTGTAACAAAAGCATTACAATTAAAATATAGTACTAAAATGTTAAATAAATAAAATCTGTTTCAATACTAACTGATATCGTTTCTCTACTCAAAATCAAAAGAAAATTAAATTAAATTTAATTGTTTTTATTTCAATGACGTTTATTTTTATTTTAATACTATTAATGGTACGCAGCACCTACTACCCTAAGCGTGCATGTGGATCGAGGTGAATACATCATTTTCCATTTTGTGTTTACGACTGGTCGAGGTCTTGCTGTTCTGTCTTCAATTTGGCGTTACATTTTAGGTGTAAAATGGCGTCATGTTGGTTTCTTAAGGGTTAAATAAATTCGTTTCAGACGTTAATGGTATGTAAATGCCCATATCTACTAGATATTTTGATGTCTCTCGATGTCAAGATATAATATAATTATACACAACCATACATAATAATAAATATTTAACAGCATTGCAGTCTATGTTGCCTTAAACGTAACCTTCTATTAAAAAGCAGTAGTGTTTTGAGTATGCATTATTTTGCCCCAAATGAAGGCTATGGCACTCCAATGGTGTTTTGATATAAACGAGTGTGATATTATTCTTCAATCAGTTATAATTCTTATTGCTAAAACAGGAATAAATTAGGCATTGAATTAAATATAGCAGTCCTTTGCGAATAACGAATACATTCTACCATAATTTTAATAACTTATTTTGTGTTTTGTTTGAATTACAATTTACAATTATTACAATGTAAGACGAAAAATGATCTCTATATGGTCACCTCCTTTATACATAACCTTACTGTTTTTACACGAAAAATGTCGACAAACTTAAAATCCAGCAAATTCCCCTTTGCTGAGGGTGTTTATACTAGAAATCATGTAAAAAATGGCCAATGAATTTTACATAACATTTATGTTTTTAATGCAAACATAACGAAAAACAGCAAAGCAGGTCTTGAAGAGAATTTTATTATGTTTTTTTTTCACAAAAATGTAAATTTTGGATGAAATACGATTTATAATTTTAGGCGAAAATATATATTTAGGTATAAATAATATATAGTGTAAAATAAAGGTATTTAGGGAAAAAAATAAACTGTTCTTCTTGTCCGATATTTTATAGATCTTGTATAATTCAAAGCTTTTTTGAAGCTACTGCCATTGGTATATTTACAGAAGTCCCATTTTTAGTGTATACTGACACATAAAAATCTAGTCCATGGCCTCTGTAAGATTCCATAGTAATAAACACATATTTTTGCCCAACTCCACCTGCTGTAATTTCGGCAGTTCCACCAGTTTCATTGCTCTTTTGATTTTGGGCTATCGCACAATAGATTGTATCGTTCACATAGATTTTGTCCTAAAAATTAAAATTAGGTATATTGAGGCGCCATATTAGGCTTCCATGATTTTGTAGACGACAATATCAATATCCCTGTATTTTTTATTGTTTAAACCGTTTAAGCAAGTCCTTAAAAACCTAAATAAATTATAGTTTAAAAATCTAACGCTTTTATGAGTAGCACACTAAAAAGTTAAAAATAATTATTTTCCTTTTATAGCTCTACAAGTTAACAGAAAAGTGCGCAGTGCGCGCAGAGACCAAATGCTCTCTGATTACCCTTGCGAACAAAAGACGCTTAGGTGGTCAATGAAACTGTTTATTCATATTATTCAAATGATGCATAAATTTATTTTTATAATATGTTCAACAGATTTTCTGGATTACCAATGACTTTATATGACTTTCGCCATTCTGTAATAAGAAAGCTTTTATCTACTGTTGATCCTGATTCTAAAACTACCCCTGTAGGAAGTGAACACTTACCTGAAGTACGTCAAAATAAAACTGCCAGCGGAAAAATAAAGAGAAAATCATGCAATTCCTGCACAGAACAAGGAAGAAGAAAATATTCAATTTATATCTGTACTAAATGTCCTAATTCCCCTGGACACTGTTTAGATTGTTCCAATAGTGTTCACAAATAAATAACTTTTCATATGAAATTTTGCGTTTCTAATTTTAGTACCTAACTAGTTTAGTTTCAATTTATAACTAAAATAAAAGCAACGGGAAATCAATCGGTTTAATTTAAAATTACACGCGCCTTCGCGTTTTCGGCCCCTACGCGCGCGTTTTTTACTTACGATTAATGATATGTTCAAAAACATATATGCTATAAATATGTCAAGGAAACACTAAAATAAAGAAAGTACCTCCTTTTATAAAAAAAAAACTAGAGGGAGGAGACAAAGAGAATAAAAGAAGCGGCTTAAGACATCTTAATTAATGTAATGTATCATTTTCGATATTATCAAGGTCAGAAAATGTAATTTTTTTTAATAGATGCTAAAAATATTTTAACGGAGAGGGGGATAAGGAGCGGCTGAGAATTTCCCCAAAAATGTTAACTAGGTATACCATTTTCGGCGCTATTGAGGTCAGAAAATCTAATTTTCTCTAAACGAAGTTAAAAAAATAAACGGGGGAGGGAGGATAAAAAGGAGCGACTGCCAATTTCTCCAAAAATGTTAACTAATGGGACATTTTCGAGGTTAATAAGGTCAGAAAAGCTAAGTTCATTTAACGGATGTAAAAAAATTATGATGGGGGAGGGAGGCGAAAGGATCGGGTGGAAAATTCTTTAAAAATGTTAACTATGTCATTTTCGAGCTTACTGAGGTCTGAAAATACAATATTACACGGACATTACAAGTTTAGAGAGGGGGCGATAAGACGAAGGGGGAGGAAGTATAGGTGAACTAGAAAGAAATTAAAAATTAACCAACTTAACACAAGAAAAAGCACCAAAAAGTATGAAATATTATTTTTAAGTATTTATAACTATGTTTAATGGTAAACTTACTTTTGTTCAATGTTAGGTGACTTGTACACCGAAGTTCTAAACTTTGAAGTCGGCGCAATTTCACAGTATAAGGATCCGTAATGATAATTCGTAAACACTTGGAGTTGCTCGTACTTTAAAGTTCAGAACTTTTATGTACAAATTACTTAAAGTCGAACGCAATTAGGCTGACCATTAGACTCGGTAATAAATAACTAAAAATATGATATTATACTTTAAAGTTCTTCAAAGTTTAGAACTTCGGTGTACAAGTTACCTAACTTTGAACAAAATTTAGCTCACCATTAAACACAGTTATAAATACGTACAAATATTATTTCATACATTTTACTGTTTTTTTTTGTGAAGTTGGAAGTACTTTAACTCATTTTTCATCAGAACATTTTATTCATAATTATTGATTGCTGTACTCCTAATATATTTTTGTATTTTTAAAAATCTTCATAATCCATTTTTAAATTGATAATTAATTTCAATTTCAATACGTCTAACTTTTTTTATTACATTAAACTATTTACTTTACTAAAACTATCCATTGAAATTATTATTTACACAATTAAATGCGGCACTTTTGAAAAACCCCTTCATAGTCCCTCATAGGGAAGAGATTCTACGACAGAGGGCAGGTGGCCGCGGCTCGCTTGTGATCTCGATAGATCAAAGTTCCGCCTGAGAGTGCTGTAACTATTATTTTTATATTTTGTAAACTTTGGTATGGGCAAATATATTTGCTATTAGTAAAGATAGATACACCAAATTCTTGGTGTATCTTTATGGTTACTATATCTACTTTCTTATGTAATTTAACTTTTTCAACCTCCTTGAGGGGTGACTCTAGGGAGCTGAGCTCAAAAATTTTAAATGCAACCCCATGCCATGTGGTACCCTATTTTAGTTCACGGGGGTCATTTTGAACAACTTTTAAAGTAATAAGAGAAATAGAGGTATTTAAGTTTTAAATTTTTTGGCGATTTTTAATTTTTATAGGCTTGCCATTTAAAAATGTTTTAAGATACGGACCTTGGGTTTACGGTAAAATATTTCTTTTTTTAAGACCTAACTTATAATTTATAATATAGAACTACCTGAAAGAAAAATCAAAATAACGCAATAGAATAAAAATATTTTGAAACTACTCTTAACGTTGTAATATTATTATTTTAATATAAATTTGACCATTTACTTACAGTTTCAGATCTAATAAATAGTGGTATGGCATTCTTGTAAACATGATCATAATAAACTCTATCTTTATCTGTAGCATTAACACAGTTGCCGTCAATAATGCTATGTCCCGATTGGTTCCCAAGTTCAAAGTTTTCGATGGTTTTTACAAATAGAAATACAATTGAAACTAAAATATAGAAACTAACTTGTTTGGGTTTCATTCTAAGAATTTTTGTTATATACGCATTAAATACTGTCAATCAAATTTTAATGAGTATATTTATATAATTCTCATATCTTTATCTGTAGGTACTTAGCAGAGCTAATGTTTTAAATGGCAAATTTGTTTTTAATATTGCTTCACTAAAGTATTTTATTTGAACAGTCATTTACCGTTTAATTATCTGGAGGTGGGTGATAATTAGATATTATATGGAAGAAAAAAAAAAGAATTTCTTCTGTAATTGTCTTTGGCATTGTGTAACGTATCGTTGTATTGTAATAAACTGTAGGCGGTAGTCCCCTCTCTGAAGGGCAAGTGGAAATACTGTCGCTCCGCCTACTGCATTTCCATCAAAACAAGGTCGGCCAACGACCATGAAGAACTTTGTGTGTTCTTAAATTCAACCATTAATTCCATCACTGTGTTATGTCCCTTTCTAACACATCGACTATGACAAAGAGCAAAACATCTATTGTTACTGTAGCGTTCGGCAAACTGATGTAGGCATCTAAAACTGTTGTAGCGACCTGATACCCGCTGTAGCGCTCTGTTGTAGCCTAGCGCCTACTATAATATTCTTTAAAAGGTACTTAATAGTCTGGTCACTTTATTCATATTTCCGCTACAGGTTCGTTGTTGGGTTCGCAGTGCCAGACATGCCCCTTTGCGTCTACTATCTAACTTATATGTATATTTATCGACAAATAGCCGAATTACTTTAAAATCACTTGATACATTGCAACAGTTTTAAAACACTAAAACGCAGAAAAACTACTTATGTATAATTATATTTTAAAGTAATTAAATTATGAGAATTTTTTATAATTTCACCAAAAAGGTGACCTTGTCAAACTTAATTTAATAAATATGCTAGTCGCTAGCCCTTCACTGTTATTTTGATCGGGTTTGCTTAAGTTTTTGCTTGGGATAGAGACATGAGCAAACCAATATTTGCTTTCAAATTAGTTTGTTTGATTCCTGACCGTATTTGTAAACAATTGAGTGTGTGGTTTCCTGGGCATATCGGTAATTCGCTATAACATTGGTTATATACATTGGTTATGCTTTCAAATATTCCTTTTTTTATGCAGAAACCTGCTAGATATACATGTGCTTTGCTCATTAAATTTATACTTTTTAACCACACTTACTAATTTTCTTAAAGTACCAAACTAATCTTAAAAACATATTTAATACTAATATACTACTTCCAGATAAATATAATATTATTGTTTTGAACCAGACAATATTTATTTTCAAGTAGGTATCCATCAATAAAATAGACATTTTTCTAGAAATGTAATTTATTTTCGTACTAGGTAAAAACTTAATAAAAGAAGTAACGTGAGTATTAGTTATATCTTCGGATATAATTAACAAATTGTAAAGTAATTTACAATGAAATTTATGTAGGTATCTTTTTCTCTGAACAAAACATCAAAAAACAGAAAATTTATGTTTGAATGTGATAGAGCAATTATTATTGAAAATATGATATAGCGTAAAGAGCTACGAAATACTCAAGTCTCAAGAATATATTTAAATATCACAAAAATTTCACCAAATAAAGTTGCACAAGTCAAGCAGCATCGTCCATAGATTCGCGGTTTCAGAAACGCGCTCTGGAACCGCTGGTGCATGCGCCAAGCAGTTGATTCTCCCTACTTCGATACCACATCTCTAACGCGAATCCACCGACGGCGCTGTCTAAACTCGATACAGGCCCATCTGAAACTTCTAATGTCAAAAAAGGTCAAACAAAAGTAAATAAAATATTAAATCTTTTTTTTGAAGAAAAAAGGTAAGTAGAGCCGGATTTTTTTATCTTCTGACAGCCCACGAAGACCGAAGTCTAAGTATTATGTACCGTGGGTGTACTGGGGAATCGACTCACACACCAGCCCTTTAGGAGGATGTGTGGGGTGGTACCACCTCGGTTGTGGAAGAATTCCTCTACCACCTTCCAACAACAATCACAAAATATCCATGGTCGAAGCGGGATTCGAACCCGCGCCTCTCGGTTGCAAAGCTGGCGCCGTACCAACTCGGCCACCGGAGACACACCCGGTTAGTGGGCAATAACCAAATTAAGTGCAAATTTCCATTAGAAGTGAAGACTTGGGCACGACGACAAAAATGAAGAAATTCAAAAACAATAGGGTTACATCAAATTAGGGACCCCTACGAGACACGAGACAAAAGGCAATCAGTCAAATTCAAATTCCCAAGATCCAACCTGGAGGCAGGGCAAGGACAAACTTATAGAGCGTAATGTTAGCATCGAGGTACGGCAATACAACAACGGTAAATTAAAAGTTAAAACTAAATAGGCATTTGTGAATAAGATTAATTTATGAAAATTGGCATGACACTGTAACAGAATTGGCCTGTCACAATGATTCAAACTTCTTTTGGCACGTTTCTCGTGACATAGAGAGAGAACAACAGGCTCCGCTGGGCGTGGAGAAATGGCAGTTAGCTAACCGCGAACTGGCCGAAGTCGCGTGTTCCGGTTTGTCGTCATCGACGTTTATTAATCGTAATTGGCCCATTAGGATAGGTTCCGATCGACCAGATAGGCTGCCTCGTTTTCCTTTCACAGAGACAGGGTATTTTTCACGAACGTTCTTAATATATATGTTTACTTTTTGCTATGCTAAAGGTATACATTAAAATTAATAAACTCGGGTCCATGCTTATGATATTTCAAGCCAGCCGCAAAAAATGCCCTTGCGCGTGGTCGCGCGAAAATCCTAGCCTTAATCATAACACAGTTGGATAGAATTGACGCCTATGGAAAAAGCAAATGCGTCTGTAAAAACAAACACCACGCTGGTAAAGCTGCGACGGTATTCCTAGTTCTTAACAAAATCCACATCTCTATTTTCATTCTATAATTATGTTCCATTTGCTAAAATACAACAAATATCTGCTCAAAATGATTTTTAAAGAATATTTTTTTCTTTTCTTTATTACAAAGACTTAATATCCGGAATATAAGCGTGTCAGTTATATGGAATTTCATCATAGCCCTTTCTGGCACTTCGTTTCATATAAGGAGCTTGTTATTGACAAAGTTTCGTTGTTTTCCTTAGACGTAAAGGTCCTTCGTTTCAAACAGTGACAATTGATTTCTTAAGAGATCTGTGGTAGTAAAGCTATTGATGAGTAAATTTAATTGTTAAGACATCGAGCTTAGAAAGTAGAGAGAAGTTACGAAACTTTCACTTGTTATCAGTCCGGGCCAGGTTCATAAATTTATTTGGTATATTTGCAAAACACTAAAAGGAAGATAATAGTACAGTGAAATGTGAACGAACTAAATTAGAAAATGTTTTCAAGCGATTGTAGCAGGCGCGGCTTGTCCATAAGATCATTTGGTTAATGATCCACCTAATAATTTATTTTTAATGATCCACCGAATAATTCATTTTTTTAAATCAAAAAGTAATTTTAAAAAGTGCAAGTTCCATGCAAAAACTCCGCAGTAACGAACATCCTTTTAATCGTGTTCTTATTTTGTACGAAGAAGCAGAACCTGCTTATCCACCGATAAAACGCAATCTTTCGATAAGTTCTATATTATTCTACAGGCTATCTCTTGTGGAAAAATTTCAAGCATACACTGAAGAAACTGCGAAAATATATTTTGATTTGTTTGAATGGTATCCAATGAGTACCACTATACATACAGTTTTAATGCATAGTGCAACTCCCATAAAACCTTGTATTCTGCCAATTGGAATGCTCTCTGAAGAGGCTCAAGAGGCTCGAAAACATCCGAAGCTCTAGGGAGAATTTCGCGAGGAAATTTTCGAGAACACCCTATATGGACGATATCAAGGCTAATACTAATCTCAGATACCTACAGTCCTTAGTCCTACATATCACATCTTTTGAATTATAAATATGTACAGTTTTGGATATTATTTGATATTTGTGTTGTGTCCTTTGCGTAGTAGTGTAGTACTAGTAGGTACTTGAGTACTTGTGTTAATAGTGCAAGAAACTGTTTGCATGTAATTTCAAAAAAGGCAGCAAAAATGCAATTTTTGTATTTTATGTTTTCTTTGCAGTATTATTTTGTAGGTTATTAATTTCTTGACAGAAATAGGCACATTATTAAAAATCTTCCTTACTAATTACAAAAGTGTATTTTGCTTGATACGTTAATATCACTAGTTGCCCACAAAATTTGCCACACCTGGCTGGATTGTAGATACACGCGTAAGTGGCCACAGGGGCTAATAACGAGTTGGCTAATAAAACCTCTTACCAAGAAAACGTCGACAGTTGAGTTTTGGGGAAATTGTCAAAAAAGTCGACAGTTTAATTCCACCAAACGTAAAAAAGTTCGACCAGTTATAAGAAACACGTCGACAGTCTTTCTCGGAGGGAATCTGCAAAAAAAAACCGGTCGACAACCTTAAATTTTTATCTTCTCATAGTTGGGTATTCCAGAGTTCCAGGGTAAGATGGCATTCTGTATTACCGATAGGTTTCCCACAATATCTTTTAAAAATCGTTAGTTTTGCTTCTGTACTGAATAATAATATTTAAAATAAGGTTAACGGCATCCAGATATATTCTTAAAATTGAAAAAATTGATAAAAGATTTCTGCTTCTGCCGGGATTTGAACCCGGGTCTTTTGCTGTCGCGGAATAGTTGGTAAGGCATATGCCCAGAAAGCAAGAGACCCGGGTTCAAATCCCAGTGGAGACAAAAAACTTTGTCAATTTTAAGAATTTGTCTAAATGCAGCCGAATACTGTCGATCATTTCTCGACTGTCAAACTGAGATTACCACCTCTGTTTTTACAGTCGAAACAAAAGCAACACGTTAACTTTGAGTTTATATATTACTTTTCATTGACTTTTAACTCACCTGATGCAAAACAACCAATTAAGTACTCTACATTAAAAAGTTGCGATTTAAACTCTGGAATACTGTAAATTTGTTCAGGTGAATAATAATTTCTTTCGGTGAACAATTTCTTTTTTGGCAAAAAAACTTATTTATTATGGCAAATTCAGAGGCCTTTCTTACCACTTGGAAAATTCAAGTCAACTGCTATATTGTGATTGCGAACTTAAAATAATTTTCGACGATGGCAGAACTACTAACACAAAAACCATTCAGTTCTCGTTTTCCCAACCATTGTCATTACACACCAAAATTAAAAGCATTTCCTTGCTAAAAACTGCCACGTCATTTGTTCGAAAGAAAATGTTTCCTTCGAAGTCCCTTCGGTAACGCCGATATTTTCTTTGAGATGGGTCGACGTGAGTAGGGTCCTATTGGTTTTATTACGGAGTATTTTAGTAACTTCATTTAAGAAAACGACCTATTAGACAGTAATTTATTTTATATTTAATGCGTATAGGCAGACATCCGCGCAAAGAGTTAATAAGAAGGTGGTTAGGTTTTTATCTTTAGAGCATGTACCTGTTTCTGAAACTAATTCAAAAACAGCATCTGATTACTGTTTAAAAACTTTTAGGGTATGAAACCGTAAGAAAACATATTAGTTGGACAACTTCTAGCTATAACATTACCGCTAAGCACCTTAGTTTCTTGAAAGACATATGTAGCGTAAAACGTGCTACTTTGAAATAAAACAAAATCCGGATAAGTCCATCGATAAGAGTTTAAAAGCAGTCGAGAAGAAAAGATGACATTTTTTATTTAATTTATTTTTACGATATGATAGTGATAAGTTATCACATCACTATCGGTCTGATTTTAACTTGATACCACGGACTAGAAAACTGTTTCAGTACAGCTTGTCAAATATAGCTTTACCCCTGAAAAATTTCCTATTTGCGCGGACGAGTAAGTGAGATAGCATTCGGATAACAGAAATGGCAATATTAAGCGGCCTTTGCTTTGGTTTAAAGTACTGTCCGCGATAAAAATAAAATTACATAATTGCTTTATAATATTCGGTTTCATTTAAATAAAACTATCATCTTAGTCATTAATTTAGCACCAATAAGTTTAGGACACGTAGCAGTGAACAGCAATTTTGTTCCTGGATCCTGCTTGCTTGATTCTGATAAAGAATAAAGACAAATTATTTTGTGTTAAAGGTGTTGAACTGTAGTTATGAGTGGTATTATAAATATCTACAGTGCTTTTTATTTTAGACACGAACTCCATACTTACTCAAATGAACGATATCGAAAGTTAGAACATAAATAAAGTTAAAAAAATCACTTTTATTTCATACTGTCCGGTAAGTGACTCATTTGCGGCCGGTAAATTCAATATTTCAGTATCTGATACCGTAATCTGTTGCTAGGCAACACATTACGGTATCAGATCAATGTGTTGCTAGGCAACACATTACGGTATCAGATACTGTAATGTTCGATTTACCGGCCGCAAATGAGTCATCATACTTAGCTATGGAAGACAATGGCTATAATATCGTTAAGGTGATGCGATTGTTAGATTTCCGACTACTATTTTTTAAATTTCAGTAATTAAAACTTTTTATTCATATTAATAAGATTATAAAGATAGTATGAAATAAAATATTACACGATACACGATACACGTACGTTACCTGGATATAACGTAAATTACTATTATTATGGACTGTACCTACCCCACCGATGTAACCGGTCTACTGCGCTTTTAATGGGCGGGGCTACATCAGAGCCAAAGCTATATTTGACAAGCTGTACTGTATTGTGTTTTTCATATGTTCCGGGAAATTGTTGACCGTGTTGAGCGAAATGCGTCTACGGTTTCATAAAGAAAAAGTACAACGTGTTCGTGATTCCGAATGAATCCCGATTCTTTAGGCACGCATGACGGGTGGCAACGGGTTAGAAGACTTCGTGAAGAACGAAAAAATATTGCATTTTTAGTTGGCTACATAAGACGCAAAAGGGTCAAGTCAATATTTTACCAATTCTCCTATTTCTAACTCATAACAAATATCCATTGATCCCAAAAATACATTTACTAATCGCCTAACCCCTATATACATTTATCAATACCTTCGCATTAGGTCAAGCGCACCGTGTCGCGCGCCGGGTGCATCAATGTTTATTTCTTTAAAATATTACAATATTATAAAAAATGGCTAAAGACGGTATGTACTAAGTAAATATATTATATAGTAGATGTAACGGTAATATTTCGTTCAAAACAAGAAAATAGAATTAACTTTTGCTTTTTTGTTTTAATTATAAATTATAAAAATACTTAAGACAATCTGAACATGAAAGGATCTTTTGGACTCAATTGGGGTATCTAATTTAGAAACCGAAATTGGTTGATTTCGCACGACTCTGCATAAGAGTTTTTTTTTTGTCATTTTAGGGAAAAATTCTCGAGAAAATAATGTAAAATTTGTGTGGAAAAAATAATAAATAAAATACCTAAAAGCGTTCATTTTTTCCCAGGGGGGTGGCTCACCAAAAATTCAACTTTTTTTCACAAATTGCAAAACGATTTTTTTTCTTTACCAACACATTCCTAGTGGACTCACTATTAAAACCTCTAAATTTAGTACGGATCCTGTAAGTAGGGACAGAGATATACAACTTTGAAATTTCACCAGCCGCCACTGAGAGTTCCAAAATTACTACCAAGAGGTTCATGGTAATCATTTTGAAGAACATTTAATTTTTAAAAACGAATTAAGATACGGACCTCGGGTTTGCGGTAAAACTTTTCTTTTAAAGACCTTTAAAATGAGATACCAACCGGCATAGGGTTGCATTTAAAATTTTGATCTCAACTCAGCGTCACCCCTCAAGGAGGTTAAAAAAATTACATAGGAAAGTATAAAATACACCTAAAATTTGGTGTCTCTATCTTTACTAATAGCAAAGATATTTGCATATACTAAGACTTTTCAAACACCCTATATAATATTATTTCAAGCTAATATGAAATAAAAACGGAATAATTTCAAATATTAAATTCGTTTTAAAAAACCCGATCATATCGCTGTAGAGTATTTGCTCTAAAATATAGTAACCTTAGACAAGTAGATAAATCAGTATGTATTAATTTTTTCCGACCTATCGTATTCCCTTTTCGAAATCCCAAAATCTAAGCAGCTTTAAATACCCTGGCGCGATTTTAATCAGTATATTGGAAGCTTAAGGCACAGAGACCGATCGCTTTTACGCCATATTATCTATGGGTTGCCGATTATTTCGATAATATTCAACCAGGCGCAACAAAATATAAAGGATCGTTGAAAAAAATGTTATTCATTTTTTTAGTCGTGAAAGTTTTTTGACGCGAGTCCAGAAGACCAGAAAATATTTTATATGCCTTTCAAAAGAAAGGTAAACCTGGATATAAATATACACTCAAAAGAAAGAAAAATCTAAAGAAGTGTAAACTTATGGCCGTTCGCATCATAGTCTGTTAAGCCTGCTTATACTCGAGCCGCATGCATGTATTTGTTGTATTACATAAATCATTTAACGAAGTCATTCCAAACCCAAAAATATTACTTTAAAGACAATTACAAGGACTGTTTCCCTTACATATGAAAAAGTGGAGAAAAGTAGTTAAAATGTCAGTGACTATTTGCCCGCTACCCACTCCAATATTCGCGTTCGGTTGCTAAGAGTAACAATACCCAAACAAAACAAAGTTTGGCGTTAGTTTTTGCTGTCAATTTTAAATTTATCAAAAATGGAGCGTTTTGGAACGTATTCATTGGAAAATATGTACCATAAATAAAATTTCCATGTGGCAACAACTCCGTGAGACACGCTGTATGTGGATTGAGATGAAGACATCATTTTTCATGTTAGGACTGGTCGAGGGTTTGCCATTTTATCTTCAATTTTGCTTTATATTTTATGTGTAAAATCGTTTCTTGAGGGCAGGATAAATTCGTTTTAGTCGTTAACGGTAAGTAAATGCTCGTATTAGATATTTCGATGCCTCGTGATCCGACCATAACCGACATCACATTAAGTCCCTACATTATATAATGTAATAAATATTTAAAAGCATTGTAACTTGTCTTGCGGTAGACATAGCCCTTTATTGAAAAGCAGTACATTATTTTGCCCCAAATAAATAAAGCCTGCCATTGCAAACCAATGGTGTTTATATATAAGTCAATGTGTTCTTATCGTCAGCTTAGAAGTAAGCTTTTTGACGTTTTGATGGTTCGGAGAAGTCCTGGGCCTGTGTTATTGTCCAAGCCTTTGGAGTGGAGGAGCAACCTCCACAAAGAATAATTTTCGATCTTGGGATCGACATTTGGTGTTCCAGGATCCCAACTATAAATAACATCAAAATAAGTACCTAATTTTATAATCGCAAAGAAAAGTCAAATGATTTGAATAATCATGTTTCAAAAGAAAACTAATTTAATATAGTGCTCTAGCGTTGTAAAAGTGTTGCAACTTTGTAGAGCTAATTAAAAAGCTATCATTTTCCTTTTTATTACATACGATTCATATTCTACGATGTGGTTCTTTCCTTTTTAAATTAAACAATTAAATTATTTTTAATCTTTGTTTCGTTACGATGTACGCTTTTAAAGTTTAATCATAGAAGCTATAATTTATTGGCAGTGGGAAATTTAGATCTGTTTATTGGCCGACACCACAGATCCATATAGCTACGTAGCTATATGGATCTGTGCCGACACCAATGTCGTTAAGGAGTGTACATTTATTTTTGGTAAGTACATTGATTGGTCATTAGCATGTGGCATGAATGAGCTAAAATTAGTAAACTTCCACCCTCTTCAAGTCAACTTCTCCGCGATTTTAGAGCTAGTCGATGGTTTGTTGTCATACATCTTGGCCTTTACTATAACAATTATTTGATGGAAGCAATAATTGGTGATTAAAATTACCATTAGTGTTTTTTTTTCTGCGAGCGCCTCAAAATTTCATGATGATTAATTAATTTATACCTAACCTACACGTTATTAATTGTTGAACAAAATATTTTTAATATTAACTTTACACACTATTTAACTAAGAAAAAATATTTTAAGCCTAATTACATTGAACGATATCTCATGGTAATGACATTATTAGGATTATGTACCAAGAACAGTGCAAAAAAGTTGGCGCCAACGAAAAAACTTGTCTAATATTGATTTCTCAGAAAGCATGATTCTTGATAAAAGTTAGTGTATAAGAAAAAATAAATTTTGATAGGTAAATTTTATGTAAAATATACAAGGAAGCCAAAAGATTAAAAACTGTAGCTCTAAAAATCAATAAAATAAGTATTTTTTTTAGAAAGCAGAATTAGATTACTTCTTTGGATTTTCTTGTTAGATTTTAAATATTATTGATTTTTAGTAGTTGTATATTTTTAATTTTTGCGTCTCCATGTGTTTATCACAAACTAGTGCTACGTTAAAATTAATTTTTCTACTTTTATTAAGGATAGAATTTTCGGAAAAAACAATAATATGTTAGTTTCCCATTATGACCCAAAACAATTTAAACTTAGGTAAGTATTTTCTTAAGTAGCCAGTACCTGATTATTATTCATTCTACCACTTTGCGCGAGTAATTAGACTTGTGGTCATTTGCACAACCAAATTTAAGGCTTACTTAAGCTAAGTATAGTTTTAAATGTTATTACGTAATTTATTACTGATTCAAAATAAACGTATTTATAACTATACTTGCCTTAAATTTGGTAGTGCAAACAACCATTAGTCTATTAAATCATTTTAAAGTTAAAATTACCTAATTGTAGTAAGAAAAAAGTATTGTAATAAAAAAGAAATACTGGTTTAAACAGTTTATTCGTCAACTTGACCTATACTTGACCTAACCTAATAAAATATACCCCAATATTTAACTGGCTATAAGACCTATCTTTTGGTAAGAGTCCAATTAAGATCTATTTTTAGTAGTTTTTAAGTGATGCCGGAACAAAGACACAAACAGACAGACAGACAGACAGACAGACAAATATTCTAAAAACTGTCGCTTTTGGTTCAGAACACCTTAAATAGAAGATAGAAACCCCTTTTTTACATTTCTGCTTTATGTACAGATTTTTCACTTTGAACAACTTTATTAATAGTACAGATTAGAGCAAACATAACTGTATAAATGCGCCATTTTTGTTAAGGGTCGCACTTGGTCGCATAAAATCATTGTTGTATTTGCAAAACAAAACTTCAGGCTTACGTCTAATCAAAGTTTGAAACTGGAATCTGACGGTATTGTTAACTTTATCCCCATGTAAAGGTAAATAATAAGATAAAAATACAAACAACTGTGCTACTTGGCCAGTTACCATAACCGTTATCCTCCTATTAATTTTATAAACAAAAAACAAAATTCATTGTAAACGCACAAATTATCCCAAAAGTTTTAATAAAATAATCCACGAAAAACACCAACATACATATAAACAAAATAGCACTTTATCTTCCGTAACTCATACGCTCTCCAACAAACCCTTCTTCGCACTAACGTAGGGAAGTAACGGAGGGCCTCGCAGTGCTCGCGCGCACATGTACCATAGATTGGTCATTAAGGTAGAGGGCCAAAGCCTAATTTTTGTATTTTAGGAACTTTTTGAAAATAGGGTTCTGTCCGACTTTTATCGATTTTTCGCCTGTGTGCGGCGCACTGAGGGGCAGGAGACCCTAAAAGTTGTCATTAGTTTTGTAAAGCCAAAAACCGTCTGCCATTGCATTTTCCAGTGCATTTCAAGTTTCTGGAGATAAATGTTTTTCTCTGGACAATTCGTTCTTTCAGTCATTTTTGCATGAATATTCGATAGATTTGAAACAGTCCCTTTTCTCGAGTTTTGACGGTTTTGTATTGCACCTGAAAAAAAAATGCATTCTTTCAATGTAGTACCTATGGACCAAAAGCAATATCTATTTTTCCTATAGTGTTGCAAATAATAAATTATGTATTTGAAAAATCTGCGGTTTTAAACACAGCATGCATGTTTAGACTCCCACGGTATCAATTGGCCCAGGACATCAGCAATAGATTAAATGTTACATCACGTAATGTTAGGAAGGGCTTGTGGTTTCCACAAAGGATTTTCATCCCTAACCGACGATCGAACGCTATTAGAAGACTGACACGGGTTTTGAATACAAAACGGATTTGTTCCGAACAATTTGCAATCAATAAATGTTACACTGTTTGTATCTATCATTTAAAGCAATGGTATTAGAATTGTTATTTAATAAAGCATAAATCTGAGGATACATTAGTGCCCCCGCGCCAACCGGACACCCTTTTCTAAAAACAACTCGTCGTAGTTTTTGGCCCCATGCAGTGTGTAACAAGAATATGGAAACCTCGAGATATCTTGCAAACCGTTCATTCGATTTTTATGAAACTTTGGACACTTAGGTTCGAAATTACGCCCGATCGAACGGTGAGTTCCTCATTGTTGTCAAGTTTACAGTTTTCCTGAAATCGACAGGAGCATTTTTTTAAATGGAACGCTCTATATTTTATTCGATTTTCGAATTCAGCTTAAAATTCTGAATACTTCTTATTGGAAACATTTTATTCTAAAATTAACAGTTTTTGAGAAAATGGTGGTTAAACATCGTTGTTTTATTGAATTTTACCTTAAAATACCCGTAAAGGAAAATTTACCTGAAATGTCTGACATTGTCAATTTCATTTATTTACAAAAAATGGATCATTGAACAGAAACCCCAAAAATTAAAATTTTAATAATACTGGGTTATGATGACAGAATGCGAATGCAACAAGAAGTTTGTAATATTTTTAATGACAAACATCCCCTAAGAAATCGATTAACTAAATCTACTGTAAGTAAAGTTTTAAAAAGATTTCGTCAAACTGGAAACGTAATAAACGCTATACGTTCTGGCAGACCTAAAAGTGCAACAGATGGTGATAAGGCTCTGAATGTTTCAGTCAGTTTAGAGGAAAATTCCCATCTTTCTAACAGAACACTGGGGAAAGAAAACGTTTCACACATGTCCGTAGACCGCCTTCTGAAAACTGAAAAGTTTCATCCGTACAAAATAAAACTTGTACAAGAGCTCTCAGAAGATGAATACGACAGGCGCTTGGAATTTTGCGAAACAATGATGGAACGTTGCAACGCCAATCCAGATTTTGTCCACCGAATAATTTCCTGTGACGAATCAACATTTTTTTAAGTGGAAAAATTAATAGGCATAATTGTCGATATTGGGCCTCACTAGATATGCGAAAATCATACCCAGTTCCCTAAAAAGGTAAATGTTTGGGCTGGTATAATAGGTTGCAGAATAATTGGCCCCTTCTGTACACAAACCATGCTTCTGTTTCTAGTGAGCTGAAAGTGGATGAAAAGTAGGATCAATGATTAATTTTCTTATATCAGGCCCTACTAATTTGGGCATCGCATAATAAAGAAATCTTTTGTTTGAGAAACTGAAACCCTGGTCCATCCTTATTTAATGCTTGTATTCACGCCACCGCATCGGTACACCAAAAGGGCTCGCCTTTATCGTACCATTGTACCAACCAGTCAAATACTTGTAGCATTTTAAACAACACACTTGTGGCACCCATAATTTGTCTTGATTTTTAATGCTAACGGTAAAATACTTGTTGGGGAATCCCAACCGTTCGTTTAATATCTATAACTCTATTTTTATTTCCAAATAAATATTAATATCCAAGCAAGTATCAAATCCCTTTTAAGTAAAACAAGCTCAAACTTGTCTCCTTTGTAAATTTAACTTGCATAAAAATACACAGTCATCGGCAAAACATAAAGACTATTGCAGCTAAAATATCAAAAGAAAATCGTTCCTTTAATTTAGTTCTTCTAAAGCACCGGCACGTTGTCGGCGACCGTCAAAGGCTTAGGTTCCTTTGAGGATTTTTTATTTCTTAGTTTTATTACTGAAACGTTCTAAAAGATATTACTGGCAAATGCAGAAAAAGTCAGCAAAGATTCAACCCCTCTGTCTCTTCACTTCGTGGTGTCAAAGTATCGGTTCGACCCTTTCACCAATACGATATCTGCCTAAATATGATTCGTAAACGTCATCGCGAAGACGACTATTACCGGTCGAGCGGAACGCAAAAAAGATGGTCCATATCACTTCGACTTGTTTCCCATCGGGAAGACATTATCATTCCAACAACTACCAGAGAGACAGACTGTTGCGCCTAGGGTTGCCACCTGTCCTTTTCTGGAAAGGACAGTCCTTTTTTAAGGAGTGTTGTCCTTTCTGCTTTTTTTTATCTTAAAATGTCCTTTTTAAAGCCCAAACTGATATTCAGACGACCTTACTAGCGCATTTTCGCCAGCGACACAGATTAAAACGGACTAATATTGCTTGAACCAAGAATGACTCCTTTACGGACGCGCGCAGTGCCACAGGAACGCATGCGCAGTTAAAAGGTTACAGGACGGGTCTTAATATTTGTGTATGGTGGTAGGTATATCAGTTCACATAGAACACATATTTATGAAAGATTTAGTAAATTTTTAGTTTAATACGCCGATGTCCATGTAGAAATACTTATGGTAATAGGTCGAAAACTTAAAAAATATTTTTCATAAAGATATGGATGTTAGGTACCCGCGTAAATTAAAACTGTGAAAGCGCCAGCTGTGTGGATCCGGCAATCGCAAAGCGAAATAAAGGTTGCTAGCAGATTTCCATCAGCGAAAAGGCCGACATACCGCCAAGAACCCTTTTACAGTCTAGATTCAACATTCAACAAAGTAAATATTATGTTTACGTGGAAATACGGCGACACGGTTTTTTCGTGACGCCAAATTGAGACATGCCTTCGATACACCCTTTACTAATTCCAGAATGATACTAAAAACGACAAGAGACACGAGCACCAGCCACGCCAACACGCTATAGCATTTAGCGCAGTGTTGCCAATCGCCAGGAAATAAAAGCCGTGGCAAAAAAACGGTTTAAATTTAAACACGTATTTTTGTTCCACTCAGCGGCAGTTAAAATACCTTTGTCATTTTTAGCATATTCATGAAACTGTTGACAGCTTTCCTTAAAATTAAAATATATTAACAATTGTGAATGAACAAATCCCTCCATTTTTTAAAATGCTTCTCATTTTTTTACCTTCATATTTAGCCTTTGTCGTGCATAAATGGCCAAGTATGCGTTTGGAGTTTTTAAACGAAAAAGTCGTGTTTCTATATGCGCGGCAGTACAGTAAGCTCGTGGCCGTACCTACCTTCGGTTTGAAAAGCCGTAAAAACACGGCAATTGCCGTGTCGTGGCAACACTGCTTTAGGGAGACGCGCTGACGCTACCTGCAGTGTTGCCAGAAGTCATTAAAAAAAAACTTGAGAGTGCTTGCGACTTGCGACTTAACCGCCGAAATTCGTGATAAATCGCGAGCCTGTAATGATTGCACCGGAAGTAAAAATAATAGGATTAAATAATCTTATTCTACTATCATTTATTTTAATAAAACTGAAAAAAATTTTACGATATCAAAATATTAGTAAACAAATTTACAAACTTAAACAAATATCTATCACTTTGTGCTATAAAAAACGAAATATATTTTTTTATAAATAAAAGTGTAAAACTAACACAAAACAAAGAAAAAGAAAGAAGTTATTCATCTGGAGTTTCCATCTTATTTTTATCTGAATAAAATACGTGACCACAACCTAACCTTTTAATCGAATTATTTGTGATACAAAAATCGTAGCAATTTTTGTCTCTTGACAAACTTTTGGTATATAAAATGCCTTCTATTGTTTTCACTTTAGGTTTGTTGCGTAGGTAGTTGAGTTTTTATTAAACAAATGTGAAAAAATGTTCTCTCTACTGCTGCTTTCGAGTGTGGTAAGCAAAAAATCTGAAAAACAAATCTAAAGACCCGCAAATTTTAGAGAGTCATCTGAGATTTGTACTAATGAATTTTTTTCCAAAACAACAAGGTATCGTTATCAAAATTGTTTAGTGGGATCTTGACATTCGCCATTCGTTATTCAGATTTTGGATTTCATTTGGATTATATTGGAACTATTTGAACTACGTATATTGAGAAAGTGCAATGTGAAAATAGAAACAGAGTTTCAAACCTCAATTGCAATCAAATTGCAATTTGCAAAGATCAATGTCGTGAGATTCGCTGATTGATATTTCTATAAAGGTAAAAATCGTGAGATTTGGTACTTGATTCATGGGATCGGGAGAAATAACCGAAATCTGGCAACACTGGCCCACGCAAGCAGCCCGTACGAAGCTAACCGAAGCAGACCGAGGACGGACTTCGGCTGCTGCTCCGTTCCTGAATCTAGATTTGTTCGTTGCATAGATAAAGCTGTGTTTATTTGAATTTACTGGCGGACGAACCCGTCTCATGGTTAAGAATACTATCCTTTTTTAACTACGTTATCTAAACAAGGAGAGCGCGCTGACCGACTGGAATCGGTTTGTCGTTGATGAATTCGGGAACAAGGCTATTCGTATACTGCGCATGCGTTCCTGTGGCAGAGATTTCGCCCATAGTGGAGTTAAATAGTTCTGCGCAACCTATGTATTTTATGAAATATCAGCAGTCCAAGTATGTATGTCGCTGATTTTCGCAGTTAAAATAATTTATAAAATTAAAAGTCGGTTTCAAACGTTTACGTGATGTTCTGACACTGCTGAGAGCATTATTCGTCTTTCGCGTCGATGGACGTTGCGTGCGTTTCGCCTGAAGTCCATCAACCCAATCATCAAAAAGAAGAGAAAGAGAACAAAACAAACATAACCACTACCTATAATCGAAGAACGATTTTTTCTATTTTTGGCATTAATTGGCGAGATGAAAGAAACAGGTGCATAGTTACTTTAAATAAAGCTGAACTTTTCATTTTACTGCTAATTTTGAGGATACCTGTAACGAATTATCATACGATAAAGGATGACAAAAAAATGTTATAAGCTGGAAAATCAAATGAAAAATGTAGATTTAAGTTTGAAAAATAAATATTTAGGTATTTAAAAAATATATATGTATATTATTTTTCCCAAAAGGAAACCCAAAAATGCAGTTTTTGATAAAATGGTGAAAGCGAATTTTCCCGCCTTCTCCAAAGTCCTTTTTCCCAATTCTAAAAAGGTGGCAACCCTAGTTGCGCCCCTTGGCGCAACAGAATCGCGAACGTCTAGTAGACCGAAAGTTAATTAGTGCGGGACAGACTCCCTTTTTTTCTCAGGCATAGTCCTGTAAATGTAATTCAGTGCGCGAAAAATTCTCCCTTTTTCTCTGAGGCATAGTCCTGTAAATGTAATTCAGTGCGGGAAAAATTCTCCCTTTTTCTTTAAGGCATAGTCCTGTAAATGTAAATCAGTGCGGGAAACACTCCCACTTATCTTAGGCATAGTCCTACATTTTATTTTATAAATCAAGGAAAGTCATAATAAATATACGACAATAAAAGCTCGTATCTCGTAATGACAGAATGTGAAGAATACACGTCATGATTTTGTTAGTGTCAAGAATAATGGTTGTACATATTTACCAGAAATAAATACCGATTGTTCAGTAAAGTTGATGTCTTTTACTGTTTACAAGTCGCAGCTGCATGAGATTGCGCACAGATGAAACTGAACCAATTACATATGGAAATATATTACAGTAAGGTGGAGGTAAGGTTTAAATAGAGCCTTGTCCATCCAATACTCTTGATAACACTTCTCAGTTAGCGGTAAAATTAGCTTTTTTCAGTTTTAGGTGGAAAATTACCACAAATATAACAAAACAAATTCTGGGAATTAATTCACACCCGCAACATTGTAAAGATATACAAGTATAGTAAGTGTTTTGTTGACTCTAATAAACAACAAAGACATAATAAAAAATTGCATATTTATATTTTGAGACGTGACCTTGAAATAAAATAATATGATCTACTAGTAATATCTAACGAATCATTATTCATGATACTGGAAAATTTTTCAGTCTTGCATAGTGATATCAGAATCAAAGTCTAATCAGAACTGGGCATAATGACACTAATTAGTACCTGTCATAATGTACATAATGTGTGTAATGTACTACCAGTGTCAACAGTGGTAATTGATTATTGCACTAAAACGTATTTATCAAGATATTATTTTTAACTCATAATAGTTGCGTTATATCCCAAATTTGAACCAACCAAAACTTTCGTGGTAGATTTTAATCGATCGAATACTTACAACAATTTCTTTCCCATGAATTATGTCAACTTGACGAAAACTGACATTGACACTTCTTGCACCAAATCACAGAAATAGTAAGTGTTGTTACTTTATAAGTAAGTGTTTTTCCCCGTTGTGTTGATTATTTGAATATGATATTTGAGGCAATAATTTAAAAATAGCAATGGTTTCAGCAGAATGGTGACCCACTACCGCACTATGCCCATAATGTTCGGCAATATTTCTATGGTGTTTTTTTTAGAAGATGGATTGGACGTAGAGGTACAATCGAGTGGCCAGCTCAGTCTCCCGACTTGACGGCCTTCCACTATTTTTTGTGAGACCACCTCAAAAATGTTGTGTTCAAAAGTAATCCAAATGAACTCGATGATTTAAAGTTAAGGATAGAAATAGAATGTAGAAGAATCAAGTCAACTGACATTCTTCTAAACGTTTTACATATTTTTTCGCAGTATTTTTCTTACCGCCAAGAATTAAATGGACAACATTTTAAACATTTCATTTAATTTTCTTCATCAACTTTTAAATTATTTCCTCCTGTATTGTTTATTCGTGTAGTACATATCCAATATAGCGTTTTTTACGTTTCCAGTTTGACGAATTTTTTTTAAAACTTTACTTACAGTAGATTTAGTTAATGGATTTTTGTCAGGATACTTGTCATTTAAAATATTACAAACTTCTTGTTGCGTTCGCATTCTGTCCCCATAATCCAGTATTATTAAAATTTCAATTTTTTGGGTTTCTCTTAATTAATCCATTTTTTGTAAATAAACGAAACTGACAATGTCATATATTTCAGGTAAACTTTCATGTATGTACAGGTATTTTCAGGTAAAATACAATAAAATATATACGAGTATATAATAAATTTTTGACCACCATTTTCTTAAAAACTGTTATCTTTAGGATAATATGTTCACAATAAGAACTATTCAGAATTTTAAGCTGAATTCGAAAATCGAATAAAATATAGAGCGTTCTATTTAAAAAAAAGTTCCTATCGATTTCAGGAAAACGATAAACTTGACAACAATGCGGAACTCACCATTGGATCGGGCATAATATGATACCTAAGTGTATAAAAGTTCATAAATGGGGTGAACAGTTTGCAAGATATTTCGAGGTTTCTATATATTTTTTACACACTGTATGTATTTGCAGTATTTGCACTGAAGAAAATTATATGGCTTTTTTTCTGGGGAAAGGTTTGCAAGCTTAAATAAACCCCATATTTTTAGGTTCCTATCTCTTTTACTTCCCAAGTTAATCAAATCCAAAGATTAGCTACTTTCACACAAATTATTTTAAATTCGTTACAGAAGTAGGGTTTAGCGCACAAAAAACGAGATAAGTCCAAAAACCGAGACTTTCTTCCTTTCAACTAAAAAAGTGGGAGTGCCAAGCGATACAGAATAAAAGAGTAGGTAGATCATAATCTAATGTATTGTGAGTTGTAGTGGCCACTGTCACATTCGTCTCTCTATACCAGTATGTAATAGTTAAAGTGAAATATAAAGGGTGTCCAAAAAGTCTTAGTATGAGCAAATATTTTTGCTATTCGAACAATTACTAAAATCTAGATTAGAGTAGTTTTTAATGTTTTTCTATTTTTAAAATTCCACTTTTAATAAATGGATATTTATAAGTGCGTTTTATGATATTCAGTCGTAAATTTCTCGATAACTGTTGACTGTATGTGTAGGATATGTCATATCAAATATGTTTGAAGAATTCAAAACTTCAATCGTATATAGGGGGTTCTATAGAAAAACATTTACAATGACATTTGTCTAGTACATGAGTGACCCTGTATGTCATGTGAAAGAATACGCAACCTAAAACAAACAATGACGTGTCCGAGCGTTTTTCTTAAAAAAAATCTTAATGATTACTTAGTTTTAAAATATATCCTTAAAATTCTGTTGTGTTTAATTTAGTTTAAAATGTATTAAATGGTGTTATCTTTATCCATACGAGTTTTATTTTTACTTTAAATACAATTTTAAAAAATTCGTAAAAATATATATCTATTAATTTTTTTTACTTAGGTTTTATTTTTTTTTAGCTTTTTAAGTATTTTTTTTTTAAATAAATTCACAATGAAGATTCAACACACGATATGTGCCAAATGTGTTACCCGTAGGGAAAACTTTTCGTATTATTGATACTTTAAAAAGTTTATCCCTAATAAAAGTTAGTGTATCAGTGAAAAGTTTTCGACTTTCGTAAATTTAGAAAAAGGAACGATAAATATCACATATGCCACAAAAACGTTTTAAGCAAATGAAACATATAAATTATGAAAAAAGGATGATGCCTGTTTGTTTTTTTTTTTATTATTATTATGAGGGTTTTAGGTCTGCTCTATAGCAACTTATTAGGTTATTTTCTTATTCCCATTAAAAAAGATAAACTTTAAAACATAATTTTTTTTTTGTAAATAATCCGAAAAAACGATTTTTTTGCGAATTCGACCGTGGGTCTAATTTTCAATTTTTATTTGTTTACTGGAAAGTGCGGCCAAATTTATGTACAACATTTTTTTCCCAATAATTTTTTGCCCCAGAAATGTCCTAAAAATCGATTTAAAGTCGAAATTTTGAAGGCGGATATTATTGATATCGAATCAAATAGATACATTTTAGAGCAATCAGGGATTCTCGAGTGCTTTAAAACTCGCCAAACGATATGATCCCCCACCTACTTTTCGAGAAGTAGTTCTCTTTTTTCTGTATATACAAGGTGTAATGAAATTTACTGCATATATTGAAACTGGTAAATCCTGGTATGGATTCAGATTGAAGAAAAATAATCATAAATGGCGCTTCGCAATAATAAACTGGCAATCGCCCATTAAGCTTTTTCTAACCGGACGGTACCCGCCACTGGCAAGAAACACATAGTACGAATAAGTTGCTAATTCTATCAATAATTTTTTCTATGCTACAAGTCAGCATAAGAAACAATGTTTTTGTTACTTTTAAAGTAAAATCCCTTTAAAATACACTTATTTTTAAAATATTTTAGGTTGACAAATACGTACTAACAACACAGTACAGTCATTAATGCAAAAAAAGCCCTCTACTAATAATTAAAATTACCAAAAGTTAAACACAAAGATTCCACGTAAATGTAAGCGTAAACTAATGTTTTTGTTACTTTTAGAGTAAAATCTCTGTAAAATACACAATAGGTTTGTTAGGTTTTACGTTAAACTTATACAACACTAACAAAACAGTAGGTATACCCATTAATGTAAATCGGTCCACTAACTAGTTAAAACACAATGCTTAAAAGAATCCACGGTATTTTTTAACTATCAGCACTGAAAAACTAAAAAGTTATTTATTTATAAAACAACACAACTCTTGCGGTCCGCTCAAATACTTTTACACCTGACATAACAAAATATAGGGAACCCAAAAAAACTACCAATAATTATTGTTGCACAAGAGATAGGAGAAAAATTGTGCGGAAATAGTAGCAGCGTTCAGTTCAATTTCTTAGCGATTTTATGCAAATTTTGCAATTCGCATTTGTGTGAAACAAACGTTCTAAATGTCTGAAATAATTTTGCCCCTGTCTGGTTTTGTTTATTTCTATTTTGCTCAGTATCTAGTTTGTACCTTGATTATAGTGTTTCTTAAATCAGCATGATAGGGTTGATGGCTAAATTAAATTTAACACTAATAATATTTACGTATTATGTAATGTTTGCGGGTGCAAGAAAGCGATTTAGACACATCGCGACTTCAGAAAAACTCATTTAGGGGATCTTTGCAAAAATATCGGTAAGTAACGATAATTTTATTGATAAAAGGGCGAATAATAACTTTCTGAACCTTCTGTGTGAAACAGAATAAGGTGTTTTTTTTTGACAAATGCTGTAATAAAAGAATTTTGGTTATAATTTTAAAATACTGTGTAGGTGTGCTCAATTAGTGTTTTTCGTTTTGATTTTCAACCTTTTTTTAGCAGAAAGTTTAAGCTAGTAGGAATAATGCTCATTTCATTAATAACGTAATATAGGGTAAGTCATAATTTTCTTTGTGTTGCCGGAATAACATAACCTGTTTCGTTCTAGTCACAATTATTGCAACCGATTTCACGAGTGGTCCATATTTCTCCAAATTAAGTAAAGAAATTGCTATTAAATTCAAATGCCCATTTTTGTTAACATGCGTCTGTGGAATTAAAAATAGTTAAATTATTTTCGGTTTTCACTAACTGATAAAAATACCGGTTGTCCCTTCCTATTTACAGACGCTCGGGCGGTCCAAAGATGATTATAATCCACCTGTGCTGATCTGCAGTATATTGCGTTGCCATGGTAACGATGGCGCCAAAAATGGTATTGTGGTAATGCTACTAGTCGGTAATAGTCGGTATTTAATACACCCCACTTCTTGCGTCAATTGTAAGGTATTATTGGCAGCAAAACAGATGTTAATAAATATATCTATCGATTAATTATTTGTTACATAATTTTCAGAATAATAAAAGCGATTCGAATTTCAAAAGCTTAAAAATCCATTTGCCCAAAGGGGCTGCTACAGCTCCGGCGTTTCATTTTTCACCTTCATTATTTTTTTCATATTTTACAAAGGCCGTAATCAGTCAGTATAAATAACACAGACCCTTTTGTATCTGAAACAACGATTAATAATCTTCAAATGAAATTATTACGGCGGAAAAAATACGGGACTATTTATGGTCCATTAAGCGAATTTTGGTGTTTTCGCGTTGCTGACGAAACAAATTAATGTTGGTGTATAATAATCATTTTTTATTTTGTTTTATACACTTTAAAAAAAATCGCAAACCTGCTGATTGTTTCAAAACTACAAAAACTAGCAAAAAATGTTTTAGATAAAAGCTTGCAAAAATCCATAATTTGAAAATTAGTTGAAATATACAGGGTTGCTCAAAAAGTTGTGACGGATTAAAATTATATTTTATTAAACGGAATACCCTATGTTTACAAGCTTTTAACTTTAACTTCACGTGTTAGTTTGTTTGTTTGTATGTTTAGATCAAATATTGCTATCAAAATTTCGACCAGTTCTAATTAAGCTAGAGCCTTGAAATTTTGCACACGTATATAAGTCCGGTGACAATGCAATATACTACACGCCCCAAGATGGCTGATTACCTTTTTCTTTAGAATCCCCTTGATATGGGGATCAAATGAAAGGGTTTGACGAGTAGAATACGATAGTAGGTAAAAGGCCTTGTTATCATAATGCATTATTAGAAATGCATAGATTTAAACGTAACTAAAAATTACAAAATAAAATCGAAGTATAGTTTTTTCATTGGGGCAATGCTGAATTATATTTAATATATATATATATATATATATATATATATATATATATATATATATATATATATATATATATATATATATATATATATATATATATATATATATATATATATATATATATATATATCCACATATATATATATATATATATATATATATATATATATATATATATATATATATATATATATATATATATATATATATATATATATATATATATATATACAGGGTGGCCCATTAGTGCGAGGAAGTCCAATATCTCAGTTGTCAACAGAAATACGAAAAAATATTACGTACAAAAGTTGTAAGATTCTTAAAGGTGCATATTTTAAAAATAATTTCCAGTATATAGGGTGTCCCAAAAAAAGCAGAGCAGCAAAATGTTACTTTTTTTTAAATGACACCCCTTATTTTTTTATGCGGAATTGAATTCAGCATAAAATTTAGCATATACTTCAGTATTTTAATTTGGTGTTCGTTGCGATGTTGCCACGCTATTTATAATTTACAAGAACATCCAAGAAAAACAACATATTCAAAGTGGCTTTAAAAAATTAACTGATTTAAATTTAATAATACTGGATTCCGGTTTTCGTAACCCAAGGAATTCCAGAATAATCTTATAAGAAAAAATTGGCCATAACTTATACAGAGTGTTTTTTACGAAGGTGCCAATATTGCTATTTTCGAAGTAACAAATCTTCATTTTTTTAAATGGGAGACCCTGTATATTAATGCGCCATGTTGTTAAGTGTTTTATGCTCCATAAATTCGCAATTATAACTCATGTCCTAAAATCGGCCGTTTTGCCAACATTTTGGATTTTAATGGAAAATGCAAAAATATCGTTGATTTCCATTTAGGTTTTTCTTGGTAGGCCATGACACCGAACAGAAACAACATTGGCCATGACTTAAACAAAGGCGGCCATTGTCAGACGTCTCTCTTTTAATAATTACTTTGTAACGAGTTTTAAATCTGTATTAATAAATTATAATGAATTTTTCGAAAGAACAACTTGTTGATATGGTTTTTATATTAGGCGCCAGTGACAAGAATTGTTTATTGTCTACTAGGCTTTATTGTCAAGCTTTTCCTGAAAGCAAACAGCCAAAAAGCATTTGAAAAATTATTGGATCGTTTTGTTCGAACCGGGAAGATGGATTACGAAAAGACTGAGAGAAGCAAAATAGCCAGCACAGGAGAAAATCAGTTGACCATTTTGCTTAAAGTTACATAAAATCCACATATTTTACACCGAACAATTGCCAATAAATCCAATATAACATTACAAACAATTCAGGGAGTTTTAAATGATCAAAAAATGCATCCGTAACACATTTAGCTTATGCAGGAGTTAAATGACCAAGATTATGGTGCCAGACTAGCTTTTTGCGAGTGGCCTCAACAAAAAATGCAAGAAGAAAGCTTATTTTTTAATTATGTGTTATTCGCTGATGAATCCACTTTTCACAAAAATGGTAATGTGAATCGTCACAATTTCCATTACTATTCAACAACAAATCCACATTTAATAAGAATTCATAGTCAAACAAGATCGTTAAATGTGTGGGGTGACATAGTTGGGGGGACATAGCAGAACCATGTTCTGCAATGAACCCAAATGGTGCTTGACGTGGCGTTTTTAGATAAATGTCGTTAATAAATTGAATATTTTTAAATGTGATTATGTCCATGTCACTGTCTTTTGTAAACATAATTGTTCTCTACCAGTGCACCGCTGAAGGTTTCGTTCGAAGCTCTTAAGAAGATTTCTGATGAAGGTCAAAAATATGACCGAAACGTCAAATAAATGTGAATAACAACCCACAAAACTGTTATAATTTTTTCCCCGGGATCCAAAACCCAATAACCTTCAAATAAAAATATATACAAAAAGGATCCAAGAAACAAATCAAACCTTAAATTATATATATATATATATATATATATATATATATATATATATATATATATATATATATATATATATATATATATATATATATATATATATATATATATATATAGTAGAAAAATGGAAGATTTCTTGGCCTATAGGTAATATAATAAATGTAAATGCGAAGATTTACTTCTTCGCTAGTGCAGCGAAAAGGCCGTGAATGAAAAATAAAAATAATGAGGACTATCTTTGATTCTGGTCTGGTTACCCATCCTTTCCGAACATTTTGGATATAAGGACTCTCTTTGATTCTGGTCAAATCGTGGTCTGTTCTTCAGCCACCCTGGGTGTAAGCCTGCCCGCTGATGGGTAAGGGCCCAGAAATCGATAGCAGGAGGTCACCCAGACCAGAATCAAAGATAGTCCTCATTATTTTTATTTTTCATTCACGGCCTTTTCGCTGCACTAGCGAAGAAGTAAATCTTCGCATTTACATTTATTATATTACCTATAGGCCAAGAAATCTTCCATTTTTCTACTATTGTTGTACAATGGTGCAGTTGTACCGTCGACGTCGAGAAAATCGACATTCGACATACTTTCGAGTATTATTGTGTTAGCAGCCAAACATTTTTGGAGCAACACTGGGTGAACTAGTTGGCGCGAGCCACTACATCTTACCCATCCTTTCCGAACATTTTGGATATAAGGACTCTCTTTGATTCTGGTCAAATCGTGGTCTGTTCCTCAGCCACCCTGGGTGTAAGCCTGCCCGCTGATGGGTAAGGGCCCAGAAATCGATAGCAGGAGGTCACCCAGACCAGAATCAAAGATAGTCCTCATTATTTTTATTTTTCATTGACGGCCTTTTCGCTGCACTAGCGAAGAAGTAAATCTTCGCATTTACATTTATTATATTACCTATAGGCCAAGAAATCTTCCATTTTTCTACTATTGTTGTACAATGGTGCAGTTGTACCGTCGACGTCGAGAAAATCGACATTCGACATACTTTCGAGTATTATTGTGTTAGCAGCCAAACATTTTTGGAGCAACACTGGGTGAACTAGTTGGCGCGAGCCACTACATCTTACCCATCCTTTCCGAACATTTTGGATATAAGGACTCTCTTTGATTCTGGTCAAATCGTGGTCTGTTCTTCAGCCACCCTGGGTGTAAGCCTGCCCGCTGATGGGTAAGGGCCCAGAAATCGATAGCAGGAGGTCACCCAGACCAGAATCAAAGATAGTCCTCATTATTTTTATTTTTCATTCACGGCCTTTTCGCTGCACTAGCGAAGAAGTAAATCTTCGCATTTACATTTATTATATTACCTATAGGCCAAGAAATCTTCCATTTTTCTACTATTGTTGTACAATGGTGCAGTTGTACCGTCGACGTCGAGAAAATCGACATTCGACATACTTTCGAGTATTATTGTGTTAGCAGCCAAACATTTTTGGAGCAACACTGGGTGAACTAGTTGGCGCGAGCCACTACATCTTACCCATCCTTTCCGAACATTTTGGATATAAGGACTCTCTTTGATTCTGGTCAAATCGTGGTCTGTTCTTCAGCCACCCTGGGTGTAAGCCTGCCCGCTGATGGGTAAGGGCCCAGAAATCGATAGCAGGAGGTCACCCAGACCAGAATCAAAGATAGTCCTCATTATTTTTATTATTCATTCACGGCCTTTTCGCTGCACTAGCGAAGAAGTAAATCTTCGCATTTACATTTATTATATATATATATATATATATATATATATATATATATATATATATATGACAGTCAACATATATGTAAAAAAAAACAGTATAAATAATATGCCACTAGCAGGTTTGTTACGTTAAAAATTTAACTCCTATACAATGCGAACAAATCGCAGTATAACCATGGGGCAACTCACCTTTTCGAAGATCCATGTAAGTTTACACTTTATGCTTTACACAAAAGGACACTGCTGGTGATGCAAGATATTGTTTCCATAAACACAAGGCGTTG